>JAQISU010000135.1:8087500-9287500 GCA_029339505.1 Unio delphinus | reverse complement strand
ATCGTGAAAAACGCTAGCGTTTTCGTCGTGGTTTTTTAAAGCCACTTCCTGCTATCATGTTTGCTGTCATGTTATTTTGGTCCTCTTGATTTACCATCGACGCTAGTTTTTCATCTACTGCGTTATTTATTATTTTACTAACACTTGCAGGCATTTCTTCTGTAGACGGTAACGGTTTCTTTTTTCGCCTCACTAATGATGTTATTTTATCCTTCGCAGTTGAAAACGCTTTCCCGGCAAGATCTCCAACAGTACTAATACCCTTATCACGAATAAAATCAATGGCTTTCATTCCTAGTTGTTTAGCTAACGGCATCACTTTTGGGGCCGTTCTTGTAAATAACCCTGCAATGGTATTACCTAAACCATCTCCGTAGTATGCTCTATAAACTGGAAACCGTGAATTAACTACATAGACGGGGGTTGGTTTATCATGATTGTAGTGTATAATCATCTTGTTATAAAACTAGTAGTTTTTTAATTAGTGATCAATCGCTGTAATAACCATGGGCATCTTTGTGATTTTCAACTAACTCAGCAATGAGTTTTCGATATACATTAATGTCCATGATACCACCGGCAAATAATCGTCTACAGATATCAGCTGCTTCATTAATTATTTCCGGTGAGTTATTTCCGGCTCGTTTCCCTCCGATGAGGACTTCTAACCGTGATATATCACTGAGAATGTTACCAGGACAAGTAACGCTAGTGTTTTCAACTATTCCGCTACCTAAATACTTATCTTCAGTTGACTCCTCTTCATCCTCTTTAACTACTATATTCATTTGATTTATTTTACTCAATACTTTGTCTTTAAAACTCTCAAAATCATTGCGGTTACCTTCTGTGATTTTAAATCTACCACGGTTTGCCAAGTATATTTTTTTTATCCAATTCTCGTCGTTTTTTATATACTCTTTATACTCTTTGTTTACAGCTATTTCTCTTTGATCGAGTGCAAAATTCCACACGGTAAATTTAATTAAATTATTGTCATTTTTAAAACTTTTAATTATGTTGTATGAATAGTTTGTAAATATACTTTGCGGTGAATACATTTTTGATATAGTAACGTCTTCTTCCTCTTCTTGTTTTTTTGCAATAGCACCTAGTTCTTCTAGTACTTGCTCTTTTTTTTGTTGTCGCCGTGAAGTAGCTACTATATCCACTGGAAGTGTTTTTAATGATTTTTTTTGTTTGTTTAGTTCTTTTTGCTATTTTTTCTAACACAGGGAGAAAAGTCTCTTCTTGTTTTTTTCCTTGCTCAGAGATTGTTGACACTATCTGTTTCGTTGTTGTAGTTATTGGTTTAAACAACTCTTCAGATCCCGCAGCAAAATCAGTCTGAAGACTCTGTCGTTCTTGCAGTTTATTCCTGACAGAGTCGCGAATTGGTATAAATTTCTTAATTGCATCTAGTCGCTCACGAGCCAATCGGGTCGTTAATGCTTCATTGACCATTATTTGAAATCAGAAACCATTTTTCAATTGCAAAACAATTTTTCCCATCGATGATTCCATCCTAACGGTCCAATTTTTTATTGCTGTGAAATATTTTTATTTTTTATCCATTGATTTTGCCTGTTTTTGACAGTTTTGGTGCCATTTTGGTGGTTTTCAGTTGAAAATCTCAAAGAGATTTTACAGTCAAGTAGTCGATTTTACATGGGATTTTCCATAAGGAAAAGCTGTTAAAACTCATTTTTGATGATTTTTAGCCATTTTTCATCAATTTTTGCCTGTTTTCAGTGATGTTTGGTCATTTTTCATCGATTTTCATCAAAAAACCTCGTAGGGTCAAGTAGTCGATTTTGCATTGGATTTTCCATAGGGAAAAGTTCTTAAAAGAACTTTCAAAGCTGTTAGGATTCTATTTTATTTTCGCAGTGTGAAATATTTTCACTGATTCAATCAAAAAATGACAAAAAAATGAAAATCTCAAGGAGATTTTACTGTCTGACAAAATCTTTTGAGGGTCGGTCAATCAAAATAGTTCATTTTCTTGAATTAACGCTCGTAAGTTTCTAATTTTAGAATTAACTTCCTTTTTCAATTCATATTCGTTACCCAATTATTTTCGTATTCCTTGCACGATAGTATATAACGGAACAAACACACCTACTCCACTGGAAAATGCAAGAGAGTCTCGAATAGAATTTTGAATTTTTTTGATGAGTGCATATTTCTTTGGTAACATATACTTGTTAGTGCTAACTCCGTATTCTATATCCTGAAAATCCGACTTGATTTGATCAGGATTTAACCCATCTGACAATTTAATATCCTGATTTTTCAATTTTGCAATTTCAACTATGATGCTATTCATATTTTCAGAATTCATATATGATAATACATATTTCTAATTCATTTTTCAAAAATAAATGAGCCGTTAATATTTTCAAAATTCAGTCTGTATATATAAATATCTTTTTTAAAATTAATTCTGTATATATAAATATCTTTTTTAAAATTAATTCTGTATCTATAAATATCTTTTTTAAAATTAATTCTGTATATATAAATATATTTTTTAAAATTAATTCTGTATATATAAATATATTTTTTAAAATTAATTCTGTATATATAAATATATTTTTTAAAATTAATTCTGTATATATAAATATATTTTTTAAAATTAATTCTGTATATATAAATATATTTTTTAAAATTAATTCTGTATATATAAATATATTTTTTAAAATTAATTCTGTATATATAAATATAAATGCAGACAAAAATAAATAACAACCATGATGAGCGGTTATCAGTCATTTGGCCCCCTTGATATAGGCCACTGTGTCTCTCATAGGGTTCTTTCTTTGAGTATTTCCATTTTTTTTCTGAGATTTCTTCGATCTCGATTTGACCCTATTTGGCCGGTAATTCATTTTTGAACACCATACGGGGCTACCCAAATGTGACGGAGAGCTAATTACATCCATGGATGTTATTTATTTTAGGTCATTTATATTTACATTCACCGGAAACATATTCCCCTAAGAGTGAATCTAACTCGTCAAATAACGGGTTAGAATCACAAGAGGGTATGTTTACGTGAAATGACCTAGAGGTTACATATATACGACAACACATCTTTGGAACTCCTTGGTTGCCTTCACATCCAAGTAAGCCCAAAGGAAACCCGAAACATACATCTCCGGAAGGGAGGCCTAACGTGGCAAACGCCATCTTAGACCGCCCAGAAGATATGCTTGGGGTGACGTCACAACATATATTTAATTAAGGACAGCACAAATACCGTATATATCTCCACTCGAGTGTTGTGGCAAATTGTAGGTATACATATACTTAATTAACTTAATTAAGGACAGCACAAATACCGTATATATCTCCACTCAGATTGTAGGTATACATATACTTAATTAACTTAATTAAGGATGGATTATAATTCAATGATGATGTAATGATGATGGGACGGCACAGACATCACAAACATGAAACGACGGGGCTGATTTTCAAAGGCCAATCCGACCAATCAAAGCATCCCATGAAATTAAACCCGGTTGCATGATTGAGAAAAGTCAACCACGCACACGTGTCAATGGCGTGGGTTATTTTTTGACTGGTCGGATTGGCCTTTGAAAGCCCCAGCTTTAAACCTTTCATTTAGTATATAAGGTGACTAATACAGCAGCGTCAATCCACAGAGTGTGTTATTTTATTTTCTTGAATTACTTGTTAATGGTGCTTCACAGTATTTAAATGAGACAGAATATTTGCATAAAGCACTAAAAAAAAAGAATATAATCCTTTGAAAACATTTTATATTTGATTTCTTTTCTAATTAATTATAGCCCGAGCCGCTGAATCACAATTTAAGGGGAAATACCCCGACACCATCTAAGGGAGAGAGTATGTAAGGCGACTTAATACAGCAATCCACAGGGTGTGTTATTTTATTTTCTTGAATTACTTATTAATGGTGTTTCACGGTATTTAAAGGAGACAGAATATTTGCATTAAACACTAGAAAAAAGAATATAATTGTTTGAAAACATTTCTTTTCTTACAAAACAATGCCCAGCCGTTGAATCGCAATAACCCATAAAACAAGTTAACACAATCTAAGGGAGAAAGTATATAAGGTAACTTAACACAGCAATCCACAGGGTGTTATTTTATTTTCTTAAATTACTTATTAATGGTGTTTCACGGTATTTAAATGAGACAGAATATTTGACTTAAACACTAAAAAAAAAGAAAATATTTCTTTTCTTATAAAACAATACCCAGCCGCTGAATCACAATCTAAGGGAGATAACTCCCTTGGTTATATCCATTGGTTATATTTAAGAGTTGTCTCCCTTGGTGTTATAGACATACGAAAATCGAATTTTTTGTCCTGTCTCTTTTGAAATGGCCTGTAGATTTGGTAAAGAATTATTCTGAGAATCGGAATCAATATGATCAATAACATAACCATCCTTGATCAATCCATTAAACACCTCGAAGACGAATCTGTGACAGAGATATTTTTTCTTCCCAGCACTAAACATCAAATACCCTCGATTAGTCACAAATCCAAATGGATTCTTCAATCTGCGGTTTCTGATAATACCATCACGGGATGCTTCATAATTAACAAGCACGGGGTGAGGTCTGAATTCTTGGTTCATTTGTATAATAACACTATTTTTCTAATTCATTGTTTGGTTTAATTATAAGTCTCTGTATATAATCTTGAGGAGTCTTTATGATTTTGTCATCGTTGGGGTCAATGACAGTATTTTTTATTCTTTTATCATAATAGCGTTTTAGTTCCCTGTATCGTTTGCCGCCACACCTAAGACATAATTGCGATTTTCCCCTGACCCCAACCCCACATCGAATACAGGGTAACGGACCAAAGCTTCCACGACGAAAGCTTTGCATATGATACCAACAGAATTCATTTCTGCATGATTTGTTACACGGTGTCACTGATCCGATCATAAGCCATTTGCAATGATTCATTATACTTAAATCTTTCATTTAAATGCTTGTTTTAATTATAGTATGGAGGAGTTCGAGAGATTATCGAAAATTAAGCCCTGGAAAAGTGTTCAATTCAATCTTGATAGAGTTTCTGATACACCAAAGAATAAAATTCTTGATAGAACCTTGATTAGTAAAATAAGAGGCTGTTTTAATGAATTCAAGCGTGATGGGGCAGCTCATTGTTGGTCAACATTTCGAATTGATGGTGTTGTTGACGCTACCATGAATGATGAAAAAGCAGCAGTGATAATCTCAAATGTTGGGGAAGAAAGAAATTTTTTTCGAATAAAATTCCTTATCCGTGATAATGGAAAATGGATCATTAGGGACAAATACGAGCCTATTCTTAAGGACAAAAAAACTGTCACTGTGACTCAGGATTCAAAACCAGGAATTTTGACTGGAATTGATAAACCCTACTACGAAAGATCTTATCCTGTCACAGCAGTTGTTTACGGGATATATCCGCTCAATGACAAACCTGATATTGCAAAACTGGCACCCATGAAATATTCGACAGGGCTCAATTGTGTAGCAGCACGAATAATGGAACACTTCACAAATGCGTCCCGGGGAAATAAACTAACTGATCTAAGACGAAAAAAAATAACCGAATGGGAACTGACAGTGAAACAGCGTGGGGCAACAATTCAAGATATAGCCAAATTAGAAACATCATTGAGATTTCCAATATCGGTAAGGACAATCACCGGTGAAGTATTATACGAATCGAAATATAATAAAAATGGAACCCCAATACAGATTATTGATCATAACGAACACGCGTGGTCATCTGCAGTAACAATATTCCCACGGGATAGAACCGTAAAATATCTATCCCAAACCGAAGAGTTTTTTTCAGAGCAGAAATTATTTGATGCTATTTACCATTTGAGTAAAAACGATCCCGTGTCAATGTGGCTATTTCATAGTACTTCAGACGAAGAATGTAGATTTGATCAGTTTGTAAGGCCCAACGGAGAATTGTACCGTACTGAAGAACTGCATAATCAAATGAAACAACTAGCTAGTGAGTTTTCTCTGGAGGAAGACAACGATCAATTATTAGCAAACTGTTTTACACTTCCATCAGTTGTAGCACATTTTGCTAGGAAGAAAAACGCGTGGAAACCAACACGAAGTGAGTTCTTATCAGAGGTCAAATTGTCTTGTCTTGAAGACGGCCATGGAGGATTATGGAATACAAAATACACCGCTGATACCGTTATTTCCGTTGATATGATTGCGTGTTATCCAGGAAGTTTTCTTGGGTATGGAGAATGCGAGAAATATTTCAAACGATTTGGACACCCTACACACGAAATGACCCGTGTTGCTATTAATGGACCACTGCCACATTTCGATTTAACCGGATTCGCTTGTGTAGTATCATTTGAAATGGCTACAGGACTTCATCCGTGTAGTTATCTTTGGATTGGTAAACACATGTCTGAAAAACACTGGATGCCAATAGTGTTATTACGGTATATGCTTGATTGTAAGATGTTAAAATCATTAATTGTCAGTGAAGCAATTATATCCTATCGAGCACAGAAATCAGTCTGGTTACCACAACCTGATCTAGAAAAAATAATTAGCGAAGAGCGAAAACTGTTTCCAAATTTCAGTGAACAACAAATCATGGATTGGTCCCAACAGTTATTTGAAATCAGAAACAATGAAGCAAAAGATCTTGGACGAAGAATAATCGGTAAATTTACCCAAGGTGGCAAAGATGATAATACGAGATATTCTTCACGATTGATTATAGACAATGCTGAATACGATTTTGTAATCACGGATTTAACGAATAGGGGCCTATATGTCAATCGTAAGGACGCATTTATGTCCGATGGAACCAAATTGGGTACAATTGTTACTTACACTGATGGATACAATCCGCAGTACACACATTTGAGAGCTTCTATGCTTGGTTATGCTTCTATTAATTTATTTTCAATGATCAATAGATTTCCTACCACCGCAGTTAGAGTTGCTACTGACTCATTTTACATAAATAGCAAAATGGCTGATTTTAAGGCTACTGGCAACGAGAATTGGGGGTCATGGAGAATTAAGAAGGAAATGCTTCATGATTATATTCCATCAGCAGATGTTACCATTGAAAATAATTACTTAGAAAGCAATCAGTGTTCAGAATTTTCTAGTGCACCACCGATTTCGGATCCAATCTGTAGATATAAAACAGTTTATTTAAACGGCTGTGGTGGGTCAGGAAAAACAACCCGGGCAAATGAGTTATTCCGTGTTTCCAATCCAAACATGATTGTACTAACACCGACTCATAGACTTGCAAGAGAAATGATACAGAGAGAGGTAAATGCCTGCACTTATCATAGTTTCTTTAGATGGAAGGGAGATAAACGGACTCCTGAGCGCATGGGAGAGAAATTTATTCCTGAAATTATCATTTGGGATGAAATAGACACAGTGTCCGAAGATGTCTTAAAAATATTTCTTGAGTGGTTGTTATTGAAGAATACAAAAGTCGTCATGTGCGGTGATCACGGGCAACCACCACCATTTGTCGGTGCATCCCCCCATGAATGGCTAAAGGGTTTTGTAGACTATTATGAAGAAATTGATACCGATCATAGATCACTTGATAATGAATTAAAAGAATTTAAGAAACTAATTAGATTACAACCGGATAAAATCCAGTGTAAAATAGCGCGTGAAATAATTTCAGAAACTCCAATGAATGAGTTTTGGAAAGCGTGGAGACCAAATGATTTAATCATTGCAAGTAGAAAAATAGTCAGGGACACACTTCAGATGAAGTTATTTGAATTGCATAAACAAAAATTTGCAACACTTCCAGTGCTCCTGTTATAGGCCATCGGATACACGAAAACAGAACATCGAAGTTGATATTCCAGGCCTGACAGAGTCAGGGCGTGAAAAGAAGATTCTCGTATTAAATGATATTGTGCTGGTTGATATCAATGTTGTTGAAGATGCATTGCGTGCTAATAAATCCCCATGGACGCTAGGTTATGCAGCAAAAATACACTCTTCACAGTGATTGACTATATCGGATACAATTGTTTGGATGGTAGATAATCGCATAGAATGGTCGAATTTAGTCTATCTCGCAGTGTCTAGAGTACGAAAAATAAATCAACTTCGAAGAATTGTCTTCGATGATGAAATCATTGGTAGCGATGATGAAATCATTGGCGATGATAATGATATTATTGATAAAAAACTCTCCGGTTACAAACAACAAGACAAAAAAAAACAACAAGAATTTGATATTGATGCTGAATTAATAATCACTTTGAAGCAACAACAAAATAATCACTGCGCAAGTTGCAATTGTATAATGCGTTGGCAGTATTCGGATAAGGATCCTCGCCAATTCACCGTTGACAGAAAAAATAACAATCTCGGTCATGTCAGAAATAATGTGATGTTGACTTGTCTTGAGTGCAATAGACGCAAGGGTGCTAGTTAAGCCCATGCGGTGGTAATTGAGTATCCTCAGGTATCACTTGTAATTGTTGTCTAGTAAATACTCCGTTGAGGGGCAGTTGAATCCAGTTTATAGATTGGAAGTCTACCCGTAGATCGTGTTATACTAGATATCTTGTGTGCAGTAACACTCCAAATAGGATCAGTAGCCCTTTTTGTGCCACCCTCAAGCTCTCCTGGTTCGTATAAGTACCTCACAATGACATTACTACCAAGAATTGGTTGGGAAACGCTAAAATCTTTTTGAATTTCCATTTCAGGTATTGACTTCTTTTTAATCGCATTGATAGGTTTCATGTTGATGGTTCTAGTAATCTCGTTATTCAGTGCAGTAATCACAGCTGGTAACCTTTTAACCCATTCACGGGATCTTTTTTCTTGGATGAATTCTTTTGCGTATTGATATCCAAATAACCGCTCAGCAAGGGTTTTATTAAACCGTTCTACAATTGCCTGATCACGATGTAGCGCAGTATGTCCTCGTCTGATAGTGACTTTATGATTTTTCATTATTGATAACACTGCACCCTGAAATTCCTAGCAGCAGAGAGGGTGAATCCTACAACATTTTTTGTTTTTATTTTTGATTATACCCCCTCCAAATAACACTAGACCCTTCTCGCGAAAAAAATGAGTCTGAAAACATGAGATTCGCATTCGCGAATCATAAAATGTCGCAACGTCGTTGTCACTCACCCTCTCTGCTGCTAAGGTTACGGTGATTTTAACCGAATATTTTATCAAGTCCGATACGATATCGTGTCCTAGGGTCTGCTAAATTTATTGTCACAAATCCGTGTGGTTTTGACTGAGCGTGACTAAAGAAATTTCTAAACTGATAATGATTCATATCACCGCTGCACCAAGTTTGATGAATATTTCGTAGCGTATGAGTATCAACGCCGTTAAATACACACAACACATTGCAGTTATCTCTGATCACTTTTGGTATTTGTGTGTACCGTTGAGTGACATAGATCACATCAGTGTTTTTATGCCTGCCTCGGGAAAATATTCTAGCAGGATTTTTTTGATTATCTAACATGATATCATCGTATACCACTAAATTGTTAATACTTCCATCAATAGCATCAATGCTCGGGGCTTCCTCTATATCAGTAATAAACTCAATAAAATCTTCATCGATTTGAAATTCTTTTGCTTTCTCGTTAAAATCCTTTAGCACTTCATAGCATCGCTGATCGTCTACACTCGGGGCTATTAAATACAATTTGTTCCATTTCATCCATCTCGTTATCAAATTAAGTAGCAGTTGTGTCTTTCCGCTTCCAGATGGTCCGATTATAATCATTCTAATTGAATTCGGCAACATTTCATGATGTTTAATAGGTTCCCGTCGTCGGGTAGCTGAATAATCAATTATATTCATGCCGTTATATATAAATTATGGATCTATATTGTGTGAAGTGTAAAAAACGTACTGGCACAGATGACTTGACGACGATTACAACTAAAAATAACCGATCAGCGCTTTCTGGTAAATGCGTACAATGTAGTACAAAGAAATTTAGATTTGTTTCTAAACCCAAGGAACTCAAGGAACCTTTAAAAAAAAACGAGGAGGTGATATCGCAGCCAAGCTAACTAAACTCCCTAGAACCCCATGGGCAAAATACCCTGGAGAAAAGCACCTTCCAGGATATAGCTACTGTGGACCGGGAACAAGACTTGATATCAGGCTCAATGATCAAAATCAGCCCCGACCCGGTGAGGAACCAATAAACGCTATTGATAAGGCCTGTCACCTTCATGATGTATCTTATAAAAGCAGTAATCTGCAGCACAGGCATCTAGCAGATGTGAAATTAATTCATGCGTTAAATGCTATTTCTGATAAATCTTTCAAAGAAAAATTGGCTTCCTTTTTGATAAAATCGGCTATGAAAAGTAAATTGATGTTAGGTGCTGGTAATTAATAACAACATGGAATCTATTTATTATTCCCCAAGAGGATACTGGAGGGGTAAATCAGCAATCCATAAACTCGCTAGCGCTGCAAAAGTGAAAAAAACCACTGCGGTTCATTGGTTATCCAAACAGGCGATATGGCAAATTTATCTACCACCGCCTAAACAAATTCAATTCTCGCATTTTGATGTGACCGGACCCAATGAAGTTCATCAGGCTGATCTATTATTTCTGCCACATGATCGTGGTTACAAATACGCATTAACCGTAGTTGATATTGCAAGTCGATACAAAGAAGCAGAACCGTTAAAAACAAAATCAGCCACTGAAGTGGCTTCTGCATTTGAAAGAATTTATCGAAGGAGTCCTCTGCACTGGCCAAATCTATTACAAATTGATCCTGGCAAGGAATTTCAGGGTGCAGTGTTATCAATAATGAAAAATCATAAAGTCACTATCAGACGAGGCCATACTGCGCTACATCGTGATCAGGCCATTGTAGAACGGTTTAATAAAACCCTTGCTGAGCGGTTATTTGGATATCAATACGCAAAAGAATTCATCCAAGAAAAAAGATCCCGTGAATGGGTTAAAAGGTTACCAGCTGTAATTACTGCACTGAATAACGAGATTACTAGAACCATCAACATGAAACCTATCAATGCGATTAAAAAGAAGTCAATACCTGAAATGGAAATTCAAAAAGATTTTAGCGTTTCCCAACCAATTCTTGGTAGTAATGTCATTGTGAGGTACTTATACGAACCAGGAGAGCTTGAGGGTGGCACAAAAAGGGCTACTGATCCTATTTGGAGTGTTACTGCACACAAGATATCTAGTATAACACGATCTACGGGTAGACCTCCAATCTATAAACTGGATTCAACTGCCCCTCAACGAGGTTTTACTAGACAACAATTACAAGTGATACCTGAGGATACTCAATTACCACCGCATGGGCTTAACTAGCACCCTTGCGTCTATTGCACTCAAGACAAGTCAACATCACATTATTTCTGACATGACCGAGATTGTTATTTTTTCTGTCAACGGTGAATTGGCGAGGATCCTTATCCGAATACTGCCAACGCATTATACAATTGCAACTTGCGCAGTGATTATTCTGTTGTTGCTTCAGAGTAATTATTAATTCAGCATCAATATCAAATTCTCGTTGTTTTTTTTTGTCTTGTTGTTTGTAACCGGAGAGTTTTTTATCAATAATATCATCTATTGTGGTGTCATTATCATCGCCACCAATGATTTCATCATCGAAGACAATTCTTCGAAGTTGATTTATTTTTCGTACTCTAGACACTGCGAGATAGACTAAATTCGACCATTCTATGCGATTATCTACCATCCAAACAGTTGTATCCGATATAGTCAATCCCTGTGAAGAGTGTATTGTTGCTGCATAACCTAGCGTCCATGGGGATTTATTAGCACGCAATGCATCTTCAACGACATTGATATCAACCAGCACAATATCATTTAATACGAGAATCTTCTTTTCACACCCTGACTCTGTCAGGCCTGGAATATCAACTTCGATGTTCTGTTTTCGTGTATCCGATGGCCTATAACATAACGGTACTGGAAGTGTTGCAAATTTTTGTTTATGCAATTCAAATAACTTCATCTGAAGTGTGTCCCTGACTATTTTTCTACTTGCAATGATTAAATCATTTGGTTTCCACGCTTCCCAAAACTCATTCATGGGAGTTTCCGAAATTATTTCACGGGCTATTTCACACTGGATTTTATCCGGTTGTAATCTAATTAGTTTCTTATATTCTTTTAATTCATTATCAAGTGATCTATGATCGGTATCAATTTCTTCATAATAGTCTACAAAACCCTTTAGCCATTCATGGGGGGATGCACCGACAAATGGTGGTGGTTGGCCGTGATCACCGCACATGACGATTTTTGTATTCTTCAATAACAACCACTCAAGAAATATTTTTAAGACATCTTCGGACACTGTGTCTATTTCATCCCAAAACATGATTTCAGGAATAAATTTCTCTCCCATGCGCTCAGGAGTCCATTTATCTCCCTTCCATCGGAAAAAGCTGTGATAAGTGCAGGCATTTACCCCCCTCTGTATCATTTCTCTTGCAAGTCTATGAGTTGGTGTTAGCACAATCATGTTTGATTTCCCACGATATAACTCAATTGCCCGGGTTGTTTTTCCTGACCCGCCACAACCGTTTAAATAAACTGTTTTATATCTACAGATTGGATCCGAAATCGGTGGTGCACTAGAAAATTCTGAACATTGATTGCTTTCTAAGTAATTATTTTCAATGGTAACATCTGCTGATGGAATATAATCATGAAGCATTTCCTTCTTAATTCTCCATGACCCCCAATTCTCGTTGCCAGTAGCCTTAAAATCAGCCATTTTGCTATTAATGTAAAATGAGTCAGTAGCAACTCTAACTGCGGTGGTAGGAAATCTATTGATCATTGAAAACAGATTGATAGAAGCATAACCAAGCATAGAAGCTCTCAAATGTGTGTACTGCGGATGGTATCCATCAGTGTAAGTAACAATTGTACCCAATTTGGTTCCATCGGACATAAATGCGTCCTTACGATTGACATATAGGCCCCTATTCGTTAAATCTTTGATTACAAAATCGTATTCAGCATTGTCTATAATCAATCGTGAAGAATATCTCGTATTATCATCTTTGCCACCTTGGGTAAATTTACCGATTATTCTTCGTCCAAGATCTTTTGCTTCATTGTTTCTGATTTCAAATAACTGTCTAGACCAATCCATGATTTGGTTGTTCATTAAAATCAGGAAACAGTTTTCGCTCTTCGCTAATTATTTTTTCTAGATCAGGTTGTGGTAACCAGACTGATTTCTGTGCTCGATAGGATATAATTGCTTCACTGACAATTAATGATTTTAACATCTTACAATCAAGCATATACCGTAATAACACTATTGGCATCCAGTGTTTTTCAGACATGTGTTTACCAATCCAAAGATAACTACACGGATGAAGTCCTTCAGCCATTTCAAATGATACTACACAAGCGAATCCGGTTAAATCGAAATGTGGCAGTGGTCCATTAATAGCAACATGGGTCATTTCGTGTGTAGGGTGTCCAAATCGTTTGAAATATTTCTCACACTCTCCATACCCAAGAAAACTTCCTGGATAACATGCAATCATATCAACTGAAATAACGGTATCAGCAGTGTATTTTGTGTTCCATAATCCTCCATGGCTGTATTCAAGACAGGACAATTTGACATCTGATAAGAACTCACTTCGGGTTGGTTTCCACGCGTTTTTCTTCCTAGCAAAATGTGCTACAACTGATGGAAGTGTAAAACAGTTTGCTAATAATTGATCGTTGTCTCCCCCCAGAGAACTCTGGGGAGAAAATTCACTAGCTAGTTGTTTCATTTGATTATGCAGCTCTTCAGTACGGTACAATTCTCCGTTGGGCCTTACAAACTGATCAAATCTACATTCTTCGTCTGAAGTACTATGAAATAGCCACACTGACACAGAATCGTTTTTACTCAAATGGTAAATAGCATCAAATAATTTCTGCTCTGAAAAAAACTCTTCGGTTCCAAACAGATATTTTACGGTTCTATCCCGTGGGAATATTATTACTGCAGATGACCACGCGTGTTCGTTATGATCAATAATCTGTATTGGGGTTCCATTTTTATTATATTTCGATTCGTATAATACTTCTCCGGTGATTGTCCTTACCGATATTGGAAATCTCAATGATGTTTCTAATTTGGCTATATCTTGAATTGTTGCCCCATGCTGTTTCACTGTCAGTTCCCATTCGGTTATTTTTTTTCGTCTTAGATCAGTTAGTTTATTTCCCCGGGACGCATTTGTGAAGTGTTCCATTATTCGTGCTGCTACACAATTGAGCCCTGTCGAATATTTCATGGGTGCCAGTTTTGAAATATCAGGTTTTTCATTGAGCGGATAGATCCCGTAAACAACTGCTGTGACAGGATAAGATCTTTCGTAGAAGGGTTTATCAATTCCAGTCAAAATTCCTGGTTTTGAATCCTGATTCACAGTGACAGTTTTTTTGCCCTTAAGAATAGGCTCGTATTTGTCCCTAATGATCCATTTTCCATTATCACGGATAAGAAACTTTATTCGAAAAAAATTTTTTTCTTCCCCAAGACGTGAGATTATCACTGCTGCTTTTTCATCATTCATGGTAGCGTCAACAACACCATCAATTCGAAATGTTGACCAACAATGAGCTGCCCCATCACGCTTGAATTCATTAAAACAGTCTCTGATTTTACTAATCAAGGTTCTATCAAGAATTTTATTCTTTGGTGTATCAGAAACTCTATCAAGATTGAATTGAACACTTTTCCAAGGCTTAATTTTCGATAATCTCTCAAACTCCTCCATACTATAATTAAAACAAGTATTTAAATGAACGATTTAAGTATAATGAATCATTGCAAATGGCTTATGATTGGATCAGTGACACCGTGTAACAAATCATGCAGAAATGAATTCTGTTGGTATCATATGCAAAGCTTTCGTCGTGGAAGCCTTGGTCCGTTACTTTGTATTCGATGTGGGGTTGGGGTCAGGGGGAGGTCGCAATTATGTGTTATGTGTGGCGGCAAACGATACAGGGAACTAAAACGCTATTATGATAAAAGAATAAAAAATACTGTCATTGACCCCAACGATGACAAAATAATAAAGACTGCTCAAGATTATATACAGAGACTTATAATTAAACCAAACAATGAATTAGAAAAATAGTGTTATTATACAAATGAACCAAGAATTCAGACCTCACCCCCCCCCCGTGCTTGTTAATTATGAAGCATCCCGTGATGGTACTATCAGAAAATTCGAGTTTCGTATGTCTATAACACCAAGGGAGACAACTCTTAAATATAACCAATGGATATAACCAAGGGAGTTATCATTGTGATTTAGCGACTGGGTATTGTTTTAGTGTTTAAGTCAAATATTCTGTCTCACAATTCTTTATCAAATCTGCAGGCTATCACACAAAGTGAGAATACCAAATGCGATTAATGCGTATTTCATAAACATAGGATGTGATCCGGAGATGCAGGCGTTACAGGATAACACACGTGTATACTTTCTCCCTTAGATTGTGTTAATTTGTTTAATGGGTATTGTGATTCAGCGGCTGGGCATTGTTTTGTAAGAAAAGAAATGTTTTCAAACAATTATATTCTTTGTTCTAGTGTTTAATGCAAATATTCTGTCTCATTTAAATACTGTGAAACACCATTAATAAGTAATTCAAGAAAATAAAATAGCATACCTTGCAGATTGCTGTATTAATTCCCTTTATATACCATATGAATAGTTACAACATATATACGTTAAAAAACGTTATTCTTTATAGACGTGAACAGTGGTCTAACTGTAAACCCAGACAGACAGTTATTCTTCACATGTTCGCGCCCCATAGCAGACAAATTGTCTGATGGTGAAACGGTGGATGTTTTTTTTTCTATTTAATTGAGGGGAGGAAGGCACCCCCTCTGTGTTTACATTTACATAACATGCAAACCCATGCTATCAAATTTACGGTAGCGGTGGGTTGTCGGTTTTTGACAACTTACGCAACCATGAATTTGATTTCATGGGTTGCATTGTTGAATGTAAACACATAAATGCCCTAAAATAAATAACATCCATGGATGTAATTAGCTCTCCGTCACATTTGGGTAGCCCCGTATGGTGTTCAAAATGAATTACCGGCCAAAAAAAAGGTTCGTGGATGCACATTGGGTAACCCCAGAATGAATTATAGGCTAATAGAAACGGTCATAGGGTCATATCTCAAAGAGCAAAAACAAAAAAAAAACATTCTGATATAAAACAGAAACAGAAAAATTCTCTAACAAAGGGACACTATGAAAGACACAAAGGCCTAATAAGGGACCCAATCAATGCAAATAGAACCACAACGGCCTATATCAAGGGGGCCAAATGACTGATAATCGCTCATCATGGTTGATATTTATTTTTGTCTGCATTTATATTTATATATACAGAATTAATTTTAAAAAATATATTTATATATACAGACTGAATTTTAAAAAATATATTTATATATACAGAATTAATTTTAAAAAATATATTTATATATACAGAATTAATTTTAAAAAATATATTTATATATACAGAATTAATATTAAAAAAGATATTTATATATACAGACTGAATTTTAAAAAATATATTTATATATACAGAATTAATTTTAAAAAATATATTTATATATACAGAATTAATTTTAAAAAAGATATTTATATATACAGACTGAATTTTAAAAAAGATATTTATATATACAGAATTAATTTTAAAAAAGATATTTATATATACAGAATTAATTTTAAAAAAGATATTTATATATACAGACTGAATTTTAAAAAAGATATTTATATATACAGAATTAATTTTAAAAAAGATATTTATATATACAGACTGAATTTTAAAAAAGATATTTATATATACAGACTGAATTTTAAAAAAGATACGTATATATACAGACCGAATTTTAAAAAAGATATTTATATATACAGACTGAATTTTAAAATAGATATTTATATATACAGACTGAATTTTAAAAAAGATATTTATATATACAGACTGAATTTTAAAAATATTAATGGCTCATTTATTTTTGAAAAATGAATTAGAAATATGTATTATCATATATGAATTCTGAAATTATGAATAGCATCATAGTTGAAATTGGAAAATTGAAAAATCAGAATATTAAATTGTCAGATGGGTTAAATCCTGATCAAATCAAGTCGGATTTTCAGGATATAGAATACGGAGTTAGCACTAACAAGTATATGTTACCAAAGAAATATGCACTCATCAAAAAAATTCAAAATTCTATTCGAGACTCTCTTGCATTTTCCAGTGAAGTAGATGTGTTTGTTCCGTTATATAATATCGTGGAAGGAATACGAAAAGAATTGAGTAACGAATATGAATTGAAAAAGGAAGTTAATTCTAAAATTAGAAACTTACGAGCGTTAATTCAAGAAAATGAACTATTTTGATTGACCGGCCCCCTCAAAAGATTTTGTCAGACAGTAAAATCTCCTTGAGATTTTCATTTTTTTTTTGTCATTTTTTGATTGAATCAGTGAAAATATTTCACACTGCGAAAATAAAATAGAATCCTAACTTTTAAGAACTTTTTCCCATGTAAAATCGACTACTTGACCCTACGAGGTTTTTTGATGAAAATCGATGAAAAATGACCAAACATCACTGAAAACAGGCAAAAATTGATGAAAAATGGCTAAAAATCATCAAAAATGAGTTTTAACAGCTTTTCCTTATGGAAAATCCCATGTAAAATCGACTACTTGACTGTAAAATCTCTTTGAGATTTTCAACTGAAAACCACCAAAATGGCACCAAAACAGGCAAAATCAATGGATAAAAAATAAAAATATTTCACAGCAATAAAAAATTGGACCGTTAAGGATGGAATCATCGATGGGAAAAATTGTTTTACAATTGAAAAATGGTTTCTGATTTCAAATAATGGTCAATGAAGCATTAACAACCCGATTGGCTCGTGAGCGACTAGATGCAATTAAGAAATTTATACCAATTCGCGACTCTGTAAGAAATAAACTGCAACAACGACAGAGTTTACAAACTGATTTTGCTCTGGGGTCTGAAGAGTTGTTTAAACCAGTAACCACAGCAACGAAAGGGGTAGAGCGTGCTTTACTGGGAGATGGTACCGAGACGGGGAAATCTGTTATTGGTGAGCTTGAAAAACTAGCAGCGAAAACTGAACAAACTGAAAAAACTGATCCGAAAAAAACGACTGTTTCTCTGTTGAATAAATTTACTGATCATGCTAAAATATTAATAAAAAAACCTAGTTTATTGAAATCAAAGGATTATCAAGCCTTTGGTAATTTTGCTGCTCAAAGCTATAATTCAAAAAAAGATTTTTTAAAGGACGAGTATAAAAATGATAGAATATCAAGTAATGATTGGTTCGATTATTTGTATAAACTAAATAAAGGGATTGGTCGTTTGAATAAGGATGAGATAGGATACAAGGAATTTAAAAAGGGAATTAGTAATTATAAAAGAGAACAAATAGAAGAGCGACAACGAGAAATAGAAGAACGGCAAGAACTAAAACGTCAAACACCAACACGTAGACAAACAAGAAGACAAAAAAAACAACAACTACCACCTGATGATGATGATGATTTAGAAGAACGACGTCAAACACCAACACGGAGACAAAAAAAACAACAACTACCACCTGATGATGATGATGATGATTATTTACAAGAAACGAATTTAGAAAAACTAGATGAAGCAGCTGGTTATAGCGGAAGTGGACTGCAAAATCCAAGGATTGGAAACACTTGTCCTGATAGTGTTATCAATGATATATCACGATTAGATGTTCTTGTAGGAGGATTCCGAGCTGGAAATAACTCTCCAGAAATAATTAATGAAGCAGCTGATATCTGTAGACGGTTATTTGCCGGCGGTATCATGGATATCAAAACATATCGAGATTTCATTGACGAGTTAGCAAATGGGTATCATAGTGATTAAATAACAATTGAAAACACTATTGTTTTTATAATAATGATCATCCATTACAATCATGATAAACCAACCCCCGTCTATGTAGTTAATTCACGGTTTCCAGTTTATAGAGCATACTATGGAGATGGCCTCGGCAATACCATTTTAGGATTCTTTTCAAGAATGGCCCCAAAAGTGATGCCGTTAGCTAAACAGTTATCAATGAAAGACATTGATGTTATTCGTGATAAGGGTATTAGTACTGTTGGAGATCTTGCCGGGAAAGCGTTTTCAACTGCGAAGGATAAAATAACATCATTAGTGAGACGAAAAAAGAAACCGTTACCGTCTACAGAAGAAATGCCTGCAAGTGTTAGTAAAATTATAAATAACGCAGTAGATGAAAAACTAGCGTCGATGGTAAATCAAGGGGACCAAAGCAATATTACAAACATGATAGCGGGAAGTGGCTTTAAAAAACTACGACGATGAAAATGGAAAAATCGTTTACGATGAAAATCCGTAGGATTTCACGATTTAGACTCTGATAAATAGAATAAAATGTTCAAAAGGTCACCTGATCCAGCATTTGATATAGATGCCCCAGTCCCCAAGAATGATTCTGTACGCGATTATCAATATTACGCCTATCATGCCATAGACTCAAATAGTCGAGCAAGAATTGATCTTCAAGTCCATGATACCAGTAAATACTTTTTACCCTGTGAAGCATTTATTGAAGTAGAAGGAGAAATTGTAACAGCTGCTGATACTACTGCTGTACCAGCACCGTATCCAGCTGGTACTCAAGTCGGTTTTGTCAATAATGGTATTATGGCGCTATTTGAGAGTGCTAGATATCTCATTGATGGAAAAGAAATTGAGTCCATAGATCGTGATGTTGATGTGGCTACAACAATAATCGGGTTAGCGAGATATTCCGATGATTATACAAGATCAGCAGGACCTTCTATGATGTTTGCAAAAGATGCTAAGAATACCGCTGGAGGAAAACAATTTATTATAAGACAACCAAGGGATCGTGCTGCTAACCCTGCTAATGTTGCTGGTATCGAGAATATGATTATAAACAACGATCCTGATTTCAATCTAGGAGCCGCAACACGAAACTCAATGTTGCAAGGAGAGCGTAAATCATTTTCATGCGCGATTCCACTGCATCACATATTTGGATTCTGTAGAAACGTCAGAAAAGTTATCTACGGGGCGAAGCATACAGTATCGCTTGTACGAAAAAGTGATGATAATGATGCGATTTGGAGGATTCCAGCAGATGCTGCAAATCCAAATGCTGATGCTGGTAAAGTCAATTTAACAAAAATATCATTGTGGATGCCAGTGTTGACTCCAGCAATCACCGCAGAAGGACGATTACTATCATTTATGGACCAAGGAGGAAAGTCGTTGTTGAGTTGGCTAACCGTGAGTACAGATGTGAAGCAATCAAATATCAACGGGTTATTCACTTGGAACCTAGCATCAAATCAAGGCGTTTCTGCGCCACGTCATATATTTATTGCGTTACAGGATACCACACGAGTTGGCAATCAACTCTTCAGTCATATGATATTTGATCAATTAGGTGTGAAAGACGTCTCACTGAGAATAAACGGCCAGCAGGAACCATCCGAGGATATACAACTTAATTACACAGAAAATCATATTGCACGAGTTTATCATCGTCTGTTGTCATTTATGGCACGCGACCAAAATGTGGATACTGGTTTGCAAATATCACAATTGGATTTCAAAAGCCTCTATCCGATTTATTACTTCTCACTGGAACATCTCGATTTGACAAGACAGTCAGTTGTTGATATACACTTTAGAGCTAATGTGACTCGTGGTGTTATTGCTGATTATAGAGCGGTTGCTGTCATTCTCAGTGATAAATCAATGCTACTCGAAGGTGTTGGTGGAAGAATGAGAGTGGTAGATGCCCCAGTAGAAAATCTTTGAACGATTTTTCTTGATTTTTCATTGAATTAGAATCAATCAATTATATATAATGTCATATAGTGTTATTAGTGTTACGTTAACTCCTGGTCAAATCAAAAAATTGCAATCAGAATCGGCTAAAAAATGTGGAACCACAATCACGTTGAAACCCAACCAAATGACTGGTGGTGCAAATAAATTATCGCTGACAACTCGTCAGGTGAAACATTTCAATGATGCACTTGCAGCCAAAAAAGGTGTTCAGATTACTCTTTCTGCGGCTGCTATCAAAAATATGATTAAAACAGGCGGTATATTTCCATTGTTAGCTGCAATACCAGCATTGATTGCAGCAGCAGCCCCAGCAGTGGCTAAAGCAGCGGCGTTAGGAGCCGTTGGTACTGCAGCAGGAATGGCACTTAAGAAGGCAGCTGGACAAGGATATAAAAAAAAGAGACGATCCGTTCACGGATTGGGTCTAAGACTACCAGGGACCCCGTATTCATGGTACAGCGGAAAGGGTCTAAGGCTACCAGGAACCCCGTATTCATGGTACAGCGGGAGATCCGTTCACGGATCAGGCCTGAGACTACCAGGAACGGTTTATTAATTGAAGAGTCTATGGTTCCCATGTCCAATTTTGATTTAATGGATGCGGCTAAAAAACTAGTGATTAAAAATTTCAGAGGTGTTTTTATGAAAGATCAATTACCACATCAACCAAACAAAACTGAAACAGGTATTATTAATCTCGATAACAGCACCGGACCTGGAACTCACTGGGTTGCATACGCTATTGATCCACGTGGGATTGTCTATTTTGATTCATATGGATTAGCCCCACCAAAAGAGTTTATGCGGTATATAAAAACCCTTCCAATGAAGACTTGGTATTCTACGCTACCAACACAACAAATCAATGACCCACCAATATGCGGCAGTGAAGTATTAAATGTCCTTGACGCTATTTCAGCATCTATAAAACCACCTCATATTGTCGTAAATGACTACACCAGCAATCGCATTTTAGAGAGAGAAAGAGTTTTACAATAACATGATTGATATTTGGGGGAGATCTTTGAAACCCAAACCTGATGGCACTGCACTCCCTGATTCTGTCGAGGATGTAAAAAACCTAATCAAAGATGAAATAGCTGAGACGTTGAGCTTAACAAGTGTTGATCCTAATGAAATAGTTGTATTTCAAGACAAACAGGGTAAATTGAAATCCAGTGATGTGTCGTTGGATGATATTTTAGTTAAACAACGAAACGCAATCGAGGATACTATCGCGCTATTTTCCGATCAGGGTAAACTCAAACCAGGTGTACTTTTTTCGACGATTACAGATCGATTTAAAACTCTCAACGAATCTGCGTTAGAACTAGCAACACTTCAATCTAAAACCGAAGAACACATAAAACAGTTTACCGCATTTCGTAGAAATATCATTGATAAATTTATTAGAACTACATTCGATAAAATTGAACTAAAACTCCCTGATATTAAAAAATCCATCGATGAGACGAAAACTTTCATCGAAGGCATCAAAGGTGATCTTTCGAGGATGATAACAGCCATTGAAAAAACAAAAATTCCTCATGAGAAAACCAACAACTTAGCATACACAATCCAACACGGATCATTTGAGTGGACACCTACAAACAACAAATTAGATATCACTGCAACCGTTAAGGGTATTTATCGATTAACACTAGTAACACCATCGTCTCAATTTAATATTTCATCGTCCAGTTCATCTGGGGTCAATAATACGATTTCAACGATCATCGACAAGAATACAACTGAAAAGTTCACAATCACATCTACTGATAAACATTTGGTTAGGGTCTCAACAACGTGGTATGTGGAATTCGTAGCGAATTTAAGTAAATCGTAATTGAAAACGCTAGCGTATTTAAAATAAAAATGATTTCATCATCTCAATATCGCTATGATCAGGTCAGAGAGTATCAAACTAGACTCAAAACCCTGTCTGAGGAGTATGAATTGAAAATTAAAAAATATCGCAGGAGAATTACCGCAATTGATGTTACTGTGTATTCAGTGAGTGGTGTAATCACCGGAGCTGGAATTATACTGTCTTCAGTGACAATGATGGCTCCGATAGCTGTTCCAATTTGCATTTCTGCGGCAACAACAATCGCTGTAATAATTTCAATAATCACAAAAAAAATATCCTCATGCAGCCAACGGAAACTACAAGACTACATAATTCAATTTCATGTTGTGTCCACTGCATACTCGCAATTATCCTCATTGATATCGTCATCGCTCGATGATACAATTATATCAGAGAGTGAGTTTTCAGCGATGGTAGATATATATGATTCTGCGATGTCAAAATTAGAAGTACAAAAACATGAGTATAATAACAATGACAACACAGATGGAATTACTTCAACAAATAGTGGAGAACACAAACCCAGTACAAACAAGCATGATCTCAATAACCTCAACGAATCCAGAATTCAGTGTGAATTTCCCCTCTCCGGTTCCAGTAAAGGAGATAGCACTAGCAAAATTACGAGTATACCACAGTTGGCCAAATATTAGGTCAAAATCATTTGGTGGTCAACAACCCAATAATTCACTGGTATTTGCAAATAAGAATAAACCCGACGGTACCCCAGACTGGAATGTTGTTTCCATACCAACCGGATCATATCAAATTGAACAAATCAATGATGAATTCGCGCGTAGAATAAAATCGATTACTGGAGTAGAGTCAAAAATAGCTATAACAGTTCATGTGCCGACACTATCATCTGCCATTGAAATAAGCACAGAAGGATACGTCGTAGATATCTATCAGAGTTCTATTAGAACCGTACTAGGATGGCCTGAATTACCACCCGGTGGAAAAACCGTTAAATTACCAGAACCACAAAAAACTGATTATATCACCGACAGGACAAAATCTGATAATCCAGTAAAAAGTTATAAAGAATACAAGGAATTGATAGTTTTCACTGTAGTGAAAAAGTACAACAACCCAATATATCACGCAACTCGACAAGATATCATCGATGAAAATTTCACAGCAATGAATAATGATTTTTCGCTGCTGTTAATATCTCTTAAATCTGGCTCTCTCACCCGAGATGAATTTATCAGCGTCGTAGAAACATGCAACAAAATCATCAATGACATGGAAACATTTCATTTGCAAATCATTCAAGTGGTATTAGGTGACAGTAATCCTATAACGAGAACAGAATTTGCAACGAAGTATAATATACGCGTAGAAGATATTCATGCGTTCAAACTACCAGGGTATAATATCTTAGAACTACAAAAATCTCTCAGTGATGTCATCGATGAAGGTTTCAAAAAAATCCATGATACGTGGAAAAAAACAATAAAAATCCTGACACACAATAATGACCCAGATGGTGGTGGCAGGCATATTGCTCCGTTCAATGTGAATATTTCAACGGTGATTGCGCTCAATTTAGTATGTGATGTGATCGAAGGAAGCTATCAAATAAATTTAGAACGATCAAATCAAGCTCAGCAGGGATATATTTTGTATTCATTTGCACCAACAGCTCCTCCAGGATTTTTAATAATTGAGTCCCCGGTGAATCCAGTCTATATGCGATGTCATAATAATTCATTAGCCAGAATAAATTTCAAACTCACTGACCAGTCTAATAATATGATTGATTTACAAGAGGAGGTTTTACAAATTAGTCTATTTGTGAAATCATAAATGATTTTCGTCCTAAGGACTTTCATCCTGAAGGGATTTTCGTCGTAGTAAGGACTTGATAAAATATTCGGTTAAAATCACCGTAACCTTAGCAGCAGAGAGGGTGAGTGACAACGACGTTGCGACATTTTATGATTCGCGAATGCGAATCTCATGTTTTCAGACTCATTTTTTTCGCGAGAAGGGTCTAGTGTTATTTGGAGGGGGTATAATCAAAAATAAAAACAAAAAATGTTGTAGGATTCACCCTCTCTGCTGCTTTCCTTGCCAGGATCAATTTGTAATAGATTTGGCCAGTGCAGAGGACTCCTTCGATAAATCCTTTCAAATGCAGAAGCCACTTCAGTGGCTGATTTTGTTTTTAACGGTTCTGCTTCTTTGTATCGACTTGCAATATCAACTACGGTTAAAGCGTATTTGTAACCACGATCATGTGGCAGAAATAATATATCAGCCTGATGAACTTCATTAGGAACTGTCACATCAAAATGCGAGAATTCAATTTGTTTAGGCGGTGGTAGATAAATTTGCCATAGTGCCTGTTTGGATAACCAATTAGCCGCAGTTGTTTTTTTCACTTTTGCAGCGCTAGCGAGTTTATGGATTGCTGATTTACCCCTCCAGTATCCTCTTGGGGAATAATAAATAGATTCCATGTTGTTATTAATTACCAGCACCTAACATCAATTTACTTTTCATAGCCGATTTTATCAAAAAGGAAGCCAATTTTTCTTTGAAAGATTTATCATAAATAGCATTTAACGCATGAATTAATTTCACATCTGCTAGATGCCTGTGCTGCAGATTACTGCTTTTATAAGATACATCATGAAGGTGACAGGCCTTATCAATAGCGTTTATTGGTTCCTCACCGGGTCGGGGCTGATTTTGATCATTGAGTCTGATATCAAGTCTTGTTCCCGGTCCACAGTAGCTATATCCTGGAAGGTGCTTTTCTCCAGGGTATTTTGCCCATGGGGTTCCAGGGAGTTTAGTTAGCTTGGCTGCGATATCACCTCCTCGTTATTTTTTAAAGGTTCCTTGAGTTCCTTGGGTTTAGAAACAAATCTAAATTTCTTTGTACTACATTGTACGCATTTACCAGAAAGCGCTGATCGGTTATTTTTAGTTGTAATCGTCGTCAAGTCATCTGTGCCAGTACGTTTTTTACACTTCACACAATATAGATCCATAATTTATATATAACGGCATGAATATAATTGATTATTCAGCTACCCGACGACGGGAACCTATTAAACATCATGAAATGTTGCCGAATTCAATTAGAATGATTATAATCGGACCATCTGGAAGCGGAAAGACACAACTGCTACTTAATTTGATAACGAGATGGATGAAATGGAACAAATTGTATTTAATAGCCCCGAGTGTAGACGATCAGCGATGCTATGAAGTGCTAAAGGATTTTAACGAGAAAGCAAAAGAATTTCAAATCGATGAAGATTTTATTGAGTTTATTACTGATATAGAGGAAGCCCCTTCCGTGGAAGACATCGATGGAAGTATTAACAATTTAGTGGTATACGATGATATCATGTTAGATAATCAAAAAAATCCTGCTAGAATATTTTCCCGAGGCAGGCATAAAAACACTGATGTGATCTATGTCACTCAACGGTACACACAAATACCAAAAGTGATCAGAGATAATTGCAATGTGTTGTGTGTATTTAACGGCGTTGATACTCATACGCTACGAAATATTCATCAGACCTGGTGCAGCGGTGATATGAATCATAATCAATTTAGAAATTTCTTTAGTCACGTTAAGTCAAAACCACACGGATTTGTGACAATAAATTTAGCAGACCCTAGGACACGATATCGTATCGGACTTGATAAAATATTCGGTTAACCCATAGCAGCAGAGAGGGTGAGTGACAACGACGTTGCGACATTTTATGATTAATCAACGAAAACGCGAATACAATATCACCTGCGAATCCCATGTTTTCAGACAACAATCACTGTCATTTTATTTCTAGTTATTTCGCGAGAAGGGTCTAGTGTTATTTGGAGGGTATAATCAAATATATACTAAAAATCTTGTAGGATTTACCCTCTCTGCTGCTGTATGCATACTACTGGTACTATTACTACTACTACACACTATATCTATATATCAATGTATATGTATACTACTGGTACTATTACTACTTCTACACACCATATCTATATATCAATGTATATGTCTATTACTGGTACTATTACTACTATTACACACTATATCAATACATCAATGTATGTGTCTACCACTGGTATTATTATTACTACTACACACTATATCTATATATCAATGTATATGTCTATTACTTGTACTATTACTTCTACACACTATATCTATATACCAATGTATTTGTCTACTACTTGTACTATTACTACTACTACACACTATATCTATATATCAATGTGTATGTCTACTACTGGTACTATTACAACTACTACACACTATATATATATATATATATATATATATATATATATATATATATATATATATATATATATATATATATATCAATGTACATGTCTACTACTGGTACTATTACTACTATTACACACTATATCTTTATATCAATGTATGTGTCTACTACTGGTATTAGTATTACTACTAGACACTATATCTATATATCAATGTATATGTCTACTAATTGTACAATTACTACTACTACACACTATATCTATATATCAATGTGTATGTCTACTTCTGGTACTATTACTACTACTACACACTATATATATATATCAATGTATATGTCTGCTACTGGTACTATTACTACTATAACACACTATATCTATATATCAATGTATGTGTCTACTGCTGGTATTAGTATTAATACTACACACTATATCTATATGTCAATGTATATGTCTACTACTTGTACTATTACTACTACTACACACTATATCTATATATCAATGTTTATGTCTACTACTGGTACTATTACTACTTCTACACACTATATCTATATTTCAATGTGTATGTCTACTATTTGTACTATTACTACTACTACTACACACTATATATATATATATATATATCAATGTATATGTCTACTACTGGTACTATTACTACTATGACACGCTATATCTATATATCAATGTATGTGTCTACTACTGGTATTAATATTACTATTACACACTATATCAATGTATCAATGTATATGTCTACTACTTGTACTATTACTACTACACACTATATCTATATACCAATGTATTTGTCTAATATTTGTACTATTACCACTACTACACACTATATATATATATATATATCAATGTATATGTCTACTACTGGTACTATTACTACTATGACACACTATATCTATATATCAATGTATGTGTCTACTACTGGTAAAAGTATTACTACTACACACTATATCTATATATCAATGTATATGTCTACTACTTGTACTATGACTACTACTACACACTATATCTATATATCAATGTGTATGTCTACTACTACACACTATATCTATATTCCAATGTATTTGTCAACTACTTGTACTATTACTACTATTACACACTATATCTATATATCAATGTGTATGTCTACTACTGGTACTATCACTACTACTATACAATATATCTATATATCAATGTATATGTCTACTACTTGTACTGTTACTACTACTACACACTATATCTATATATCAATGTGTATGTCTACTACTACACACTATATCTATATTCCAATGTATTTGTCAACTACTTGTACTATTACTACTATTACACACTATATCTATATATCACTGTGTATGTCTACTACTGGTACTATCACTACTACTATACACTATATCTATATATCAATGTGTATGTCTACTACTGGTACTATTACTACTACTACACACTATATCTATATATCAGTGTATATGTCTACTATTCATACTATTACTACTACTACACACTATATTTATATATCAATGTATATGTCTACTACTGGTACTATTACTACTACACACTATATCTATATAACAGTGTATATGTCTACTACTTGTACTATTACTACAACTACACACTATATCTATATATCAATGTATATGTCTACTACTTGTACTATTACTACTACTACACACTATATCTATATATCAATGTGTATGTCTACTACTGGTACTATCACTACTACTACACACTATATCTATATATCAATGTATTTGTCTACTACTTGTACTATTACTACAACTACACACTATATCTATATATCAATGTATATGTCTACTACTTGTACTATTACTACTACTAAACACTATATCTATATATCAATGTGTATGTCTACTACTGGTACTATCACTACTACTATACACTATATCTATTTTTCAATGTGTATGTCTACTACTGGTACTATCACTACTACTAAACACTATATCTATATATCAGTGTATATGTCTACTACTTGTACTATTACTACAACTATTCAATATATCTATATATCAATGTGTATGTCTACTACTGGTACTATCACTACTACTACACACTATATCTATATATCAGTGTATATGTCTACTACTTGTACTATTACTACAACTACACACTATATCTATATATCAATGTATATGTCTACTACTTGTACTATTACTACTACTACACACTATATCTATATATCAGTGTGTATGTCTACTACTGGTACTATCACTACTACTATACACTAAATCTATATATCAATGTGTATGTCTACTACCGGTATTATTACTACTACCACTCACTATATCTATTTATCAATGTGTATGTCTACTAATGGTACTATTACTACTACTACAAACTATATCTATATATCAATCTATATGTCTACTACTGGTACTATTACTACTACTACACACTATATATATATTTATCAATGTGTATGTCTACTATTGGTACTATTACTACTACTACACACCATATCTATATATCAATGTATATGTCTACTACTGGTACTATTACTACTACTATACACTATATCTATATATCAATGTATATGTCTACTACTGGTACTCTTACTACTACTACACACTATATCTATATATCAATGTATATGTCTACTACTGGTACTATTACTACTACTACACACTATATATATATTTATCAATGTGTATGTCTACTATTGGTACTATTACTACTACTACACACTATATCTATCTATCTATGTATGTGTCTACTACTGGTACTATCACTACTACTATACACTATATCTATATATCAATGTGTATGTCTACTATTGGTACTATTACTACTACTACACACCATATCTATATATCAAAGTATATGTCTACTACTGGTACTATTACTACTACTACACACTATATATATATTTATCAATGTGTATGTCTACTATTGGTACTATTACTACTACTACACAATATATCTATATATATATGTATATGTCTACTACTGGTACAATTACTACTACTACACACTATATATATATATCAATGTATATGTCTACTACTGGTACTATTACTACTACTATACACTATATCTATATATCAATGTATATGTATACTACTGGTACTATCACTACTACTATACACTATATCTATATATCAAAGTGTATGTCTACTATTGGAACTATTACTACTACTACACACCATATCTATATATCAATGTATATGTCTACTACTGGTACTGTTACTACTACTACAGACTATATATATATTTATCAATGTGTATGTCTACTCTTGGTACTATTACTACTACTAAACACTATATCTATATATCTATGTATATGTCTACTACTGGTACTATTACTACTACTATACACTATATCTATATATCAATGTATATGTCTGCTACTGGTACTATTACTGCTACTACACACTATATATATATTTATCAATGTGTATGTCTACTATTGGTACTATTACTAGTACAACACACTATATCTATATATATATGTATATGTCTACTACTGGTACTATCACTACTACTATACACTATATCTATATATCAATGTGTATGTCTACTATTGGTACTATTACTACTACTACACACCATATCTATATATTAATGTATATGTCTACTTCTGGTACTATTACTACTACTATTCACTATATCTATATATCAATGTATATGTCTACTATTGGTACTATTACTACTACTACACAACATATCTATATATCTATGTATAAGACTAGTACTGGTACTATCACTACTACTATACACTATATCTATATATCTATGTATATGTCTACTATTGGTACTATTACTACTACTACACACTATATCTATTTATCAATGTGAATGTCTACTACCGGTACTATTTTACTACTACTACACACTATATATATATATCAATGTGTATGTCTACTTTTGGTACTATTACTACTACTACACATCATATCTATATATCAATGTATATGTCTACTACTGGTACTATTACTACTACTATACACTATATCTATATATCAATGTATATGTCTACTACTGGTTCTATCACTACTACTATGCACTATATCTATATATCAATGTGTATGTCTACTATTGGTACTATTACTACTACTACACGCCATATCTATATATCAATGTATATGTCTACTACTGGTACTATTACTACTACTACACTCTATATATATTTTTATCAATGTGTATGTCTACTATTGGTACTATTACTACTACTACACACTATATCTATATATCTATGTATATGTCTACTACTGGTACTATTACTACTACTACACACTATATCTATATATCTATGTATATGTCTACTACTGGTACTATTACTAATACTATAGTATACACTATATCTATACATCAATGTATATGTCTACTACTGGTACTATTACTACTACTACACACTATATATATATTTATCAATGTGTATGTCTACTATTGGTTCTATTACTACTACTATACACTATATCTATATATCAATGTATATGTCTACTACTGGTACTATTACTACTACTACACACTATGTATATATTTATCAATGTGTATGTCTACTATTGGTATTATTACTAGTACTACACACTATATCTATATATCTATGTATATGTCTACTACTGGTACTATCACTACTACTATACACTATATCTATATATCAATGTGTATGTCTACTACTGGTACTATTACTACTACTACACACTATATATATATTTATCAATGTGTATGTCTACTATTGGTACTATTACTACTACTACACACTATATCTATATATCTATGTATATGTCTACTACTGGTACTATTACTACTACTACACACATTATCTATATATGTATGTATATGTCTACTACTGGTACTATTACTACTACTATACACTATATCTATATATCAATTTATATGTCTACTACTGGTACTATTTCTACTACTACACACCATATCTATATATCAATGTGTATGTCTACTACCGGTACTATTTTACTACTACTACACACTATATCTATATATCAATGTATATGTCTACTATTGGTACTATTACTACTGCTATACACTATATCTATATATCAATGTATATATCTACTACTGGTACTATTATTGCTAATACACACTATATCTATATATCAATGTATATGTCTACTACTGGTATTATTACTATTACTACACACTATATCTATATTTCAATGTATATGTCTACTACTTGTACTATTACTACTATGATACACTATATCTATATATCAATGTATATGTCTACTGCTTGTACTATTACTACTACTACACACTATATCCATATATCAATGTATATGTCTACTACTGGTATTATTATTACTACTACACACTATACCTATATATCAATGTATTTGTCTACTACTTGTACTATTACTACTACTACACACTCTATCTATATATCAATGTGTATGTCTACTACTTATACTATTACTACTATTACACACTATATCTATATATCAATTTGTATGTCTACTACTTGTACTATTAATACTACTGCACACTATATCTATATATCAATGTATATGTCTACTACTGGTACTATTACTACTACTACACACTATATCTATATATCAATGTATATGTCTACTACTGGTACTATTATTGCTACTACACACTTTATCTATATATCAATGTATACGTCTACTACTGGTACTAATATTGCTAATACACACTATATCTATCTATCAATGTATATGTCTACTACTGGTACTATTACTTCTACTATACACTATATCTATATATCACTGTTTATGTCTACTACTTGTACTATTACTACTACTACACACTATATCAATATATCAATGTATGTGTCTACTACTGGTACTATTACTACTACTACACACTATATCTATATATCAATGTATATGTCTACTACTTGTACTATTATTACTACTACACACTATATCTATATATCAATGTATGTGTCTACTACTTGTACTATTACTACTACTACACACTATATATATGTATCAATGTATATGTCTACTACTGGTACTATTACTACTACTACACACTATATCTATATATCAATGTATATGTCTACTATTCGTACTATTACTACTACTACACACTATATATATATATATATATATATATATATATATATATATATATATATATATATATATATATATATATATATCAATGTATATGTCTACTATTTGTACTATTACCACTACTACACACTATATATCTATATATCAATGTATTATGTATACTACTTGTACTATTACTACTGCTACGCACTATATCTATATATCAATATATATGTCTACTACTTGTACTATTACTACTACTACACACTATATCTATATATCAATGTATATGTCTACTACTTGTACTATTATTACCACTACACACTATATCTATATATTAATGTACATGTTTACTACTGGTACTGTTACTACTATGGACTATATATATGTATATATATATATATATATATATATATATATATTATGGTGATTGGTTGCCTCATTTAACTATTTTTCATTTTCAGGAGCTAAAAACTCTTGCTTCAGGAGGTGAGTAGATAACATGAGTTAATTAGTTAATTAGCTAGAAATCTATGTCCACTTGAAAGTAGCAAGACTGATATATTTGGGTAATGTCAAATTTTGTTTTCTCATTATCAGCTTGAAACTGTAAAATTGCTTGAGCTGAATTACTTTTATTTTTCAAAGTTTACAAGATTACCAGAGACAGTATACTGTGATAGAAATGAAGTCCTGTTATCAAAAAAAGACACCTTTGGTCAATATTTTTTTTCTTTTGTTAACTGTGTAGGTCTAAATGAGGAAACAATGAGACTTACATGCATAGTATGTGTAGCAATCATTTTTCATGCCAATCATTTCATAGGTCAAGAGGACAGGTTAATTTAGAATATTGTGCTAACTTTTATATGGCATAAGATGATGAAGTTTGATGAATTTATAAGTATGGTCAAATGGATATACTGTGCGTGTTACAACTCTGTGGTTTTAAACTAAGTAACAGAAGGAAGCATAACCAAAAAGTTTTGTATAATCAAGAAATAAATTTATTCTCTTAGTTATAAAATGACAAATTAAGAGGAACTTACAGTATTGTGGATCAAATGCCAAATAATCAAAGATGTTCTATCACAAGTCAAAAAGTATAGAAATCCAAGAATCTTGAATGTGCTGATACGCCAATAGTCCTGATGCATCATAATTATATAATTCAGAACATTTTTCAATGAGTCTTCAATAATCCCAAAGCAGTGATTTAGTCCAAATGTTTATGAGCACTACTTCATATAACAATAAAATCATTCAGATGGGAAACTAGAATGTTATAGAATTAAATATGTGTATTTGGTAGGCCATTTATGGTTGTGCTAAACCTGACTGAACATTAGAAGAAGTATTAAAAATAAGATTTTAAAACAACTTGAGTTGTAAAGAAAGCTATTCTAAAATTATATGTGCTGTCATATATTTAAGAATGCATTAATCATAACAGCTATTAAAGAAATCAGAGACATAATGTATCCCATGCTATTGATGTGCATTCAGTTTGCATGTTAATAGATACTAAAGGCAAGTTAAGACATACATGAGATTTAGTAATGATGCTGGCAAAAATAAACCTGTATGTAGTATGAGTCTAAAAATAGCCTAAGGTTCATTCTCATCATCATAAAATATGATGAATTTAATTGTTCTACAATATGGTAATTAGTATTTTACTTTCATAATTAAAACAGCTTGGTAACATTGAGTTCTTTGAAAATTGAATGCTGTATTTAATTGGATAAATGATTCTGCCAACAATATTTTTTAAAAGTCTTTTAAACCCTTCAAACACTAGCATTACTTTTTTAAATGTAAAATTGTTTATTATTTTCAGTATGATTGGCATTGGTTCTTTATCAATGAACTATAAGTGAATATAATTATATTTTATATGGAGAAATTTTTTTAAATAATAGCTACATAAATATTGCATCATCTAAATAATGTAACATACTGAAATGTATAGACATGTTTGAAAGTAAAGTTTCAATTATAGCAAACTACTGAAAGTAATGAACTGAGGATATGTGATATGTAGAAAAAATTATCTGTCCATGTACACATTCAAAAAAACTATATTTGGAAAAGTATACCCTATAATAAATTTTTTTTCAAAAATTAATTTTCAACACTTTTTCTCTATTTGGTTGCTATGGTAACAATAAACAAACCTCAATTTCACTGACATTTCTTGCGTTAGAAGTCTGCTAACAATTTCACTGCAATCTGTTTATAAATAATTGTTGGGCCAAAATGTGTATTGTTTAGAAACAAATCTGCACTGGTTTCAAGGTCAAGCAAAACATCAAAGCACCACCAGGGTTAAAAATCCAATGTCAAACTGACACAGTAGTAAATATCCAAGATTAAAATAACACTAATAATTTTCCAATGTTAAACCTACTAGCACAGTATTAAATACCCAATGTCAAATTGACACAGTATTAAATATCCAATGTCAAATTGACACAGTATTAAATACCAAATGTTAAACTAACAAACAGTATTACATATAAAATATTAAAATGTAATCAGCACAGTAAAATATCCAATGTTAAACTAATTAAAACAGTATTAAATATCTAATGTTGGACTAATTAACAAAGTATTAAATATCTGATGTTAAACTAATTAAGAAAGTATTAAATATCCAATGTTAAATTAATTGACACAGTATTAAATATCCAATGTTAAACTAATTAACACAGTATTAAATATCCAATGTTAAACTAATTAACACAGTATTAAATATCCAATGTTAAACTAATTAACAAAGTATTAACTATCCTATGTTAAACTAATTAACAAAGTATTAACTATCCTATTTTAAACTAATTAACAAAGTATTAACTATCCTATGTTAAACTAATTAACAAAGTATTAAATATCCAAGGTTAAACTAATTAACAAAGTATTACCTATCCTATGTTAAACAAATCAACAAAGTATTAACTATCCTATGTTAAACTAATTTACAAAGTATTAAATATGCATTCTTAAACTAACTCACACAGTATTAAATATCCAATGTTAAATTAATTGACAACATAAGCTATTGTTATAGGAATCATTGTCTGTAATTCTGGAATTCTTGAAATGATGTATTGTATACCAGTGTTGTATTTTATGTGATGCTAGTATGTTATGTAAGGTTCAAGGTTTAAAATTTGTTTCATGGTCAATTAGTAACAGTATTTGCTGTTTATTTCAGGAAGAAATTGACATTTTTCATTACAAGGGAATTGCAACCTAATATAAGCTATTTATTTTCACTTGATAGTTTCAAATGGAATTTCAAAATATAATGTAATGTAATTAAAATATGAATATGAAATGAACAATCATTTGTATCTCCAATTTCTAATTTTACTGATGCTTGCATTATTCTCTTTCTTCAGCAAAGGAAAGACAGATGGTGAAATGCACACATATTCAAATACTGAGATGAATCCACACACCGTAAAACCAATTTATGAGGAACTGAATAAAGTAATCACATATTTTTAGTATCCCTAATGTTTTTTTTCCGTGTATATGATAAAATTTCACCTTTGTAGAGGGGTAGGGGTATATAGAGAAAAGACACCAAGAAGAGCTACCTAATGGTTATTTACAGAATATTTCCCTTTAACAGAGTAGAAGGAACAAAAGGGTTTATACAAATGTAAGCAAGAAAGTGGAGAGTGTAATGACAGACACACTAAAATGGTTTCTACTCTCCAAGCACCTTTTTACTTGATAACGGTTATGATGCAAAATTATAAAAGCAACTGCATTTAGATTTACTGCAAAAAAAGCAGGTATCTACTTGGAATGCTCCACTTTAATACAAAATCAGCCTTATCTTTAAATTGGGGGGGGGCACCAGACAGATGCCCCCCCCCCCATAAAAAAAATAAAAGATTTTATCTATGTCTGTGCTCTCCCAGGTATGTTGTTTGCTGTTTTTTATTTTCCATTTAACGCCCCATTTAATTTTTCCCCATGGGGGTTATATGTTTGATTCGGGGTATTTTTAGTATCCCTAATGTTTTTTTTCCGTAGATCCTTACTAGGTGGGAATTGATCTACCCACAACTAGTAGTCTACGTTTGTATTTGTTTTTGATCATGGCTAGTGGTCTCCTATTATCCTTGTGTTTGCTATTTGTATTGGTGCTATTTGTCTGTTGATATATAAGGTATATACCTTGTATTTGTGTAAAGAATTGCCATTTCATCAAAATTTGTATCACTAGTTGTCTTACCTTTTGTCTTCTCTAAATGGGAGACAGTCTCTTTATTTAGTTTATTATAATTTAATTTAATTTTGAATTTCGTATAAATTGAAGTGTGTTATTTAAAAATTTTAGTATGCTTCAATTTATCTAATAATATTTATATTTTTAGGCCCGTCTGCCTTGAGACAGAATCTGTACAAATTTATTTGGTTGTACAGTTCCTGTCTCAATTTGGGCCGGCCTATAATTATTTATTTTAATTATGAATACAAAAATTTCAAAATTGTTTAAGTTCCCTTTAATGGGAGCCATGTCTATTACGGGAGACAGACATGGCAGAGAAAGTATGGTTATAGTATCCAAAGAAGTAGAGGTGCATTAGTATAATAAAGTTTTATTTATGGGTGATTTTTCCAAACTCTACCACAGGCCTGCTCACTTCGCGTGGCGCCATGTGATTAAGCCCCATGGCGTCCTCATGTGTACTTTTCCCTTACATAGTATATATAAGTAATTAAGGAGTAAGTAAAAAAAAAAAAAATTTTTTTTATTTTTTTTATTTAAAAAATGAAATAATTTCAATTTATTTATTTATTCTTTTTTTTAAAGTTATTCCCTAGCCTTCATTAGTGGTCCACATTTTATAAGGGTCCTCGTTATAAAGTCCGTTATTAGTCGTACCAATTGTTTGTTAAAGTTTCCGTCAAGGAAGAGTAATTGACATCTGTCATATTTGTCTACCTTCATTATTTCTATTATTAGTGTGATCCTTTCTTCCTTTGTTTCGTCACATTGCGTTATCGTGTGGTATTTTGTATAAGGGGCATTTTTGCATAGAGGACAGCTAACAGGGGTCTGTATCAATCGTCTTCTAAGAGCCACTTCGCCTGTTAGCCAGGCGTTGTCGAGGTACGTGTGTATAATACTTTGTACCTTTGGAGAGTTGATGTCGGACCAATGCCTCCAAACTCTGTCTCAGTTGATATATGGAAATTCTATCTCTATTTTACTCTTTGTTTTGTTTGATTCTATTTCCAAAATCCTGTCATAGGTGTCTTCTGTATTTAGTAACCATATTGTTTTATTGTCCCTAAACCTATATAATATTTCTTTAATCCCCTTATATAAATGTGGTGCGTCTACTTTCTTAACTAATTTGTTGTTCATGTAGATGTCTTGTCTGTGTCTCTTTCCGAATCCTATCCAGAAAATATATAGTGCTTCCCATGGTGTTTGTGGTGTGCTACTTATCCGTTTAATCCTATTTATTATGTTTTTGGTTTTAATTAGGAGAGGATTAGGTAAGGCTAAGCCACCCCTTTTTTTTGCTCTATATAATGTCAACTTCTTTATGTCGTGTGTTTTGTAATTCCATATGTATTCGACTATTTCATTATCTATGGTTTCTAGTGTTTTATTGTTAATGTCCACAGCGTTTATTAGATATATCAAATTTGAATACATATATGTTTTTGCAACCTGTGAACGTTCTATTAGACTAAGTGGCATAGTTGCCCAGATATTTGTTACATCTTTTATTTTGTTTTTTATTTTTAGACAGTTTTTCTTTTCTTCATTTGCCCCGAAAAATATCCCCAGGGCTTTCACTCTATTTTTTATCAGGTGTGGAGGTAATCCAAGGTGATTTCCCCTCCAGTTGCCTATTTTTAGAATTTCGGTTTCGTCATGATTTATTTGCAATGCTGATACTTTGCCGAAGGTTTCATATTCCTTTTGAAGGTGTTTAAAGGAATTTGGATCATTTATAAAGTTTGTACAATCATCAGCATGTTGTAGCATCTTAAATTCCTCTTTTAAGTTTGGTATTCTTACTCCTTTTATATTAGTATTGCTCCTGATCTTCATACTCAGGATTTCAATTGCTATTACGTATAATAGCATTGATAGTGGGCAACCTTGCCTCACTGATCTTTGAATTTCAGATTTTTCCGTTCTCGCCCCATTTACTTGTACATTTGCAGTTATTTTATTGTACAAGATTTTTGTCCATTTTTGTGGAAGTTTTTCTCAAATCCAAATTTTTCCAGTACTTTTTGTGTATAATTATGTTCTAGTCTGTCGAAAGCTTTCTCCTGATCGAAAAGTACCATAGCATTCTACTCAGTATTTTGTAGTCTGTGTTTAGAAGGGAGATGGGCCTCCAGTTTTTTAAATCTGTTTTGTCGCCTTTCCCTTTGTATATGAGAGTAATCAATCCCTCCTGCATTGTTTTTGTCATTATTTTAGTAAAATATTGTTATATAGACCCTCTAAAATTGGTGCCACCTCATTTTGAAATTTCTTATAGAATTCCGCTGTGAGGCCATCTCGCCCTGATGATTTTCGTTTTGCAAGTTCTTTAATTGTGGTTTGCACTTCTTCCACAGAAATGAGATCATCACACCGTTTCTTGTGTTCTGGTGAAATCATTTCGCATTGTATTGAATTTAAATATTGTGTAATTGTGTCATTGTCTATGTTTTGAGAAGTGTACAGTGTTGTATAATTTTTTTTTAACTTCACTCATTATTTCAGCTTTTGTTGTAATTTTCACGCCTTCAATGTTTAATGTGTCTAATACTTTCTCCCCTTAGCCTGTTTGTATATATGGTGAAATTTACCCTCCCATTCCCTTTGTTTTACATTCTTTTAGCTTTTCTAGTTGTTCGGAGTAGCTCACCTTATCCCTTAAAGGTGTTGTGTCGTCATTTATTAGTCTTTTTAGCGCTAGTTTCTGCATTTTTTTAAACCGTTTGCGTTTAGTTGAGTGATATATGGCTATTTGTTTAACTTTTTCTTTAAATTTATCCCAATCATTTGCAATATCAGATTTATTTTGTCCCTCTTCATTTGTAAGTATTTTAGGGATTTCCTTTTTTATTTCGTTAATTAATTGCTCATCATCCAAAACTGAGTTGTTTAATTTCCATTCTCCAGTCCCCCATCAATTATTTTTATCACTATTTCTAGAGTTATTTGTTTATGATCAGAAATTTTGAAATCTAAAATTTTTGCTTTTTTATATGTTTTATTGTCAAAATCAGATACATAAAATTTATCTATTCTACTTGATCCTTTTGTTTGCTCGATATAATCGTGTGTATATTCAATTTTTAATAGGTTCAATTTTCTATACACATCAGTTAATTTATTTAATTTTATCAAGTTACCCATAACTCCATATGATGCTAGGTCTTTGATTGTAAGTTTCCCAGTGCGGTCTATATTGTCTCCCACCCAATTAAAATCCCCCCCTAAAATCAGGTGTTCTGCTGTGAAGCTATTTAGGTAGTTATTTAGATTTATTATAAAGTCATAGTGACTTTCCCTATTTGCTGGAGCATATATATTCAAAATATGTGGTTTATTTATTTTTTATATATATTACCCTTCCCTTTAAGCTCATATCCTCTGTTACTCTTTCCCAATTTTGCCTCTTTTTATTTCTAATTATCGTTGCTACTCCCGCTTTAATGTCATTGTGTTTGGCTTCATTTATTACAACTGTCTCATTCATTTGAGATTCAAGTTCTGCTATCATTATGTTTGTGAGTTTATTGTGAGTTTCTTGAATTAGTATTATGTCCTGTTTTAATTTTATCAGTTGTGCAATTTTATCCTTATCTATACTGTTAGTATTTATTGATGCGATATGGAAGTTTAATTCCTCCATTTTTGGTTTCCAGGTGGCTTTTCCTTACATTGTTGATTTTATTTAAATAGTAATAGTATTAGGTTAAATTTCAATTATTTAGTTAAATTAATCTGTTGAGTTGTGGGGCAGTGGCCCCTCGTTCGTCTGTACCCTTGAGTCTATAGTCATCCTAAAGTATGTTCTGCAGTCTGACCTTATTAATGTTGAATGCAAACAAACAAAGTCTCTACAATGACAAGACCAATGCTATTGCTACAATGAAAGAAGCAAAAAATCTTCCTGCCATTATGACACCTGGCACTAACACAACTGACACTAACACACCTGGCACTAACACATCTCTTAACCAGAACAATGTTGACCATATCAAGAGTTGAGAATTGTGACTACTTAGGTGTTATTTTAGACTAAAACTTAACTTAACAAACAAAAATTACATAAATTATATGCAAATTAAATAAATATAATGGGAGTTTTAAATATACCTCTTCTTTCATCCCTAAATATACGTTTATGTTGCACAATGCTAATTATCATTATTTTTCTAATATCCACTCTAACTATTCCATTTAATTCTGAAGAAATTAGCTACAACAATCTGCTTATTGTGGAATGTGCATGGCTTGGATTCCAGAGGCTTTATTAACTAATGTGGCATGCCATGAATGACTTCACTTCTAGACACTTTACTAACTAATGTGAAATGTCATGCATGGCTTGGATTCCAGACACTTTATTAACTAATGTGGCATGCCATGAATGACTTCACTTCCAGACACATTACTAACTAATGTGAAATGTCATGCATGGCTTGGATTCCAGACACTTTATTAACTAATGTTGCATGCCATGAATGACTTCACTTCCAGACACATTACTAACTAATGTGAAATGTCATGCATGGCTTGGATTCCAGACACTTTATTAACTAATGTGGCATGCCATGAATGACTTCACTTCCAGACACTTTACTAACTAATGTGAAATGTCATGCATGGCTTGGATTCCAGACACTTTATTAACTAATGTGGCATGACATGAATGACTTCACTTCCAGACACTTTACTAACTAATGTGAAATGTCATGCATGGCTTGGATTCCAGACACTTTATTAACTAATGTGGCATGCCATGAATGACTTCACTTCCAGACACTTTACTAACTAATGTGAAATGTCATGCATGGCTTGGATTCCAGACACTTTATTAACTAATGTGGCATGCCATGAATGACTTCACTTCCAGACACTTTACTAACTAATGTGAAATGTCATGCATGGCTCGGATTCCAGACACTTTATTAACTAATGTGGCATGCCATGAATGACTTCACTTCCAGACACATTACTAACTAATGTGAAATGTCATGCATGGCTTGGATTCCAGACACTTTATTAACTAATGTGGCATGCCATGAATGACTTCACTTCCAGATACTTTACTAACTAATGTGAAATGTCATGCATGGCTTGGATTCCAGACACTTTATTAACTAATGTGGCATGCCATGAATGACTTCACTTCCAGACACATTACTAACTAATGTGAAATGTCATGCATGGCTTGGATTCCAGACACTTTATTAACTAATGTGGCATGCCATGAATGACTTCACTTCCAGACACATTACTAACTAATGTGAAATGTCATGCATGGCTTGGATTCCAGACACTTTATTAACTAATGTGGCATGCCATGAATGACTTCACTTCCAGACACTTTACTAACTAATGTGAAATGTCATGCATGGCTTGGATTCCAGACACTTTATTAACTAATGTGGCATGCCATGAATGACTTCACTTCCAGACACTTTACTAACTAATGTGAAATGTCATGCATGGCTTGGATTCCAGACACTTTATTAACTAATGTGGCATGCCATGAATGACTTCACTTCCAGACACTTTACTAACTAATGTGAAATGTCATGCATGGCTTGGATTCCAGACACTTTATTAACTAATGTGTCATGCCATGAATGACTTCACTTCCAGACACTTTACTAACTAATGTGAAATGTCATGCATGGCTTGGATTCCAGACACTTTATTAACTAATGTGACATGCCATGAATGACTTCACTTCCAGACACTTTACTAACTAATGTGAAATGTCATGCATGGCTTGGATTCCAGACACTTTATTAACTAATGTGGCATGCCATGAATGACTTCACTTCCAGACACTTTACTAACTAATGTGAAATGTCATGCATGGCTTGGATTCCAGACACTTTATTAACTAATGTGGCATGCCATGAATGACTTCACTTCCAGACACTTTACTAACTAATGTGAAATGTCATGCATGGATTCCAGACACTTTATTACCTAATGTGGCATGCCATGAATGACTTCACTTCCAGACACTTTACTAACTAATGTGAAATGTCATGCATAACTTGCCTTCCAGACACTTTACTTACTAATGTGAAATGTCATGCATGGCTTAGCTTCCAGACACTTTACTAGCTAATGTGAAATATCATGTATGACTTGGCCTCCAGACAATTTACTAACTAATGTGAAATTTCATGCATGGCTTGGATTCCAGACACTTTACTAACTAATGTGAAATGTCATGCATGACTTGGCTTCCAGACACTTTACTAACTAATGTGAAATGTCATGCATGACTTGGCTTCCAGACACTTTACTAACTATTGTGAAATGTCATGCATGTCTTGGATTCCAGACGCTTTATTAACTAATGTGGCATGTCATGAATGACTTCACTTCCAGACACTTTATAAACTAATGTGAAATGTCCTGCATGGCTTGGCTTCCAGACACTTTACTTACTAATGTGAAATGTCATGTATGAATTGGCTCCTAGACACATAACATACCTGTTCACATTAAATTGTCTTATTTTACACCCTACTAGATCCTCTCAAGTCTGGATATATATATAGTTTGAAATCACATTCACTGCTTGAAAAGATATCTTTACTAGCACTTAAAAGATAAAGAAAGACAAACTTTGCTTAACCTTTACTGAACTTGAATACAAATTTTAAGAAAAAATTAAAGGTATTAAAGATGATATTTACAAGCAATTTTAGGGTCCTAAAATGCAAATAAATGGCCCACTTTTCCAATGAACAAAAGGTGCATGAAAGAATAACTTTTAGTTTGTAAAGATGTTGTAAATTGTTCCATCAAGTAATTAAAGGAACCAATTTCATTTCTTAAAAGGTGACAAAAAGACCAAATTTAAGTCTTAAAATCTCATTAAAGTTTAACATTACATGTCTTTACGTTAATTGGTATATACTGCAATTTACCTTTACAAAAATTAAAGTTGTAGAAAGTATTATCTTTTATTAATTATTAATTGCAACAAAATAAGCATTTTCTACTGTAAATTGGATAATAACTTTGATTTGCATCAGAGTATATCTTGTGTGTAAATACCTGCAACAAGGCATTACATTATACATTCACCATATTTTACCAGTAAGCCTGGGTTGAATCCTCTATCCCAGCAGTGTTCACCATTAAAGTTTGATAGTTTCATCTAGATTTTATAATCTCTATTGCAGCCAATGCAATACCACCATATCCCTATGTATACCAGTTATCAAGTGCACAAAAAGGACAGTAATCTGATGCATGAAGAATTTACAAATCAGGAAAACTTCATGTCGATGGAGATGTCTGTTCACTACTGTAACCTTGGTTAATAATTTAGTGTAACGCTAGCACTGAAAGGCACGTCTTTGTTGCATCCAAGCCAATGTATCACTGCCTCAAACCAGCTGACGAATGTTAGATCATGTGTTCTAATTCCGTCATCTGATTGGTTCAAGCAGCAGAGAGGGTGAACAGACCACGTTTTCAAGCAAAAATAAGGCTTCCAGATCACGTTTTCGAACAAAATATGGCCTATAGATAACGTTTTCGAACAAAATATCAGGTTTCCAACAAATCTCATTTAACCAAAAAAAAAGTCTCCATTTTTGCAAAAACGGAGATTTTACGATTTTTTAATCAATTTTGCTCGCAACGATGTGGTCATCCACCCTCTCTGCTGCTAAAGTTTTCAGTTCTGGGTTAACAAAAAATAATAAATGATTTGATCAAGTCTTTAGGATCTCACAAACAGACTAATCGCTAACACCTCTTCTTGTAAATCAATCAGATTATTTGACAGGTCGGTGAGTTTGAAATTAATTCTGGTTAATGAATTATTATGGCATCGCATGTAGACAGGATTAATTGGGTTTTCAATAATTAGGAATCCTGGAGGAGCTGTTGGTGCAAACGAATAAAGAATATATCCTTGCTGAGCTTGATTTGATCGTTCGAGATTAATTTGATAGCTTCCTTCGATAACATCACATACTAAATTGAGCGCAATCACCGATGAAATATTCACGTTGAACGGAGCGATATGCCTACCGCCACCATCTGGGTCATTATTGTGTCTGAGGATTTTTATTTCCGGTGATGCTGTTTTTTTCCATGCGTCATGGATTATTTTGAAACCAACATCGATGGCATCATTGAGAAGTTTTTTTAGTTCTGGTACGTTATATCCTGGTAGTTTGAACGCATGAATATCTTCTACGCGGATATTATAGTCTGTTGCAAATCTTGTTCTCGATGTGGGGGTTTTATCACCGAGTATAACTCGAATAATTTGTGAATTAAATGTTTCCATGTCATTGATGATTTTGTTACATGTTTCTACAACACTGATAAATTCATCTCGGGTGAGAGAGCCGGATTTAAGAGATATTAACAACAGTGAAAAATCATTATTCATTTCTGTGAAATTTTTGACGACTTTAGGTTCGTTAACAAAAAGATCTCTCTCTATGATATCCTCCTCTCTTCCAGTTGAGTGATATGCGAAATCAAAAAAACTACATTGGATTGGTAATCTTTATAACTTTTTAATGGATTATCAGGTTTTATTCTGTCTGTGATATAATCAGATTTTTTAGGTTTGGGTGATACAACAACGGTTTCCTGAGGTGGTAATTCAGGCCATCCTAGTACGGTTCTTATCGAGCTGTTATAGATATCTACGACGTATCCTTCTGTGTTTATCTCAATTGCGGATGATAGCATCGGTTCATGAACCGTTATAGCGATTTTTGACTCTACTCCAGTAATCGATTTTATTCTACGCGCGAATTCATTATTGATTTGTTCAATTTGGTATGACCCTGTTGGTATCGAAACGACGTTCCAGTCTGGAGTCCCGTCGGGTTTATTCTTATTTGCAAACACCAGTGAATTATTCGGTTGTTGACCACCAAATGATTTTGATCTGATATTAGGCCAACTGTGATACACTCGTAGTTTTGCTAGCGCTATCTCCTTCACTGGGACCGGAGAGGGGAAATTCACACTGAATTCTGGATTCGTTGATGTTATTGATATCATGCTTGTTTGTACTGGGTTCGTGTTCTCCACTATTTGTCGAAGTAATTCCTGCGGTGTTGTCATTGTTATTATACTCATGATTTATTTCTAATTTTGGTATCGAGGAATTATAAATACTGACCATCACTGAGAACTCACAATCTGGTAATGTTGATATTATTGAGATCATTTTGTTTTTTGGGTTCGTGTTTTCTGATTCCATCGGTGTTGTCATTGTTATTATATTCATGTTGTCGCTCTAATTTCGATATCGCGGAATCAAAAATACTGACCATCGCTGAGAATTCACTATCTGATATAATCGTATTATCGAGTGACGACGATATCATTAGGGATAACTGCGAATATGCGGTTGATGCAATATGAAATTGAAGTAAGTAATTCTGCAGTTTACTCTGGCTGCATGATGATATCTTTTTTGCTATCCCGGTTGATATACCCCCGATTGTAGCCACCGCAGAAATGCAAATTGGAACTACGACCGGGGCAATCATTGTAACCGATGCAAGTATTATTCCGGCGCCAGCGAGAACGCTTGACACCGAGTACACAATAACATCAATTGCGGTGATTCTTCGTCGGTATTTTTTTATTTTTATTTGATACTCCTCATTGAGGGTTTTGAGTCTATTTTGAAATTCTCTGACCTGATCATAGCGACATTGAGTTGATGAAATCATTGTTATTTTAAAAACGCTAGCGTTTTCAATTGTGAAATCCGAACGATTTTCCTTTCAATTTAGTTATTTACTTAAATCCGCTACAAATTCCACATACCAGGTTACTGAAACCCTAATCAAATTTGTATCAGGAGCTGTTATAGTGAACTTTTCAGTTGTATCCTTGTCGATGATCGTTGAAATCGTATTATTGACCCCGGATGAACTCGACGATGATATATTAAATTGAGTCAATGGTGTTACTAGTGTTAACCGATAAATACCTTTAACGGTTGCAGTGATATCTAATTTGTTGTTTGTAGGTGTCCACGCAAATGATCCGTGTTGGATTGTATATACCACGTTGTTGGTTTTCTCATGAGGAATTTTTGTTTTTTCAATGATTGTTATCATCCTCGAAAAATCACCTTTGATGGCTTCGATGAAAGTTTTCGTCTCATCGATTGATTTTTTAATATCAGGGAGTTTTATTTCAATTTAACTAACGGGGTTCCAATAAATTTATCAATGATATTTCTACGAAATGATGTAAACTGTTTTCCGTTTTCTTCAATTCTAGATTCAACTGTTGTTAGTACAAACACAGAATTGTTTAACTCATCGTTGAGAGTTTTTAATCGATCTGTAATCGTCGAAACGAGTACACCCGGTTTGAGTTTACCCTGATCGGAAAATAACGCGATAGTATTTTCGATTGCGTTTCGTTGTTTAACCAAAATATCATCCAGAGAAATATTACTGGTTTTCAACTTACCCTGATCCGAAAATAACGCGATAGTATTCTCGATTGCGTTTCGTTGTTTAACTAAAATATCATCCAATGACACATCACTGGATTTCAATTTACCCTGTTTGTCTTGAAATACAACTATTTCATTAGGATCAACATTTGTTAAGTTCAACGTCTCAGCTATTTCATCTTTGATTAGTTTTTTAACATCCTTGACAGAATCAGGTGGTGCAGTGCCATCGGGTTTGGGTTTCAAAGATCTCCCCCAAATATCAATCATGTTATTGTAAAACTCTTTCTCTCTCTAAAATCGTTTCGATTTCCAGCGATTACTAGTGTATTCATTAACGACAACATGTGGTGGTTTTCCGCTTGGGTTACTCAAGGAGTTAGAAATAGCGTCAAGGACATTTAATACTTCGCTGCCGCATATTGGTGGGTCAATCATCGTTTGTGTTGGTAGCGTAGAATACCAAGTCTTCATTGGAAGGGTTTTTATATACCGCATAAACTCTTTTGGTGGGGCTAATCCATATGAATCGAAATAAACAATCCCACGTGGATCAATAGCGTATGCAACCCAGTGAGTTCCAGGTCCGGTGCTGTTATCTAAATTAATGATTCCGGTTTCAACGCTGTTTGGTTGATGTGGTAATTGATCTTTCATAAAGACACCTCTGAAGTTTTTAATCGCTAGTTTTTTAGCAGCATCCATTAAATCAAAATTGGACATAGGAACCATCGAAGATTTGGGAACCATAGGTTCCTGAATTAATAAATCGTTCCTGGTAGTCTTAGACCCTTTCCGCTGTACCACGAATACGGGGTTCCTGGTAGTCTTAGACCCTTTCCCTTTTTTTATATCCTTTCCCAGTTGCTTTCTTTAGTGCCATTCCTGCTGCAGTACCAACGGCTCCTAACGCAGCCGCTTTAGCCACCGCTGGGGCTGCTGCTGCAATCAATGCTGGAATCGCAGCTAACAACGGAAATATACCGCCTGTTTTAATCATATTTTTGATAGCAGCCGCAGAGAGAGTAATCTGAACACCTTTTTTGGCTGCAAGTGCATCATTGAAATGTTTCACCTGACGAGTTGTCAGCGATAGTTTATTTGCACCACCAGTCATTTGGTTGGGTTTCAACGTGATTGTGGTTCCACATTTTTTAGCTGATTCCGATTGCAATTTTTTTAATTGACCGGGAGTTAACGCAACACTAATAGCACTATATGACATGTTATACATAATTGATTGATTCTAATTCAATGAAAAATCGAGAAAATCAATCAAAGATTTTCCACTGGTGCATCTACCACTCTCATTCTTCCTCCAACACCTTCGAGTAGCATTGATTTATCACTGAGAATGACAGCAACCGCTCTATAATCAGCAATAGCACCACGAGTCACATTAGCTCTAAAATGTATATCAACAACAGATTGTCTCATCAAATCGAGATGTTCCAGTGAGAAGTAATAGATCGGATACAGATTTTTAAAATCATATTGTGATATTTGCAAACCAGTATCGACATTTTGGTCGCGTGCCATAATGACAACAGACGATGATAAACTCGTGCAATATGATTTTCGGTGTAATTAAGTTGTATATCCTCGGATGGTTCCTGTTGGCCGTTTATTCTCAGTGAGACGTCTTTCACACCTAATTGATTAAATATCATATGACTGGAGAGTTGATTGCCAACTCGTGTGTTATCCTGTAACGCAATAAATATATGACGTGGCGCAGAAACGCCTTGTTTTGATGCTAGGTTCCAAGTGAATAACCCTTTGATATTTGATTGTTTAACATCTGTACTCACGGTTAGCCAACTTAGTAATGATTTTCCTCCTTGGTCCATAAATGATAGTAATCGTTCTTCTTCGGTAATTGCTGGAGTCAACACTGGCATCCACAATGATATTTTTGTTAAATTGACTTTACCGGCATCAGCATTGGGATTTGCATTGTCTGCTGGAATCCTCCAGATTGCGTCGTTATCATCACTTTTTCGTACAAGCGATACTGTATGCTTCGCCCCGTAGATAACTTTTCTGACGTTTCTACAGAATCCAAATATATGATGCAGTGGAATCGCGCATGAAAATGATTTACGCGCTCCTTGCAACATTGAGTTTCGTGTTGCAGCTCCTAGATTGAAATTAGCATCGTTGTTTATAATCATATTCTCGACATCAGCATCACTATTATCACGTTTTTTTGGTCGTCTTACAACAAATTGATTTCCTCCAGCGTTATTTGTAACATCTTTTGCAAACATCATAGAGGGTCCTGATGATCTTGTATAATCATCGGAATATCTCGCTAACCCGATTATTGTTGTAGCCACATCAACATCGCGATCTATCGACTCGATTTCTTTTCCATCAATGAGATATCTAGCACTCTCAAATAGCGCCATGATACCATTATTGACAAACCCGACTTGAGTACCAGCTGGATACGGTGCTGGTACAGCAGGAGTATCATCAGCTGTTACAAGTTCTCCTTCGATTTCGATAAACGCTTCACAGGGTAAAAAGTATTTACTGGTATCATGGACTTGAAGATCAATTCTTGCTCGACTATTTGAGTCTATGGCATGATAGGCGTAATATTGATAATCGCGAACAGAATCATCCTTGCGAACTGGGGCATCTATATCAAACGCTGGATCAGGTGACTGTTTGAACATTTTATTCTATTTATCAGAGTCTAAATAGTGAAATCGTAAACGATTTTTCCATTCTCATCGTCGTAGTTTTTTAAAGCCACTTCCTGCTATCATATTTGCAATATTGCTTTGGTCGGGGGTTAAAGCCATCGACGCTAATTTTTCGTCTACTGCGTTATTTATAATTCTACTAACACTTGCAGGCATTTCCGCTGTAGATTGCAATGGTACCGGTTTCTTTTTTCGTCTCACTAATGATGTTAATTTATTCTTCGCAGTTGAAAACGCTTTTCCAGCAAGATCTCCAACAGCACCAATACCCTTATCACGAATAACTTCAATTGCTTTCATTCCTAATTGTTTAGCCAACGGCATCACTTTTGGAGCCATTCTCGCAAATAACCCTGCAATGGTATTGCCTAAACCATCTCCGTAGTATGCTCTATAAACCGGAAACCGTGAATTAACTACGTAGACGGGGGTTGGTTTATCATGATTGTAGTGTATGATCATTATTTGAAATCAGAAACAATTTTTCAATTGACTTTTCAATTCAGTCACTATGATACCCATTTGCTAACTCGTCAATGAAATCTCGATATGTGCTGATATCCATGATACCACCCTGAAATAATCGTCTACAGATATCAGCTGCTTCATTAATTATTTCCGGTGAGTTATTTCCAGCTCGGAAACCTCCTACAAGAACTTCTAATCGTGATATATCATTGATAACACTACCAGGACATGTCATGGTAGAGTCAAAGACTCCAGCGTTGAAATCCTTTGGATTTCCAATCGAATATCCTTTTTCGCTTGTTTCCTCAGTTGTACCAGTTGCGCCCTCACTATCATCAAGTAATTTCCTTTGTCGGCCTCGACTTTGTTGTTTTTGTATACCATAGCTATCAACTCCTGCTTTAAAAGTTCTGTACTCAATTGTATCCTTTTTCAAATTACCAGTAATCTCCTTGTTTATTTTATATAACCAATCTACCCAGTCGTCTCGTTTAATTCTACTGTTTTTATACTCGTCTTTTAAAAACTCTTCCCTTGAATAATATTTTTGGATAGCGAAAATGCCAAAATCTGCATAATCTTCGAGTTTTATTAATTTATGTTGTTTGATTTCTGTTATAGCTCCTTCGGTGAATTTGTCTATAAAGGGATACCTTTTGGGGTGACGACATCAACAAGTTGTGGTTCAGGTGTGGAAACTCTTTGAGTTTCAGGCGCAGAATCATCAATATCAGCTAATCGTTCATACTCGCGCTGAGTTTTTATATCACTGGATAGCTGTTGTATCCCTGCGCGTGTTTGTCCGGTCTCTGCTGCTATCTTTTCAAGCGTATCAAGCAGCGGCGCCTTCTTTACTCGTTCTCGCTCAGGAATATCTCCATATATCGCTGCTTCAGTTAACTTTTTCACATCTTTGGTCGCACTTGTTATCGGAGTAAACAGTTGTTCACTTGACACAGAAAAGTCAGTCTGCGCTTGTTGTCGTTGTTGTAGTTTATTCCGTACAGAGTCACGAATTGGTACAAATCTCCTGATTGCATCCAGTCGTTCACGAGCCAATCGGGTTGTTAATGCTTCATTGACCATTATTTGAAATCAGAAACAATTTTTCAATTGCAAAACAATTTTTCAATCCGACCTAACAGACAAAAACACTTTTTGTTACATGTCAGACATGTCAGTTAATTTTTAACACGATCATAGAAGCGTTATTTCATCCTATAAGAGCTTCGTTCATCGATGAGGGAACTATCAAAATTGTATATAAATAAATAATACTGTTAGTTCCCTCATTCTATTTTTGATCAATCCGAACCAGCCATCAATTTTTATTCACTGATTTCAACAGTTTTAATCAAAAAATGCTAAAAAAAAAATAAAATCTCTATGAGGGACGGTCACAATCAAATAATGATAAATGGTTGGTCAATCAAAATTGTTCATTTTCTTGAATTAACGCCCGTAGGTTTCTAACTTTAAAATTAACCTCCTTTTTCAATTCGTATTCGTACCCCAATTCTTTTCGTATTCGTTCTACGATGGTATACAACGGAGCGAACACACTTACGTCACTGGAGAATGCGAGAGAGTCCCAAATAGAATTCTGAATTCTTTTGATGAGCGCATACTTCTTTGGTAGCATATATTTATTGTTGTTAACTCCGTATTCTATATCCTGAAAATCAGACATGATTTGATCAGGATTTAACCCATCTGATAGTTCAATATCCCAACTTTTCAATTTTGAAATCTCGGATATGATGCTATTCATGTTTTCAGAATTCATTATTCTATAATAATGATATATTTCTAAATGAAAAATATGACGCATTAGACGTAACTAAATCGAATTTTCTGTCCTGTCTTTTTTGAAATCGCCGTTTTGGTTATCCCCTCTGCAACTCTTCGTACTGAGGATCCACAAATATCGAAGTGCCTACCGGCTTCATTCATTGGTTGAAATATTTTTTCTTCGTTAGTTATCGTATTCAAAGATTTCACAGGTCTCGCTTTTTTCGAGTATTTCCCAGTCCCCCCTCGTTCGGAATTTTCACTTTGTGTGATAGCCTGCAGATTTGATAAAGAATTGTTTTTTCGGATTAAAATCGATATGATCAATAACAAAATCATCCTCGATCAATCCATAAAAACACTCAAATGCGAAACGATGATTGAGATAAGTTTTCTTTCCAGCACCAAACACCAAGTACCCTTGATTATTCACAGAACCAACTGGTTTCTTCAGTCTGCGGTTTCTTACAACACCATCACTGGATGCTTCATAATTTGTGATCACAGGGTGTTGTCTGAATTCTTGGTTCATTCGTATACATAATACTATTGTTTGTCTAATTCATTGTTTGGTTTAATGATAAATCTTTCGATGTAGTCTTGAGGAGTTCTTATGATTTTATCCTTGATACTGACTTTGTCAGCGTCAAGAATACTGACTTTGTCAGCGTCAAGAATACTGACTTTGTCAGCGTCAGGGTCATAATTTCTGATTGATTGTCCATTTTTTATTCTTTTATCATAATAACGCTTCAACTCCCTGTATCGCTTACCACCGCAATTCAAACACAACTGAGATTTTCCCCTGACCCCAACTCCACATAGAATACAAGGTAACGGACCAAGGCTTCCACGACGATAGCTTTGCATACGATACCCACAAAACTCATTTCTGCATGATTTGTTACACGGGGTTACTGATCCAATCATAAGCCACTTGCAGTGATTCATTATATATAAATCTTTCATTTAAATGCTTGTTTTAATTATAGCATGAGGGAATTAAGGAGAACGAATTCGAAAAATGCTGATAAGGAGTTTAAGAGATTATTAAAAATCAATCCTAGATTTAATCTCGATAAACCCAAAAAACGTAACAAACGTCCAAGAGACGGAAACATGAAAGAGTTAAAGAGATTATTAAAAATTAGTCCTAAATTTAATCTCGATAAACCCAAAAAACGTAACAAACGTCCAAGAGACGGAAACATGAAAGAGTTTAAGAGATTATTAAAAATTAGTCCTAAATTTAATATCGATAGACCCAAAAAACGTAACAAACGTCCAAGAGACGGAAACATGAAAGAGTTTAAGAGATTATTAAAAATTAGTCCTAAATTTAATCTCGATAAACCAAAAAAACGTAACAAAATTAATCCTAAATTTAATCTCGATAGACCCAAAAAACGTCCAAGAGACGGAAACATGAAAGAGTTTAAGAGATTATTAAAAATTAGTCCTAAATTTAATCTCGATAAACCAAAAAAAAACGTCCAAGAGATTACCCTGGAAAGATGCTCAATTCAATCTCGATATAGTTTCTAATACACCAAAGAATACAATTCTTGATAAAGCCATGATTAGTAAAATCAGAGACTGTTTTAATGAATTCAAGCGTGATGGAGCATCTTATTGTTGGTCAACATTTCGAATTGATGGTGTTGTTGATGCTACCATGAATGATGAAAAAGCAGCAGTGATAATTTCACGTGTTGGGGAAAAACGGCATTTTTTCCGAATCAAATTCATTATCGAAGTCGATGGCAAATGGATTATTAGGGATAAATTTGAACCAATCCTCAAGAATAAAAAGGCTGTCATTGTGAGTAGAGATTCCAAACCAGGAATTCTAACCGGAATCGATAAGCCATACTACGAAAAATCTTATCCCGTAACAGCAATGGTTTATGGGATATATCCGTTAAATGATAAACCCGATATCGCAAAACTAGCTCCTATGAAATATTCTAGTTCACTGAATTGTGTAGCAGAACGAATAATAGAACACTTCACAAATGCGTCCCGGGGGAATAAACTAACTGATCTAAGACGAAAAAAAATAACCGAGTGGGAATTAACGGTAAAACAGCACGGTGCAAAGATTTCTGATATAGCTAAATTAGAAGCATCATTAAAATTCCCAATATCAGTAACAACAATAACCGGAGAAGTATTATACGAACCGAAATATCAATCGCGAGGAGCCCCAATACAGATTATTGATCATAACAAACACGCGTGGACACCTGCGGTAACAGTATTTCCACGAGAACGAACCGTGAAATATATCCCTAAGGAGTTCGTCGGGGATGTTTTCTATGAAGAGAGATTATTCGATGCTATTCACGCGTTGTGTAAGGATGATCCTGTGTCAGTGTGGTTACTTAGAAGTGATGAAGAATTCGATCAATTTGTAAAACCAAATGGTGAATTATATCGCATTGAAGAATTAGATAACAGAATGAGAAAAATCGCTAGTGATTTTTCACCGGAGAATTCCCATGAAAAACTACTCACGGATAGTTTTACTATTCCATCAGTGGTAGCTCACTTCGCAAGAGAAAAAAACTCATGGCGTCCAACACGAAGTGATTTTCTCGAGGATGTTAAATTGAGTTGCGTCGAATTTGGTCATGGAGGACTGTGGAATACGAAATACTCACGTGATGGTATGATTTCAATTGATATATCCGCGTGAGCAGCAGAGAGGGTGAACAGACCACGTTTTCAAGCAAAAATAATGCTTCCTACGAAACCTTATTTTAACCAAAAAAAATAAGTCTCCATTTAGCAAACGGAGACTTTACGATTTTTTAATCAATTTTGGTCGCAACGATGTGGTCATCCACCCTCTCTGCTGCTTAGTGATTTCATCACTGGGTTAACAAAAATAATAAATGATTTCAACCGAATATTTCATCGAGTCCGATACGATATCGTGTCCGAGGATCATGTAAATTTATTGTTACAAATCCATGCGGGGTTGACTGAGCATGACTAAAGAAATTTTTAAATTGATTGAAGTCCATATCGGAACACCATGTCTGCCAAATATTTCGTAGCGTATGTGTATCAACGCCGTTGAACATAGCAAGAATATTACAGTTATCTCTGATCACTTTTGGAATCTGAGTGTAGCGTTGAGTGACATATATCACATCAGTGTTTTTGTGACGCCCCCGGGAAAATATTCTAGCTGGGTTTTTTTGATTGTCTAACATCACATCGTCGTATACGACTAAATTGTTAATACTCCCATCAAGGTCATCCACGGATGGCGCCTCGTCAATATCAGTTATAAAATCAATGGCGTTCTCACCCATAATTTCTGATGCATTCTCGTTAAAATCTTTTAACACTTCATAACATCGTTGATCATCTACGCTAGGGGCAATTAAATACAACTTATCCCACTTCATCCATCTCATTATTAAATTGAGCAACAATTGCGTTTTACCGGATCCAGATGGCCCGATTATAATTGCACGGATAGAGTTTGGTAGCGCTGCATGATGCTTAACTGGTTCTCTTATTTTAGTCGCTGAAAAATCAATTATATTCATATCTCTATACATAAATTATGGATCTATATTGTGTGAAGTGTAAAACGCGTACTAGCACAAATGATGTGACGACGGTTACAACTAAAAATAACAGATCAGCACTAACTGGTAGATGTGCAACATGTGGTATAAAAAAGTTTAGATTTATTTCTACAAAATCAAAGATTTTACAATCCGGAGATGTTTTTAAAAAAAACGAGGAGGTGATATCGCAGCCAAATTGACAAAGCTCCCTGGAACCCCATGGGCAAAGTACCCCGGAGAAAAGCACCTTCCAGGATATAGCTACTGTGGTCCCGGAACACGATTAGATATCAGACTTGATGATCAAAATCAACCCCGATCCGGCGAGTATCCGATAAACGCTATTGATGAGGCGTGTCATGCTCATGATGTTGCATATAAAAGCAGCAATCTGCAAAACAGGCATCTCGCGGATGTGAAATTAATTCATGCGTTAAATGCCATTCCTGATAAATCTTTTAAAGAAAAGTTGGCTTCGTGGTTGGTAAAATCAGCTATGAAAGGCAAATTGATGATGGGTGCTGGTAATTAATAATATGGAATCAATTTATTATTCCCCAAGAGGATACTGGAGAGGTAAATCAGCAGTCTATAAACTCGCTAGCGCTGCAAAAGTGAAAAAAAACTACAGCGGCGGATTGGTTATACAAACAGGCACTATGGCAAATTTATCTACCACCACCTAAACAAATTCAATTCTCGCATTTTGATGTGACTGCTCCTAATGAAGTTCATCAGGCTGATATATTATTTTTGCCACATGATCGTGGTTACAAATATGCGTTAACCGTAGTTGATATTGCAAGTCGATACAAAGAAGCAGAACCGTTAAAAACAAAATCAGCCACTGAAGTTGCTTCTGCATTTGAAAGGATTTATCGACGAGGTCCTCTGCACTGGCCGAATCTATTGCAGGTTGATCCTGGAAAGGAATTTCAGGGTGCGGTTCTATCTACAATGAAAAATCATAATGTCACCATACGACGAGGGCATACTGCGCTACATCGCGATCAGGCCATTGTCGAACGATTTAATCGGACGATTGCTGAGCGGTTATTTGGATATCAATACGCAAAAGAATTCATTCAAGAAAAGCGATCCCGTGAATGGGTTAAAAGATTACCATCTGTGATTACTGCACTGAATAACGAGATTACTAGAACAATCAACATGAAACCTATCAACGCGATTAAAAAGAAGTCAATACCCGTACAACCACAAAAAGATTTCCCTAGAAACGCTAGCGTTTCCCAACCAATTCTTGGTAGTAATGTCATTGTGAGGTACTTATACGAACCAGGAGAGCTTGAAGGGGGTAGAAAAAGGGCTACTGATCCTATTTGGAGCGTCACTACGCATAAGATATCTAGTATAACACGATCAACTGGTAGACCTCCAGTCTATAAACTGGATTCAACTGCCCCTCAGCGGGGTTTTACTCGACAACAACTACAAGTGATTCCCGAGGATACTCAATTGCCACCGCATGGTCTTAACTAGCACCGTTGCGTCTATTGCACTCAAGACAAGTCAACATCACATTGTTTCTGACATGACCGAGATTGTTATTTTTTCTGTCTACGGTGAATTGGCGAGGATCCTTATCCGAATACTGCCAACGCATTATACAATTGCAACTCGCGCAGTGATTATTCTGTTGTTTCTTCAAAGTGATTATTAATTTAGCATCAATATCAAATTCTCGTTGTTTTTTTTTGTCCTGTTGTTTGTAACCGGAGAGTTTTTTATTAATGATGCTAACATCAATATCACTTATTGTTGTGTCATTATCATCACCAATGATTTCATCATCGAGGACAACTCTTCGAAGTTGATTTATTTTTCGTACTCTGGATACTGCGAGATAGACTAAATTTGACCATTCGATGTGATTATCCACCATCCAAACAATTGTATTCGATATAGTCAATCCCTGTGAAGAGTGTATTGTTGTTGCGTATCCTAGCGTCCACGGGGATTTATTAGCACGCAATGCATTTTCGACGACGCTGATATCAACCAGCACAATATCATTTAATACGAGAATTTGTTTTTCACTCTGTCCTGGAATATCGACTTCAATATTCTGCTTTCGTGTATCCGAAGGCCTATAACACAACGGTACTGGAAGTGTTGCAAATTTTTCTTTATGCGTTTCAAATAACTTCATCTGAAGTGTGTCTCTGACTATTTTTCTACTTGCTACTATCAAATCATTTGGTCTCAACGTTTCCCAGAAATCATTCATGGGAGTTTCTGAAATTATTTCACGTGCTATTTCGCATTGGATTTTATCCGTTTGTAATCTAATCAGTGCTTTGAACTCGCGTAATTGTTCATCAAGTGATCTATGGTCGGTATTAATTTCTTCATAATAGTCTACAGAACCCTTTAGCCATTCATGTGGAGATCCACCGACAAATGGTGGTGGTTGGCCGTGATCCCCGCACATGACGAATTTTGTGTTTTTGTTTAACAACCACTCAAGAAATGTTTTTAATACATCTAATGACACTGTGCATATTTCATCCCAAATTATGATTTCAGGAATGAATTTATCACCCATACGCTCAGGAGTCCTTTTCTCACCTTTCCATCGAAAAAAACTATGGTAAGTGCAAGCATTTACCCCTCGTTGTATCATCTCTCTGGCGAGTCTGTGAGTCGGTGTTAGCACAATCATGTTAGAAACGCTAGCGTTTCCACGACGAAATAATTCAATTGCACGAGTTGTCTTTCCTGACCCACCACAACCGTTTAAATAAACTGTCTTATATCTACATACTGGATCAGATACCGGTGGTGCATTAGAAAATTCTGATTGAATTTCAATACGGTTACAACAAAGATATTTATCATCCATGGCAACGTCTGCGGATTCACAATACTCATGTAGCATCTCCTTTTTAAATCGCCAACGCCCCCACGCTTCCTCCGGATCTGTGAATGCCGCTACAGCTGATTTGTACTTATTGTGTATATACATCGAATCAGTGGCTACTCTAACCGCGGTATTAGGAAATCTATTTATCATCGAAAATAGATTAATAGAAGCATAGGCTAGCATTGAACTTCTCAAATGTGTGTACTGGGAATTATATCCATCACAGTAGGTAACAACCGTACCTAATTTCTCACCATTGGATAGAAAAGCATCCTTACGGGATACAAGTTTTCCCTGTTTCATTAAATCCGCTACAATAAAATCGTATTCAGCGACATCTATGATCAACCGAGAAGAGTATTTTGCGTTGTCGTATCGTCCACCCTGGGTAAATTTACCGATTATTCTTCGTCCAAAATCCTTTGTTTGTTCTTTTTTAATTTCAAATAACTTCTTAGACCAATCCATGATTTGTTCTTCTGGGAATTGTTTTCGTAATTCGCTAATTATACGATCTAGATCGGGTTGTGGTAGCCAAACTTCTTTCTGAGCTCGATAGCATATAATAGCTTCGGAAACAATCAACGATATCAGCATGCCACAATCAATCATATATCGTAGTAACACTATTGGCATCCAGGCCTTTTCAGATATATATCTACCAAGCCAAACATAACTACACGGATGTAACCCTGTAGCGAGTTCAAATGATATCACACGAGCGAATCCGGTTAAATCAAAATCAGGTAATGGCCCATTAATCGCAACACGAGTCATTTCATGCGTGGGGTGTCCAAATCGTTTAAAATAGTTACTACATTCTCCATACCCGAGAAAACTTCCAGGATAACACGCGGATATATCAATTGAAATCATACCGTCACGATGGTATTTTGTATTCCAGTCCTCCATGACCAAATTCGATGCAACTCAATTTAACGTCCTCGAGAAAATCACTTCGTGTTGGACGCCATGAGTTTTTTTCTCTTGCGAAGTGAGCTACCACTGATGGAATAGTAAAACTATCCGTCAATAGTTTTTCATGGGAACTCTCCGGTGAAAAATCATTAGCGATTTTTCTCATTCTGTTATCTAATTCTTCAACGCGATATAATTCACCATTTGGTCTTACAAATTGATCAAATCCTGATTCGGAACCAGCACTACTAAGTAACCACACTGACACAGGATCATCTTTACACAACGCAACAATAGCATCAAATAATTTCTCTTCATAGAAAACATCCCCGGAAAATTCCCCGGAAAATTCCGGGGGGATATATCTCACGGTTCTATCTCGTGGAAATATTGTTACTGCAGGTGTCCACGCGTGTTCGTTATGATCAATAATTTGTATTGGAGCCCCTCGCGATTGATATTTCGGTTCGTATAATACTTCTCTGGTTATTGTTGTTACTGATATTGGGAATTTTAATGATGCTTCTAATTTAGCTATATCAGAAATCTTTGCACCGTGCTGTTTCACTGTCAGTTCCCATTCGGTTATTTTCCTACGTCGCAGATCAGTTAGTTTATTTCCTCGGGATGCATTTGTGAAGTGTTCCATTACCCGTGTTGCTACACAATTGAGCCTTGACGAAGTTAACGGTGAATATTTCATAGGAGCTAGTTTTGCGATATCGGGTTTATCATTTAACGGATATAACCCATAAACAATTGCTGTTACGGGATAAGATCTTTCGTAGTATGGTTTGTCAATTCCAGTTAGAATTCCTGGTTTGGAATCTTTACTTACAATGACAGTTTTTTTTATCCTTGAGGATTGGTTCAAATTTATCCCTAATAATCCATTTGCCTTCGACTTCGATAATGAATTTTATTCTGAAAAAATACTTCTGATTGGATTTTCCACCTTTGGATGGAAATTGCTTTGCTTGAAATCCTTTGGATTTCTCGCCAAGGTGTGAAATTATCTCAGCTGCTCTTTTATCGTTCATAGTAGCATCGATGATGGGTACATTGACACCGACAACATCTTTGATGCTGTTGTTGATAATTCGAAATGTCGACCAACAGTATGCTGCACCGTCTCGGTAGAATTCATTAAAACACTCCCTGATTTTACCGAGTATAGTTCTATCACCGATTAGACGTTTTGGTGTATCAGAGACTCTATCGAGATTGAATTTAGTATTTCTCCAAGGCTTAATTTTCGATAATCTTTGGAACTCCTCATCGAGATTGAATTTAGTATTTCTCCAAGGCTTAATTTTGGATAATCTTTGGAATTCTTTCATGGTATAATCAATGAATTTAGTATTTCTCCAAGGCTTAATTTTCGATAATCTGTTGAATTCCTCCATGTTATAATTAAAACAAGTATTTAAATAGAAAAATATAGTATAATGAATCACTGCAAGTGGCTAATGTTTGGATCTACAACCCCGTGTAACAAATCATGCAGAAGTGAATTCTGTGGGTATCATTTACAAAGCGTTAGGCGAGGAAGTTTTGGCCCTCTCCCATGCCTCCAATGTGGGGTGGGTGTTAGAGGAAAATCGCAGTTGTGTCTTGCTTGTGGGGGTAAACGATACAGGGAACTAAAACGCTACTATGACAAACAAATCAATGACTCCGTCATCCTTGATAAAATCAAGGACAAAGTCATCAAAACCCCTCAAGATTATATCCAGAGATTTATAATTAAAGCAGATAATAAATTAGACAAGTAGTATTATTATACAAATGAGCCAAGATTTCAGACCTCACCCAGTGCTTGCTAATTACGAAGCCTCTAGTGATGGTGTTGTCAGGCACCGCAGACTCAAAGAACCGGTTGGATATCTGAATAATATGGGGTATTTGATGTTTTCAGCTGGGAGGAAGAAGTATCTCTGTCACAGAGCCATCTATGAAGCATTTTACGGATTAATCGAAGACGGCCTTGTGATTGATCATATAAATGGCGTGAAGACTGATAATTGTCTTGGGAATCTTCAAGCCGTCTCGCAGCGCGATAACCTTTTAAAAAGCAACGCTGGTAGGCACGCAAAACATCCCAAGGGTGTGAAATCGTTTGATTTAGAAAATAATGAAGAGAGAAGCTTTCAGTCGATAAATGCGGCTGGAAAATATTTCGATATTTGTAGTACTTCAATTCGATTTGTTGCACAAAATTTAATTAAAACTGCTCTGTCTAAAAAAAAATGGTCATAAAATAACATTCGTATACACCTGAAACTATTTAAGGGAGATAAATCCTTTATGGATAAATCCGCCGCATTTACACTCTACCTACTAAGTTCCCTTGTATTATGACGTCAAAGGAATTTGTCGCCTGCTATATTACCTGTACTTGACTAGGCGCGCCCACGTGAATGTAATGGAGATATAATGCATGAGTTTTCGATAGAGAATAAAACTTTTATTGTCGCTTGTGGGCTAAAACTGCATTATTATTTTTATTTATCTACATATCTCATGTGGGGGGTGGGTGGACTAGCAGTAAAGCAGACAGCTAACTCGTTCTTTTCAGTACAAAAATTCTTTATAATCTAACGCATTACCTATGTTCGCTCAGCCAGAACGCGAGTGTTTCCTATTCATTGAAGTAAGTAGGTGGGTGTGGTTAAAATCACTATGTGCGAGTTGTATTTTTCTGTGTGTAAAAGTATTTGATTTTCCTTTTTTCTGTATGCATTTTTATAAATATAATGAAAACTCTCTTATTGTTAAGTATACATGTCTTCCCTCCTCTATATTGATCGGTATTCATGTGAACTTCAGTACAAACGTACTTCTGTTTCCCACCCTGTATGATCGGTATTTCACTGACGCAGGCATGCGTGATTGATATTTACAAACAGTTAAATTAATTTTTTTTTGTGTACTTAGTATTTTATATTTCCTAAATACGATGGATACAGTAAAATTGTCTATTTTAAAAATCTCTTATTGTTAAGTATATCAGAAGATATGTATATTAAAAAATCTCTATTCTGTAAGACTAGTCCGTGGTGTAATGGTATCGTGTTTGTCTTGTAAACATAGATCTATCAACTACGTGTTCGGTCCCCATAGCAGATACATTATTTGATGGCGAAACGGAAGATGTTTTTTTCTATTAATTGGGGGGGGAGGGCGGTCCCCCTCAGCCAAACCAACATGGCAACCCATGCTATCGCATTCTCGGTAGCGTGGGTTGGTGTTTTTTCTAACTCATGCAACCATGAATTCGATTTCATGGGTTGCCATGTTGGTTTGGTTTACCACGCCCACGTTTGCCACCTTAGGCCTCCCGCCGGAGATGTATGTTTCGGGTCCCCTTGGGCTTACTTGGATGCGAAGGCACCCAAGGAGTTCCAAAGATGTGTTGTCATATATGTTTTTTTTTAATAATTAGAGATACAGTATACTATATTTATAAATAAATTTATTTATAAATAAATATAAATAATGGATATCAATGATGTAAATGCTATAATTGCTGAAATCTCAAATTTAAATAATAAAGGGGTATTATTATCTGAAAGTCTCGACGTTGACAAGATTACCTCGGAATATGAAGATATTGAATATCAGTCTAGTAAGGGTCGTTATGTTTTACCTAGGATGTACAGGCTCGTGAAAGGAATTCAAAAATCCATCAATGCTTGTTTGTACGGTAACGACATTAATTTATTTATAACGCTATTTAGCACCGTTGAAGCAATACGTCAAAAGCTCGGCCAAGAATATCAAAAACGAGCTGAAATTGGTTCTAAAGTTCGTGATCTTAGAAAAATGTTAAACGAGGAAAAACCAGTATCTTAACCACGTGGGTGTTACTAAAAAAAAATAATAGGCTTTCGTAAATAATTTAAATAATTTATTTATTTTTTTTTTAGCGTTTTTTGTTACAAGTGTTACACTTGTCACATAGGATTTTCTCCTGAAAGGATACTCATCAGTCTGGACTTGCTCATGCAGTTATGTGCATAATGGATGATCTGGTCGTAGTAGCAAGTAATCACCGCGACGCCTCCATTTTCACGTAATTGTTCTTGTTGCCGCGTCGTTAACACAAATCGTTCATCGCCATTCTCAGATATTACAATTCTGAAATCCCCAGCGATGTTATTTCTGAAACACTCGCGGATAGCGTCGTACAGTTTAACCCTGTCGAAGATGAATACGTTAGCTTGATGGTACATTATTTAATAACTAAGTTATTTAACAACTAAGCTTTTAATTATGATAGTTTTACATTTGAAAATTTAGTTCACAAACAATATATGGTTGGTGAATCGCTTACAACTAAATTAGCCCGAGAGCGGCTAGCAGCAATTAAAAAGTTTATACCGGTTCGAGACAGACTTCGCGAGAAACTTCAACAACGACAACAAGCGCAGACTGACTTTTCTGTGTCAAGTGAACAACTGTTTACTCCGATAACAAGTGCGACCAAAGATGTGAAAACAGCAACTGAACGAGCATTATACGGAGATATTCCTAAGGAAGGCAAGCGACGAGAAGTGCCTGTTCTTGGTGTGCTTGAAAAGATAGCAGCAGAGACCGGACAAACACGCGCAGGGATACAACAGTTATCCAGTGATATAAAAACTCAACGCGAAATTGAAGAACGCGAAGAAGCAGCTGCAGGAAGAGACTATTCACCTGAAAGTATATTTACAATCTCAGCATTAAATAGAATTGAAAAACTCGGTACGGATTACGAATTAGCTGATTTTGCTAGAGAAAATTTTCCAAAGGGTATAAGAGAGAATTTATTAAAAGACGAGTTTAAAAGTTTTATAAAAAGCAAAGACACTTGGGCATCAAAAATATATATAGCGAAACATGGCGGGAATAAAATCACAGCGTTGCAGCACCCTGGTTATAATAACTTTCTAGCTGTGGTTAAAGGCGGTCTACAACCACCACCTTATATGGAGGATCCAATCCCGGAACAAATAGACATAAAAGCAGAAGCCGGTTCTAAGAAAACAAGCGGAAAAGGATATTCGATTAAAAATCCAAAGGATGTCTTTGACTCTACCGTGACATGCCCTGGTAACATTCTCAGTGATATATCACGGTTAGAGGTTCTCATCGGAGGGAAACGAGCCAGAAATAACTCTGTCGAGATAATTAACGAGGCCGCTGATATCTGTAGACGATTATTTGCTGGTGGTATCATGGACATTAATGTATATCGAGAACTTATTGCTGAATTAGTTGAAAATCACAACGATGACAACGTCATTGATGACAACGTCATTGATGATGAAAATCCAATGGATGTAAGCGATTGATCACTAATTGAAAAACTACTAGTTTTATAACAAGATGATTATACACTATAACCATGATAAACCCGTAAGCGTCTACGTGGTGAACTCACGATTGCCTGTTTATCGCGCGTGGTACGGAGATGGTTTCGGCAATACCATTGCGGGGTTATTTACAAGAATGGCTCCCAAGGTGGCGCCGTTAGCTAAACAATTATCAATGAAAGCCATTGATGCTATCCGTGATAAGGGAATCAATTTCGTTGGAAATCTTGCCGGAAAGGCACTTTCTGCCGCGAAAGATAAAATAGCATCATTGGTGCGAAAGAAACCAGGAATGACTTCGTCAGTGGTGAAACCACGAATGACTTCGTCATTAGTGCTGCCATCAACTACAGTGATGCCTGCAAAAATCAGCAAAGTAATAAATAACGCAGTGGAAGAAAAACTAGCGCAATTGACTTCGTCACAATTGACAGCTTCACCGGTAACAGATAGCGCTATCATGAACGCGATAGCAGGAAGTGGTTTGAAACAAAAAAGAAATTCGAAGAATTTTCAACGACGATGATTATAAAGAATTAAAACGCTAGCGTTAAACTCTTCGAGTTTCACAATTGAAAACGCTAGTAATGTTATAAATGTTTAAACGAACAGCTGATCCCGCGTTAGATATGGAAGCAAAGATGCGCAAAGATGATTCCGTCCGCGATTATCAATACTATTCCTATCATGCAATACAACCCGACCTACGATCGCGAATTGAACTTCAAGTTCAAGATACCAGTAAATACTTTTTACCATGTGAAGCATTTATTGAAGTAGAAGGAAAACTTGTAACAAATGTTGCAGCTGATACCCCATATGCAAATGATTCAAATATCCGAGTTGGTTTCGTCAACAATGGTATAATGGCGTTATTTGAAAGTGCAAGATATCTCATTGATGGAAAGGAAATTGAATCAATAGACCGCGAGGTTGATGTTGCAACAACAATAATCGGACTAGCAAGATACTCCGATGATTATACAAGATCGGCTGGTCCATCTATGATGTTTGCAAAGGATACCTCTGATAACGCTGACCACCTTCAATACATTAAAGTGTTAACACCGCAAGACACTTCAGTTGATAATCAACGAGAAGCAACTAATCCAGAACGTCGAGCTAGACCCGGAGCTGCGTTTGATATTCTTGGAGGCGTTAATGGTAATTTCAATTTAGGATTTGCAACACGAAAATTAGCATTGGAAGGACAAGAGAAAAAGTTTTCATGTGCGATTCCACTCCATCACATATTTGGATTCTGCAGAAATGTCAGAAAAGTCATCTATGGAGCCAAACACACAATCGCATTAGTGCGAAAAGGCAATGACAATGATGCAATTTGGCGTACTGGTGCCGATGAAGGTAAAGTTGTTTTGAGTAAAATAGTATTATGGATGCCAGTAATGACTCCATCAATTACCACGGAAGAGCGGCTACTTTCGTTTATGGAAACCGGTGGTAAATCATTGCTAAGTTGGCTAACAACAACGACTGATGCTAAAGAGGATAATGTTAATGGTACATTTACATGGCACCTGGCATCAAAACAAGGCGTTTCAGCTCCACGTCATATATTTATAGCGCTGCAGAATCGGAATCGATTAGGTTCCCAAGAACGCAGTCATATGATATTTGATCGGTTAGGGGTAAGTGAGGTTTCACTGAGAAAAAACGGACAACAAGAACCATCTGAGGATATACAGCTTAATTACGGAAACAACCAAATAGCACGTGTGTATCATCGGATGCTGTCATATATGGGTCGTGATCAAAATGTTGATACTGGTTTGCAAATATCGCAGCTCGATTTTAAGAACTTGTATCCAATTTATTACTTTTCACTGGAACATCTTGATTTAACAAGGCAATCCGTTGTTGATATACATTTTAGGGCTCGTATAGATCATGGTGGTGTTGATTATAGAGCGGTTGCTGTTATTCTCAGCGACAAATCAATGTTGTTAGAAGGGGCTGGCGGACGAATGAGACTCGTTGATGCACCAGTGGAAAATCTGTAAATGTAAATGAAACTTGAAAAGTTTCCATAGGATTTCCCCAATTAGATCAATTGAAAGCATAAATGTGTTTACAATAAAATGCCATATAGTGTTGTTAGTGTCAAGCTGACTGATGGTCAGGTCAAGAAATTAAAATCAAAATCCGCTAAAGAATGTGGAACAACAATAACGTTAAAACCAGCGCAGATGTCCGGAGGTACACATAAAATATCATTAACGGATCGTCAAATAAAACATTTCAATGATGCAATGAAAAATAAGCGAGGAGTTCAAATAGAATTTTCGAAAGCTGCAGTCGCGAACATGATAAAATCAGGTGGTATATTTCCATTGTTAGCCGCAATACCAGCATTGATTGCAGCGGCTGCCCCAGCGGTGGCGAAGGCGGCAGCGTTGGGAGCCGTTGGGACCGCAGCAGGGATGGCGTTGAAAAAGGCAACTGGGAAAGGATATAAAAAAAGGGAAAGGGGTTGTACCTACCAGGAACCCCGTATTCATGGTACAGCGGCAAATCCGTGAACGGATCGGGTCTAAGAAAAATACCAGGAACGGTTTATTAGTTGAAAAATCTTCGATTTACAAATCTTCGATTTACAAATCTTCGATTTCCGAACCTATGGTTCCTATGTCCAATTTTGATTTAATTGATGCTGCTAAACAACTAGCGATAAAAAACTTCAGAGGGGTTTTTATGAGAGATCAATTACCGAGAAAACCAAATAACGTTGAAACCGGTATCATCAATCTTGATAACAGCAGCGGATCGGGAACTCACTGGGTTGCATACGCGATTGATCCACGTGGGATTGTCCATTTCGATTCATATGGGTTAGCTCCGCCAAGCGAGTTTATGCGGTATATAAATTCCTCGATGAAACTCAAAGGGTTTCCGATTTTTTTATTCCACGCTGCCAACACAACAATTAAATGATCCACCGATATGCGGCCGTGAAGTATTAAATGTCCTCGCGGAGATTTCATTAAAATCCTTTGGATCTCCGTGGAAACCACCTCATATTATTGTAAACGAATACACGAGTGGGAAATTACAAGGATCAATAAATTGAAAACACAAGTTACGCTAACAATAATGATCGATATTTGGGGACAATCTCTGTCAATGTTGGAACCCACCGAGGAAACATCTGCGGGTTCTATCGAGGATGTAAAAAAAATAATAGAAGATGAAATCGCTGAGACGTTAAATTTAACAAGTGTTGACCCGAACGAAATAGTTGTATTTCAAGATCGCCAAGGTAAATTGAAAAGCAGTAATATATCCGTGAATGACATTTTGATACGGCATCGCGCTGCCGCTGAAAACTCTATTGCACTGTATTCCAACGATGGACAACTTAAACCAGGCGCACTTGTGTCTACGATCACCGACGCGATTGCTACCAACGAACGTGAGCTGAATGATCTTATACGAGGTTATAATAGTTTTCGCAAAAATGTCGTACATAAATTCTTTGGAACCCCGCTTGTGGTTGGCATGACTCTCGCTGAAATTAAAAACTATCTATCGCTATTCTTCGCTAACAAGGACGCGGGAAGGATGATGAATGAAAATGAAATCAAGGCAAATTATCTCGAGATTTCTAAACTAATAGAAGATCAAAAACCCACTAACGACGTCATTGTTAGATTTTTTGGATCCCCACCTGTGGCAGACTCGACTCTCGCTGAAATCAGTGAGTTTATTATCAGGCATACTCATAATGCCTACGTCGCTAATAATTTCTTTGGTGTCCCGGTTACATCTACAATGACTCTCAAAGATATTAATATGTTCATGGTGAGACAAACAACACTTAATACCATCGTTGATAAATTTTTAGGGAGAACACGTGATGAATCTGAAACCACATTGTTGACAGGCCCGACTCTCGCTGAAATTAAAAGCGCGTTTGACGAACAAAAACGCATCAGCGAAATGGCTAATAAGTTCTTTGAGGGCTCTGAAAGTTACAATATCACGACGACATATTCTGAACTCAACGGGCATTATAGTACCGAAAAAGGTTTTGGATTCGGCCTCCTTTTGGTTTCATTTTTTAAACGCCGGAATGGAACGATAATGAAATATACCGAAATCAATAAAACCTATCTCGACATTTATGACGATATTGCTAAGCTAAAAGAAACCTCTGAAAGGGTAAAGTATGGGACCTTTGATTGGGTTAAAGAATCTAATGCTAAATTGAAAGTCAATATCGAGAAGTGGCCTCATGGTATCTACAGGATGACGTTAATCTCTGACAAGCAATTTGATATCATCGTGAAAGGTAAAACCTACTTTGGTGGCACCGCGACAGTAATTATCGCGGGGGGAGAAGAAGAATTTGAGATTGTCGCAGTTGATAACACCATTAGAAAAGAAATATCCTGGTGCTTAGAATTCGTAGCGGATTTAAGTAAATAATAAAACCACTAGTGGTTTCAATTGAAAGGAAAATCCTTTAGATTCACAATTGAAAACGCTAGCGTTTTTAAAATAAAATGATTTCATCAACGCAATGTCGCTATGATCAGGTCAGAGAATTTCAAGATAGACTCAAAACCCTCACTGAGGAGTATCAAATAAAAATAAAAAAATACCGACGAAGAATCACCGCAATTGATATTACTATGTACTCGGTGTCAAGCGTTCTCGCTGGTGCCGGAATAATACTTGCATCGGTTACAATGATTGCCCCGGTCGTAGTTCCAATTTGCATTTCTGCGGTGGCTACAATCGGGGGTATATCAACCGGGATAGCAAAAAAGATATCATCATGCAGCCAGAGTAAACTGCAGAATTACTTACTTCAATTTCATATTGCATCAACCGCATATTCGCAGTTATCCCTGATGATATCGTCGTCACTCGATGATACAATTATATCAGATAGTGAGTTCTCAGCGATGGTCAGTATTTTTGATTCCGCGATATCGAAATTAGAGCGACAACATGAATATAATAACAATGACAACACCGATGGAATCAGAAAACACGAACCCAAAAAACAAAATGATCTCAATAATATCAACATTACCAGATTGTGAGTTCTCAGTGGTGGTCAGTATTTATGATTCCTCGATACCAAAATTAGAAATAAATCATGAGTATAATAACAATGACAACACCGCAGGAATTACTTCAACGAATAGTGGAGAACACGAACCCAGTACAAACAAGCATGATATCAATAACATCAACGAATCCAGAATTCAGTGTGAATTTCCCCTCTCCGGTTCCAGTGAAGGAGATAGCGCTAGCAAAACTACGAGTGTATCACAGTTGACCTAATATCAGATCGGTTGCATTTAGTGGTCAGCAACCCAATAACGCACTGGTGTTCTCGTATAAGAATAAACCCGATGGTACTCCAGAGTGGGAAACTGTTTCGTTACCAACTGGGTCGTACCAAATTAAGCAAATCAATGCTGAAATTCAGCGTAGAATAAAATCAATCACTGGAAAAGAATCAAAAATAGCTATTAATCTTCATCAACCGACGCTCTCGTCGTCGATCGAAATAAGCACAGAGGGATACATTGTAGATATATATAACAGCTCGTTAAGAACAGTGTTAGGATGGCCTGAAAAACCACCGGAAAAATCCGCCACCGACTTAACCACGGACATACAATCATATCATGAAATCAATCCCAGTTATCGAGATAATTTATCTGATATAAGAAAAGGAAGATTCGCCGATAGATTTATATTTACCAACAAAGACACATTGCAATGAGATTTTATCATTAAAAGAACAACCGACTCATCTGTTACTATTTCATTTACGCTAACTGACGTCCGTGATTACTTTAATGAGATTAAACAATTATATGACACACAACTAGAACAACTACGGAAAACAAAATCGCAAAAACACGTTGAAATAATAAATCAACTTATATCTGACATGAAATATATCTATGAACTAATTATTCAAACAATAATTAATGACAACAGCGACAATAAACAACGATTCCTAACCGATTACAATATCACAGAGGACAATCTGCGTAATTTCAAGTTTCCCAAATACAACGCTGATGAACTAGCAAGAATTGTTAAAACCGATATCAAGGCGCTACAAAAATCAGATTCAGCTGTCCTCTTCAGGTATAATAATGATCCAGATGGTGGCGGTAGGCATATTGCCCCTCATAATGTGAATATTTCATCGGTGATTGCTCTCAATTTAGTATGTGATGTTATCGAAGGAAGCTATCAAATTAATCTAGAGCAATCAAATCAAGCTCAGCAGGGATATATTCTTTATTCGTTTGCACCAACAGCTCCTCCAGGATTCCTAATTATTGAAAACCCAATTAATCCTGTATACATGCGATGCCATAATAATTCGTTAACGAGAATTAATTTCAAACTCACCGACCAGTCAAATAATCTGATTGATTCACAAGAAGAGGTGTTAGCGATTAGTTTGTTTGTGAAATCCTAAATTGCTTTGCAATTTCAAAGGATTTTCGTCATAAAGACTCGATCAAATATTTGGTTGAAATCATTTATTATTTTTGTTAACCCAGTGATGAAATCACTAAGCAGCAGAGAGGGTGGATGACCACATCGTTGCGACCAAAATTGATTAAAAAATCGTAAAGTCTCCGTTTGCTAAATGGAGACTTATTTTTTTGGGTTAAAATAAGGTTTCGTAGGAAGCATTATTTTCGCTTGAAAACGTGGTCTGTTCACCCTCTCTGCTGCGTGTTATCCCGGAAGTTTTCTCGGATATGGGGAATGTGCTGAGTACTTCAAACGATTTGGACACCCCACGCATGAAATGACTCGTGTTGCGATTAATGGACCATTGCCTGATTTTGATTTAACCGGATTCGCTCGTGTGATATCATTTGAATTAGCGTCAGGATTACATCCGTGTAGTTATGTTTGGCTCGGTAGACACCTATCTGAAAAACACTGGATGCCAATAGTGCTATTGAGATATATGATTGATTGTGGTATGCTAATATCGTTGATTGTTTCCGAGGCTATTATATGCTATCGAGCTCAGAAAGAAGTTTGGCTACCACAACCCGATCTAGATAGAATAATCAGCGAACTACGAAAACAGTTTCCAGATTTCAGTGAAGAAGAAATCATAAATTGGTCTAAGAAGTTATTTGAAATTTAAAAAGAACAAGCAAAAGATCTCGGAAGAAGAATAATCGGTAAATTTACCCAGGGTGGACGATACGACAACGCAAAATACTCTTCGCGGTTGATCATAGATGTCGCTGAATACGATTTTATTGTAGCGGATTTAATGAAACAGGGAAAACTTGTATCCCGTAAGGATGCTTTTCTATCCAATGGTGAGAAATTAGGTACGGTTGTTACCTACTGTGATGGATATAATTCCCAGTACACACATTTGAGAAGTTCAATGTTAGCCTATGCTTCTATTAATCTATTTTCGATGATAAATAGATTTCCTAATACCGCGGTTAGAGTGGCCACTGATTCGATGTATATACACAATAAGTACAAATCAGCTGTAGCGGCATTCACAGATCCCGAAGAAAATTGGGGGAGTTGGCGATTTAAAAAGGAGATGCTACATGAGTATTGTGAATCCGCAGACGTTGCCATGGATGATAAATATCTTTGTTGTAACCGTATTGAAATTCAATCAGAACTTTCTAATGCACCACCGGTATCTGATCCAGTATGTAGATAGAAGACAGTTTATTTAAACGGTTGTGGTGGGTCAGGAAAGACAACTCGTGCAATTGAATTATTTCGTCGTGGAAACGCTAGCGTTTCTAACATGATTGTGCTAACACCGACTCACAGACTCGCCAGAGAGATGATACAACGAGGGGTAAATGCTTGCACTTACCATAGTTTCATTCGATGGAAGGGTGACAAATGGACTCCTGAGCGTATGGGTGATAAATTCATTCCTGAAATCTTAATTTGGGATGAAATATGCACAGTGTCATTAGATGTATTAAAAACATTTCTTGAGTGGTTGTTAAACAAAAACACAAAAGTCGTCATGTGCGGTGATCACGGCCAACCACCACCATTTGTCGGTGCATCTCCACATGAATGGCTAAGGGGTTTTGTAGACTATTATGAAGAAATTACCACTGATTATAGATCACTTGATGAACGATTACGAGAATTTAAGAAACTAATTAGATTACAACCGGATAGAATCCAATGCGAAATAGCGCGTGAAGTGATTTCAGAAACTCCAATGAATGATTTCTGGGAAACATGGAGACCAAACGATTTGATCATTGCAAGTAGAAAAATAGTCAGGGATACACTTCAGATGAAGTTATTTGAATTGCATAAAGAAAAATTTGCAACGCTTCCAGTACCCCTTTGTTATAGGCCATCGGATACACGAAAACAGAATATTGAAGTTGATATTCCAGGACAGAGTGAAAAACAAATTCTCGTATTAAATGATATTGTGCTGGTTGATATCAATGTCGTTGAAGATGCATTGCGTGCTAATAAATCCCCGTGGACGCTAGGATACGCAGCAACAATACACTCTTCACAGGGATTGACTATATCGAATACAATTGTTTGGATGGTGGATAATCACATCGAATGGTCGAATTTAGTCTATCTCGCAGTATCCAGAGTACGAAAAATAAATCAACTTCGAAGAGTTGTCCTCGATGATGAAATCATTGGTGATGATAATGACACAACAATAAGTGATATTGATGTTAGCATCATTAATAAAAAACTCTCCGGTTACAAACAACAGGACAAAAAAAAACAACGAGAATTTGATATTGATGCTAAATTAATAATCACTTTGAAGAAACAACAGAATAATCACTGCGCGAGTTGCAATTGTATAATGCGTTGGCAGTATTCGGATAAGGATCCTCGCCAATTCACCGTAGACAGAAAAAATAACAATCTCGGTCATGTCAGAAATAATGTGATGTTGACTTGTCTTGAGTGCAATAGACGCAACGGTGCTAGTTAAGACCATGCGGTGGCAATTGAGTATCCTCGGGAATCACTTGTAGATGTTGTCGAGTAAAACCCCGCTGAGGGGCAGTTGAATCCAGTTTATAGATTGCTGGTCTACCAGTTGATCGTGTTATACTAGATATCTTATGCGTAGTGACGCTCCAAATAGGATCAGTAGCCCTTTTTCTACCCCCTTCAAGCTCTCCTGGTTCGTATAAGTACCTCACAATGACATTACTACCAAGAATTGGTTCTTTGAAATCTTTTTGTGGTTGTACGGGTATTGACTTCTTTTTAATCGCGTTGATAGGTTTCATGTTGATTGTTCTAGTAATCTCGTTATTCAGTGCAGTAATCACAGATGGTAATCTTTTAACCCATTCACGGGATCGCTTTTCTTGAATGAATTCTTTTGCGTATTGATATCCAAATAACCGCTCAGCAATCGTCCGATTAAATCGTTCTACAATGGCCTGATCGCGATGTAGCGCAGTATGCCCTCGTCGTATGGTGACATTATGATGTTTCATTGTTGATAACACTACACCCTGAAATTCCTTGCCAGGATCAACTTGTAACAGATTTGGCCAGTGCAGAGGACCTCGTCGATAAATCATTTCAAATGCAGAAGCGACTTCAGTGGCTGATTTTGTTTTTAACGGTTCTGCTTCTTTGTATCGACTTGCAATATCAACTACGGTTAAAGCGTATTTGTAACCACGATCATGTGGCAGAAATAATATATCAGCCTGATGAACTTCATTAGGAGCGGTCACATCAAAATGCGAGAATTGAATTTGTTTAGGCGGTGGTAGATAAATTTGCCATAGTGCCTGTTTGGATAACCAATGAGCCGCAGTGGTTTTTTTCCCTTTTGCAGCGCTAGCGAGTTTATGGACTGCTGATTTACCCCTCCAGTATCCTCTTGGGGAATAATAAATTGATTCCATATTATTAATTACCAGCACCTAACATCAATTTACTTTTCATAGCCGATTTTATCAAAAATGAAGACAATTTTTCTTTGAAGGATTTATCAGGAATAGCATTTAACGCATGAATTAATTTCACATCTGCGAGATGCCTGTGTTGCAGATTGCTGCTTTTATAAGCAACATCATGAAGGTGACAGGCCTTATCAATGGCGTTTATTGGTTCTTCACCGGGTCGGGACTGATTTTGATCATTGAGTCTGATATCAAGTCTGGTTCCCGGTCCACAGTAGCTATATCCTGGAAGGTGCTTTTCTCCGGGGTACTTTGCCCATGGGGTTCCAGGGAGCTTTGCCAATTTGGCTGCGATATCACCTCCTCGTTTTTTTTAAAATCAGATCTCATAGACACAAATCTAAATATCTTTGTACCACATTGCACGCATTTACCAGAAAGCGCTGATCGGTTATTTTTAGTTGTAATCGTCGTCAAGTCATCTGTGCCAGTACGCGTTTTACACTTCACACAATATAGATCCATAATTTATGTATAGAAATATGGATATAATTGATTTTTCAGCGACTAAAACAAGAGAACCAGTTAAGCATCATGCAGCGCTACCAAACTCTATCCGGATGATTATAATCGGGCCATCTGGATCCGGTAAAACGCAATTGTTGCTCAATTTAATAATGAGATGGATGAAGTGGGATAAGTTGTATTTAATTGCCCCTAGCGTAGATGATCAACGATGTTATGAAGTGCTAAAAGATTTTAACGACAGCGCGGTAGAAAAATCCGGAGAGGGTATTATTGATTTTATAACCGATATCGATGAAGCACCGAGCATTGATGATATTGATGGAGATATTAACAATTTAGTCGTATACTACGATATAATGTTGGATAAAAAAAAAATCCTGCTAGAATATTTTCCCGTGGGCGTCACAAAAACACTGACGTGATATATGTCACTCAACGCTACACTCAGGTTCCAAAAGTCATCAGAGATAACTGCAATATTCTTTCTGTATTCAACGGAGTTGATACTCATACTCTTAGAAATATATGGCAGACATGGTGTTCTGATATGGACTTCAATCAATTTCGAGATTTCTTTAGTCATGCTCAGTCGACTCCGCACGGATTCGCAACAATAAATTTGCATGATCCTCGGACACGATATCGTATCGGACTGGATCAAATATTCGGTTGAAATCGTAAAAGAATTATTAACCCAGAACTGAAAACTTTAGCAGCAGAGAGGGTGGATGACCACATCATTGCGAGCAAAATTGATTAAAAAATCGTAAAATCTCCGTTTTTGCAAAAATGGAGACTTTTTTTTTTGGTTAAATGAGATTTGTTGGAAACCTGATATTTTGTTCGAAAACGTTATCTATAGGCCATATTTTGTTCGAAAACGTGATCTGGAAGCCTTATTTTTGCTTGAAAACGTGGTCTGTTCACCCTCTCTGCTGCTGTTCAACATGAACATAGCTAAAATTAGTAACTGACCTCGTGTTTGGCAGAACCACCACAGACAAAGAGGGGCCCAAACAAGGGGTCAAGTAAGAATGCATTGTGCGTTATTCAAACTATACCTAACCAATTAAATTACAATTTAAATAACACACAATAAATAGGTTAAAATACACTTTATTGTACATATAAAATAATCTTTGGCATAACAGGGGCAAGTCCTGTCACAGCACACTGCACCAGCCCAGCTCTGAATTTTTTCTTGTTGAAAAGAAATGCCTCAGGAACTTGTGGGAGTTAGAGGGTTGTGAAGGATGTCCGACACCTGTATATGGAGCCTAAAGGGCTGATATGTATATGAGGTATGATATATAGGGATCAAGAATCACATAAATATTCTCTGAGTAATGTTTTCACCAAGCAAATGACTCATTCAGAAGTTACAAAGAATAATGCATTGATTTCAAGAGATGGAACTGATTAATGTGTCATTGACTAGTTGTTAGATATTTTTGGCAATAGAGTTATTAATAAAATGTATTTCCCAAATAATTGCTTTCCTTTAATAGCTATTTAACCCCTTTGTTGTTCGTTTATAAATATTGGCCTTTATCATGTATAAAAATATATCAATTAAGATACTGTTTGATTCTGATGTTAACTGTACATTTTTATGTAATGATTGCAATACATTTATTTAACTATTGATCATTTGTTATTGTTATCATTGTCACTTTTATCTGGATTTCTTGTATCTTTGCTGGAACAGTCCCATTAAACAAATCTCTCTGGTTGACCTAACTATACCATCTGTCCTTAAGTTAAATGAAGCAAAGTGGACAAACTATTTCAAAACTGAAAGGATGAAAGTGTATATGGAGTTAAGTATGACTGATAAAGATTCCATATGATGCGCTTCCTAGTGAGACACGTAGTAATTTTGAAAACTAAGAAAATTTAGTATTCACAGTAACTTAAACGTAACATGAATCGGATAGTCCAAACTGTGATACACTTCGTCTGTTATAATTGGCTCAACAACAAAAAATAAAAATAACATCGACTCAACACACTAATGAAACTCCCCTTAACCATCGATTCAAGCCACGAGTAGAAGTCAGTTGTGCTCAGTCGTCACACGTCGCTACGCACAATAAAATTTCCTCGTATCTTACGAATATGTAGATAGCTTGCTTAACCAAACATTGCAATCCAAAGTAAACTTTTCTCGTTAGGTTGACCCACTATGATCCAATATGACCCAATATGACCCAGTCAGATTTTCGTTTGGACAACAGAAACAACTGTTAATGGACAAGAGCTCACTTTAGTTGATTAAAAGAACTTATTCATTAACTCGTTGATGCATATGAGCGAATTGAATTGACTCGATGTGTAATAACTTATTTCATTGACTCACTGAGGTATAAGAACTTATTTAATTGATTCCTTCATATATAAGAACTTATTACAATAATTCGTTGATGTATAAGATCGTATTTCATTGATATGTTGATAATGTATTTATTGTTTGCTCATATTCCTTAGAAATGAAGTAATCTTGCCGGAGGTTAATACTTCTCGCATGCGGCTTATATCGATGAAGAATAAACTATTTCAAGTGTCAGCATCAGTCTCAAAATTAAAAAAAGCAATTAATTTACAAGTACAACAGCTTCATTAGCATCATATACTGTTTCATCAAAAGAGATTGAAAAAGATCGTATATTTTTTGCACGCACGCACACAAAAACACACGCATACACACATACACACATACATACATACATACATACATACATACATACATACATACATACATACATACATACATACATACTCATATCTGAAGCAGAGAAGGGGTTGCCTGTTTTAAGGATTTTAATCCTTTGTGGTCAGTTTTAAACTGGCTGGACCACTCAGCTAGAGACGAAACCTGTATGGATTTATACAAGTAAATTTTGCGCAGACCACATCACATAGGCTGTAGTTAGCGATAACAATGTTGGTCACCACATATCATATAGACTGTAATCAGGGATAACTATTTTGGTCACCACATATAAAATAGACTTAGACTGTTATTAGGGATAACTATTTTAGTTACCACATAACACATAGGCTGTAATTACAGGTAACTATGATAGTTCCCACATATCGAATAGGCTGTTATTATGGATAAGTACTTTTCTTTATCCCATGTTACATAGCCTGTAAATGTGTATAACCTCTTTTGCCACCACATATCAAAGAAGCTGCAATTGAGGATAACTAATTTGGTCACCATATATAAAATTGGCTGCAGTTATGGATAAATATGTTGGTCATCATTTATAGCATAACTGTAATTAGATTTTTGCTGCCCACATATGACATAGACTGTAATTATGGAGAACTGTTTATGCTACCACATATCACAAAGGATGCAATTAAGTATAACTATTTTGGCAACCATGAGTACTGTATCCTCATTTATCGTATATACTTGATTTATGGCAGCCAAATGACGTTTTTTATTGGTCACAGACTAGCTGGATCCCCCTTCCAAAAACTTATAACAACGAGTTACTATCAAGAAAGTAGCATGACAAAAAGTCTCCTTTTCACACGGCGTATGATGTTTGGTCCAGATTTGTCGAGATATCTGTAACCTGGAGTATCCATACGTACATGGGTGTCTATGTATGCATATTTGTACATGATGAAAAGCACACATGTTAAAGTATGGTAGAGAGGTTCAGGTGTTGTATTGTTCATTTTATAGATGGAGGGAAGGATAAATAGAAAGATATAGACATATATATATCTATATATATCTATATATATCTATATATATATATATATATATATATATATATATATATATATATATATATATATATATATATATATATGGATACAGGTAGATATATTCATTTATCTATCTATCTATCCCTTAGTCTTGCCGACCGTTGGGGCACCACTGATGACCTGACAACCAGCTTCTTCTATTCCATTCTGTTCTCTGATAATCTTACTGTGTCGCTCAGCTTCAGTCATGTCCACTCTGAGATGTTATCCTCCCATCTTTTCCTCTGTCTTCCACTCCTTCACCCTCCTTGCAAAACACCTCTCGTGATTGTCATGGCAAACCCTGTTGATCGTGTGACATGTCCATACCATTTCATTTTGCGTTTCTTCACAATGGTCAATAGCTCTTCATAGGGCCCAATGGCTTGCCTAATTCTGTTTCCCACTTCCTCATTCGTGACATGATCTATATATGAAATGGCAAGCAACTTTCGAAAGCATCTCATTTCAGCAGCTTATATCCTACTTTCGAGATCAGCTGTGAGGGTTCATGACTCACAGGCATATAAGAATAGAGATGCAACCAAGGAGCTCAACAGTCTGATTTTAAAGCTGACGGAGGTGTTTCTGTCTTGCCAAACTATCTTCAACCTTGCCATTGCTGTTATTGTCAGCGCAATCCTGGACAATATTTCTGGTTTGGATCCCTCGTCTGTCAAGATGGCTCCTAAGTACTTGAATTTTTTAACTGTTTCCAGTTTCTGGCCACTAATCATGATGACAGTGCCGATGTCACTAGTGTTGATGGTTATCAATGTGGTCTCCTCTGCACTGATTTCCATACCAAAAGCAGTAGCTGTCCTGTCCAGTTTTTCCACCAGCTGAGCTAGCTCCTCCTCATTTCCTGCAAAGCCATCGATGTCATCAGCAAAGCGTATTTTCGTTATTATTCTTCCACCAATACTGACATTTCCTTCATGGTCGTCCAGAGCATCTGTCATGATTCTTTCAAGGAAGATGTTGAAGAGTGTAGATGAAAGCAAGCAGCCCTGTGTGACTCCCACAGTTGTCCTAAACCAATCTCCTATTTGACCGTTGAAGCAGACTGCGCTAGTGACCTTGCTGTATAGGTCTTCTATGACTTCGATCAGGTTGGCATTGATGTTGTACACCTTCATGGTTGACCAAAGGGCTGCATGCCACACCCTGTCAAACGCCTTCTTAAAATCTATAATTCATGATAAATGTCTAGTTGGTGCTGGAGGTACTTCTCACATAGTATTCTCAGGTTGAAAATCTGTTCAGTTCTGCTTAGTCCCTGGTCTGAAGCCTGTCTGTTCTTCAGCTATGATTTCCTCTACCTGCAGCTTCAGTCTGTTTAATATGATTGTTAGAAGCACTTTTTTTGGGTGGCATATGAGACTGATCGTACGATAGTTCTGACATTGCTGCAAATTGCCTTTTTTCGGGAGAGATACTATGAGTGACTGAGTCCATGGTGTTGGCCATTCCCATGTCTGCCAGATCTTGTTGCAGATTATTAGTAGGGCGCTTATCATTGCTTCACTCCCTTCTTGGACTATTTCTGCAGGGATGTTGTCTACTCCTGCTGCCTTCCCTTTTTTCAATGATTTCACTGCAACCTCTACTTCTTCTCGGAGGATGGGGTAATTGTCAATGTTTGTCACTGGTGGGGTGTTGAGTATGTCTGGGTCCCGTGTAGGTCTGTAGTTGTACAGGTCTGAGCAGTATTCTGTCCATCTCTTAAGAATGTCTTGTTCTTCTGTAAGACATTTCCCTTCATTATCTTGAATGATGGAGGAGCGTCCTTGTTTTACACTGGTCAGGTCTTTCACCAGTTGGTATGATTTTTTGCCATTATTTTTCTTTATATTGTTTTCTATATATTTACACTGATCTTCAATCCATGTCTGCCTTGCATTGTTCATGCTTTTCTTGATAACCTGGTTTATTTCCCAGTATTGTTTTTCTCCTACTTCTGACTTCTTCTTCTTTAGCTCTCGACGCTTGTCACACGGATCAAGTATGTCAGTTGTAACCCAAGGTTTCTTTGCTCGTCGATGTTTGCCAAGGGTCTCACTGGCTGTTTGGGTCACTGCTATGTTAAATACGTCGATCAATGTGTCTATATCTGTGTTCTCTGCACTAAGAAGTAACAGTGGTGCAAATTTTCCTCCTACAGTTCCCTTGAAGGCTTCCGATACCTATGGGTCTATTAGCTTGTCAAGGTTGAACTTGATCTTATGGGGCCCTGTTTGTCGACTTTCTTTAGACATAGTCGGAGGGTCATCATCACTAAGTCATGGTCACTTAAAATGTCTGCTCCTGGGAAACTTCTTGTCTTGGCAATGTTTACACTGGTATGGAAAGGTCTCTCCACCATGATATAATCAATCTGGTTATGGTGTTCTCCATTCGGGCTGTGCCACGTCCACATTCTGGATGCTTTGTGTGGACTAAACGTGTTCATCAGCTTCAGATCATTAAAGCTGGTAAATTCCAGGAGCCTCTGTCGTTGGTCTCTACATTGCAGTAGCGTCCACAAGTACATTTCCAGTTCTCAACGGCCTCATCTCCTATTTTGGCATTCCAGCCTCCGTGCACCACTAGAATATCTTTCTTTGGGGTCTGGTCCAGGACTTCTTGCAGTTGGTCGTAGAAGTCATCTATTTCTTCATCATCATAGTCTGTAGTTGGAGCGTAAGCTTGCACAATGGTGATATTGATTGGTGTTGCCCTCAAACGCATGATGATAAGCCTGATGAAAACTTGCCGACATGTCATGACAGTATTCACGGTGTCTTTGTTGATGAGAAATCCGACACCATGTTCATGTTTATCATCTCTGCCAGAGTAGTATAGCTTATGGCCGTCCTGTGTTGATGTTTCCCCAAGGTTCTTCCATCGTTCTTCGCAGTCCCAGGATAGTCCAATGGTATCTGTTCATTTCGTGTGTCAGTTCCTCTACCTTTCCAGGCGTTCTTAATGTTCTGATGTTCTACGTACCAATGCTGATGTTGTTTATGGCTCGGTGTTTTGGTGGTGATCGGTTTTTGGATAACCAAAGGCTGTGGTGCTGACACAGTACCTGATTGGGCGTATGAACTTCCTCACTAAGGTTACCGCCCAGGGCGGAGGAGCCCAAGAAGGACTCAACGGCCATGTGTCCAGGACCAAGGAGAGCCACTAGTAACGTGGAGTTTCGGCTGTGGTCAACAGCCTGGAGATGGATGGGTTTCGCCAGGCTCATTCCCCAAGACACACCACATGCAATGACAACTTTGCCTCAACCCATACCGGATCGGTCGTCATCCGAAACAAGGACCGCGCCTTTTGTCTTGCACCAAGGCAGAGGTGTTAAGTGTGCTATTGGTGCATGATCACCACCAAAACTCCTATATATTCATAGGTATCAGAAAATATTCGTTAAAACAAGTTTGTTACCCAATTTAGATTGTTGTTACATTGTAGTCTTGGGTTTAAAGCACATTATGCAAGATCGTAAGCACCTCCGTACTTGTGCATGGCCTGTATTACCCTTTCTAAATATGCCGGACTGTTCCTGAAATGTGCTCTTACATGTTCCACTCGGGCATCTTTCAAATATACCGCTGTTCACGGATGAGTCACGATACCAGAATGGATACCCTATACCGACCCCCAATAATGCAGTCCCTAAAAACAAGGTAATAGTGGCGATTCCCAGAAACACTTTGGCTACTCGGCGTAGTTTATTGTGTCCAAACATAGAGTTAGTAAATCTGAAAAGTATGTAGGAAACAGAAACAAATTTTTAAATATATTTACTGAAACTTACACACCATCACTCCATCAAAAGACAAAAAATATCAATTCTAGGGGATGTTATTTTGATGTGCAACAATCCAATTCTGAGAAAGAGAGAGAGAGAGAGAGAGAGAGAGAGAGAGAGAGAGAGAGAGAGAGAGAGAGAGAGAGAGAGAGAGAGAGAGAAAGAAAGAAAGAAAGAAAGAAAGAAAGAAAGAAAGAAAGAAAGAAAGAAAGAAAGAGACAGAGAGAGAGAGAGACTATGGGGGTGCAGACTTTTCTCTCCGAGCATGGTGGATTAGTAAACCTAAAGAGAATAAAGGAACGGGATAAAAATTTTAAAATGTAGTCACTGTAACTTACACATTTTTGTATCGAAAGATAAAAGTTATCAACCAAGTTGTTTCTGTTTCAGTCGAAGATCATTCCATGTCTTTTAAATGAAATCCGAAACAGACTATTCGATATAGGAGGAACTAATTATGAGAGTATAGGATTCTGTGTAGTCAGTAAATTAGGACTCTCACAACAAACAATACAAACCGAATCAATGACTTACGCTTAATGCCCATAATACCCAACACAAAACGAATCAATAAGGCAGACTTCCTGCCCATAATACCCAACACAAAACGAATCAATAAGGCAGACCTCCTGCCCATAATACCCAACACAACACAAATCAATAAAGCAGACCTCCTGCCCATAATATCCAACACAAAACGAATCAATAAGGCAGATCTCCTGCCCATAACACCCAACACAACACGAATCAATAAGGCAGACTTCCTTCCCATAATACCCAACACAAAACGAATCAATAAGGCAGACCTCTTGCCCATAATACCCAACACAAAAACGAATCAATAAGGCAGACTCACTGTCCATAATACCAAACACAACACAAATCAATAAGGCAGACATCCTGCCCATAATAACCAACACAAAACGAATGAATAAGGCAGACCTTCTACCCATAATACCCAACACAAAACGAATCAATAAGGCAGACTTCCTTCCCATAATACCCAACACAAAACGAATCAATAAGGCAGACCTCCTGCCCATAATACCCAACACAAAAACGAATCAATAAGGCAGACCTCCTGCCCATGATATCCAACACAAACGAATCAATAAGGCAGACCTCCTGCCCATAATACCCAATACAAAAACAAATCAATAAGACAGACTTCCTGTCCATAATACCAAACACAACACAAATCAATAAGGCAGACTTACTGCCCATAATACCCAAAACAAAACGAATCAATAAGGCAGACTTCCTGCCCATGATACCCAACACAAAACGAATCAATAAGGCAGACTTCCTACCCATAATACCCAACACAAAACGAATCAATAAGGCAGACTTACTGCCCATAATGCCCAACACAAAACGAATCAATAAGGCAGACTTCCTGCCCATGATACCCAACACAAAACGAATCAATAAGGCAGACTTCCTACCCATAATACCCAACACAACACAAATCAATAAGGCAGACCTCCTGCCCATGATATCCAACACAAAACGAATCAATAAGGCAGACGTCCTGCCCATAATACCCAACACAACACAAATCAATAAAACAGACTTCCTGCCCATGATATCCAACACAAAAGGAATCAATAAGGCAGACCACCTGCCCTTAATACCCAACACAAAACGAATCAATAAGGCAGACCTCCTGCTCATAATACCCAATACAAAACGAATCAATAAGGCAGACTTCCTGCCCATAATACACAACACAACACAAATCAAAAAGACAGACTTCCTGCCCATAATACCCAACACAACAGAAATCAAAAAGGCAGACCTCCTGCCCATAATGCCCAACACAACACAAATCAATTAGGCAGACCTACTGCCCATGATACCGAACACAAAACGAATCAATAAGGCAGACCTCCTGCCCATAATGCCCAACACAACACAAATCAATAAGGCAGACCTCCTGCCCATAATGCCCAACACAACACAAATCAATAAGGCAGACCTCCTGCCCATGATACCCAACACAACACAAATCAATAAGGCAGACCTCCTGCCCATAATGCCCATGATACCAACACAAAACGAATCAATAAGGCAGACCTACTGCCCATAATACCCAACACAACACAAATCAATAAGGCAGACTTCCTGCCCATAATACCCAACACAACACAAATCAATAAGGCAGACTTCCTGCCCATAATACCCAACACAACACAAATCAATAAGGCAGACTTCCTGCCCATAATACCCAACACAAAACAAATCAATAAGGCAGACCTCCTGCCCATGATACACAACACAAAACAAATCAGTTATTTGGGACTCCTGCCCATAATACCCAACACAAAACAAATCAGTTAATTGGGACTCATGCCCATGATACACAATACAAAACAAATAATTAAATTAGGACTCCTGACTACAATATATAATTCAAAAGAGACTTTATTACTTTAGCTATATTGATGTTATTATAACACTTTCTTTTTAGAGATATGCATTAGAATGTACAATAATTCCATATCTAAATTGGCAAGCCGGAAAAAGTGACTAATACTCAGATAAACTAATCGAAAGGATGTTGTGTTTCTTCTTGTTGTTATAGTTGTTGTTGTGGGTTTAACGCCATTGTTAAGCTCGCTGGCTATAAATAGCGGCCAGTATAACTGGTGGAGAAAGAAACCTAGAAAACTCTTTTAAGAACAATCGACTTCAATGAAGCTACTGACAAGTTTTCGCAGATGTGCACATTGGTCGACCCCGAGATTCAAACCCACGCGGACAGAAATTAGATGATTTAAAGGATGTAAATTACAAACAGATGTTATAGCCCATTTCAATATTGTTTTGATGTTAAATAACAGGATCTGGTCAAGCATGAAATTATTATTTCTAAAAATGCACAGTTTATAACAAGGATATCAATTCCTCCGATCTGTATAAATTGTATTGAGTCCTACATCTCTATAACCTGTCGCCTCTTCCATCTCCAGAAATTATATTGTGTTATACTTCTATGAATTGTTTGATGTCTTCAATCTCTATAAGTTTTATCATGTTTGCCCCTGTATACATTGTATCGCGTTTTCCATCTCTATAGATTGTATCGTGCCTTCCGTCTGTTGACATTGTATTGTGTCTTCCATCTCAATAAATTCTACTGTTCCTTATATCTCAATAAATTGTACTGATCCTTATATCTCTATAAATTTTGTCTTGCCTTCAACCTCTATAAATTGTATCATGTCTTCCATCTCTATAAAGTGTATTGTGTCTTCCATTTCTATAAGTATTGTATGTTATACTTCTATAAATTGTGTCGTGTCATCCATCTTTATACCTTATATTGTGTCTACCATCTCTATAAATTGTATCCTGTCTTCCGTCTCTATAAATTGTATCCTGTCTTTAGTTTCTATAAATTGTATCCTGTCTACAATCCATATGAATTGTGTTGTGTGTTATATTTCTTTATCTTGTTTCACGTCTTCCATTTCTATAAATTGTACTGTGTATTGATTATCATTGAATTGTTTCTCGCATGCTATCTCTTTAAATTGTGTTGTGTGTAACACTTCTATAAATTGTTTCATGTCTTCGAGCTATATAAATGTTATCGTGTCGTGCCTATGTAGAAATTATATTCTTTATTCCATCTCTATTAATTGTTCTTTGTCATCCATCTCAATAAACTGTATTGTATGTTAAATTTCAATAAATCGTTTCATGTCTTCGATCTGTATAAATTTTATCTTAACTTGACTCATTATAAATTGTATCATATTTACCATCTCTATACATTCTATCGTTTCATCCATCTCCATATATTGAACCGTGTCTAACATCTCTATACATTGTATTTATCCCTGTAAGTTGTATCATGTCTACCAATACTATAATTGCATCCTGTCTAGCATCTCTGTAAATGGTATTGTGTCTTCCAACTCTATAAATTGTATTGTGTCATCCATCTCTATAAATTGTATTGTGACATCCAGCTCTATAAATTACATCGTGTCTTCCATCTCTATATATAGTATTGTGTCATCCATCTGTATAAATTGTATCGTGTCATCCATCTCTATAAATTACATCGTGTCTTCATCTCTATAAATAGTATTGTGTCATCCATCTGTATAAATTGTATCGTGTCATCCATCTCTATAAATTATATCGTGTCTTCCATCTCTATATATAGTATTGTGTCTTCCATCTCTATATATAGTATTGTGTCATCCATCTCTATAAACTGTATCGTGTCATCCATCTCTATAAATTGTAGTGTCGTCCATCTCTATAAATTGTATTGTGTCATCCATCAGTGTAAATTGTATTGTCTTCCATCTGTATAAATTGTATTCTGTCATCCAGCTATATAAATTGTATTGTCTTCCATCTGTATAAATTGTATTGTGTCATCCAGCTCTATAAATTACATCGTGTCTTCCATCTATATAAATTGTATTGTGTCTTACATCTTTATAAATAGTAATGTCTTCCATCTCTATAAATTCTATTGTGTCATCCATCAGTGTAAATTGTATCGTGTCATCCATCTTTATCAAATGTATTGTGTCATCCATCTCTATAAATTGAATTGTCTTCCATCTGTATAAAAAAATTGTATTGTGTCATCCAGCTCTATAAATTACATCGCGACTTCCATCTCTATATATAGTATTGCGTCATCCATCTATATAAATTGTATCGTGTCATCCATCTCTATAAATTGTATTATGTCATCCATCTCTATAAATTGTATTATGTCATCCATCTCTATAAATTATATTGTGTCATCCATCTCTATAAATTGTATTGTGTCATCCAGCTCTATAAATTGTATTGTCTTCCATCTGTATAAAAAAATTGTAATGTGTCATCCATCTCTATAAATTGTATTGTGTCTTCCATCTCTATAAATTGTATTATCTCATCCATCTCTATAAATTGTATTGTGTCATCCATCTCTATAAATTGCACTGTGTCATCATCTCTGTAAATTGTATTGTGTCATCCATCTCTATAAATTGTATTGTGTTTTCCATCTCTACAAATTTTATTGTGTCATCCATCTCTGTAAATTCTATTGTGTCATCCATTTAGATAAATTGTATTGTGTCATCCATCTCTATAAATTACATCGTGTCTTCCATCTCTATAAATTGGATTGTGTCATCCATCTCTGTAAATTGCATTGTATGATCCATCTCTATAAATTACATTGTGTCTTCAATCTAGATACATTGTATCGTCTCATCCATCTCTATAAATTACATCGTGTCTTCCATCTCTATAAATTGTATTATGTCATCCATCTCTATAAATTATATCGTGTCTTCCATCTCTCTAAATTGCGTTGTGTCATCCATCTCTGTAAATTGTATTGTGTAATCCATCTCTATAAATTACATTGTGTCTTCCATCTCTATAAATTGTATCGTGTCTTCCATCTCTATAAATTGCATTGTGTCATTCATCTCTGTAAATTGTATCGTCTCATCCATCTCTATAAATTACATTGTGTCTTCCATCTCTATAAATTCTATTGTGTAATCCATCAGTGTAAATTGTATCATGTCATCCATCTTTATAAAATGTATTGTGTCATCCATCTCTATAAATTGTATTGTCTTCCATCTGTATAAAAAAATTGTATTGTGTCATCCAGCTCTATAAATTACATCGTGTCTTCCATCTCTATATATAATATTGTGTCATTCATCTGTATAAATTGTATCGTGTAATCCATCTCTATAAAATGTATTGTGTCATCCATCTCTATAAATTGTATTGTCTTCCATCTGTATAAAAAAATTGCATTGTGTCATCCATCTCTACAAATTGTATTATGTCATCCATCTCTATAAATTGTATTGTGTCATCCATCTATATAACTTGCATTGTGTCATCCATCTCTGTAAATTGTATTGTGTCATCCATCTCTATAAATTGTATTGTGTCTTCCATCTCTATAAATTGTATTGTGTCATCCATCTCTATAAATTCTTTTGTGTCATCCATCTAGATAAATTCTATTGTGTCATCCATCTCTATAAATTACATTGTGTCTTCCATCTAGATAAATTGTATTGCGTCATCCATCTCTATAAATTACATCGTGTCTTCCATCTCTATAAATTGTATTATGTCATTCATCTCTATAAATTACATCGTGTCTTCCATCTCTATAAATTGTATTATGTCATTCATCTCTATAAATTGTATTGTGTCTTCCATCTCTATAAATTGTATTGTGTCTTCCATCTCTATAAATTGTATTGTGTCATCCATCTCTATAAATTCTTTTGTGTCATCCATCTAGATAAATTGTATAGTGTCATCCATCTCTATAAATTACATTGTGTCTTCCATCTAGATAAATTGTATTGTGTCATCCATCTCTATAAATTACATCGTGTCTTCCATCTAGATAAATTGTATTGTGTCATCCATCTCTATAAATTACATCGTGTCTTCCATCTCTATAAATTGTATTATGTCATTCATCTCTATAAACTGCATTGTGTCATCCATCTCTATAAATTGCACTGTGTCATCCATCTCTATATATTACATTGTGTCTTCCATCTATATAAATTGTATCGTGTATTCCATCTCTATAAATTGCATTGTGTCATCCATCTCTGTAAATTGTATTGTGTCATCCATCTCTGTAAATTGCACTGTGTCATCCATCTCTGTAAATTGTATTGTGTCATCCATCTCTATATATTACATTGTGTCTTCCATCTCTATAAATTGTATCGTGTATTCCATCTCTATAAATTGCATTGTGTCATCCATCTCTATAAATTGCATTGTGTCATCCATCTCTGTAAATTGTATTGTGTCATCCATCTCTGTAAATTGCATTGTGTCATCCATCTCTATAAATTGTATTGTGTCATCCATCTCTATAAATTGCATTGTGTCATCCATCTCTGTAAATTGCACTGTGTCATCCATCTCTATAAATTACATTGTGTCTTCCATCTAGATAAATTGTATTGTGTCATCCATCTCTATAAATTACATCGTGTCTTCCATCTCTATAAATTGTATTATGTCATTCATCTCTATAAATTGTATCGTGTATTCCATCTCTATAAACTGCATTGTGTCATCCATCTCTGTAAATTGCACTGTGTCATCCATCTCTGTAAATTACATTGTGTCATCCATCTCTATATATTACATTGTGTATTCCATCTCTATAAATTGCATTGTGTCATCCATCTCTATATATTACATTGTGTCATCCATCTCTATATATTACATTGTGTCTTCCATCTCTATAAATTGTATCGTGTATTCCATCTCTATAAATTGCATTGTGTCATCCATCTCTGTAAATTGCACTGTGTCATCCATCTCTATAAATTACATTGTGTCATCCATCTCTATAAATTGTATTGTGTCATCCATCTCTATAAATTTGATTGTGTCATCCATCTCTGTAAATTGTATTGTGTCATCCAACTCTTTAAATTGTATTGTGTCATCCATCTCTATAAATTGCATTGTGTCATCCATCTCTATAAAATGTATTGTGTCATCCATCTCTATAAATTGTATTGTCTTCCATCTGTATAAAAAAAATTGTATTGTGTCATCCATCTCTATAAATTGTATTGTGTCTTCCATCTCTATAAATTGTATTATGTCATCCATCTCTATAAATTGTATTGTTTCATCCATCTCTATAAATTGCATTGTGTCATCCATCTATGTAAATTGTATTGTGTCATCCAGCTCTATAAATTGTATTGTCTTCCATCTGTATAAAAAAATTGTAATGTGTCATCCATCTCTATAAATTGTATTGTGTCTTCCATCTCTATAAATTGTATTATCTCATCCATCTCTATAAATTGTATTGTGTCATCCATCTCTATAAATTGCACTGTGTCATCATCTATGTAAATTGTATTGTGTCATCCATCTCTATAAATTGTATTGTGTTTTCCATCTCTACAAATTTTATTGTGTCATCCATCTCTGTAAATTCTATTGTGTCATCCATTTAGATAAATTGTATTGTGTCATCCATCTCTATAAATTACATCGTGTCTTCCATCTCTATAAATTGCATTGTGTCATCCATCTCTGTAAATTGCATTGTATGATCAATCTCTATAAATTACATTGTGTCTTCAATCTAGATACATTGTATCGTCTCATCCATCTCTATAAATTACATCGTGTCTTCCATCTCTATAAATTGTATTATGTCATCCATCTCTATAAATTATATCGTGTCTTCCATCTCTCTAAATTGCGTTGTGTCATCCATCTCTGTAAAATGTATTGTGTAATCCATCTCTATAAATTACATTGAGTCTTCCATCTCTATAAATTGTATCGTGTCTTCCATCTTTATAAATTGCATTGTGTCATTCATCTCTGTAAATTGTATCGTCTCATCCATCTCTATAAATTACATTGTGTCTTCCATCTCTATAAATTCTATTGTGTAATCCATCAGTGTAAATTGTATCGTGTCATCCATCTTTATAAAATGTATTGTGTCATCCATCTCTATAAATTGTATTGTCTTCCATCTGTATAAAAAAATTGTATTGTGTCATCCAGCTCTATAAATTACATCGTGTCTTCCATCTCTATATATAATATTGTGTCATTCATCTGTATAAATTGTATCGTGTAATCCATCTCTATAAAATGTATTGTGTCATCCATCTCTATAAATTGTATTGTCTTCCATCTGTATAAAAAAATTGTATTGTGTCATCCATCTCTATAAATTGTATTGTGTCTTCCAACTCTATAAATTGTATTGTGTCATCCATCTCTATAAATTGTATTGTGTCATCCATCTCTATAACTTGCATTGTGTCATCCATCTCTGTAAATTGTATTGTGTCATCCATCTCTATAACTTGCATTGTGTCATCCATCTCTGTAAATTGTATTGTGTCATCCATCTCTATAAATTGTATTGTGTCATCCATCTCTATAACTTGCATTGTGTCATCCATCTCTGTAAATTGTATTGTGTCATCCATCTCTATAAATTATATTGTGTCTTCCATCTCTATAAATTGTATTGTGTCATCCATTTCTATAAATTCTTTTGTGTCATCCATCTAGATAAATTGTATTGTGTCATCCATCTCTATAAATTACATTGTGTCTTCCATCTAGATAAATTGTATTGTGTCATCCATCTCTATAAATTACATCGTGTCTTCCATCTCTATAAATTGTATTATGTCATCCATCTCTATAAATTGTATCGTGTATTCCATCTCTATAAATTGCATTGTGTCATCCATCTCTGTAAATTGCACTGTGTCATCCATCTCTGTAAATTGTATCGTGTCTTCCATCTCTATAAATTGCAGTGTGTCATTCATCTCTGTAAATTGTATTGTGTCATCCATCTCTGTAAATTATATTGTGTCATCCATCTCTATAAATTACATTGTGTCTTCCATCTAGATAAATTGTATTGTGTCATCCATCTCTATAAATTACATCGTGTCTTCCATCTCTATAAATTGCATCGTGTCTTCCATCTCTATAAATTGTATTATGTCATCCATCTCTATCAATTGTATCGTGTATTCCATCTCTATAAATTGCATTGTGTCATCCATCTCTGTAAATTGCACTGTGTCATCCATCTCTATAAATTACATTGTGTCATCCATCTCTATATATTACATTGTGTCTTCCATCTCTATAAATTGTATCGTGTCTTCCACCTCTATAAATTGCAGTGTGTCATTCATCTCTGTAAATTGTATTGTGTCATCCATCTCTATAAATTACATTGTGTCATCCATCTCTATAAATTACATCATGTCTTCCAACTCTATAAATTGTATTGTGTCTTCCATCTCTATAAATTGTATTATGTCATCCATGTCTATCAATTGTATCGTGTCTTCCATCTCTATAAATTGCAATGTGTCATCCATCTCTGTAAATTGTATTGTGTCATCCATCTCTATAAATTACATTGTGTCTTCCATCTCTATAAATTGTATCGTGTCTTCCATCTCTTTAAATTGCATTGTGTTATCAATCCCTGTAAATTGCATTGTGTCATCCATCTTTATAAATTACATTGTGTCATCCATCTTTTTTAAATTACATCGTGTCTTCCATCTCTATAAATTGTATTATGTCATCCATCTCTATAAGTTGTATCGTGACTTCCATCTCTATAAAATGCATTGTGTCATCCATCTCTGTAAATTGTATTGTGTCATCCATCTCTTTAAATTATATTGTGTCTTCCATCTCTATAAATTGTAGCGTGTCTTCCATCTCTATAAATGGCATTGTGTCATTCATCTCTGTAAATTGTTTTGTGTCAACCATCTCTATCAATTACATTGTGTCATCCATCTCCATAAATTACATCGTGTCTTCCATCTCTATAAATTGTATTGTGTCTTCCATCTCTATAAATTGTATGATGTGATCCATCTCTATAAATTGTATCGTGTCTTCCATCTCTATAAATTGTATTGTGTCTTCCATCTCTATAAATTGTATTATGTCATCCATCTCTATAAGTTGTATCGTGACTTCCATCTCTATAAAACGCATTGTGTCATCCATCTCTGTAAATTGTATTGTGTCATCCATCTCTTTAAATTATATTGTGTCTTCCATCTCTATAAATTGTAGCGTGTCTTCCATCTCTATAAATGGCATTGTGTCATTCATCTCTGTAAATTGTTTTGTGTCAACCATCTCTATAAATTACATTGTGTCATCCATCTCCATAAATTACATCGTGTCTTCCATCTCTATAAATTGTATTGTGTCTTCCATCTCTATAAATTGTATGATGTGATCCATCTCTATAAATTGTATCGTGTCTTCCATCTCTATAAATTGTATTGTGTCTTCCATCTCTATAAATTGTATTATGTCATCCATCTCTATAAATTGTATCGTGTCTTCCATCTCTATAAATTGCAATGTGTCATCCATCTCTGTAAATTGCACTAAGTCATCCATCTCTATAAATTACATTGTGTCTTCCAACTCTATAAATTGTATTGTGTCATCCATCTCTATAAATTTGATTGTGTCATCCATCTCTGTAAATTGTATTGTGTCATCCATCTCTTTAAATTGTATTGTGTCATCCATCTCTATAAATTGCATCGTGTCATCCATCTCTATAAAATGTATTGTGTCATCCATCTCTATAAATTGTATTGTCTTCCATCTGTATAAAAAAATTGTATTGTGTCATCCATCTCTATAAATTGTATTGTGTCTTCCATCTCTATAAATTGTATTATGTCATCCATCTCTATAAATTGTCTTGTTTCATCCATCTCTATAAATTGCATTGTGTCATCTATCTATGTAAATTGTATTGTGTCATCCATCTCTATAAATTGTATTGTGTCTTCCATCTCTATAAATTCTATTGTGTCATCCATCTAGATAAATTGTATTGTGTCATCCATCTCTATAACTTGCATTGTGTCATCCATCTCTGTAAATTGTATCGTCTCATCCATCTCTATAAATTACATTGTGTCTTCCATCTCTATAAATTGTATTGTGTCTTCCATTTCTATAAATTACATTGTGTCTTCCATTTCTATAAATTGCATTGTGTCATCCATTTCTGTAAATTGTATTGTGTCATCCATCTCTATAAATTGCATTGTGTCATCCATCTCTGTAAATTGTATTGTGTCATCCATCTCTTTAAATTGTATTGTGTCATCCATCTCTATAAATTGCATCGTGTCATCCATCTCTATAAAATGTATTGTGTCATCCATCTCTATAAATTGTATTGTCTTCCATCTGTATAAAAAAATTGTATTGTGTCATCCATCTCTATAAATTGTATTGTGTCTTCCATCTCTATAAATTGTATTATGTCATCCATCTCTATAAATTGTATTGTTTCATCCATCTCTATAAATTGCATTGTGTCATCCATCTATGTAAATTGTATTGTGTCATCCATCTCTATAAATTGTATTGTGTCTTCCATCTCTATAAATTCTATTGTGTCATCCATCTAGATAAATTGTATTGTGTCATCCATCTCTATAACTTGCATTGTGTCATCCATCTCTGTAAATTGTATCGTCTCATCCATCTCTATAAATTACATTGTGTCTTCCATCTCTATAAATTGTATTGTGTCTTCCATTTCTATAAATTACATTGTGTCTTCCATTTCTATAAATTGCATTGTGTCATCCATTTCTGTAAATTGTATTGTGTCATCCATCTCTATAAATTGCATTGTGTCATCCATCTCTGTAAATTGTATTGTGTCATCCATCTCTTTAAATTGTATTGTGTCATCCATCTCTATAAATTGTATCGTGTTATCCATCTCTATAAAATGTATTGTGTCATCCATCTTTATAAATTGTATTGGGTCATCCATCTCTAGAAATTGTATTGTGTCATCCATCTATATAAATTGTATCGTGTCATCCATCTCTATAAAATGTATTGTGTCATCCATCTCTATAAATTGTATTGTCTTCCATCTGTATAAATTGTATTGTGTCATCCATCTCTATAAATTACATCGTGTCTTTTATCTCTATAAATTGTATTGTGTCATCCATCTCTATAAATTACATCGTGTCTTCCATCTCTATAAATTACATTGTGTCATCCATCTCTATAAATTGTATTGAGTCATCCATCTCTATAAACTGTATTGAGTCATCCATCTCTACAAATTGTATTGTGTCATCCACCTCTGTAAATTGTATTGTGTCATCCATCTCTATAAATTGTGTCGTGTCTTCACCCTCTATAAATTGTATAATTTCTTCCATCTGAATAAATTGTGACATGTCTTCCACGTCTATAAAAGTTATAGTGTCTTCCTACTTTTATTTAACTTTATGCCAAGAACAAGTTAAATGTGAACAGCGGTTTATAAATATATATAGTAGTCTGCAAAACACCTTTTTTATTAAACCAATCGAACTTTTTTATAGTATGGTATTATATTTGTACAAATCTGAAATATTAATTTGACAATTTTGATTTTCAGAATCTTTCACATTTGTTGCATTTCCCATAACAAAGCCATAACGCAAGAGCATCGTAATATTAGTAGCCCGGATAATATGCTTTGAAAATAAATTAGTGTGGGAATAATGTTTTTTTTATTCATATTTAATAGATTTCAAACAGTAAAATGGTACGTTATACATAACGAACACCGCCCATGGTCACATTGTCCAACTGAATTACTCGTAATTTTAGCAAATTAGATATCATTTAAAAATAGTATATTGAACTGTTCCAATATATCTAAAAGATGTAAACCCGACGATTCCTGTCCCTCAACAATAGATTGATTTTTAACATCATGCCGAAACTATAATAGGGAGCATATTAAAAGTATGAGAGAGAGAGAGAGAGAGAGAGAGAGAGAGAGAGAGAGAGAGAGAGTTATACAAGAACCATGAACATGTAACATAACCAGATTATATATAAGCAAACAATTCAGTATTAAAAATCATATTAAGTACGCAATATTCATGTTAAGAATGTCATAGTCAGAAGTGAATATAAAATATAAAGGCAATCTGATTGTAAATAAGATCATGTAACTTATTAGTTTATCATCAGTGTTTATGTTCATTTAATGCTACTAACAGCGTTTCAAACTTTTCATCATATATATATAATTTTGCTCCAAATTACATTATAAGCAGATTAAAATTGTATAAAAAGAAAAATAAGTATGAAACGAACTTATTAAATAGTTTACACATTTACTGAATATAATTCGATAGCTCCAGGCGTTTAACACCAGGTATGTATAAAATTATAAAAAAGAGAAATCAGAAATGAGAGAGCATATCTCATTGTAGCTATTGTTGGTTAGTAATTTAAGTAGCAAAGTTTCGAGAGGCAGCACACATTTTATCTGTAGATGTCCTAAATCTCAAGTGAACAATAATCCCACAGTATGAAGCAAGTACCCCACAATATGTTTCTTAAAACTCGCACAGCAGCATAGGTGGTGAACCCAACAAATTTTGGAGGCGCCGATTTGGCAAACTGAGGCTTCCTCGAAAAGCATAAGAAAAGCGAACCAACGCTTCCTCGAAGACGCCAACGTCGTTGTCACTCACCCTCTCTGCTGCTATGGTTAAACGAATATTTTATCAGGTACGACACGATATCGCGTCCGAGGGTCTGATAAATTTATCGTTACAAATCCGTGTGGGATTGACTGAGCGTGACTACAGAAATTCCTAAATCCATTATGATCCATATCACCGCAGCACCAAGTTTGCCAAATATTTCTAAGAGTATATGTGTCAACTCCGTTGAATATACAAAACAAATTGCAGTTATCTCTGATCACTTTTGGTATTTGAGTGTACCATTGAGTGACATATATTACGTCGGTGTTTTTGTGTCTGCCTCTGGAAAATATCCTAGCAGGATACTTTTGATTGTCTAACATCACATCGTCGTATACGACTAAATTGTTAATACTTCCATCGATATCATCAGTGCTCGGTGCTTCTTCGATATCAGTATTAAATTCAATAATACCCTCGCCGTTGATTTCTGTTGCTCTCTAGTTAGCATCCTTTAACACTTCATAGCATCGTTGATCGTCTACGCTCGGGGCGACCAAATACAACTTCTTCCATTTCATCCATCTCGTTATCAAATTAAGTAGCAGTTGTGTCTTGCCGCTTCCAGATGGTCCGATTATAATCGCGCGAATAGAATTCGGCAACATCGCATGGTGTTTAATAGGTTCCTGTCTTCGGGTAGCTGAATAATCAATTACATTCGTGTTATTATAAATATATTATGGATCTATATTGTGTGGAGTGTAAAAAGCGTACTGGCACAGATGACTTAACTACGATTACAACTAGTAATAACAGATCAGCACTTTCTGGTAAGTACATACAATGTAGTACAAAGAAATTTAGATTTGTTTCTAAGGATTTAAAAACAAAGGAGAAGGTTATTTGGCAGCCAAGTTAGTAGAACTCCCAAGAACACCATGGGCGAAGTATCCAGGAGAAAAACATCTTCCAGGATATAATTATTGTGGACCCGGGACAAGACTCGATATCAGACTTGATGATCAAAATCAACCTCGACCGGGTGAATATCCAATAAACGCTATTAAGAAGGCGTGTCATGCACATCATGTTGCTTATAAAAGCAGTAATCTGCAACACAGACATCTCGCAGATGTAAAATTAATTCATGCGTTGGATTTTATCACTGATAAATCCTTCAAAGAAAAGTTGGCTTCATGGTTAGTAAAATCGGCTATGAAAGGTAAATTGATGTTAGGTGCCGGTAATTAATAATAACATGGAATCTATTTATTATTCTCCCAAAGGATACTGGAGGGGTAAGGCAGCAATCAGTAAACTCACTAGCGCCGCAGCGGTAAAATATACCACTGCGACTAATTGGTTATCCAAATAGGCAATATGGTAAATTTATCTAATGCCGCCTTAACAAATTAACTACTCACAGTTTGATGTGACCGTTCCTAATGAAGTTCATCAAGCTGATATATTATTTCTAGCGCATGATCGTGGTTACAAGTACGCGCTAACTGTAGTTAATGTTGAGAGTCGATACAAACAAGCAGAACCGCTAAAGACGAAATCGTCAACTGAAGTTTGAAAGGATTCATCGAAGGGATCATCTGCGCTGGCAAAATCTATTAGAAGTTGATCCTGGCAAGGAATTTCAGGGTGTGGTTCTATCAACGATGAAGAATCATAATACCGCGGTACGACGAGGGCATACTGCATTACATCGCGATCAGGCAATTGTTGAAAGATTTAATTGGACACTTGCTGAGCGGTTATTTGGATATTAATACGCGAAGGAATTTATTCAGGATAAACGATCTCGTGAGTGGGTCAAGAGATTACCAGGTGTAATTACCGCGCTGAATAACGAAAGTACTCGAACAATTAATATGAAATCTAACAACGCCATTAAAAATAAGTATATACCCGTACAACCGCAAAAGATTTTTCAAAACAACCAATTCTCGGTAATGTCACTGTTAGGTATTTATACGAACCAGGAGAGCTCGAAGGTGGTAAGTGTCACCGCGCATAAAATATATAGTATATCACGATCTACGGGTAGACAAGCAATCTATAGACTGGTTTCAACTGCTCCTCAGCGAGGATTTACTTTTGAACAACTACAAGTGATACCCGACGATACTTAATTACCACCGCGTGGTCTTAAGTAGCGCCTCTTCGTCTGTAGCATTCAAGACAAGTCAGCATCACATTATCTCTGGGACGACTTACGCTTCTATTCTTTATGTCTACGGTGAATTGGCGAGGATCTTTATCAGACCAACGCCACCTCATTACACAGTTGCAACTCGCGCAGTTATTATTCTGTTGTTGTTTCAACGTGGTTATTAATTCAGCATCAATGTCAAATTCTCTATATTTTTTATCCTGTTGTTTATAACCAGATAGTTTTTTTCTGATTATGTCATCGCTGACAATATCATTGATTGTAGTGTCATTATCATCTAAAACAACTCGTCGAAGCTGATTTATTCTTCGTACTCTGGATACTGCGAGATAAACTAAATTCGACCACTCGATGTGATTATCTACCATCCAAACAATTGTATCGGATATAGTCAATCCACGTGAAGAATGTATTGTTGCTGCGTAACCTAGCGTCCATGGGGATTTGTCAGCGCGTAATGCATCTTCGACGACATTGATATCAACTAACACAATATCATTTAACACTAAATTCTGCTTTTCACGCTGTCCTGGAATATCAACTTCGATATTTTGCTTTCGTGTATCCTTGGGTCCATGACAGAGCGGCACTGGAAGTGTTGCAAATTTTTCTTTATGTAATTCAAATAACTTCATCTGAAGTGTATCTCTGACTATTTTTCTACTCGCTACTATCAAATCGTTTGGTCTCCACACTTCCCAGAAGTCATTTAATGTTGTTTCTGAAATTCTTTCACGCGCTATTTCACATTGGATTCTATCCGGTTGTAATCTAGTTTCTTGAACTCGCGTAATTGTTCATCAAGTGCTCTATGATCAGCACTAATTTCTTTATAGTAGTCTACATGATTCTTCAACAAATCATGTGGGGATAAACCGACAAATGGTGGTGGTAGGCCATGATCGCCGCACATGACGACTTTTGTTTTCGATAACAACAACCACTCGAGAAACTTTTGTAAAACATCTAACGACACCGTTCATATCTCATCCCAAATTACGACTTAAGGAATAAATTTCTCACCCATTCAATCAGGAGTCCGCTCATCGCCTTTCCATCGAAAGAAACTGTGATAAGTGCAAGCATTAATTCCTCGTTGTTTAATCTCTCTGGCAAGTCTGTGGGTTGGAGTTAACACTATCATGTTTGATTTCCCACGAGTCGTCTTTCCTGACCCGCAACAGCCGTTTAAATAAACGGTTTTGTATCTACATATTGGATCAGATATCTGCGGTGCATTAGATAGTTCCGATATCTGATTATTTTTCAAATATTTATCTTCAATCGTAACATCTGCTGATTCGGAATAATCATGCAGTATTTCCCGCTTAATTCTCCATCATCCCCAACTCTCGTCAGAATTAGTAAATTCGGCCACTGCTTCGCTGTGTTTCGCGTTTATATAAAATGAATCAATGGCTACTCTAACTGCGGTGTCAGGAAATCTATTTATCATTGAAAATAGATTAATAGAAGCATAATCCAACATAGACGCCCTCAAATGTGTATACTGAAGACTGTATCCATCGTTGTAAGTAACAACTGTACCCAATTTGGTTCCATCGGACAAGAAAGCGTCTTTACGATTAACGTATATACCTCTAGATGTTAGATCCGAGATTACAAAATCGTACTCGACGTTATCTATAATCAACCGTGAAGAATATCTTGTATTATCGTACATTCCACCCTCTGTGAATTAACCGATTATTCTTCTACCGAGTTCTTCTGCGTCTTATTTTCTCACTTCAAATAGGTTTTTGGACCAATTCACGATATTTTCTTCGTCGAGATCGGGAAATTGTTTTCTATTTTCGCTGATTATACTATCTAGGCTAGGTTGTGGTAACCAAACCTCAGTCTGCGAGTGATGTGATATAATTGCTTCACCGACAACCAACAATATCAGCCTTTTAGAATCAATCATATACCGTAAAAACACCATTGGCATCCAGTGTTTTTCAGATATGTGTCTACCAATCCAAACATAACAGCACGGATAAAGTCCTGTAGCCAATTCAAATGATAACACACGAGCAAATCCATTAATCGCAACCCAGGTCATTTCATGTGTTAGATGTCCAAATCGTTTGAAGTATTCAGCGCATTCTCCGTACCCGAGAAGACTCCCTGGATAACACGCGACTATATCAACTGAAATAATAGTTTTGCGGTCATATTTTCATTCCATAATCCAGCATGACCATACTTAACGCAGCTTGATTTAATGTCTGTGAGAAATTCAGCTCTTGTTGGTTTCCACTTGTTTTTTCTTTCTCGCAAAATGAGCTGCAACTGACGAAATTGTAAAACAGTTTGTTAATAATTGTTCGTCTTAATCCATTGAAAAACTACTACCAACTTTTTACATCGCGTCATGAAGGGCTTCAGTGCGATATAATTCTCCATTGTGTCTTACAAATTGTTTGAATTTGTCTTCTTCGTGCTCAAAACTTTGAAGTAACCACACTGACACAGGATCGTTTTTACTCAACTGGTAAATAAAATCAAATAATTTTTTCTCAGAGAAACACTCCGCGGGTAGATATTTTATTCTTCTATTTCGCGGAAATATTGTTACTGAAGGTGTCCACGCGTGTTCATTATGAACAATAATTTTGATTGGGGCTCAATTTGATTTTTATTTAGGTTAATATAATATCTCGCCGGTTATCGTCGCTACGGTTATTGGGAATCTTAATGATGTTTCTAATTTGGCTATATCCTGAATTGTTGCTCCATTTTCCTTTACTGTTAGTCCCCATTCCTTTATTTTTTTGCGTCTTAGATCGGTCAATTTATTTCCTCGCATCTCATTTTTGAAGTGTTCTATTATTCGTTCTGCTACACAATTCATTCTTGACGAAGTCAACAATGACAGTTTCATGGGTTTTAGTTTTTCAATATTTGGTTTATCATTTAACGGATATATCCCATAAACAACTGCTGTTACAGAATAAGATCTATCGTAATACGGTTTGTCAATTCCAGTCAGAATTCCTGGTTTGGAATCTCGACTCACAGTTACAGTTCTTTTATCCTTCAAGATGGGGTCGAATTTATCTCTGATAATCCAATCTCCCTTGTCTGAACGGATAATGAATTTCACTCTAAAAAAATACTTTTTTCGTCCAAGATGTGAGATTATCACTGCTGCGCTTTCATCATTCATGGTAGCATCAACGCTACCATCAATTCGAAATGTTGACCAAGAATGAGATGCTCCATCACGCTTGAATTCATTAAAAGAGTCACGGATTTTACCCAACATAGTTCTATCACTTATTAGATTTTTTGGTGTATAAGAGACTCTATCGTGATTGAATTTAGCATTTTTCCAAGGCGCAACTTTCGATAATCTCTCGAACTGCTTCATGCTATAGTTAAAACAAGTATTTAAATAGAGAGCTTTTTATATAATGAATCATTGCAAATGGTTGATGATTGGATCAGTAACTCCGTGTAACAAATCATGCAGAAATGAATTTTGTGGATTCATATGCAAAGCTTTCGTCGAGGAAGTTGTGGCCCGGTCCCTTGCGTACATCGTGGGGTTGGTGTGAGAGGAAAATCGCAGTTGTGTTTCTGTTGTGGTGGTAAAAGAAACAGAGTTGAAGCGATATTACGATAATAAGAGAATCAAAAACTCCATCAATGACTCTACCTCTGACTGTGTCAACGTCAATGACAGAGTTATAAGAACTCCTCAAAAATACATTGATATATTCTCAAGTTATGTTATCATTCAACCAAATAAATTAATTAGACAAATAGTATTATTGTATATAAATGAACCAAGAATTTCGACCACACCCTGTGATTGTCAACTACGTGGCATCCCCTGACATTATTGTCAGACACCGAAGACTGAAGAAACCAGGTGGTTTTGATAATGGTAAAGATATTTGATGTTTAGTGCTGGGAAGAAGAAGTATCTTAATCACAGAATCATATACGAGTGTTTTCATGGATTGATCGATGATGGTTTTGTTATCAATCACATTGATTCCAATCCTCGGAATAACAAATTGGATAACTTACGAATTGTTACACAGAGTGAGAATACTAAATATAGGAAAACTGGCACCTGTAAATCAATTGGGAAGAGACCAGTAAAATCATTGAATACAGTAACTAACGAGGAAATTGTAGTCCAATAAATGACTAAAGCCGGTAGATATTTTGATATTTGTATACCCTCAGTACAGTTTGTAGCAGAGGGAATTTATCGATCAGCTTTCTCTCAAACAATTGGACAAAAAATTCGATTCATTTACGTATAAATTTAATTTGATATTATATGTATAAAACACCAAGGGAGATAACTCGTACGGGTATGTGTACTGCTTATGAAAGAGTTATGGATCTCAGTGGGTTTTTTGAAACACTAAGTTATCTGATCTCAATGGTTTTCATTGGCTGATTATAATTATCACACTAATCAATTATCTGTTTTTTGTCGTGTCATCACGGTAACAGTTTTCCCTAAACTTAATAGAGGTGTTAGATCATCAATCCGAGTTGTCGTATCGAGAGAACCAGCCATTAACACTCCATACATGGGATTTCGATATTGAAGTATAATCATCAATTGCGGTATCTTTTTTTTTAGTATTCGGTTCTGCTTCAATGTTGTTAAGTGCGCGAAAGGTATATTGATTCATTCATTGTTATATGTTATATTGTCCTGTATAATCCATATTCATTCATTGTATATATAATACCACGCCATTGACGTCATTCATTGTACATCACACCTGTTCGCTATTTACTGTACGATGCGATGCTATACTGGAGCACATGGTTCGAAACCCGTAACAGGCATTATTGCCAACGGTACTGATAGATGGTTTTAATTGGGGTCGGTGAACGGTGTAAATGATTTTTTAATTCTACCCGGGGTAGTTTTGTGGAGTGTATGGTGGGTTGCAATTTTAATGTAGTGTTATTATCATTCATTCTATAGAGTCCATTTATCATTAATTGACGACAATCATTGTATATATGTAAACGTGTTGTCAATTCACCAAACATATGCTTTTGTTGCTCTTATCCGTTATTTGACGAATTAGGCCAACTCGCCGGGGGAATATACTCTGGGCCTGGTTAGATGTGAAGACACCTAATTGGACCCTATGAGATGTGTTGTCTTATATATGTAACCTCTGGGCGCCTACGATGTGAATAGCACCGGAGGCGTTTCCAAATGGGGTTCATCATATATAATTCATTGTTATATGTTGTATTGTAAGCCTAGAAACCATCCTAAAACCGTGGTAACGGCATTGTGTTGTCCTTATTTAAGTTATATTTTTTTTTAAAAAAGGGTCAAAATTGACCCCAATATTTTTTTTTGTATTATAAATATATAATTATAATATAATATGAATCCTGAAAATATCAACGAAATTATAGCTGAAATTTCAAAAAAGTTATCTAAAAAAATACAGTTGTCAGATGATTTAAACTGTGATCAAATTATTTCAGACTTTCAGGACATCGAATTTGGTTCTTTGAATAATAAATATGTCCTGCCAAAAAAGTATGCATTAATAAAAAGAATCCAGAATTCTATTCGCGACTCTTTTGTATTCTGTAATGATGTTAGTGTGTTTGTTCCGTTATTTACCATCGTGGAAAAACTAAGACAGGAACTGGGCCGGGAATATGAATTGAAACGTACACTTAATTCAAAAATTAGAAATATAAAGACGATTATTAAGCAAAACCAAAATTCCCCTTCGGATACCTCTTGTATAACATGTATAGAGCGTTAGTAAAATTCTCGCTATAAATACTTCAATGCATTGACAGATGCTACATGCACTCAACTGTAAATGCGGCTTAATCAATATCAGCTGTGAAATTCTATTACTGGTGTCTCGCTGCTACAAGGAAGTAAATTGCCTCTAGTGAAACTGAAAAATGTTGTTGTTGTGGGTTTTTTTTATGTTTTAGGTGATTTTTCATAATGTTTATCTATTTTTTTTTTAATTAATTTCTACCTGCCTGAGTCGGGTCAATGGTCGATTTCTCATTAGTGATGACAAAATCACTTCATTGTACACTAATTGGAAATTGCTTTACTGTTTCAATAATGGCAAACAAATCATTAACAAGTAGATTGGCTCGTGAGAGATTAGCGTCAATTAGAAAGTATATACCCGTACGCAATTCCGTACGGGAAAAACTTCAAGATAGACAAAATCTTCAAACCGATTTTTCTGTAGGATCTAAACAGTTGTTTAGACCAATTACCATGGCAACGAAGGAAGCAGCAGAGGAGGTAATATCAGCCACTGAGCGCGAGCTATATACGGAGATCCCCCCAAGGAGGGGAAAAGAAAAGAAGAGCCTCCTCTTCCTGTACTTGAAACCATAGCAACGGAAACTGAAAAAACATCAGCGTTGTTAAAAAAAAAGGATTGATCCTTCTTTAGTGGGTAAATTTACCGAGGAGGCTATAACACGAATACAACAAAAAAAGCAATACGAGTTAAGTGATTTTGCTATTAAAAACCATGATTGGGCTGATGAGTTGTATAAAAAAAAAATGGGGGGATAGATAGGAGGAGGAAGGAGTATAAAACCTTCAAAGGAGAAATTGATGATTATAAAAGAGAAGGAAAGAAAATTCCAAATAACACCAACACGAAGACGAAAAAGACAAGAAGACCCTTAAATGATGATGATAATTTAGAAGAAATGGACACATCACTGGACGAATTATCTCGTGAGCAAGGTGCAACTGGTAAAAAGGGTAGGGGATATCAAAAGGCTTTTTCAGGTAGTGGTCTAGTTAGTTGTCCTGGTAATATTTTCAGTGATATAGCACGATTAGAAGTTCTTATATCAGGGAAAAGAGCTGGAAATAACTCACCGGAAATAATTAATGAAGCGGCTGATATCTGCATGCGGTTATTTTAAGGTGGCATCATGGATATCAAAACATATCGAGATTTCATTGACGAGTTAGTTGAGCATCATGGTTATCATAGTGACTGAAAATCCTACGGACTTTTCATCACCACATTAGAAGAATAACAATTAAATAAGATGATCATACACAACAACCATGTTAAACCAACCAGCGTCTACGTAGTAAACTCACGATTGTCTGATTATAGAGCGTATTATGGTGATGGTCTCGGTGATAACATTGCAGGGTTATTTGCAAGAATGGCTCCAAAGGTGGCGCCGTTAGCAAAGTATTATCAATGAAAGACATTGATGTTATTCCTGATAAGGGTATTAGCGCTGTTGGAGATGTTGCCGGGGAAGCATTATCAGCCTCAAAGGATAAACTAACAACGTTAGTTCGACGGCGAAGGAAACCACCAGCAACTTCGTCACCCATGACTTCGTCATTGGGACCAGTAACATCTACAGCGGATATGCCTGAGAGTGTTAGTAAAATAATAAATAACGCAGTAGAACAGAATATAGCGTCGCTGGTAACCAACGACCAAAGCAACATCGCAAATATGATAGCATTAAGTGGCTTAAAACCACGACGGGGTCGACGACAATGAAAATCGAAGATTTTCCAATTATGATTTAGATCAATGGATATATAATAAAATGTTCGAAAGGTCACCTGATCCAGCGTTTGATATGGACGCCCCAGAACTCAAGAATGATTCTGTACGCGATTATCAATACTATGCCTATCACGCAATACAACCAAATAGTCGATCAAGAATTGAACTTCAAGTTCATGATACTAGCAAATACTTTCTACCGTGTGAAGCTTTTATCGAAGTAGAATGAGAACTTATACGAACAAATGATACAGTATATCCAACTGACACTTAAGTCGGATTTGTCAATAATGGTATCATGGCGTTATTCGAGAGTGCAAGATATCTCATCGATGGAAAAGAGATCGAGTCGATAGAACGTGATGTTGATGTAGCCACAACAATAATATGGCTATCAAGATATCCCGACGATTATACAAGATCGGCGGGCCCTTCTATGTTTGCAAAGGATGGTAAAAATGTTGCTGGAGGAAATCAATTTATTGTAAGACGACTAAAGAATAATGCTGGTAATGCTAATATTGATGCCGAGGATATGATTATAAATACTGATCCTAATTTCAATCTAGGAGCTGCGACACGTATGTCAATGTTGGGAGGAGCGCGTAGATCATTTTTATGCGCGATTCCACTGCATCATATATTTGGATTCTGCAGAAATGTTTGAAAAGTTATTTATGGAGCAAAGCACACATTACCACTCGTGCGAAAGAGTACTGACGATGATGCAATTTGGAGGATTGCAGCAGATTTACGTCCAGATCATGTAAATGACGTTGCCGGTAAAGTCAATTTAACAAAACTATCACTGTGGATGCCAGTGTTGACTCCATCAATCACCGCAGAAGAACGATTACTATCATTTATGGACTAAGGAGGAAAATCACTGATGAGTTGGTTAACAACGACAATCAGATATTAATGAGTTTTTTACGTGGAACCTAGCATCAAATAAGGCGTTTCAGCTCCAAGTCATATATTTATTGCTTTACAGAATAACGCACGAACTGGTAATCAACAACTCAGCCATATGATATTTGATCAACTTGGTATTACTGACGTCTCACTGAGAATAAACGGCCAACAGGAACCATCCGAGGATATACAACTTAATTACTTTCACAACCATATTGCCCGTGTATATCACAGATTGTTATTGTATATGGCGCGCGATCAAAACGTCGATACTGGTTTGCAGATATCACAGTTGGATTTTAAGAATTTATATCCGATCTATTACTTTTCGTTGGAACATCTTGATTTAACAAGACAATCTGTCGTCGATATACACTTTGGAGCTAATGTAAACCGCGTTATTATTGGTGATCATGCTAGTCCCCACTACAGAGCGGTTGCTGTCATTCTCAGTGACAAATCAATACTACTCGAAGGTGTTGATGGAAGAATGAGAGTGATAGATGCGCCAGTGGAAAATCTATGATTGTAACAATTAGATCAATCTGCTATTATATAATGAAATACAGTCATATTAGTGTTGCGTTAACCCCGGTCAACTCCAGAAATTGCAATCAGAATCAGCTAAAAAATGCGGAACCACGATCACGCTGAAACATAATCAGATGACTGGTGGTCATAATATATTGTCACTGACAACTCGTCAGGTAAAAAACTTCAATGATGCTTTCAAAGATAAAAAAGGTGTTCAGATCGCTCTCTCTCTGCAGCCGCGAACAGCGACATGAAAAACTCAGGTGGTATATTCCCGTTGTTAGCTGCGATTCCAGCATTGATTGCGGCAGAGGCCCCACCAGTGGCTAAAGCGGCAGCGTTAGGAGCCTTTGGTACCGCGGCAGGAATGGAAATAAAGAAAGCTACCGGGAAAGGGTATAAAAAGGGGAAAGGGTCTAAGACTACCGGGAACTCCACACACGTGGTACAAGGGAAGCGGCCTGAGAATACCAGGAATGATTTACTAGTTCCTATGTCAAATTTTGATTTACTTGATGCCGCTAAAAACTTGCGATTAAAAACTTCAGAGGCGTCTTTATGAAAGATCAGTTGCTGACACAACCAAACAACGCTGGAACAGGTATTATTAATCTCGATAATAGCACCGGACTTGGAACCCACTGGGTTGCATACGCGATTGATCCACGTGTAATCGTTTATTTCGATTCATATGGATTAGTGCCGATTAAAAAATTCATGCGTTATATAAACCGATTAAAAACTCATCGTTGGTATTCTACGCTACCAACACAACAAATGAATGACCCACCAATATACGGCAACGAAGTATTAAATGTCCTTGATGCTATTTCAAAATCTGGAAAACCACCTCATCAGGCCGTAAATGAATACACGAGTAATCGCTGGAAATCAAAGATTTCAAATCAAAGATTTAGAAAGGAATTATATAGTATAGCATGATTATTATTTGAGGGAGATCTTTATCAGCGCTGAAGAAGCCCGAACCTGATGGCACTGCAACCGGTGATATAAAAAAAATAATCGAAGATGAAATAGCTGAGATTTTAAATTTAGCAAGTGTTGATCCCAGTGAAATAGTAGTATTTCAAGATCGTCAGGGTAAATTGAAAACGAGTAATGTTTCCCTGGACGATATTTAAGTTAAACAACGCAACGCAGTAGAGGATACTATCGCGTTGTTTTCCAATCAGGGTAAACTCAAACCAGGTGTCCTCATGTCAACAATCAGAGATAAAATATTAACACTCGATAACAATTATATATCCTCGGCAAAATCATTAAAATTGCTCAATGATAAGTATGGCGATCATATAAATACATTTTCTGATTTACAAAAATCTATCATGGACAATATTGATAAACCCGTGTTAGAATTCTTCGGTAATCCTCCAGTGACCACACCGAATCTCACAGAGATGAAAACTTCTATGTTGGAACTAGCAACACTTCAATCCAAATACGAAGAATACGTAAAACAGTTTTCAATTTTTCGTAAAAATATCATGGATAAATTTCTTGGAACCACATTCGATAAACTCGACATAAAACTCCCGGATATTAAAAAATTCATTGATGAGACGAAAAATTTCATCGAGGCAATCAAAATTGATTTTCCGAGGATGATAACAATCATTGAAAAAACAAAAAATCCTCATTGGAAAACCAACAAAGTAGTATACACGATCCAACACGGATCATTTGCGTGGACTCCTACAGACAATATACTAAGTATCACCGCTACCGTCAAAGGCATTTATCGATTAACACTAGTGACACCGACTCAATTTAATATATCATCGTCGGGTTCATCTGGGGTCAACAATTCGATATCAACAATCATCGAAAATATACAACCGAACAGTTCACGATAACATCCACTGATAATAATTTGGCTAGGGTTTCAGTATCATGGTATATGGAATTCGTAGCAGATTTAAGTAAACAACTAAATTGAAATTGTAAACGATTTGAAAACAAAATGACATCACCGACAATACCTTCAGTATCTCAATACCGCTATGATCAGGTCAGAGAATTTCAAACTAAACTCAAAACCCTCACTAAGGAGTACCAAACAAAAATAAAGAAATACCGACGAAGAATCACCGCAGTTGATGTTACCGTGTACTCGGTGAGTGGTGTAATAACCGGAGCCGGTATAATACTCTCCTCGGTGACAATGATTGCCCCGATAGCTGTTCCAATTTGTATATCCACGGCGACAACAATTGCGGTAATAATTTCGATAATAAAAAAATATCATCATGGAGCCAGCGTAAACTGCAAGATTACTCAATATTTCATGTTGTATCAACTGCGTACTCACAATTGTCCTCGTTGATATCGTCGTCGCTCGATGATACATTTATATCAGATAATGAGTTCTCAGCGATTCCGCGATGTCAAAATTAGAAATACAACATGAATATAATAATAATGACAACACCGCAAGAACTACTTCAACGAATAGTAAAAACTACCGAACCGATTCAACAAATAACGGAATATACCAGACCGTTGAAGACCAGCATGATCTCAATAACCTCAATGAATCCTGAATTCTATCTGAATTTCCCTACTCCAATTTCCGTGAAAAAAAAATAGCGCTAGCAAAACTACGAGTATACCATAGTAGGCCTAATATTAGGTCGGTAGCATTTGGTGGTCAACAACCGAATAATTCCTTAGTATTTGCGAGTAGGAATAAAGAAGACGGAACTCCAGACTGGAACGTTGTTTCGTTACCATCAGGATTCTACCAAATCGAACAAATCAATGCTGAATTACAACGTAGAATAAAATCTATTACTGGAAAATCGCTATAACAGTTCACGAGCCGACACTATCATCTGCAATCGAGATAAACTCGCCTAGTTATGTCGTAGATATCTATCAGAGTTCTATAAGAACAATACTGGGGCGGCCTTAAATACCACCTCGACAGGTTAACATACCACCCGAACCACAAAAATATGATTATGTTACGGACAGGATAAAACCTGTTAATCCAGTAAAAAGCTATAACGAATACACCAGGTGGATTTTTTCACTGGAATCATAGACGACCGCAACCGAAGATATTACGCAACTCGACAGGATAAAATCACTGAACATTTCACAGCGATGAATAATGATTTTTCACTGTTGTTAGTATCTCTTAAATCCGGCACTCTCACCCGAGATGACTTTATCAGCGTTGTACAAACGTGTAACAAAATCATCAATGACATGGAAACATTTCATTCGCAAATTATTCAAGAGGTATTAGGTGACAGTAATCCTAAAACGAGAACGAAGTTTGCAATAGTGTATAATATACGCGTAGAAGATATTCCCATGCTCAAACTACACGGATATAATATCTCAGCACTACAAAAATCTCTCAATTATGCCATCGATGATGGTTTCAAAAAAATTCACTACGCATGGAAAAAAACAGCACCACAACAAACAACTATCTTGACACATAATAATGACCCAGACGGCGGTGGTAGACATATCGCGCCACTCAACGTTAATATATCCTCGGTGATTGCATTGAATTTAATATGTGATGTTATCGAAGGAAGCTATCAAATAAATCTCGAGCGATCAAATCAAGCTCAGCAGGGCTATATTTTATATTCATTTGCATCAACAGCTCCTCCATGATTTCTAATTATTGAGGATCCAACAAATCCAGTCTATATGCAATGTCATAATAATTCGTTAACGAGAATTAATTTCAGACTCTCTGACCAATACAATAATCTAATTGATTTACGAGGCGAAGTCTTACAAACTAGTCTGTTTGTGAATCCTAAATGATTTTCATTGTTAACCCATATCAGCAGAGGGGTTAAGTGACAACGACGTTGGCGTCTTCGAGGAAGCGTTGGTTCGCTTTTTTTTAAAGGCCTCAGCCGAACCGACGCTTCTATATAACATTTTCGAGGAAACCTCAGTTTGCCAAATCGACGCCTCTAAAATTTGTAGGGTTCATCCCCTCTGCTGCTTGCACTCGCATTGTCAATTCTCTCTCTCTCTCTCTCTCTCTCTCTCTCTCTCTCTCTCTCTCTCTCTCTCTCTCTCTCTCTCTCTCTCTCTCTCTCTCTCTTGTTTCTTGTTTCACTTGTCGCAAATTACTCCTCGGTTTTCATTTATTTAGTTTGTTAGCCTGCCTGATTTCTCTTTTGATACTTTTAATTAATTTCTTTTTATGATAGAGCTGTACCTACGTATTACTTACAAATACATCAAAGGATGACACATTAGCATATCATCCATTCGACTGTCTTTTCTCTGAATGGCTCCAACATTGTTTTCAACGTTTCTGCTCTGTAACGAGTTTATTGGGCTTTCTGTATCTCATGATTTCATTTGAAAGCCATTTGGTATGAATAATGTCATTTATTGTTGGTCCGTCTTTTAAAGCATGCATCATTGGCAATGTAAAGTAGCCGTATTCAACGAACCGTTTCTATTTTATGAAAAAAAATCGATAAAGAGAAGTGTGTAAATAAAACAACTTAGATATTTCTCGTTTATCTCCGATTTAATTTTCATCAGATTGAACATGTTGATTTAGGGCACGGAGAGTAGCAAGGTATTGTTCAATAAAACCAACGTTATACGTATAGGTTACTACATATGTATGAGAAAATATGAACGAGTTTTTCGGATGCTACACGACCTTTGGAGTGCAGTATATCCATCCGAAAAACGAGTACATATTTTCCCATACAAATGCAGCAACCTTTTTCTTATATGCTCATTTTCTTATTCTACATAATGTTTATTTATATTAACAAAATAAACTACAAGAAACAAAATAACTGAATGTATGCCGTATTCGAAAGTAAAAACACAATCGCAGATTCATCATTACACAACAACAGCATTATTACTGCGTCCATAACTCCGTCCAGATAAATTTGAACTTAGTTGCGCGCTCAACATAACTTTCGAAAGAAAATGGCGTGTCTAGTTAAAATTGAAATTAGAGTCATATTGTAAATGAATGCGCATTACAACAACTTTTCCATTTGATCTGGAATGAATAGATTTTGGTATGTTTTCGATTCTACGAAATTTCGTGATTGTGGACTGGATTCAAATGTGACAATTCCACATGAAATACATCGGATTGAAGAAGCGAGGGAGAAGAATGTTGACATCTGCAAATGTGTTTCTGTTAATGTCATTGAATGTTTGAAATCTTAATGTGGAAAAAATATGAAGTGTTTCAATTGCAATTATCAAAATGACGATATGGAATGTAAAGCTTATTTAATTTTGAGTGCATTAAGGAGGATATAATTGCATTTTTATTCCATATGACAATTCAATTCTGAAATGTGTAATCAAGATTGAGAACCTATGACATGTCTCATGTAATTCGGATTTGCAGAACTAAGAAAGTACAGTTTGAGGAAATTCAGGATGTAAAACTGTAAGTATATTGTTTTGCCATTCTTATTTATTACCATCTATAGAAGACGGTTTATACCTTATGACTTGTATGTTATTTGTAAGGACCCTTTCTGACGTCTACTGTATAGTTAGCCTAAATCCGAAACATTGTATCAAAAAAGATAACGCGGAATGTGCCAAAGCGGATGGTATGCGGCAGTCCACGAAACATCTGCTTTAGTTCATTCAGAAACAAATTTAGTCAACCAAAACGTAAAGATCCTACTACGCGAGTGTACATAATTTGTTTACAAATCAAAAGTGCTGGCGTCTGCGTCCATTGTTTGTTTACAATAGAAACGTAGTTCCTTTATTCACGTGAGTGCAAGAAGTTGCGCGCGAGTTCAGTATGGGAAAATACTGAACGATTCTGACAATATAAAGTCAACGGAGTAAAAATGAGCATATAATAAATGTATTTACTTCATGTTTGCGATAACAGAGGTAAAGAACGGAATGATCATGTTGCTTCTGGAGTGGAAACACAGCTGAAGGAACCATGACAGTATTTGAGCGAAGCTTACGGCACTCTTGTCGTTATAACTTCACACTCTCGTTCCAAGATCGTTGATAAAGAAATTATTTAAGCTCATATAAATATGATAGAGAGAATCAGAATTAATCAATGGAGATTAATGAAAGAATAAGGGAATAAATGGATCGTTTTTTAAAGGGCGAATAAATAAATACAATCTAATGTTGGCATATGCGACTGAAGAAATGAATTACATATCCACCACTTCAGTTGAATCCGTGGCATCATTTAACGGCTGTTGTATAACTAGCGGAGAAGAACATTTTATTTACAATAGTTATTTCGGTATATTAAGGAGCAAGTGTGCAATGTCTTGCTTTCGGAACGAAAGGTAAATCATCCAAAAATTTGTTTTGCGATTATTACTGTTATGTCAACTTGCGACACAAGATAATCATACAAGATCTGTCTTGGTGCTTATAATTGTTATGTCAACTTGCGACACAAGATAATCATCCAAGATCTTTCTTGGTGTTTATAATTGTTATGTCAACTATCGACACAAAGTAATCATACAAGATCCGTCTTGGATTTAATAATTGTTATGTCAACTTGAGACACCAGATAATCATACAATATCTGTCTTGGTGCTTATAATTGTCATGTCAACTTGAGACACAAGATAATCATACAAGATCTGTCTTGGTGTTTATAATTGCCATGTCATCTTGCAACACAAGATAATCATACAAGATCTGTCTTGGTGTTTATAATTGGCACGTCAACGTGAGACACAAAATAATCATCCAAGATCGGTCTTGGTGTTTATAATTGTTATGTCAACTATCGACACAAGATAATCATCCGTTTTGATGATTGCTTTTGTAATATCAATTTGTGAGACCATCCAACAACAGTTTTCGTGATCAAGTGTGTATTGGATAGTAGGCACAACGTTCCCTCCTTCAACTCCATTGTGATAAAACATAGCATGTGTGTGTGTATAATACTACACTTAGATTATGATAAAACATAACATGTGTGTGTATATTGATGCACTTAGATATCTCCTTGCTCTTTAATGGTAGGGTCATATGAATGATAACGGCTGTAAGGGTGTTAGATTTGCCTATAAGGGGATGATAGGAAAGTTATATGAGGAAATATTTCCATTGGTCAGATCATTCTTCTAGTTGTCATTGCACAATACCTAGACAGTTCCCCTTAAGAAGAATTTTGCAGTCCTTACCATGAAAGGGAATTTCAAATCATGCAATTGGTCATCTCTCTAGGGACCACGCTTTAAAACTACCTCGGAGCACCTCGTGGAAAGGAAATATGTAATGTCCTTACAAAGGTGAGGGTACATGTGTTTACCTCGGAGAAAAATGTGTGGCTGCTGACTGTAGCACACTTACAATTATGTGCACAAGAGCATGCGCAGCTGACTCGTCCATCAGGTCTTTATCTGATACAAAACGAAAATAAAAAATAAAAAACATCTGCTCTGTTAATATATGAAATTTATTAAGCATACTGCATATAACAGACATGACGCCGTCTAATAGATCGTATTATAGGGTAACACAAGAAATGAACCATTATATGGCATTTCTCCACGTCTTGCAAAAAAATCCAGAGAAGCATCACTTCAGCGTATGCGAAATTTGGAGCATAGAAATGATGCATGAATTCCTTAGATCACTTGGCACTTATCCATCTCACACATGGGTTCCTCGAAGGTAGCACAAATGATTTCACAATCAATATGTAAGGGCAAGGCGATTAGACGATCAGATGAAAACACATGCAAACCATTTAATACAAAGGTTAGAAACTTTCAGTGGTTTCAGATCAAAACATTAGAATACATGATATACCATGCATGGATAAACCAAGAAATAACTAAAATTCAAAACTACGTTAAGAATGCCATAAGTGAATCACAAGATATCCAAGTTCATAAATAACTCTATGTACAACGAGAATGCTCATACAGTACTATAAAACTCCATAACACATAGTAGTATATGGGGATACTTTAGCGAAAATGGGACTTTAACGTTAAAACAGGGAGGTTTTCATGTTGGCGACAATGGGAGTTTAACATGGTGGGGGCACTTTGGCGACAATCGTAATTTAACATGGGAACTGCACCTGGGGATGGGAATCGAACATAGATGACGTAATGGGGTGTATGGGGTCAACATTATTTATAGGGTAAACTGCATTTATAAGGACAAAAGGTGATAGGGACACACATAGACGTAAGGAAACAAACAAATACACATCCAAACAAAAAAGATGGAAACACACAGAAAAGAGGACAGAGATGTTTCAAAGAAAGACTCACAGATAGAACAGAGACTCCAAAAAGAAAAATATATTGTATGGATACAACACATTTCTTTAAATATCTACAAGGGCTCTCTGGCCTGTGTTTTGGTCTAAGCACTATCTACTTAAGACATAACACTTTGGACATGAAACAATCCTATTTACAGGTTATTTAGTTATTGGTTCTATTAAACTGCTTTTTAAAATTACATTTCATAAATGCCAGTTTCTTTCACGCTACATTAAATGTTCACTTTTAAGAAAAAGCTAAATCAAAACAAGAAACAAACAATCAAATAGAACAAAGTTAATGTTTATCTTTCTATCCGTCACACGCTTTGTTTAAAATCTGGTAATTTACCACTTACGTCCCAGCGTAGATGTTTCCCATCACGCACTACCTTTTATTCATAAATATGCTGTTGCATCCATTGTGCTAGGTACACTTATCGGTAAGCAGATCAAGTGCACTCATTGTCTTCTTTCCATGGAGACACAGCGCATGCCATATGAATGGTAACATTTCCATCGGTAATGTCAAATATTCTCTCACTGTCTGCACGTGTTCAATAGTCATCAAAAATTTGGAGGAAGTTAATTCTGCAGTTGTACTAAACCTGAGTTGTTGTTCAGATATATCCACTCAGCTTCACGACTTACTTGCTCTGTCTCATACTGTGGTCTTAGAAAGATCACCTTTGTAGGTGCAGCAACAGTGGTGAGAGCAGGAGGAGACTTATTTGCTCGAAAAAGGGTAGTTCTTTTAAAAATGGGTATAGTATATTATTATAAATATCAAATGAAGAAACAAGGGTGTTAAATCAGGGCTCGTAGAAATCGTGGTCAACGACAAAGTAGAAGTGATAGAGCGCAGGTGATGTCGTTGTCGAGTAGCGTGTTTTTCTGGAGTACTTATGTGTCCTAACGGCACAAAACCGTCTCTAGCTCTCTTGATGACACCACTGTCTGTTGTTGTTTTTTTTGCAACTGTTTTCTTTCGTGGGAGGGTTTGAATCGAAGGGTCGACAAGATACATGAGGTGTTTAAGACGCACCGTTGTCGTTCGCATAAGTCAGCCAGGGTTCCGATATCATTGGCTTTCAGTTGCCCTTGTGAAATATACCAAGTCATTGTCACAACAAGAGATAGAAAGGGTATATATATATATATATATATATATATATATATATATATATAGAGAGAGAGAGAGAGAGAGAGAGAGAGAGAGAGAGAAAGAGAACGAGCTTGGTTAAATCATGCTGAGTAAGCAATCAAGATGAAACGATCGCACGAAAAGTAATAGATCGGATATCTATTTTTAAAATCATACTGTGATATTTGCAGACCAGTATCAACATTTTGATCACGTGCCATATATGTCAACAACATGTGATACACGCGTGCAATATGATTGTTGTCGTAATTAAGTTGTATATCCTCGGATGGTTCCTGTTGGCCGTTTATTCTCAGCGAGACTTCATTAACGCCTAACTGATCAAATATCATATGACTATGTTCTTGATTGTCTAATCGCGTTCTATTCTGTAGCGCAATAAATATATGACGTGGAGCTGAAACACCTTGTCGCGCTGCCAGATAACTTTTCGAACATTTCTAAAGAATCCAAATATATGATGCAGTAGAATGGCGCATGAAATCGTCGACACTCTCCTTGTAGCATTGATTTACGTGTTGCATATCCTAGATTGTATTCGGAATTAGCGCTTCCGACAATATCAAACGCAGCAGCTGGTCTACCTCCTCTGTGTTCATATGTATCGGGGTAATGTGGAGCAACTGCAGTATCTTGCGGTGTCCGTATTTTAATATACGGAGAGTGATTAGGGTGATCAGTAATATCCTTAGCGAACATCATAGATGGACCTGCCGATCTTGTATAATCATCGGAAAATCTTGCTAATCCTATTATTGTTGTGGCAACATCAACATCATTCTCAATGGTTTCAATTTCTTTTCCATCAATGAGATATCTAGCACTAGTAAATAACGCCATGATCCCATTATTGACAAAACCAACTCGGACAAGTGGGTTATCTGCGTATGGTGTATTAGCTACAACATCTGTTACAATTTCTCCTTCTACTTCGATAAACGCTTCACACGGTAAAAAGTATTTACTAGTATCATAAACCTGATGTTCGATTCTTGATCGAAGATTTGGTTGTATTGCGTGATAGGCATAAAATTGATAATCGCGTACAGAATCATCCTTGCGCACTGGGGCGTCCATATCAAACGCTCGATCAGGTGACCGTTTGAACATTTTATTATATATTCATTGATCTAAATCATCGACGTCGACAATCCCGTTGTGGTTTTTTTAAGCCACTTCCCGCTATCATATTTGCGGCTATGTTATCTTGGGCGTTAGTCACCAGTGACGCTAGTTTCTGATCCACTTCGTTATTTATTATTTTTTACTAACACTCGCGTGCATTTCCGCTGTAGATGGTAGTGGTCCTGGTTTCCTTTGCCGTCGAACTAGCGCTATTAGTTTATCCTTCGCGGCTGAAAACGCTTTTCCGGCAGCATCTACAACAGCGCTAATAACTTTATCACGAATAACATCAATAGATTTCATCGATAATTGTTTTGCTAGCGGCGCTACTTTTGGAGCCATTCTCGCAAATAACCCTGCAATTGTATCACCGAGACTATCTCCATAGTACACGCTATAAACCGGAAATCGTGAGTTTACTACATAGACGCTGGTTGGTTTATCATGGTTGTAGTGTATGATCATCTTATTTAAATGATATTTATCTAATGCGATGACTTCGTCATTAGATTAGTCACTGTGATGACCATCCGTAGAATTTTCCACTAACTCGTTAATGAAATCTCGGTATGTTTTGATATCCATGATACGGCCTTGAAATAACCGCCTGCAGATATCAGCTGCTTCATTAATTATTTCTGGAGAGTTATTTCCAGCTCGTTTTCCTCCGATGAAAACTTCTAATCGTGCTATATCACGAAGAACATTACCAGGACAACTAACTAGACCACTACCTGAAATTCCACTGGAATCTCTTCGAGATTTAGAAAATCCCTCCCCGCTACTATAACCAGTTGCTGCATCCATTTTTTCTAAATCCGTTTCTTGTAAATAACTAAGATCGTCTTCATCATCTTGATATCGATAAGATGGTATATTCAATGGTCCAAGCGAACCTTGGTGTAACGTAGTCGAGCCGTACTTGTAAAAAAGTAATTCGCGTGAATTATCCGCGCGGCACGTGCAACTCGCTGTATAGGACAATTCACGTTGAGGAGTATGGTGTACCCTCTTCGCCATATCGGATATTGCGTAACGAGCTTAAAAATAATAATTCATGAAATACAGAACGTCGACAAACACATTATATGACAAAATTAATGCTTAAAATATAGCTTAGAGGAGTATAGTGTATCATCCATGCCATATCGGGCATTTCGTAACACACCTCCCCCCTAAAAAAAGTATATTTACTTTAAAAAACCACGAAATTACACGATATGGGTAACCAGATAATCAATGTCTACTGAGATAATCCGCACCTACATTTTCCGTACCTTTGATTGCCTCGATTCGGAATCTGTAAGGTTGTAACAACAAGGCCCATCGCATCAACCGTGAATTATTAATCTTTGCCTTATTAAGGTAAAGTAGAGGCTGATGATCTGTTTCCAGATTGAATTCTCGGCCCTGGAGGTAGGTTTGGAATTTATCAATTCCCCACACTACTGCTAAACACTCTTTCTCTATTACCGAGAAATTCTTTTCTCTTGGAAGTAATTTCCTGCTGGCGTAGGCGACTGGGAGCTTGACTCCATTTTGTTCCTGTAATAAAACCGCCCCTAGTCCCAACTCTGAAGCATCGGTTCTCAAAATGAATGTTTTGTTCAGTTCGGGCAACTTAAGTACGGGAGCTTCTGTTAGCAATTTTTTTAAAGTGTTAAAAGCCCTGTCTTGATTACCTCCCCATTGAACTTTATTTGGCTGCCCCTTTTTGGTTAGGTCCGTTAAAGGACTGGCTATGGCTGCAAAGTTAGGGATGAATTTTCGATAATACCCTGCCAACCCGATAAATGACCTAACTTGCACGTGGGTGGCAATGAATCCCTGATTGCTGCAATTTTCTTGGGGTCGGGTCTCAACTCGTTTACCCTCCCAACTACGTGTCCCAAACACTCTAAGCTCCTATACCCCACGTTGCATTTAGTAGGTTTTACAGTCAACTTAGCTTTACGTAATCGATCTAGAATTTGAGCAATGTCACGTAAATGCTCTTCCCACGTATCACTAAATATAAAGATGTCGTCAATGTAGGTTCCAACATGCTGCAATCCCTGCATCACTTTACGCATTAGTCTTACAGCGCAAGCCCCGGCGTTTACCAGCCCGAACGGTAGAACACGAAATTGGTACAATCCACTTCCGGTGGCGAACGCAGTCATTTCTTTTGTTTCCTCTGACAAGGGTATCTGCCAATATCCCATTGTCAGATCCAGTCTCGTGACATATTTATGCCCTGTCATACGGACGAAAATACTTTCAATGTCCGGTATGGGTTCGGCATCAAATACCGTACGCGCGTTCAATTGGCGGAAGTCAATGCAGAATCTGTTTGTGCCGTCACTCTTTTTCACTAGAACGACAGGTGATGCATACGGTGAGCACGACTTCTCTATCACTCCTAATTTAAGCATTTCTTCAACTTCCTTTTCGATGACATCTTTGGATGCATGAGGCATTGGGTACCCCTTAACTCGAAATGGTTCATGCGATGTAAGTTTAATCCTATGCTCTAGCACGTCTGTCTTACCAGGTTTGTTCGAGAACACATCGGGATAGTCATTGATGAGATCCTGAGCCTGCTTTCTCTGTTTCTCAGTCAGATCGGGACTCATATTGAATACCGTCTTTCCCATGTCGCACTCCAGTAACCCACTCAAATTAAGACCTGGAACTGACTCTTGTTCCTCATCCTCCTCAATGATGGCTACCCCGACCACGTTTAAAATTCCTTGGTCTGGCTTTGCATTTGTCCGATCGTAGTAACGTTTCAATAAATTAGCATGAAACATACGGGACTTTCCACCTACATCGATGGTATAATCCATGCCTCCCTTTTCATCTATGATGGTATATGGACCTTTCCATTGTAACATCAATTTGTTTCTCTCGGTTGGAAGGAGAACCAAAACTCTGTCACCCTTTTTAAATTTTCTATCACGCGCTTTTGAATCATAGTAGCGAGCTGCGCGACTACTAGCTTGCCTTAACGTTTCATGGGCTATTGCACAAGTCTCTCTCAACTTGTCCTTCAAATCACATACGTACTGGTATGTCGTTCGAATCTCGTCATCTGTTTCGTCATCTGACCATAATTGTCTTAAAATTTTCATTGGCCCTTGCACCGTTCTTCCGTATAAAAGTTCAAATGGTGAAAACCCTAGACTCTCCTGAGGAACCTCTCGATATGCAAATAATACTGCATGGAGATATCTATCCCAATCGTTCGGACGCTCTGCACACATCCGTCGCAACATTTGTTTGAGTGTTCCATTGAACTTCTCAACCAGCCCGTTGCACATTGGGTGATATGGAGTTGTCCATAATTGTTTGATCGATAGAAGCCTACTAACTTCTGCCATGAGTTCTGATGTGAACTGTGACCCACAGTCTGTCAGAATCTCTTCCGGAATCCCTAATCTACTGAACATTTCTACTAGGGCTTCGGCTACTCGCTCAGTTTCGATGGATGGTAGAGCGACGGCTTCCGGATACCTGGTTGCATAATCAACCATAGTCAAGATGTACCTATTCTTGCGGTCTGTAAGAGGTGATAATGGACCAACAATATCTATCGCCACGCGTTTGAACGGAGTTTCGATTAAAGTCATTTTACCGATTGGTACGCGTTTTACTTTCCCTTTGTACTGTGTTTTCTGACAAATGTCGCACGATCTGCAATACCTAGTTACGTCCCCGTGAGCCCCTGGCCAATGAAATTCTGCACATACACGGTCTTTAGTTTTTGTAGAACCCAGGTGACCCCCCATCGTCGACTCGTGTGCTAACTTCAACACATGCGGTCTATAGTTCCGAGGCACTACTACCTGTGTAAACCGTCGACCTTCACGAGTAGTATGCTCCCTATGCAAGACATTATTGAGATATTTGAACCTGTAGCTACCCCCACCTTTACATTTCATGACTTCCCCTGACGCGGCTTTATTTCTGATTATTGACAACGACTCGTCTTCATTTTGCTGTTTAATTAGTGTCCTTTTATCTATCATCGGTATGGCATCTGGTACTTTTAATTTTGACAAAGGCTTCTTACTCTTAGATATATGTGACCTAGTTTCAGCAGCCATGGAAGTTGGAACATCTGCCACTGCTTTGCCTGGCACAACAAAATTCGCTACCCCTTCTATATTACCTACAATCAGATCATACAGAGGCTGCTTTACACAACATGCTGTCACTGTGCCTGTCAAATAAGGTGTTTCGATATGAACGCATGCAGTCGGCACTTGTACTGCGGTACTATCCATCAATCTGACAGATACCGTTTCCCCAAGGTATTGATCCGGCCTTACCAAACTTTGCTTAACAACCACTGTATTACACCCCGTGTCTCTAAGTACTGAGGCCCTAACCCCATTCACTAATCCCTCACACTGTATTGATACGTTTGATGCATTTTGATTGGAGCCACTCTTATTGCTTTCTACACAAGCTGAAGAGCCTACCATATACGATACCCCTACCGCCTTTGGTAAATCCTTTTTACGCTTCGGACATGCGCTAGACATATGACCCCACTCCCCGCAACTGAAACATTGTTTTCTCTGTCTATCTTGACTTCTAGGTCCCCTCTGATCTAACCTAACTAACTCACCCTTTTGGTTTTGAGGTAAACCCCTCCCAAAATTAGTTTTATCCGAATTGACCTGCTTACCTTCCTTAGGACCCCTCGTGTCCCGGACTATCACGTTCATAACCCCTCCATGCGCATCAGCGAATATATCTGCTTGTTTTGCCATCTCGCTTGACTTATTAATGGTTTTCTCTTTTAAATATTGGAATAGTTCCTTACTACATACTGCAAGCAATTGATCTCTGACAAGAAAATCACATACTGCTTCGTAAGTTTTTGCGACTCCCCCGCAAGCTAACCAACGGAATAGGTAATTAGATATCCGGTATACAAATTGATCAAAGTTTTCTCCCTTTTCTGGCTTACTAGATCGGAATTTTTCCCTGAAACCCTTTTCTCCGTTTGCTTTTTGACTATTTATGTAAAACACGAATAGCGTGTTTAGTCAATTGGATAGGATTGTTTGGTTTTTATTGATTATATTTTGTGTGTGTGACACAAATAGTATCATTATAGTCCTAGTCAATTAATCCTTATGATTTGAATTACTGACTATGTTGTGTGGGGTACGAATATCGTATCAATAGTCAATATCATGCTACGTTTGTAGATATATAATACAGTAGTGTATGACTATAGATAGAAATACAGTAGTGTATGACTATGGATATATAACACAGTAGTGTATGACTATAGATATATAATACAGTAGTGTATGACCATGGATATAATACAGTAGTGTATGATTCACATATATATATATATATATATATATATATATATATATATATATATATATATATATATATATATATATATATATATATATATATATAGTACTATAGTGTATGACTACCGTCGGGTAGTAGATTCATTTGTGTGTGTATTGTGTGCTCATTATATATATACCTATCATGATGATTTGTTTTTATAATATAAGTTTTATTTGAACAAACGTGTTTGTTATTTCTTCAAAACCCAACCTAATCTCAAAGGGTCGGCTCGACTACGTTACAATTTATCCAATTTACCCTCAAAATGTTTTACATAAAAGTAGTCAACAAAACAAAACTGCAAGTGTTAACATTTCACTTCCCTCCGGTGTGACAGTAGTTCATTGTCCGTCTCCATTCCACTGGTTAACATTGGTCTTGAATACTCATCTATTCACACGACCGGCGAGCTGAATATAAAAATCGACAATTTTCCAAATAATAAAAAATGAATTTACACAATATGAATATATATATATATATATATATATATATATATATATATATATATATATATATATATATATATATATATATATCTATATATATATATATATATATATATATATATATATATATATATATATATATATATATATATAAAAGGCTCGTATAACGAGATAGATCAAACCTTTTCAGTAATGCATCCTTTAACAAATCGTAATTAGATGCCTCTGCACTTGGTATCCTTGAGTACACTTCTAAAGCCCTACTTTTCAATAAAGTGCTAAGGTGTAATGCCCAATCTTCTTTTCGGAGATTTTGCGCAGTAGCATATCTTTCAAATCTCAACAGGTAACTATCTAAGTCATCTTTATATTCTTCAAATGTTGGGAGTTGTGGTTTTTTTAATTTACTCGATTGAAATACCCTATCGTTCTCTAGTCTAGACCTTTCTAACTCCAGCTTTTCCCTTTCGATCCGCGCACTAACTTCTAATTTCTCGCGCTCTGCTTCCTGTTCACGTTGAAACCTTTCCTTTTCAATGCGTGCGTTTAATTCTAGTTTTTCGCGTTCTTCCTGTATTCTTTCCTTTTCGATGCGTGCGTTGAATTCTAGTTTTTCGCGTTCTGCCTCTCGTTCTAGTTCTACTTTTTCGCGTTCTGCCTGTATTCTTTCCTTTTCGATGCGTGCGTTTAATTCTAGTTTTTCGCGTTCTGCCTCTCGTTCGATGCGTGCGTTTAATTCTAGTTTTTCGCGTTCTGCCTCTCGTTCGATGCGTGCGTTTAATTCTAGTTTTTCGCGTTCTGCCTCCTGTCTTTCCTTTTCGAGGCGTGCGTTTAATTCTAGTTTTTCGCGTTCTGCCTGTCTTTCTTCGGCGCGTCGATCTCGTTCTCTATTTTGTTCGTCCTTGATAAACTGCTGTAAAGCTTCCCCCTCATAACCCAATTGCTTACCAAGCTCTAACAATTCCCTAGTGGACGACATGATTTTAGATAAACGTTCGCTTCAAACGAGCGTCACTAAATTAACTTGTTTATCTAAGGGAAGACCAAATTCAGTTTCGTTTACAATGAAATGTAAAATAGTATTTCTCAAAACACTCCTGTCTCAAAGGCTTTCCCCGATACTTGTTGGATATGAAAGCTCAAACTAACAATCCAAAAGTTTGCTCGGATAGAAAGTACAATCCCACCGCTGCCACCAAAATTGTAACGTAGTCGAGCCGTACTTGTAAAAAAGTAATTCGCGTGAATTATACGCGCGGCACGTGCAACTCGCTGTATAGGACAATTCACGTTGAGGAGTATGGTGTACCCTCTTCGCCATATCGGATATTGCGTAACGAGCTTAAAAATAATAATTCATGAAATACAGAACGTCGACAAACACATTATATGACAAAATTAATGCTTAAAATATAGCTTAGAGGAGTATAGTGTATCATCCATGCCATATCGGGCATTTCGTAACACTTGGGGTGGTAGTTGTTGTTGAGGTTTTTCTTGTTTTTTAGGTGAGAAAAATATTTTCTTTGAAGGTTGTTGTCGCTTTCTTTGTAATTTTTGCGGTATTTGTTGTTGTTTTAGTTCTTCATATTGTTTATACACTGTACCCACCGAATTGATATATCCTATGTATGATACGTCTTTATCCTTATAAATTTGATTTTTTTTTAGTTTTGATTTTGTAGAATACATCAGCCCAATGATTTATACTTCTAATATACTTATGATGTTCTGGTTTCAACATTTTTTTTCTGTTTTCATAAGTCGTAACAACAAACGCAGCAATTTCTGCTGGATCAGTCTTATCAATTGCTGCTAACCCTTCCTCGTTAAATCTTGCGTAAATCATCTACTGTTCTTTTTGATTCAGGTGGTTCATTAACATCAATATCACCGTGGAGTTTTTGTACAGCTTGTTTTGTTTGTTCAGTTTCCGCTGCTATTTTTTCAAGTTCACCAATAAGAGGTTTTTCTTTTCTTTTTTTCCCGCTTCTCGGGAACATCCCCCCATATAGCTCGCTCAGTAGCTGATATTACCCCCTTCGTTGCTGTGGTTATTGGTTTAAACAACTCTTCAGATTCCGCAGCAAAATCCATTTGTAAACTCTGTCTAGCTTGTAGTTTATTTCTGACAGAGTCGCGAATTGGTATAAATCTCTTAATTGCATCTAATCTTTCACGAGTCAGTCTAGTTGTTAAAGCTTCGTTGACCATTATTGAAACAGTAAAGCATTTTCCAATTAATGTACGATGTAGTGATTTTGTCATCATCAAATGATTTCTACGTTTTAACCCGAATCAGATAGACAAGAAACAAAAAAAACCACTCACAAAAATATTTTTCAGTTAATTCAATTCCTTGTTCATTGATCAATTATATACTTTCCATTGTATTTGCAACAGTGATGTATTTATACTAACGCGCTATATTGTCAAATGGTTAGTTGTATCCAGCGTTTTTTTTTTCATTTTCTTGAATTAACGCCCGTATATATCTAATCTTAGAATTAACCTCCCTTTTCAATTCATAATCTCGCCCCAATTCTTTTTGCATTCCTTCTACGATAGTAAATAACGGGACAAGCACACTTACGTCACTACAAAATGCAAGAGAGTCCCGAATAGAATTCTGCATTTTTTTATCAGCGCATACTTCTATTGCAGCATATATTTGTTAGTAATAATACCGTATTCTATATCTTCAAAGTCAGACATAATTTGGACAGGGTTTAAATTATTAGATAATTTAATATCTTGGCTTTTCAGTTTTAAAATCTCGGATATAATCCTATTCATATTTTCAGAATTCATATATGATAATACATATTTCTAATACAAAAAATATATATTTTTTCAAAAATTAACCCCGTTTGTGGTAAATTGTTTAACCATCTTACTCACGCCAAGGGATATTATGTGATGATATATGAACCCCGTTCGTGGCAAGTTGTTTGATCATCTTACTCACGCCAAGGGATATTATGCGATGATATATGACTAACCCCATTTGTGCGCCTCAGGTGCTATTCACATCGAAGGCGCCCAGAGGTTACATATAAGACAGCACATCTCATAGGGTCCGGTCAGGTGTCTTCACATCTAACCAAACCCACAGTTATCACGAAGCATATTCCCCTACGAGTGAATCTAACTCGTCAAATAATGGGTTAGAATCACAAGAGGGTATGTTTAGTGAATGGACATAGAGGACGACACATTTACATATACAATATATACAATACAACTCCAAACGGTAGTTGTATAATGAATGGATATATACAATGAATGGATGGGTTAGATGATATATATACAATGAATAAATGAATAAATGAATATATACAATTAATGAATGAATGGATGATGGGCGGGTATACCTTCATACGTGATCAATCATACAACCCAGATAAAATCCCAGGTTGTACAGATACCAAAAGAATCCACACACCTTGTGGATAGTGTGTGAGTTGTATGATTGGTCACGTATGATCTTCGACGCTAAAGCCCTATTATATAGAGAGAAATTTCGCTTATATATGTAACATATAAATTGGCTGAAATTAATAAAGAAAGAGGTGTGTGATCGTTATATCTTTCGTGTACTAATACTGATTATTGATAACATTGAAGCAACACCGATACCTGAAATAAAATACTGATAAAAAAATACAATTGTTTGTAAACACTATATACTTGATTCGTTTTCTTACAAAACAGATAATTGATTATATCCGCTGCGAATCGTGACAGTTAAAACCAGCCTATCAGAAGATAGCCCATCGAAATTAGGTGACACAATCTAAGGGAGATAACTCTTTCATAGGCCGTGAACACACCTAAACGAGTTATCTCCCTTTGTGTTATATAAAATGATTAGACATACGAAAATCGAACTTTTTGTTCAATCTTTTTAGAAAAATCTGATCCATAAATTCCTTTTGCTACTTCTCGTACTGAGGGTATACAAATATTGAAATATTTACCGGATTCATTCATATATTGGAATATTTTTTCTTCGTTAGTTACTGTATTAAATGATTTTACTGGTCTTTTCCCAATTGATTTACAAGTACCGGTTTTCCCATATGTAGTATTCTCACTCTGTGTAACAGTTCGTAAATTATCCAATTTGCTATTCTGAGGATTGGAATCAATGTGATCGATAACAAAACCATCTTCGATCAATCCGTTATGACATTCATACACGAAACGATGTCAGTAATATTTCTTCTTCCCAGCGGTAAATACCAAATACCCTTGATTATTCACAACACCAACTGGGTTCTTTAGTCTACGGTTTCTGATAATACCATCACTAGATGCCTCATAATTGGGAATCAGGGGATGTGGTCGGAATTCTTGGTTCATTTACATACTATACTATTGTTTGTCTAATTCATTGTTTGGTTGAATTATTATATTACTTGGAAATCTATTAATGTAGTCTAGGGGTTTTATTGTGATTTTGTCGTTGACGCTGTCAGAGGTAGAGTTATTGATGGAATTCTTAGTGGAATCTTTGATTTTCATATCATAATAATGCTTCTGCTCTCTGTATCGCTTACCACCACAACTGAGACACAACTGTGATTTTCCTCAAACCCCCTACCCCACATCTTACACAAGGAATCGGACCAAGGCTTCCACGCCGAAAGCTTTGCATATGATACCCACAGAATTCCTTTCTGCATGATTTGTTACACGGGGTTACTGATCCAATCATAAGCCATTTGCAATGATTCATTATATATAAATTCTCTATTTAAATACTTGTTTTAATTATCATATGAAGGAGTTCGAGAGATTATCGAAAATTACGCCTTGGAAAAATAATAAATTCAATCTCGATAGAGTCTCTGATACACCAAAGGGGAAAATTTGTGATAGAACGATGATGGGTAAAATCCGTGATTGTTTTAATGAATTCAAGCGTGATGGAGCATCTTATTGTTGGTGAACATTTCGAATTGATGGTAGCGTTGATGCTACCATGAACGATAAAAGCGCTTCCAAGATAATCTCACATCTTGAGCGAAAAAGGTATTTTTTTAGAATAAAATTCATTATCCGTTTAGACACTGGAGATTGGATTATCAGGGATAAATACGAACCCATCTTAAAGGATAAAAAAAACTGTCACTGTGAGTCAAGATTCCAAACCAGGAATTCTGACTGGAATTGACAAAATAACTACGAGAGATCTTATCCTGTAACAGCTGTTGTTTATGGGATATATCCGTTAAATGATAAACCGAGTATTGAAAAACTAGCACCGATGAAACTATCATCGCTGAATTGTGTAGCAGAACGAATATTAGAACACATCACAAATGCGCTGCGTGGAAACAAATTGACTGATCTAAGACGTAAAAAAATAACCGAGTGGGGGTTAACAGTAAAGGAGCAAGGGGAAACAATTCAAAATGTGGCAATGTCAGAACGAATACTAAAATTCCCATCTGCAGTAACATAATATCCGCGGGACAGAACCATAAATTAAATACCCCAGGAATTTTCCGGGGAGTTCTACGGAGAAGAGAAATTATTTGATTTTAATCACCAGTTGAGTAAAAAACGATCTTCTGTCAGTGTGGTTACTTAACTCAGAGGGTAGATTCGATCAATTTTTAAGACCCAATGGAGAATTATACCGCACTGAAGCCCTCCATGAGGCGATGAAGAAACTAGCTAGTAGTTTTTCGAAGAGTTTCGACGACGAACAATTACTAACAAACTGTTTTACAATTCCGTAGGATGCAACTCATTTTGCGAGAAAGAGAAACACATGGAAACCAACGCGAGGTGAGTTTCTCACAGACATCAAATCAAGTTGTATAGAATTTAACCACGGTGGATTATGGAATACAAAATACCGTGAAAGTATTATTTCGGTTGATATGGTCGCGTGTTATCCGGCGAGTTTTCTCGGGCACGGAGAATGCGCTGAATACTTTAAACGATTTGGACATCCCACCCACGAGACGACCCGTGTTGCGATTAATGGACCACTGCCTGATTTTGATTTAACCGGATTCTCTCGTGTGGTATCATTTGAATTGGCTACAGGATTTCATCCATGCTGTTATATATGGATTGGTAGACATATCTCTGAAAAACACTGGATGCCAATAGTACTGTTACGGTATATGATTGATTGTAGAATGTTATAATCGCTGATTGTCAGTGAAACCATTATACCATATCACGTGCAGACAGAAGTCTGGTTACCACAACCCAATCTAGATACTATAATCAACGAACAACGAAAAAAGTTTCCCGACTTTGACGAAGAAAATATCGTGAAATGGTCCAAACAGCTATTTGAAGTTAGGAATAAACACGTATAAGATCTCGATAGAAGAATAATCGGTAAATTTACTCAGGGTGGAAAATACGACAATAAACGACATTCTTCACGGTTGATTATAGATAGCGTTGAGTACGATTTTATAATCACGGATATAACATCTAAGGGTATATATGTCGATCGTAAAGACGCTTTCTTGTCCGATGGAACAAAATTTGGTACAATTGTTACTTACGCAGACGGAGAAAATCTTCAGTATACACACTTGAGGGCGTCTATGCTAGCTTATGCTTCTATCAATTTATTTTCGATCATAAATAGATTTCCGGACAACGCAGTTAGAGTAGCCACTGATTCATTTTATATAGACGCGAAATACAGCGAAGCCGTGGCTGAATTCACTAATTCTGACGAGAGCTGGGGATCATGGAGAATTAAGCGGGAAATACTGCGTAACTATTCCAAATCAGCAGATGTTACGATCGAAGATAAATATTTGAAAGGTGATAAAATATCAGAACTATCTAATGCACCGCAGTTATCTGAACCAATATGTAAATATAAGTCCAGCTACCTAAACGGCTGAGGCGGGTCAGGAAAGACGACTCGTGCGATTGAATTATTTCGTGGGAAATCAAATATGATTGTGTTAACACCGACCCACAGACTCGCCAGAGAGATGAAACAACGAGGGGTAAATGCTTGTACTTATCAAAGTTTATTTCGATGGAAAATCGATGAATGGACTCGAAGGATGGGTGAGAAATATATTCCTGAAGTTATTATTTGGGATGAGATATGCACAGTGTCATTAGATGTATTACAAAAATTTCTCGATTGGTTATTGTTAGCGAATACAAAAGTCGTCATGTGCTGCGATCATGGCCAACCACCACCATTTGTCAGTTTATCCCCACATGATTGGCTAAAGAATTTTGTAGACTATTATAAAGAGATTAACACCGATCATAGAGCACTTGATGAACAATTACGCGAGTTCAAGAAACTAATCAGATTACAACCGGATAGAATCCAATGTGAGATAGCGCGTCAAATAATTTCATAAACACCATTAAAAGATTTCTGGGAAACGTAGAGACCAAACGATTTAATAGTTGTGAGTAGAAAGATAATCAGAGACACACTTCAGATGAAGTTATTTGAATTGCATAAAGAAAACTTTACAACAATTCCAGTACCGTTGTGTTATAGACCCAAGGATACACGAAAACAGAATATTGAAGTTGATATTCCAGGCTTGACAGAGTCAAGAAAACAGAATTTAGTGTTAAATGATATTGTGCTGGTTGATATCAGCGTCGTCGAAGATGCATTGCGCGCTGATAAATCCTCATGGACGCTACGTTACGCAGCGTCGATACATTCTTCACAGGGATTGACTATATCAGATACAATTTTTGGATGATGGATAATCACATCGAGTGGTCAAATTTAGTTTATCTTGCAGTGTACAGAGTACGAAGAATAAATCAGCTTCGAAGAGTTATTTTAGATGATAATGATACTACAATAAGTGATATTGTCAGCGTTGACATAATCAGAAAAAACGTTCTGGTTATAAACAGCAGGATACAAAAAATAACAGAGAATTTGATATTGATGCTGAATTAATAATCACGCTGAAGCAACAACAGAATAATCACTGCGCGAGTTGCAATTGTATAATGTGTTGGTGTTGGTCGGATAAAGACCCTCGACAATTTACCGTAGACAGAAAGAATAGAAGTATTGGTCATACCAAAGATAATGTGATGATGACAAGTCTTGAGTGCAACAGACGAAGATGCGCTAGTTAAGACCATGCGGTGGTAATTGAGTATCCTCGGGTATAACTTGTAGTTGTTCACGAGCAAATCCTCGCTGAGGAACTGTCAAATACATTATATAGATTGCTGGTCTACCGGTAGATCGTGTTATACTAGATATTTTATGTGCAGTAATACTCCAAATAGGATCAGTAGCCTTTTTTGTACCACCTTCGAGTTCTCCTGGTTCATATAAATACCTAACAGTGACATTACCGAGTATTGGTTGTTTTGAAAAATCTTTTTTACGGTTGAACAGGAATATACTTCTTTCACATAAATCGTTCGAGTAATCTCATTATTTAACGCGGTAATTACGCCTGGTAATCTCTTAACCCATTCACGAGATCGTTTATCCTGAATAAATTCCTTCCCGTACTGATATCCAAATAACCGCTCAGCAAGTGTACGATTAAATGGTTCAACAATTGCCTGATCGCGATGTAGTGCAGAATGTCCTCGTCTGATAATGACATTATAATTCTTCATTGTTGATAGAACCGCACCCTGAAATTCCTTGCCAGGATCAACTTGTAATAGATTTGGCCAGCGCAGAGGACCCCTTCGATAAATCCTTTCAAATGCAGAAGCAACTTCAGTTGATGATTTTGTCTTTAGCGGTTCTGCTTGTTTGTATCGACTCGCAACATCAACTACGGTTAGCGCGTATTTGTAAACACCATCATGCGGCAGAAATAATATATCAGCCTGATGAACTTCATTAGGAACGGTCACATCAAAATGCGAATAGTTAATTCGTTTAGGCGCTGGTAGATAAATTTGCCATATTGCCTGTTTGGATAACCAATCCGCTGCAGTGGTATATTTTACCTTCGCGGCGTTAGCGAGTTTACCGATTGCTGCTTTGCCCCTCCAGTATCCTCTTGGAAAATAATAAATAGATTCCATGTTGTTATTATTTAGCGGCATCTAACATCAATTTACCTTTCGTTGCCGATTTTACTAACCATGAAACCAACTTTTCTTTGAAGGACTTATCAGTGATAGAATTTAACGCGTGAACCAATATCACATATGCGAGACGTCTGTGTTGCAGATTGTTACTTTTATAAACAATATCATGAGCATGACACGCTTTATCAATGGCGTTTATTGGTTCTTGACCACGTCGAGGTTGGTTTTGATCATCGAGTCTGATATCGAGTCTAGTCCCGGGTCCACAATAACTATACCCTGGAAGGTGTTTATCTCCTGAATACCTCGCCCATGGTGTTCCCGGGAGTTTAGTTAGCTTGGCTGCAATATCATCTCCTCGTTTTTTTTAAATTCTTGATTTTATCAAGGGAAACAAATCTAACTTTTTTTGTACTACATTGTACACACTTACCAGAAAGTGATGATCGGTTAGTTTTAGTTGTAATCGTCTTCAAATCATCTGTACAAATACGTGCCTTACACTTCACACAATATAGGTCGATAATTTATATATAAAAACATGAATGTAATTGATTATTCAGCTACCCGACGACAGGAACCTATTAAACACCATTCAATGTTGCCGAATTTAATTATAATGATTATAATCTGGAAGTGGCAAGACGCAATTGTTACTTAATTTAATAACGAAATGGATGAAATGGGACAAATTGTATTTGATAGCTCCAAGTCTAGATGATCAGCGCTGTTACAATGTATTAAAAGATTTTAACCACAAAGCGGTAGAAGAATCATGCGAGGGTATTATTGAGTTTATAACCGATATCGATGAAGCACCGAGTATTGATGATATTGATGGAGATATTAACAATTTAGTCGTATATGATGATATCATGTTTGACAATCAAAAGAATCCCGCTAGGATATTTTCCAGAGGTAGGCATAAAAGAACTGATGTGATATATGTATATCAAAGATGTACACAAATACCAAACGTGATCAGAGATAACTGCAATATTCTTGAACTTTTTACGAAAACCCTGTTCAGTGACCTCGTACCTTTTGAGAAGTGCTTCCTTAAGGACGTCGTACTTAAACACATCGTCTCTAGGAAGTCGTGAGTATACATCCAGTGCTTTACCTTTTAATAGAGCACTAAGATGCAATGCCAAGTCATTTTGACTCCACTTCGGGTTTTCGGCATACCGCTCAAACCGATGAAGATAGCTATCTATGTTTTCTTTTTCATCGTTAAAGGGAGGTAATTTGGGGTCCCTTAATTTGCTAGAGGCAGAATCGTGCTCTCTTCCAGATTTTGCTAATTCTACCTTACGCTCATGATCCCGTTGCTTTGCTTTTTCTCCTAACTCTAACATTTCTACTTTTGTTCGTTTATCTAACTCCATTTGCCTTTCCTCCGCTTCACTTTCCCATTCTATCCTGTCCTATTCAGCCTGCTTCTCTAATTCTATTTTTTCCCTTTCAAAGGCCCATTTCCTTTCATCGGCTACCCTTTCTAATTCCTGTTTCTTTTCATCGGATTCCCTTTCTAATGCCCTTGACCTTACCCTTTATTCCCTTTTCCGGGCTTGTTCTTCCTGAATAAATTTCCTTAGCCTTTCACCTTCGTACCCAAATTCTTTGCCTAAGGCAACCAAGTCCTTAAGGGATGACATGACAATTGTAATATGAATATAGATATATATACCACAGGCTGACCTTATCTTCCTGATGAAGGTAACCAAACCAATGCTTAAAATACGTTTATACTGGACACACGGACCTAGGTAAACTAAACAAAAATAAACCCCTACTTGAGTATTGTCTTGTCAAGAAGGTCACGCTCAAATATAAACATCAAATGTATACTTTCACAAAAATGATTGACAGTTCACTTAATCCAGCGATCCCACTTCTGACACCATTGTAACATAATTGTTAACGAGTGGATGGTGGATTAAATGAACAACACAAACACAATATGTGAAAGAAAATATAAATTTATGAAATAAATTATTAATGAAAAATAATGATGTATCAACACAATAGCTCATGCATTCAACCCACAATTACACTCACAACCATTCACAATACATGAATAAATTTAATGCAAAATAAAACACAGATACAAAGGAATCTCTTGGACTATACACAGATCCAAGGAACTTTTACAAAAGTTATATTAACGCAAGTATAAATTGCGATAAATAAATACAAACATCAAACTATACTATCGCACATATGGATTGCGACAACGAGCACGAACATATACATGTATTTAATCAAGTTGCTAACTTTTATTGAGATTCATGAAATCCCTTGAACTACTATTGTGATTTGAAGTAACTATGTAAAATATAACAATGTATTCAATTGTACTACAATTGCAACACACACATGTGTGTCGATCCTGTATAACCGTACGATTCACCAACTGTTGAATCGCCGCCCAGTTTCCCCGAATACCTAGGGTTGACCAATACTTTTATCGGCCGTTTGCCCTTCACGGATCCACCACAGTTATACGTACAGACAGCATACAGCATCTACTAGAACCATCGGTCCCAAATACCTAGATGCCACCCCGGATGTTTACACCTCTAGACAGCTCCGACACTCAGACTTCTAGATTTCCGGATATTTACACATCACGACAGATGTAGACGGACAGACAATCCGACAGACAGACAGTCAGATACCTCAATTTGATCTCACAATCAAATGGCACAATTAATCACATTCAGCTACAATTCAGAGACATTCAGAGACGTTCAGCTACAATCAGATACGTTCAGAGACATTCAGCTGCAATCAGATACGTTCAAAGACGTTCATCTACAATCAGCAACAATTTCAGAGATGCTCCGCTACAATATCAGCAACAATTTCTGAGATGCTCCGCTACAATATTAGAGATGCTCCACTACAATATCAGAGATGCTCCGCTACAATATCAGATACGTTCAGAGATGCTCTGCTACAATATCAGCTACGATATCAGAGATGCTCCGCTACAATATCAGACGTTCCGCTACAATATCAGACGTTCCGCTACAATATCAGCTACGATATCAGCTACAATAAAGAGACCAAACTAATAATAGTTTTTTTCTGAAACAATCTACAACTTAGATTACGCTATTGCATTTAAAGTCTAATAGTGACTAGTAATTCCAAATATTCCACGTTTAAATCTGCATTGTAATAAAGGCATCATTACATGAAATGATAAACTGAATAAAAATTCACAATAAAACGAAATATAAGTTTAACCCTCGCCCCTTTCGTTGAAGATAGAATGACGAGCTATCTTTCCTGTGATAAGATACTTTTGGTCCCGTAATATTTATCAGAAATATTCTGCCTTATATATCCTCAAAAAGGTGAGCAGAATTCACGGCAAAATTACCGTGCACCCCGTGATTCTAATGTTCCTGACTTCACGTGATTCGTAGTCAGGCACATGCAAATCGTTACACGCCGTTTACCTTGGAAAAAACCACTTATTCACCTCAGGTAACGCATGTACGACGAAAAAAAAAAATAATTGTGAAATTAGTTTGTATTTCAAGAAGAAATAAATTTAATTTTCGCCTAATTCTTTGACAATACCTCCCCCCTAAGAATAAAAATGTACACATTTTTAAAACTAACACAGAATAGAAGAAAAATAACTACTGATAATATCTTACAACATTTACACTGGTTATACTAAAATCTGGATTTTAATACTGGGCAAATTCATACAAATTTCCCATCATGCCCTACTCAAGTAGTCTGCGCCTATATTTTCAACTCCCCTTATTGACATTGTCGCTCTGTCTCTTGATATACAACTTGAGCATGTTAGCATGGAATGTCTTTAAATTACCGTCCATGTCAATTTTATAGTCCATGTCACCTTTCACCTCTTTAACTTCATAGGGACCTTTCCACTGGACTAATAACTTATTTGAGCTCGTTGGATGAAGCAATAGCACCTGATCTCCTACAAGAAATTTCCTATTTCGCGCTCTGCGGTTATAATACTTGGCATATCTGCGCCCCGATTTAATTAATTCGTCCCGTGCCATCTGGCATGTACTCTCAAGTTTATTTCGCAGGTCTAACACGTACTGGTAAGTTGTTTTTATTTCCTGGTTCGCGACATCACCAGTCCATAGTTCGCGTAGTATCCGCATCGGGCCTCGAACTGTTCTACCGTACAACAGTTCGAAGGATGAAAACTCTAAACTTTCCTGCGGTACTTCACGGTACGCGAACAGAACAGCGTTTAAATAACGGTCCCAGTCTTGCGGACGTTCCGCGCACATCTTTCGTAGCATGCTTTTCAGGGTACCATTAAACTTCTCTACCAGTCCATTGCACATCGGATGGTATGGGGTAGTGTTTAGCTGTTTGATGGATAACAGCCTACTTATTTCACCCATGAGGTGAGAGGTGAATTGGGCACCACAATCAATGAGGATTTCTTCTGGCACCCCTACCCAACTGAAGATATCAACTAATGCTTCAGCTACCCTTTCCGTTTCAATAGTTGGTAACGCTACGGCTTCGGGATATCTGGTCGCGTAGTCAACCAGAGTAAGAATATACCGATTCTTTCTTTCGGTAACTGGGTGTATTGGTCCTACAATATCTACTGCCATTCTTTTAAACGGTGTATCTATTAATGGCAACCTTCCTAAGGGCACCCTTGTGACCCTTCCCTTACATACGGTTTTCTGACATACGTCGCACGACCTACAGAACCGTGTGACATCGCCATTAACACCTGGCCAGTAGAATTCAGCGACTACCCTGCTAGTGGTCTTAGCCTTACCTAGGTGTCCTGCCATGCTTGACTCATGCGCCACCCTAAGTACTTGAGATCTATATCTCTGGGGTACGACCACTTGCCAATACTTCTTACCCTCCCGAGCGCTAAACTCTCTATGAATTAATCCGTTCTTGCGTACGAATCTTGAGCTACCCCCACCCTTGCAGTGTTTAATCGCGCCGGACGCGATTTTCTCGACAATTGTTTTGATGGATTCATCACGTTCTTGCTCTTGTTTGAACTCATCTCGCTAAATTCCTGAGATCGATTCAGGGACTATTAATTTATTAAACGCGGTTTTCTCTCGCCGTGTTTGCGCTCGCGTTTCGACTGCCTGGGCCAAGGGTATTTTAAAATCGGCAATGGTTGGAAGACGGGAACCTTCAACATTACCGATCGTCAGATCGTAAATAGGATTTTCCATACAAAGGGCATCAACAGTTCCCGTTAGGAAATGTGTTTTTTACCGTGATCCTTGCTACGGGAATGCGACCGATCGTCTGATCAAGTAACATTCATGGGGACTCCCACCCGAGCATTTGGTTATCCTGCACGAGACTACGTTTGATCACTACGCCCGTGCAACCAGTGTCACGTAATACTACGACTTCTCGACCGTTGACAAACCCTCTCGCGGTTGGTACACGCGCTTCGGGAAATAGACACGTGCCAAGCGAATGAATACATGGTTCTACCTGTACAATATTATCAGATATACCTTTACTTTGTATAGCCACTGCTACCTTATGTACAAGTCGCTTTCTTTTAGGACAGTCTTTTTGAACATGACCCCATGCATTACACAAGTAACATTGCAGACGCTGAATACCTGGATTCCTAACTGACCTATTTGCCTCAGCTGATTTCACAAGCTCCCTAGGCATCGGTCTTGCAGACTGGTTTCCAGACTTAAAATCTTTTGAAACCACGTTCTGGGTTCCCCCATGAGCTTCGGCAAAGAAATCGGCTTGCTTAGCCATATCTTTTGCGTTTGTGAAGACTTTCTCTTTCAGAAATTGATCTAATTCTCGCCCAACTGTATTAAATAATTGATCTCTGAGCAAGAAATCAGTCAACCCTTCAAACGTTTTCAACGCTTTGCCGCATTCAATCCACCGCTCAAAATAGTTCGCAATTCTAACGGTGAACTGACCAAAGGTTTCTCCCTTATCGGGCTTGCTATACCTGAACTTTTTACGAAAACCCTGTTCAGTGAGCTCGTACCTTTTGAGAAGTGCTTCCTTTAGGACGTCGTACTTAAACACATCGTCTCTAGGAAGTCGTGAGTATACATCCAGGGCTTTACCTTTTAATAGAGCACTAAGATGCAGTGCCCTGTCATTTTGACTCCACTTCTGGTTTTCGGCATACCACTCAAACCGATGAAGATAGCTATCCATGTTATCTTTTTCATCGTTAAAGGGAGGTAATTTGGGGTCCCTTAATTTGCTAGAGGCAGAATCGTGTTCTCTTCCAGATTTTGCTAATTCTGCCTTACGCTCATAATCCCGTTGCTTTGCTTTTTCTTCTAACTCTAACATTTCTACTTTTGTTCGTTTATCTAACTCCATTTGCCTTTCCCCCGCTTCCCTTTCCCATTCTATCCTGTCCTTTTCGGCCTGCTTCTCTAATTCTATCTTTTCCCTTTCAAAGGCCCATTTCCTTTCATCGGCTACCCTTTCTAATTCCTGTTTCTTTTCATCGGATTCCCTTTCTAATTCCCTTGACCTTACCCTTTCTTCCCTTTCCCGGGCTTGATCTTCCTGAATAAATTTCCTTAGCCTTTCACCTTCGTACCCAAATTCTTTGCCTAAGGCAACCAAGTCCTTAAGGGATGACATGACAATTGTAATATGAATATAGATATATATACCACAGGCTGACCTTATCTTCCTGATGAAGGTAACCAAACCAATGCTTAAAATACGTTTATACTGGACACACGGACCTAGATAAACTAAACAAAAATAAACCCCTACTTGAGTATTGTCTTGTCAAGAAGGTCACGCTCAAATATAAACATCAAATGTATACTTTCACAAAAATGATTGAAAGTTCACTTAATCCAGCGATCCCACTTCTGACACCATTGTAACATAATTGTTACCGAGTGGATGGTGGATTAAATGAACAACACAAACACAATATGTGAAAGAAAATATAAATTTATGAAATAAATTATTAATGAAAAATAATGATGTATCAACACAATAGCTCATGCATTCAACCCACAATTACACTCACAACCATTCACAATACATGAATAAATTTAATACAAAATAAAACACAGATACAAAGGAATCTCTTGGACTATACACAGATCCAAGGAACTTTTACAAAAGTTATATTAACGCAAGTATAAATTGCGATAAATAAATACAAACATCAAACTATACTATCGCACATATGGATTGCGACAACTAGCACGAACATATACATGTATTTAATCAAGTTGCTAACTTTTATTGAGATTCATGTAATCCCTTGAAATACTATTGTGATTTGAAAGTAACTATGTAAAATATAACAATGTATTCAATTGTACTACAATTGCAACACACACATATGTGTCGACCCTGTATAACCGTACGATTCACCAACTGTTGAATCGCCGCCCAGTTTCCCCGAATACCTAGGGTTGACCAATACTTTTATCGGCCGTTTGCCCTTCACGGATCCACCACAGTTATACGTACAGACAGCATACAGCATCTACTAGAACCATCGGTCCCAAATACCTAGATGCCACCCCGGATGTTTACACCTCTAGACAGCTCCGACACTCAGACTTCTAGATTTCCGGATATTTACACATCACGACAGATGTAGACGGACAGACAATCCGACAGACAGACAGTCAGATACCTCAATTTGATCTCACAATCAAATGGCACAATTAATCACATTCAGCTACAATTCAGAGACATTTAGAGACGTTCAGCTACAATCAGATACGTTCAGAGACGTTCAGCTGCAATCAGATACGTTCAGAGACGTTCATCTACAATCAGCAACAATTTCAGAGATGCTCCGCTACAATATCAGCAACAATTTCTGAGATGCTCCGCTACAATATCAGAGATGCTCCGCTACAATATCGGAGATGCTCCGCTACAATATCAGATACGTTCAGAGATGCTCCGCTACAATATCAGCTACGATATCAGAGATGCTCCGCTACAATATCAGACGTTCCGCTACAATATCAGACGTTCCGCTACAATATCAGCTACGATATCAGCTACAATAAAGAGACGAAACTAATAATAGTTTTTTTTTCTAAAACAATCTACAACTTAGATTACGCTATTGCATTTAAAGTCTAATAGTGACTAGTAATTCCAAATATTCCACGTTTAAATCTGCATTGTAATAAAGGCATCATTACATGAAATGATAAACTGAATAAAAATTCACAATAAAACGAAATATAAGTTTAACCCTCGCCCCTTTCGTTGAAGATAGAATGACGAGCTATCTTTCCTGTGATAAGATACTTTTGGTCCCGTAATATTTATCAGAAATATTCTGCCTTATATATCCTCAAAAAGGTGAGCAGAATTCACGGCAAAATTACCGTGCACCCCGTGATTCTAATGTTCCTGACTTCACGTGATTCGTAGTCAGGCACATGCAAATCGTTACACGCCGTTTACCTTGGAAAAAACCACTTATTCACCTCAGGTAACGCATGTACGACGAAAAAAAAAAATAATTGTGAAATTAGTTTGTATTTCAAGAAGAAATAAATTTAATTTTCGCCTAATTCTTTGACAATACCTCCCCCCTAAGAATAAAAATGTACACATTTTTAAAACTAACACAGAATAGAAGAAAAATAACTACTGATAATATCTTACAACATTTACACTGGTTATACTAAAATCTGGATTTTAATACTGGGCAAATTCATACAAATTTCCCATCATGCCCTACTCAAGTAGTCTGCGCCTATATTTTCAACTCCCCTTATTGACATTGTCGCTCTGTCTCTTGATATACAACTTGAGCATGTTAGCATGGAATGTCTTTAAATTACCGTCCATGTCAATTTTATAGTCCATGTCACCTTTCACCTCTTTAACTTCATAGGGACCTTTCCACTGGACTAATAACTTATTTGAGCTCGTTGGATGAAGCAATAGCACCTGATCTCCTACAAGAAATTTCCTATTTCGCGCTCTGCGGTTATAATACTTGGCATATCTGCGCCCCGATTTAATTAATTCGTCCCGTGCCATCTGGCATGTACTCTCAAGTTTATTTCGCAGGTCTAACACGTACTGGTAAGTTGTTTTTATTTCCTGGTTCGCGACATCACCAGTCCATAGTTCGCGTAGTATCCGCATCGGGCCTCGAACTGTTCTACCGTACAACAGTTCGAAGGATGAAAACTCTAAACTTTCCTGCGGTACTTCACGGTACGCGAACAGAACAGCGTTTAAATAACGGTCCCAGTCTTGCGGACGTTCCGCGCACATCTTTCGTAGCATGCTTTTCAGGGTACCATTAAACTTCTCTACCAGTCCATTGCACATCGGATGGTATGGGGTAGTGTTTAGCTGTTTGATGGATAACAGCCTACTTATTTCACCCATGAGGTGAGAGGTGAATTGGGCACCACAATCAATGAGGATTTCTTCTGGCACCCCTACCCAACTGAAGATATCAACTAATGCTTCAGCTACCCTTTCCGTTTCAATAGTTGGTAACGCTACGGCTTCGGGATATCTGGTCGCGTAGTCAACCAGAGTAAGAATATACCGATTCTTTCTTTCGGTAACTGGGTGTATTGGTCCTACAATATCTACTGCCATTCTTTTAAACGGTGTATCTATTAATGGCAACCTTCCTAAGGGCACCCTTGTGACCCTTCCCTTACATACGGTTTTCTGACATACGTCGCACGACCTACAGAACCGTGTGACATCGCCATTAACACCTGGCCAGTAGAATTCAGCGACTACCCTGCTAGTGGTCTTAGCCTTACCTAGGTGTCCTGCCATGCTTGACTCATGCGCCACCCTAAGTACTTGAGATCTATATCTCTGGGGTACGACCACTTGCCAATACTTCTTACCCTCCCGAGCGCTAAACTCTCTATGAATTAATCCGTTCTTGCGTACGAATCTTGAGCTACCCCCACCCTTGCAGTGTTTAATCGCGCCGGACGCGATTTTCTCGACAATTGTTTTGATGGATTCATCACGTTCTTGCTCTTGTTTGAACTCATCTCGCTAAATTCCTGAGATCGATTCAGGGACTATTAATTTATTAAACGCGGTTTTCTCTCGCCGTGTTTGCGCTCGCGTTTCGACTGCCTGGGCCAAGGGTATTTTAAAATCGGCAATGGTTGGAAGACGGGAACCTTCAACATTACCGATCGTCAGATCGTAAATAGGATTTTCCATACAAAGGGCATCAACAGTTCCCGTTAGGAAATGTGTTTTTTACCGTGATCCTTGCTACGGGAATGCGACCGATCGTCTGATCAAGTAACATTCATGGGGACTCCCACCCGAGCATTTGGTTATCCTGCACGAGACTACGTTTGATCACTACGCCCGTGCAACCAGTGTCACGTAATACTACGACTTCTCGACCGTTGACAAACCCTCTCGCGGTTGGTACACGCGCTTCGGGAAATAGACACGTGCCAAGCGAATGAATACATGGTTCTACCTGTACAATATTATCAGATATACCTTTACTTTGTATAGCCACTGCTACCTTATGTACAAGTCGCTTTCTTTTAGGACAGTCTTTTTGAACATGACCCCATGCATTACACAAGTAACATTGCAGACGCTGAATACCTGGATTCCTAACTGACCTATTTGCCTCAGCTGATTTCACAAGCTCCCTAGGCATCGGTCTTGCAGACTGGTTTCCAGACTTAAAATCTTTTGAAACCACGTTCTGGGTTCCCCCATGAGCTTCGGCAAAGAAATCGGCTTGCTTAGCCATATCTTTTGCGTTTGTGAAGACTTTCTCTTTCAGAAATTGATCTAATTCTCGCCCAACTGTATTAAATAATTGATCTCTGAGCAAGAAATCAGTCAACCCTTCAAACGTTTTCAACGCTTTGCCGCATTCAATCCACCGCTCAAAATAGTTCGCAATTCTAACGGTGAACTGACCAAAGGTTTCTCCCTTATCGGGCTTGCTATACCTGAACTTTTTACGAAAACCCTGTTCAGTGAGCTCGTACCTTTTGAGAAGTGCTTCCTTTAGGACGTCGTACTTAAACACATCGTCTCTAGGAAGTCGTGAGTATACATCCAGGGCTTTACCTTTTAATAGAGCACTAAGATGCAGTGCCCTGTCATTTTGACTCCACTTCTGGTTTTCGGCATACCACTCAAACCGATGAAGATAGCTATCCATGTTATCTTTTTCATCGTTAAAGGGAGGTAATTTGGGGTCCCTTAATTTGCTAGAGGCAGAATCGTGTTCTCTTCCAGATTTTGCTAATTCTGCCTTACGCTCATAATCCCGTTGCTTTGCTTTTTCTTCTAACTCTAACATTTCTACTTTTGTTCGTTTATCTAACTCCATTTGCCTTTCCCCCGCTTCCCTTTCCCATTCTATCCTGTCCTTTTCGGCCTGCTTCTCTAATTCTATCTTTTCCCTTTCAAAGGCCCATTTCCTTTCATCGGCTACCCTTTCTAATTCCTGTTTCTTTTCATCGGATTCCCTTTCTAATTCCCTTGACCTTACCCTTTCTTCCCTTTCCCGGGCTTGTTCTTCCTGAATAAATTTCCTTAGCCTTTCACCTTCGTACCCAAATTCTTTGCCTAAGGCAACCAAGTCCTTAAGGGATGACATGACAATTGTAATATGAATATAGATATATATACCACAGGCTGACCTTATCTTCCTGATGAAGGTAACCAAACCAATGCTTAAAATACGTTTATACTGGACACACGGACCTAGATAAACTAAACAAAAATAAACCCCTACTTGAGTATTGTCTTGTCAAGAAGGTCACGCTCAAATATAAACATCAAATGTATACTTTCACAAAAATGATTGAAAGTTCACTTAATCCAGCGATCCCACTTCTGACACCATTGTAACATAATTGTTACCGAGTGGATGGTGGATTAAATGAACAACACAAACACAATATGTGAAAGAAAATATAAATTTATGAAATAAATTATTAATGAAAAATAATGATGTATCAACACAATAGCTCATGCATTCAACCCACAATTACACTCACAACCATTCACAATACATGAATAAATTTAATACAAAATAAAACACAGATACAAAGGAATCTCTTGGACTATACACAGATCCAAGGAACTTTTACAAAAGTTATATTAACGCAAGTATAAATTGCGATAAATAAATACAAACATCAAACTATACTATCGCACATATGGATTGCGACAACTAGCACGAACATATACATGTATTTAATCAAGTTGCTAACTTTTATTGAGATTCATGTAATCCCTTGAAATACTATTGTGATTTGAAAGTAACTATGTAAAATATAACAATGTATTCAATTGTACTACAATTGCAACACACACATATGTGTCGACCCTGTATAACCGTACGATTCACCAACTGTTGAATCGCCGCCCAGTTTCCCCGAATACCTAGGGTTGACCAATACTTTTATCGGCCGTTTGCCCTTCACGGATCCACCACAGTTATACGTACAGACAGCATACAGCATCTACTAGAACCATCGGTCCCAAATACCTAGATGCCACCCCGGATGTTTACACCTCTAGACAGCTCCGACACTCAGACTTCTAGATTTCCGGATATTTACACATCACGACAGATGTAGACGGACAGACAATCCGACAGACAGACAGTCAGATACCTCAATTTGATCTCACAATCAAATGGCACAATTAATCACATTCAGCTACAATTCAGAGACATTTAGAGACGTTCAGCTACAATCAGATACGTTCAGAGACGTTCAGCTGCAATCAGATACGTTCAGAGACGTTCATCTACAATCAGCAACAATTTCAGAGATGCTCCGCTACAATATCAGCAACAATTTCTGAGATGCTCCGCTACAATATCAGAGATGCTCCGCTACAATATCGGAGATGCTCCGCTACAATATCAGATACGTTCAGAGATGCTCCGCTACAATATCAGCTACGATATCAGAGATGCTCCGCTACAATATCAGACGTTCCGCTACAATATCAGACGTTCCGCTACAATATCAGCTACGATATCAGCTACAATAAAGAGACGAAACTAATAATAGTTTTTTTTTCTAAAACAATCTACAACTTAGATTACGCTATTGCATTTAAAGTCTAATAGTGACTAGTAATTCCAAATATTCCACGTTTAAATCTGCATTGTAATAAAGGCATCATTACATGAAATGATAAACTGAATAAAAATTCACAATAAAACGAAATATAAGTTTAACCCTCGCCCCTTTGGCTGAAGATAGAATGACGAGCTATCTTTCCTGTGATAAGATACTTTTGGTCCCGTAATATTTATCAGAAATATTCTGCCTTATATATCCTCAAATAGGTGAGCAGAATTCACCCCGTGATTCTAATGTTCCTGACTTCACGTGATTCGTAGTCAGGCACATGCAAATCGTTACACGCCGTTTACCTTGGAAAAAACCACTTATTCACCTCAGGTAACGCATGTACGACGAAACAAAAAAATAATTGTGAAATTAGTTTGTATTTCAAGAAGAAATAAATTTAATTTTCGCCTAATTCTGTGACAATACCTCCCCCCTAAGAATAAAAATGTACACATTTTTAAAACTAACACAGAATAGAAGAAAAATAACTACTGATAATATCTTACAACATTTAAACTGGTTATACTAAAATCTGGATTTTAATACTGGGCAAATTCATACAAATTTCCCATCATGCCCTACTCAAGTAGTCTGCGCCTATATTTTCAACTCCCCTTATTGACATTGTCGCTCTGTCTCTTGATATACAACTTGAGCATGTTAGCATGGAATGTCTTTAAATTACCGTCCATGTCAATTTTATAGTCCATGTCACCTTTTACCTCTTTAACTTCATAGGGACCTTTCCACTGGACTAATAACTTATTTGAGCTCGTTGGATGAAGCAATAGCACCTGATCTCCTACAAGAAATTTCCTATTTCGCGCTCTGCGGTTATAATACTTGGCATATCTGCGCCCCGATTTAATTAATTCGTCCCGTGCCATCTGGCATGTACTCTCAAGTTTATTTCGCAGGTCTAACACGTACTGGTAAGTTGTTTTTATTTCCTGGTTCGCGACATCACCAGTCCATAGTTCGCGTAGTATCCGCATCGGGCCTCGAACTGTTCTACCGTACAACAGTTCGAAGGGTGAAAACTCTAAACGTTCCTGCGGTACTTCACGGTACGCGAACAGAACAGTGTTTAAATAACGGTCCCAGTCTTGCGGACGTTCCGCGCACATCTTTCGTAGCATGCTTTTCAGGGTACCATTAAACTTCTCTACCAGTCCATTGCACATCGGATGGTATGGGGTAGTGTTTAGCTGTTTGATGGATAACAGCCTACTTATTTCACCCATGAGGTCAGAGGTGAATTGGGCACCACAATCAGTGAGGATTTCTTCTGGCACCCCTACGCAACTGAAGATATCAACTAATGCTTCAGCTACCCTTTCCGTTTCAATAGTTAGTAACGCTACGGCTTCGGGATATCTGGTCGCGTAGTCAACCAGAGTAAGAATATACCGATTCTTTCTTTCGGTAACTTGGTGTATTGGTCCTACATTATCTACTGCCACTCTTTTAAACGGTGTATCTATTAATGGCAACCTTCCTAAGGGCACCCTTGTGACCCTTCCCTTACATACGGTTTTCTGACATACGTCGCACGACCTACAGAACCGTGTGACATCGCCATTAACACCGGGCCAGTAGAATTCAGCAACTACCCTGCTAGTGGTCTTAGCCTTACCTAGGTGTCCTGCCATGCTTGACTTATGCGCCACCCTAAGTACTTGAGATCTATATCTCTGGGGTACGACCACTTGCCAATAGTTCTTACCCTCCCGAGCGCTAAACTCTCTATGAATTAATCCGTTCTTGCGTACGAATCTTGAGCTACCCCCACCCTTGCAGTGTTTAATCGCGCCGGACGCGATTTTCTCGACAATTGTTTTGATGGATTCATCACGTTCTTGCTCTTGTTTGAACTCATCTCGCGAAATTCCTGAGATCGATTCAGGGACTATTAATTTATTAAACGCGGTTTTCTCTCGCCGTGTTTGTGCTCGCGTTTCGACTGCCTGGGCCAAGGGTATTTTAAAATCGGCAATGGTTGGAAGACGGGAACCTTCAACATTACCGATCGTCAGATCGTAAATAGGATTTTTCATACAAAGGGCATCAACAGTTCCCGTTAGGAAATGTGTTTTTTACCGTGATCCTTGCTACGGGAATGCGACCGATCGTCTGATCAAGTAACATTCATGGGGACTCCCACCCGAGCATTTGGTTATCCTGCACGAGACTACGTTTGATCACTATGCCCGTGCAACCAGTGTCACGTAATACTACGACTTCTCGACCGTTGACAAACCCTCTCGCGGTTGGTACAAGCGCTTCGGGAAATAGACACGTGCCAAGCGAATGAATACATGGTTCTACCTGTACAATATTATCAGATATACCTTTACTTTGTATAGCCACTGCTACCTTATGTACAAGTCGCTTTCTTTTAGGACAGTCTTTTTGAACATGACCCCATGCATTACACAAGTAACATTGCAGACGCTGAATACCTGGATTCCTAACTGACCTATTTGCCTCAGCTGATTTCACAAGCTCCCTAGGCATCGGTCTTGCAGACTGGTTTCCAGACTTAAAATCTTTTGAAACCACGTTCTGGGTTCCCCCATGAGCTTCGGCAAAGAAATCGGCTTGCTTAGCCATATCTTTTGCGTTTGTGAAGACTTTCTCTTTCAGAAATTGATCTAATTCTCGCCCAACTGTATTAAATAATTGATCTCTGAGCAAGAAATCAGTCAACCCTTCAAACGTTTTCAACGCTTTGCCGCATTCAATCCACCGCTCAAAATAGTTCGCAATTCTAACGGTGAACTGACTAAAGGTTTCTCCCTTATCGGGCTTGCTATACCTGAACTTTTTACGAAAACCCTGTTCAGTGAGCTCGTACCTTTTGAGAAGTGCTTCCTTTAGGACGTCGTACTTAAACACATCGTCTCTAGGAAGTCGTGAGTATACATCCAGGGCTTTACCTTTTAATAGAGCACTAAGATGCAGTGCCCAGTCATTTTGACTCCACTTCTGGTTTTCGGCATACCACTCAAACCGATGAAGATAGCTATCCATGTTATCTTTTTCATCGTTAAAGGGAGGTAATTTGGGGTCCCTTAATTTGCTAGAGGCAGAATCGTGCTCTCTTCCAGATTTTGCTAATTCTACCTTACGCTCATGATCCCGTTGCTTTGCTTTTTCTTCTAACTCTAACATTTCTACTTTTGTTCGTTTATCTAACTCCATTTGCCTTTCCTCCGCTTCCCTTTCCCATTCTATCCTGTCCTTTTCGGCCTGCTTCTCTAATTCTATCTTTTCCCTTTCAAAGGCCCATTTCCTTTCATCGGCTACCCTTTCTAATTCCTGTTTCTTTTCATCGGATTCCCTTTCTAATTCCCTTGACCTTACCCTTTCTTCCCTTTCCCGGGCTTGTTCTTCCTGAATAAATTTCCTTAGCCTTTCACCTTCGTACCCAAATTCTTTGCCTAAGGCAACCAAGTCCTTAAGGGATGACATGACAATTGTAATATGAATATAGATATATATACCACAGGCTGACCTTATCTTCCTGATGAAGGTAACCAAACCAATGCTTAAAATACGTTTATACTGGACACACGGACCTAGATAAACTAAACAAAAATAAACCCCTACTTGAGTATTGTCTTGTCAAGAAGGTCACGCTCAAATATAAACATCAAATGTATACTTTCACAAAAATGATTGAAAGTTCACTTAATCCAGCGATCCCACTTCTGACACCATTGTAACATAATTGTTACCCAGTGGATTGTGGATTAAATGAACAACACAAACACAATATGTGAAAGAAAATATAAATTTATGAAATAAATTATTAATGAAAAATAATGATGTATCAACACAATAGCTCATGCATTCAACCCACAATTACACTCACAACCATTCACAATACATGAATAAATTTAATACAAAATAAAACACAGATACAAAGGAATCTCTTGGACTATACACAGATTCAAGGAACTTTTACAAAAGTTATATTAACGCAAGTATAAATTGCGATAAATAAATACAAACATCAAACTATACTATCGCACATATGGATTGCGACAACTAGCACGAACATATACATGTATTTAATCAAGTTGCCAACTTTTATTGAGATACATGTAATCCCTTGAAATACTATTGTGATTTGAAAGTAACTATGTAAAATATAACAATGTATTCAATTGTACTACAATTGCAACACACACATATGTGTCGACCCTGTATAACCGTACGATTCACCAACTGTTGAATCGCCGCCCAGTTTCCCCGAATACCTAGGGTTGACCAATACTTTATCGGCCGTTGCCCTTCACGGATCCACCACAGTTATACGTACAGACAGCATACAGCATCTACTAGAACCATCGGTCCCAAATACCTAGATGCCACCCCGGATGTTTACACCTCTAGACCGCTCCGACACTCAGACTTCTAGATTTCCGGATATTTACACATCACGACAGATGTAGACGGACAGACAATCCGACAGACAGACAGTCAGATACCTCAATTTGATCTCACAATCAAATGGCACAATTAATCACATTCAGCTACAATTCAGAGACATTCAGAAACGTTCAGCTACAATCAGATACGTTCAGAGACGTTCAGCTGCAATCAGATACGTTCAGAGACGTTCATCTACAATCAGCAACAATTTCAGAGATGCTCCGCTACAATATCAGCAACAATTTCTGAGATGCTCCGCTACAATATCAGAGATGCTCCGCTACAATATCAGAGATGCTCCGCTACAATATCAGATACGTTCAGAGATGCTCCGCTACAATATCAGCTACGATATCAGAGATGCTCCGCTACAATATCAGACGTTCCGCTACAATATCAGACGTTCCGCTACAATATCAGCTACGATATCAGCTACAATAAAGAGACGAAACTAATAATAGTTTTTTTTCTAAAACAATCTACAACTTAGATTACGCTATTGCATTTAAAGTCTAATAGTGACTAGTAATTCCAAATATTCCACGTTTAAATCTGCATTGTAATAAAGGCATCATTACATGAAATGATAAACTGAATAAAAATTCACAATAAAACGAAATATAAGTTTAACCCTCGCCCCTTTGGCTGAAGATAGAATGACGAGCTATCTTTCCTGTGATAAGATACTTTTGGTCCCGTAATATTTATCAGAAATATTCTGCCTTATATATCCTCAAATAGGTGAGCAGAATTCACCCCGTGATTCTAATGTTCCTGACTTCACGTGATTCGTAGTCAGGCACATGCAAATCGTTACACGCCGTTTACCTTGGAAAAAACCACTTATTCACCTCAGGTAACGCATGTACGACGAAACAAAAAAATAATTGTGAAATTAGTTTGTATTTCAAGAAGAAATAAATTTAATTTTCGCCTAATTCTGTGACAATACCTCCCCCCTAAGAATAAAAATGTACACATTTTTAAAACTAACACAGAATAGAAGAAAAATAACTACTGATAATATCTTACAACATTTAAACTGGTTATACTAAAATCTGGATTTTAATACTGGGCAAATTCATACAAATTTCCCATCATGCCCTACTCAAGTAGTCTACGCCTATATTTTCAACTCCCTTTATTGACATTGTCGCTCTGTCTCTTGATATACAACTTGAGCATGTTAGCATGGAATGTCTTTAAATTACCGTCCATGTCAATTTTATAGTCCATGTCACCTTTTATCTCTTTAACTTCATAGGGACCTTTCCACTGGACTAATAACTTATTTGAGCTCGTTGGATGAAGCAATAGCACCTGATCTCCTACAAGAAATTTCCTATTTCGCGCTCTGCTGTTATAATACTTGGCATATCTGCGCCCCGATTTAATTAATTCGTCCCGTGCCATCTGGCATGTACTCTCAAGTTTATTTCGCAGGTCTAACACGTACTGGTAAGTTGTTTTTATTTCCTGGTTCGCGACATCACCAGTCCATAGTTTGCGTAGTATCCGCATCGGGCCTCGAACTGTTCTACCGTACAACAGTTCGAAAGGTGAAAACCCTAAACTTTCCTGCGGTACTTCACGGTACGCGAACAGAACAGCGTTTAAATAACGGTCCCAGTCTTGCGGACGTTCCGCGCACATCTTTCGTAGCATGCTTTTCAGGGTACCATTAAACTTCTCTACCAGTCCATTGCACATCGGATGGTATGGGGTACTGTTTAGCTGTTTGATGGATAACAGCCTACTTATTTCACCCATGAGGTCAGAGGTGAATTGGGCACCACAATCAGTGAGGATTTCTTCTGGCACTCCTACCCAACTGAAGATATCAACTAATGCTTCAGCTACCCTTTCCGTTTCAATAGTTGGTAACGCTACGGCTTCGGGATATCTGGTCGCGTAGTCAAACAGAGTAAGAATATACCGATTCTTTGTATCGGTAACTGGGTGTATTGGTCCTACAATATCTACTGCCATTCTTTTAAACGGTGTATCTATTAATGGCATCTGCCCTAAGGGCACCCTTGTGACCCTTCCCTTACATACGGTTTTCTGACATACGTCGCACGACCTACAGAACCGTGTGACATCGCCATTAACACCGGGCTAGTAGAAATCAGCGACTTCCCTGCTAGTGGTCTTAGCCTTACCTAGGTGTCCTGCCATGCTTGACTCATGCGCCACCCTAAGTACTTGAGATCTATATCTCTGGGGTACGACCACTTGCCAATACTTCTTACCCTCCCGAGCGCTAAACTCTCTATCAATTAATCCGTTCTTGCGTACGGATCTTGAGCTACCCCCACCCTTGCAGTGTTTAATCGCGCCGGACGCGATTTTCTCGACAATCGTTTTGATGGATTCATCACGTTCTTGCTCTTGTTTGAACTCATCTTGCGAAATTCCTGACATCGATTCAGGGACTATTAATTTATTAAACGCGGTTTTCTCTCGCCGTGTTTGTGCTCGCGTTTCGACTGCTTGGGCCAAGGGTATTTTAAAATCGGCAATGGTTGGAAGACGGGAACCATCAACATTTCCGATCGTCAGGTCGTAAATAGGATTTTCCATACAAAGGGCATCAACAGTTCCCGTTAGGAAAGTTGTTGTTACCGTGATCCTTGCTACGGGAATGCGACCGATCGTCTGATCAAGTAACATACATGGGGACCCCCACCCGAGCATTTGGTTATCCTGCACGAGACTACGTTTGATCACTACGCCCGTGCAACCAGTGTCACGTAATACTACGAGTTCTCGACCGTTGACAAACCCTCTCGCGGTTGGTACACGCGCTTCGGGAAATAGACACGTGCCAAGCGAATGAATACATGGTTCTACCTGTACGATATTATCAGATATACCTTTACTTTGTATAGCCACTGCTACCTTATGTACAAGTCGCTTTCTTTTAGGACAGTCTTTTTGAACATGACCCCATGAGCAGCAGAGAGGGTGAACAGACCATCTTTTACAGGCGTCGATTTAGCAAACTGAGGCTTCCTCGAAATTGCTTAATAAGCGTCAATTTAGCAAACTGAGGCTTCCTTGAAAATACTTATTTAAATTTTGCAGTAAAAAAAATAAAATTAAAAACGACGACGCCATTTTTTTTTTGTCACCATCTCCTCCCCGCTGCATAGATTTTTCACGATGAGGTGAGAACGTGGACTGCGTCTGATTTCGTCTGAAGCTTCCCACGGGTAAAAACAAAGACGCCATTGTCGTTGGCGTTCACCCTCTCTGCTGCTATACGTTAACAAGTTTTTTACGATGAAAATCATTGTTGAAATTCGAAGAATTTTCACGATTTCACAAACAGACTAATTTGCAAATCTTCACCTCGTAGATCAATTCGATTTCCTGACTGGTCAGTGAGTTTGAAATCAATTCTCGTTAAAGAATTATTATGACATCGCATAAAGACTGGATTAGTTGGGTCTTCAATAATTAAAAATCCTGGAGGAGCCGTTGGTGCAAATGAATATAGAATATATCCCTGCTGAGCTTGATTTGATTGCTCGAGATTTATTTGATAGCTTCCTTCGATAACGTCACACACTAAATTTAGTGCAATCACCGGGGATATATTTACATTTTGAGGAGCGATATGTCTACCACCGCCGTTTGGGTCATTATTATGTTTGAGGATTGTTATTTGTTGTCGTGATAATTCCTTCCAATCATCGTGGATTCTTTTGAATTCAATACCGATGGCATCACTGAGAGATTTTTTTAATTCATTGATGTCATACCCAGGGAATTTATGTGTTGGAATATCTTCTACGCGTATCTTATAGTATTTTGCAAAGTTTATTCTATCTTCACCATCCTCTGCATTTAATACTGTTTGAATAAGTCGTGTGTGATGTAATTCTTTATCGTGTATAATTTGATTTAATATTTCAATGTATTTCACCGCTTGGGATAAATCTTGAAAACTCTGTCGTAATTTATCTAAATGATTTTTATATTCTTTGTTAAAAATATCAAAATGGGTCGAGAAATAACGGAGGAGAAATCCGTACCCCCCTCCCTTCTCCATTTGAAAACGCCAATTGCCTTGTATGTATGCAATTATATCTGTTAAAATATTATTTATAGGAATCTCTTTGAATATTTCAAATTTAAAATCATGATATGATCTATTGGTTGTAATATAATTGGATTTTTGTGGTTCAGGTGGTATAATAATTTCTCGTCTAAGTAGTAGTTCAGGCCAACCTAACACTGATCTGATCGAACTGTTATAAATATCTACGATATATCCGGGTGATTTGATCTCGATCGCAGATGATAACGTCGGCTCGTGAACCGTTATAGCGACTTTTTATTCTTTTCCAGTGATAGATTTTATTCTTCGTTGTAATTCGTTATTGATTTGTTCGATTTGATATGACCCCGTTGGCAACGAGACAACGTTCCAGTCTGGAGTTCCGGCTTCACGATTTTTCCACGCAAACACCAAGGAATTATTTGGTTGTTGACCACTAAATGCTACAGATCTGATATTGGGCCAGCTATGATACACTTGTTGTTTGCTAGCGCTATCTCTTTCACGAGAACGGGGATCGGTAAATTCCCACTGAATTCAGGACGCGTTGAGGTTATTGATATCATGCTTGTTTTCACCGGTGTCGTATTTTCTACCATTTGTTGAAGCAGTTCTTGCGACATTATTATTATTATCCCGCTCTAATTTCAGCATTGTCGATTTATACAATTGAGCCATCGCTGAGAATTCGCTATCTGATATTGTTGTGTCAACGAGGACAATTTCGAGTATGCGGCAGATGCAATGTGAAATTTAATTACGTAATCGTGTAGTTTACTCTGGCTACACGATGATAGATTTTTTGTGATCCCGGTTAATATACCCGCGATTGTAGCCACCGCAGAAATAGCTATTGGAACTACGACCGGAGCAATCATTGCAACCGAAGATAGTATTATTCCAGCAGCAGTGATTACTCCCGACACCGAATACACGGTGATATCAACTGCGGTTATTCTTCGTTGGTATTTCTTTATTTTTATTTGATACTCCTCACAGCGCGAGCTGAGTTTAGTTTGAAATTCTCTGACCTGATCATAGCGATACTGATACACTGAAAGGATTGTCATCTTATTTTAGCAGCGTTAGCGTTTTCAATTAATTTCAAATTGCTAGCGTTTTCAGTTTTATTGTTTACTTAAATCCACAACGAATTCTACGTACCACGTTACTGAAACCCTGGCTAGATTTATATCTGTGGTCGTTATCGTGAACTGTTCAGATACATCCTTGTCGATGATCGTTGATATTGTATTATTGACTCCAGATGAACTACTTGATGATATATTGAACTGAGTCGGTGATACTATTGTTAATCGATAAATACCCTTGACGGCTGCGGTTACGTGTAACATGATGTTTGTGGGAGTCCACGCAAATGAATCGTGTTGAATCGTGTATACGATATTGTTGGTGCTCTTATGAGGAATTTTAATTTTTTCAACAACACCTATCATCCTTCATTGCGTTGTTGAATGTTTTTAGATCATCGATTTATTTCTTTATCTCTGGAAGGGTTATTTCAATTTTATCAAATGGGGTTCCAATAAATTTATCAATGATGTTTTTACGAAACATTGAAAACTGTTTCACGTGTTTTTCATATTCGGATTGAAGAGTTGCTAGTTCCAATATAGAATCTTTTATCGAGGTGAGTTTTGGTGTGGTGACTGGTGGATTTCCAAAAAATTCTAGCAGGGGTTTATCAATTTCGTCAATTATATTTTTTTGTGTTTCAGTAAACTGATCAAATACAACTATATGATCGTCATACTTATCATTGAGCGATTTCAATGAGTTTGTCGTGTTATCGAGTGTTGCTAATTTATCTGTGATCGTTGAAACAAATACACCTAGTTTGAGTTTACCCTGATCGGAAAATAACGCGATAGTATCCTCTGCTGCGTCTCGTCGTTGAACTAAAATATCATCGAGAGAGAAATTACTAGTTTTCAATTTACCCTGACGATCGCCAAATACAACTATTTCACCAGGATCAACACTTGCTAGGTTCAACGTTTCGGCTATTTCATCTTCGATTAGTTTTTTAACATCTTTGATTTCAACTCCATCAGGTTCGGGTTTCTTCAACGTTGATAAAGGTCGTCCCCAAATATCAATCATTGTTATCATAGAAATCTTTTCTCTGTTAAAATCAAAGATTTTCAATCCAGCGACTGCTAGTATACTCATTCACTACTACATGGGGTGGTTTTGATTGAGGAATCAAAGATTCCCGTGAAATAGCATCAAGTACGTTTAATACTTCATTGCCACATATGGGTGGGTCAATCATCGTTTGTGTTGGTAACGTAGAATACCAACGGGTTATTTTTAAGTTGTTTATATAACGCATAAATTCCTTCGGAGGCGCTAGTCCATATGAGTCAAAATAAATAATCCCACGTGGATCAATCGCATATGCAACCCAGTGGGTTCCAGGTCCATCGCTGTTATCTAAATTAATAATACCCGTTTCAACGTCATTAGGTTGTGCCGGTAACTGATCTTTCATAAAAACACCTTTGAAGTTTTTAATCGCGAGTTTTTTAGCGGCATCAATTAAATCAAAATTGGACATTGGAAGATTTTTCACTAGTAAACCGTTCCTGGGATTCTCAAGCCGCTTCCGCTGTACCATGAATACGGGGTTCCTGGTAGTCTTAGACCTTTCCCCTTTGTTTTAAACCCCTTTCCCGTTGCTTTCTTTAGTGCCATTCCTGCAGCGGTACCAATAGCCCCTAACGCCGCCGCTTTAGCTACCGCTGGGGCCGCTGCGAAAATCAACAAAGGAAATCAACCCTAACAGCGGGAATATACCACCAGTCTTTTCCATGTTTTTAATCTCGCTCGTAGAAAGAGTAACCTGAACTCCTTTTTTTTCTTTAAGCGCTTTATTAAAATGATTAACCTGAGTTTTCGTCAGCGATAGTTTATTCGCTCCGCCATTCATTTGATTAGGTTTCAGCGTTATTGTGGTTCCACATTGCTTAGCTGATTTGGATTGTAATTTTTTTTAGCTGACCAGGTGTCAACGTGACATTGATATTACTATACGACATTATACAAAAACAGATTGATTCTAAATCGTAAGTGATTCAATGGAAAATCAGTTACATTTTTGTCAATCACAGATTTTCCACTGGTGCATCTACCATTCTCATTTGTCCACCAACACCTTCGAGTAGCATTGATTTATCACTGAGAATGACAGCAACCGCTCTATAATTAGCAATAGCACCAGGACGGGTTACACGAGCTCGGAAATGTATATCAACGACGGACTGTCTCATCAAGTCAAGATGTTCTAGCGAAAAGTAATAAATCGGATATAGATTTTTAAAATCCAACTGTGATATTTGCAAACCAGTATCAACATTTTGATCACGTCCCATAAAAGACAACAACCGATGATACGCTCGTGCAATATGATTTTCTGTGTAATTTAGTTGTATATCCTCTGATGGTTCTTGCTGTCCGTTTATTCTCAGCGAGACTTCATTACACCCAATTTGATCAAATATCATATGGGAACGTTCTTGATTATTTAATCGCGCAGTATTCTGTAGCGCAACAAATATGTGACGTGGAGCTGAAATACCCTGTTTTGATGCTAGATTCCATGTAAGTGTACCATCAATATTATAATCCATGGTATCTGTGGACGTTGTCAACCAGCTTAATAATCTCTTCCCCCCCCCCCCCGATCCATAAATGATAGTAATCGTGGTTCTGTTGTGATTGACGGAGTCAACACTGGCATCCACAGTTATAGTTTTGATAAAATGACTTTACCAGCGGCAACGCCAGCATCGCGCCAGATTGCATTATCATCAGTACCCTTTCTCACTAATGCTACCGTATGCTTTGCTCCATAAATAACTTTTCTGACGTTTCTACAAAATCCAAATATGTGATGCAACGGAATCGCACATGAAAAATGTCGACGCTGTCCCTGTAACGTTGCTACTCGTGTTGCAAATCCTAGATTGTAACCGGGAATATTATTGATGACATCAAATTCAGCAGCTGGTCTTACATATCCGGCTGGTGCTGGATCAACTGCTGTAGCTCGTGCTGCTTTTACTCTAGAATATTGGACGTGCTCAGCGTTATCAGTAATATCCTTCGCGAACATCATAGACGGACCCGCTGATCTAGTATAGTCATCAAAATATCTCGCTAACCCGATTATTCCCGTAGCAATATCAACCTCGCGTTCAATAGATTCGATTTCTCTTCCATCAATGAGATATCTAGCACTTTCAAATAACGCCATGATGCCATTGTTAACAAAACCAACTCGGATAGTTGGGTCATTTGCATATGGTGTATTAGCTGGAACATCTGTTACGAGTTCACCTTCGACTTCAATAAAGGCTTCACAAGGCAAAAAGTATTTACTGGTATCATGAACTTGAAGTTCAATTCGTGCTCTAAGATCAGGTTGTACTGCGTGATAGGCAAAAAATTGATAATCGCGTACAGAATCATCCTTGAGCACTGGGGCGTCCATGTCAAATGTACTATCAGTGTTCTGTTTGAACATTTTTTATTATATATCCGCTGGTCTAAATTGGAGGTGAAAATGTAAATTGCTTTGCAAATTCAATGATTTCCAATCATTGTTTTTTATCAGAGAAATTCGAAGAATTTCCAATCCGAGCAATTTTCACCGACGTCTTTGACGTTTGTTTAAGCCAATTCCCGCTATCATATTTGCTGTTATATTATCCTGGGCGTTAGTCATCGATGATGAAATCATTGACTGTAGTTTTTCATCTACTGCGTTATTTATTATTTTACTAACACTTGCAGGCATAACCGCAGTAGATGGTAACGGCAATGGTTTCTTTGAAAATCTAGATTTTCCGCGTCGAACTAATGATTTTATTTTATCCTTCGCGGCTGAAAACGCCTTCCCGGCAAGATCACCAACAGCACTAATACCCTTATCCCTGATAACATCAATGGCTTTCATTGATAGTTGTTTTGCTAGCGGCGCTACTTTTGGAGCCATTCTTGAAAATAATCCCATTATAGTATTACCGAGACCATCTCCATAGTATGCTCGGTATTTTGGCAATCGTGAGTTTACCACGTAGACGTTAGTTGGTTTATCATGGTTGTAGTGTATGATCATTCTCTATTCAATTGCTATTAATCTAATCGTGAAACTCTTCGGGTTTAATCGCTATGATAACCGTGATGAAAATCTATAGGATTTTCCACTAACTCTTCAATAAAATCTCGATATGTGCTGATATCCATGATACCACCTTGAAATAATCGCCTACAGATATCAGCAGCTTCATTGATTATTTCTGGTGAGTTATTTCCAGCCCGTTTTCCCCCTACAAGTATTTCTAATCGTGCTATATCACCGAGAATATTACCAGGACATGAAATTGCAGGCAATTTCGCTGATATCCCACTCCCAAACGTCTCGGGGGGGGGGGGGGGTGTAAAATCCTCTTCAGTGATATCAGTTGCATCTTGTGTATCTATTTTTGGATTGGGTTTTGATTTTTTAGGTGAGAAGGATATTTTCTTTGAAGATTGTTTCCGCCGCTGCAATTTTTGTGGTTTTTGTTGTTGTCGCAGTTCTTCATATTGATTGTATACGCTACCTACTATTTTCATGTATTCAATGTATGATATATTTATTGGATCAATTTGACTTGTTTCAGTTTTGATTTTGTAAATCACATCAGCCCACTGTTTTTTATTTTTAATATATCCATGTTGCCCTGGTTTCAACATTTTTTTTCTGTTTTCATAAGTCGTAACAACAAACGTAGGAATTTCTGATGATTTAGTATTATCAATTGATGCTATCCCCTCCTCGTTAAATCTCTCCCATAAACCCTCTACTGTTCTTCTTGATTCAGGGATATCTCTTCGAGATTCATCACTAACATCAATACCACTTTGTCGTTGTATTTCCATCTGAGTTGCCATATCACCTGGAAGTTTTTGTATAGCCTGTTTTGTTTGTCCAGTTTCGATTGCTATTTTTTCAAGTTCACCAAGAAAAGGTCTCTCTGTTCTAGTACACTCCTCGGGGATATCTCCGTATATAGCTCGTTCAGTAGCTGTTTTTACATCTGTAGTTGCAGCAACAATCGGCTTAAAAAGTTGTTCAGAACCCTCTGTAAAATCAGTCTGAATTAATTGTCGTTGCTGTAACTTTTCCCGTACTCTGTCACGAAGTGGTAGTAGTTTTTTAATAGCATTCTGTCGCTGTTTTGTGTTTCGTGTGGTCAGTGATTATCCAATCCTTATTGAAAGAGTATCACTATTGTTAAATTGCAGACAATTTCAATTTGTGGAATTGCTTTGCAATTCACCAAAGCAATTTCACTCAAAGAGTTCCCATCGTGGATTCACCAAGTAAAAAACAAAATACTACGGTATTTTTACAACACCGTGTGAACTGTCATTGTTGACTAAACTCACATGAATGGGCCCATACCTGTGTACACGAGGTTATACAAGAGGCTCTCTAAGGGTAGGACTCAGCTTGCTCGATTTGAGTTTTTATCTGTTTCACCTTGGAATTGATAAGTTTCCTTTGCTCATATTCAGCACCTAATTGCTTCCTAACATCTTCTACAACCGTGCATAATGGTACAAACACACTAACATCTTCATGATAAACTAAACTCTCACGGATAAGGTTTTGAATGCGCTTGATCAAATAATATTGCTTCGAGAGGACATATTTTCCATTATTTTGTGCAAATTCCATGTCCTCGAAATCAGTCATTATTTGATCACAATTTAACCCCGAACATAGTTGAATATTTTTATTTTGTAATTTACCAAGTTCAGAAATAATATATCCGATATTTTCAGAATTCATATTATATAAAAATATATTTGTTAAATTGTTTGAAAATCTTTGAGTGAAATTGATTTGAAAATCCACAAAAATGAATTCTGGACCCGCTAAGGTGTTGGTCATCTTAGCACGTCCAGAAGCGTAATGCGATTATAGGTGATGATGGTTATATACCATGTATGACGACGGCACATTACACATCACCCGTTTGGAACCCCTTGGTGTATACATCAAGCGGCGCCAAACGGTTACATATAATCACGAAGAGTATTCCCCTGTGAGTAAGTCTAACTCGTCAAATAACGGGTTTGACCTACAAGTGGATACGTTTGGTGAATGTGGACGCACGGACAGCACATAACAATAGATTATAGGTGATTATTGTTATATACAATGCAAACGATGAAATACTTAATTAAGGACGGCACAACAATAGATTATAGGTGCATGGTATTTACAATGCAATGGATGACGACGGTACAACAATAGATTATAGGTGATTATGGTTATATACAAATGACAATGGTATTTACAATGCAAACGATATATGACAATGGTAACAATGAAAAATGAACAATGGTATGTACAATGACAATGGATGACGGGGGTGGATCTACATTCATACGTGATCATTACAACCTAGACAAAATCCTAGGTTGTATGAATACCAAAAGGCATCCATACACCCGGAAGTGTATAGATTGTAATGATCACATTGTATGATTTTCGAACGCGAAAACCCCCAATAGTATAACACTATAGTATGGTATATAAGTCACTGTTACAGACTAACAGCACAGCGCGGTGTGTGATTTTATTCCTTCTTGTTTTTAATAGTGATCATTGACAACGTTGAAGTAAGACACAATACTTAAAAAAGACACTAAAAAAAACAAATCAAATACGAAAACAGTTGTATTAGTTTCCTATGAAAAAAGAAAATTGATTATATCCTGTTGATATTTATGATAATTATAACAACCAATCAAAAACCACCAAAACAACAACAGTGTTTCAGCGATAACTCTGTCATTGGTGATTTGTCACACGCCATATACCAGCGAGTTATCTCCGCTAATGCTATAGAATAATGCGAGTATACAGTTATGCGTAAATAAATCGACTTTTTTGTCCATTTGTTCTGGAAATCGCAGAATTTTGTATTCCTTCTGCAACAAATCGTACTGAGGAGAAACAAATATCAAAATAGCTACCGGCGCTATTTAGAGACGGAAATATTTTTATTTCGTTGTCAGTATTAATTGATTTTACGGGTTTGGATTTTTTCGAGTATAGTCCAGTTCTTCCTCATTTAATATTTTCGCGTTGTGTAACGGCTTCTAAATGATTTAAAGAATTATTAGTCCTAATACGATCAATGTGATCAATAACAAGGTCATCCTTAATCAATCCGTTAAATACTTCATAGACGAAACGGTGATTATGATGTATTTTCCCTCCAGCAGTAAATATCAAATATCCTTGATTACTCAGAGAAACAACAGATTTCTTGAATCTACAGTGTCTAACAACACCATCACGAGAGGCTTCATAGTTTGCAATAACAGGGTGTCGTTGAAATTCTTGGCTCATTTGTATACATAATATTTTTATTTATCTAATTCGTTAATTGGCTGAATTATAACATTGGGAAATCTTTCTATGTAGTCGTGGGCAGTTTTTATAACGATGCCGTTGACGTTACCATTGACAGAGTCAGGATTTTTTATTCTTTTTTTGTCATAATAACGCTTCAACTCTCTATAACGCCTACCCCCGCAATTGATACATAACTCTGAATTGCCTCTAACACCTACCCCACAATGGATGCATGGGAGAGGACCTTTTGAACCGTTTCTCACGCTTTGCATATGATACCCACAGAATTCATATCTGCATGATTTGTTACACGAAGTCTTTGATCCAATCATAAGCCATTTACAATGATTCATTATATAATATACTTTTCTATTTAAATACTTGTTTTAATTATAATATGAAAGAGTTCAAGAGATTATCGAAAATTAAGCCTTGGAAAAATGCTAAATTCAATCTCGATAGCGTCTCTGATACACCAAAACGTCTAATCGGTGATAGAACTATACTAGGTAAAATCAGAGAGTGTTTTAATGAATTCTACCGAGACGGTGCAGTACACTGTTGGTCGACATTTCGAATTATCAATGATGATATCAATATACACAACATCGATGCTACTATGAACGATGAAAGAGCAGCTGCGATAATTTCACATTTTGGAGGTAGGAGGTATTTTTTCAGAATAAAATTCATTATCGAAGTCGAAGGTGAATGGGTTATCAGAGATAAATTTGATCCAATTCTCAAGGATAAAAAAACTGTCATTGTGAGTAGAGATTCCAAACCAGGAATTTTAACTGGAACTGACAAACCATACTACGAGAGATCTTATCCTGTAACAGCAATCGTTTATGGAATATATCCGTTAAATGATAAACCCGATATTGCAAAACTAGCTCCTATGAAATATTCTAGTTCACTGAATTGTGTAGCAACACGGATAATGGAACACTTCACAAATGCATCCCGAGGAAATAAATTCACTGATCTGCGACGTAGGAAAATAACCGAATGGGAACTAACAGTGAAACAGCACGGTGCAAAGATTTCTGATATAGCTAAATTAGAAGCATCATTAAAATTCCCAATATCAGTAACGACAATAACCGGAGAAGTATTATACGAACCGAAATATCAATCGCGAGGAGCGCCAATACAAATTATTGATCATAACAAACACGCGTGGACGGATGCAGTAACAATATTTCCACGAGAACGAATCGTGAGAATATCCCCGAGGAATTTTCCGGGGAATCCCTCAGGGATGTTTTCTATGAAGAGAAGTTATTCGATGCTATTCTTGCGTTGTGTAAAGATGATCCCGTGTCAGTGTGGTTACTTAGTAGTGCTGGTTCCGAATTAGGATTTGATCAATTTGTAAGACCAAATGGTGAATTATATCGCGTTGAAGAATTAGATAACAGAATGAGAAAAATCGCTAATGAATTTGCTTTGCAATTTTCATTTTCAAAAGAGATTTCATTCAATGAAAAACTACTCGCGGATAGCTTCACAATTCCATCAGTGTTAGCTCACTTCGCAAGAGAAAAAAACTCATGGCGTCCAACACGGTGCTTTTCTCCTGAGTATTTTGCCCACGGTGTTCCTGGGAGTTTCACTAAATTGGCTGCAATATCACCTCCTCGTTTTTTTTTAAAGGTTCCTTGGGTTTACCAAGGGAAACAAATCTAAATTTCTTTGTACTACATTGTACGCATTTACCAGAAAGCGCTGATCGATTATTTTTCGTTGTAATCGTCGTCAAGTCATTTGTGCCAGTACGCGTCTTACATTTAACACAATATAGATCCATAATTTATATATAACAGCATGAATGTAATTGATTATTCAGCTACGAGACGACGGGAACCTATTAAACACCATGCAATGTTACCAAATTCTATTCGCGCGATTATCATCGGACCATCTGGAAGTGGTAAAACACAATTGCTACTTAATTTGATAACGAGATGGTTGAAATGGGACAAATTGTATTTCATTGCTCCGAGCGTAGATGATCAACGATGCTATGAAGTGTTAAAGGATTTTAACCAGTAAGCAATATAAATTAACGACGATGGTGTTATTGAGTTTATAACCGATATCGAAGAAGCACCGATCATTGATTATATTGATGGTGATATTAACAATTTAGTCGAATATGATGATATCATGTTAGACAATCAAAAGAATCCTGCTAGGATATTTTCCAGAGGCAGACATAAAAACACCGACGTGATATATGTTACTCAACGTTACACTCAAATACCAAAAGTGATCAGAGATAACTGCAATATGCTGTGTGTATTTAACGGAGTTGAGACACATACTCTTAGAAATATTTGGCAAACTTGTCGCGGTGGCGATATGGATCATAATCAATTTAAAAATTTCTTTAGCCGCGCCCAGTCAATTCCACACGGATTTGTGACAATAAATTTATCAGACCCTCGGACGAGATATCGCGTCAGACTTGATCAAATATTTAGTTAGTAAAAATCGAAGATTTTCATAGCAGCAGAGTAGGTGAACGCCAACGACAATGGCGTCTTTTTTTTTACCCTTGGGAAGCCTCAGACGAAAATCCTTTCAGGATTTCACAATCAGACGCAGTCCACGTTCTCACTCCATCGTGAAAAATCTATGCAGGAAGAGATGGTGACAACAAAAAGAAAATGGCGTCGTTTTTTTTTAAATTTTATTTATTTTTACTGAAAAATTTAAATAAGTATTTTCAAGGAAGCCTCAGTTTGCTAAATTGACGCTTATTAAGTAATTTCGAGGAAGGCTCAGTTTGCTAAATCGACGCCTGTAAAAGTTGGTCTGTTCACCCTCTCTGCTGCTACATGCATTACACAAGTAACATTGCAGACGCTGAATACCTGGATTCCTAACTGACCTATTTGCCTCAGCTGATTTCACAAGCTCCCTAGGCATCGGTATTGCAGACTGGTTTCCAGACTTAAAATCATTTGAAACCACGTTCTGGGTTCCCCCATGAGCTTCGGCAAAGAAATCGGCTTGCTTAGCCATATCTTTTGCGTTTGTGAAGACTTTCACTTTCAGAAATTGATCTAATTCTCGCCCAACTGTATTAAATAATTGATCTCTGAGCAAGAAATCAGTCAACCCTTCAAACGTTTTCAACGCTTTGCCGCATTCAATCCACCGCTCAAAATAGTTCGCAATTCTAACGGTGAACTGACCAAAGGTTTCTCCCTTATCGGGCTTGCTATACCTGAACTTTTTACGAAAACCCTGTTCAGTGACCTCGTACCTTTTGAGAAGTGCTTCCTTTAGGGCGTCGTACTTAAACACATCGTCTCTAGGAAGTCGTGAGTATACATCCAGTGCTTTACCTTTAAATAGAGCACTAAGATGCAGTGCCCAGTCATTTTGACTCCACTTCTGGTTTTCGGCATACCGCTCAAACCGATGAAGATAGCTATCCATGTTATCTTTTTCATCGTTAAAGGGGGGTAATTTGGGGTCCCTTAATTTGCTAGAGGCAGAATCGTGCTCTCTTCCAGATTTTGCTAATTCTACCTTACGCTCATGATCCCGTTGCTTTGCTTTTCTTCTAACTCTAACATTTCTACTTTTGTTCGTTTATCTAACTCCATTTGCCTTTCCTCCGCTTCCCTTTCCCATTCTATCCTGTCCTTTTCGGCCTGCTTCTCTAATTCTATCTTTTCCCTTTCAAAGGCCCATTTTCTTTCATCGGCTACCCTTTCTAATTCCTGTTTCATTTCATCGGATTCCCTTTCTAATTCCCTTGACCTTACCCTTTCTTCCCTTTCCCGGGCTTGTTCTTCTTGAATAAATTTCCTTAGACTTTCACCTTCGTACCCAAATTCTTTGCCTAAGGCAACCAAGTCCTTAAGGGATGACATGACAATTGTAATATGAATATAGATATATATACCACAGGCTGACCTTATCTTCCTGATGAAGGTAACCAAACCAATGCTTAAAATACGTTTATACTGGACACACGGACCTAGATAAACTAAACAAAAATAAACCCCTACTTGAGTATTGTCTTGTCAAGAAGGTCACGCTCAAATATAAACATCAAATGTATACTTTCACAAAAATGATTGACAGTTCACTTAATCCAGCGATCCCACTTCTGACAACATTGTAACAGAATTGTTACCGAGTGGATGGTGGATTAAATGAACAACACAAACACAATATGTGAAAGAAAATATAAATTTATGAAATAAATTATTAATGAAAAATAATGATGTATCAACACAATAGCTCATGCATTCAACCCACAATTACACTCACAACCATTCACAATACATGAATAAATTTAATACAAAATAAAACACAGATACAAAGGAATCTATTAGACTATACACAGATCCAAGGAACTTTTACAAAAGTTATATTAACGCAAGTATAAATTGCGATAAATAAATACAAACATCAAACTATACTATCGCACATATGGATTGCGACAACTAGCACGAACAAATACATGTATTTAATCAAGCTGCTAACTTTTATTGAGATTCATGTAATCCCTTTAAAAAACGATTGTCATTTGAAGTAACTATGTAAAATATAACAATGTATTCAATTGTACTACAATTGCAACACACACATGTGTGTCGACCCTGTATAACCGTACGATTCACCAACTGTTGAATCGCCGCCCAGTTACCCCGAATACCTAGCGTTGACCAATACTTTTATCGGCCGTTTGCCCTTCACGGATCCACCACAGTTATACGTACAGACAGCATACAGTATCTACTAGAACCATCGGTCCCAAATACCTAGATGCCACCCGGATGTTTACATCTCTAGACAGCTCCGACACTCAGACTTCTAGATTTCCGGATATTTACACATCACGACAGATGTAGACGGACAGACAATCCGACAGACAGACAGTCAGATACCTCATTTTGATCTCACAATCAAATGGCACAATTAATCACATTCAGCTACAATTTAGAGACATTCAGAGACTTTCAGCTACAATCAGATACGTTCAGAGACGTTCAGCTGCAATCAGATACGTTCAGAGACGTTCATCTACAATCAGCAACAATTTCAGAGATGCTCCGCTACAATATCAGAGATGCTCCGCTACAATATCAGCAACAATTTCTGAGATGCTCCGCTACAATATCAGAGATGCTCCGCTACAATATCAGAGATGCTCCGCTACAATATCAGATACGTTCAGAGATGCTCCGCTACAATATCAGCTACGATATCAGAGATGCTCCGCTACAATATCAGACGTTCCGCTACAATATCAGACGTTCCGCTACAATATCAGCTACGATATCAGCTACAATAAAGAGACCAAACTAATAATAGTTTTTTTCTAAAACAATCTACAACTTAGATTACGCTATTGCATTTAAAGTCTAATAGTGACTAGTAATTCCAAATATTCCACCTTTAAATCTGCATTGTAATAAAGGCATCATTACATGAAATGATAAACTGAATACAAATTCACAATAAAAAGAAATATAAGTTTAACCCCCACCCCTTTGGCTGAAGATAGAATGACGAGCTATCTTTCCTGTGATAAGATACTTTTGGTCCCGTGATATTTATCAGAAATATTCTGCCTTATATATCCTCAAATAGGTGAGCAGAATTCACGGCAAAATTACCGTGCACCCCGTGATTCTAATGTTCCTGACTTCACGTGATTCGTAGTCAGGCACATGCAAATCGTTACACGCCGTTTACCTTGGAAAAACCACTTATTCACCTCAGGTAACGCATGTACGACGAAACAAAAAAAAAATTGTGAAATTAGTTTGTATTTCAAGAAGAAATAAATTTAATTTTCCCCTAATTCTGTCACAATACCTCCCCCAAAAGAATAAAAATGTACACATTTTTAAAACTAACACAGAATAGAAGAAAAATAACTAATGATAATATCTTACAACATTTACACTGGTTATACTACAATCTGGATTTTAATACTGTGCAAATTCATACAAATTTCCCATCATGCCCTACTCAAGTAGTCTGCGCCTATATTTTCAACTCCCCTTATTGACATTGTCGCTCTGTCTCTTGATATACAACTTGAGAATGTTAGCATGGAATGTCTTTAAATTACCGTCCATGTCAATTTTTTAGTCCATGTCACCTTTTACCTCTTTAACTTCATAGGGACCTTTCCACTGGACTAATAACTTATTTGAGCTCGTTGGAAGAAGCAATAGCACCTGATCTCCTACAAGAAATTTCCTATTTCGCGCTCTGCGGTTATAATACTTGGCATATCTGCGCCCCGATTTAATTAATTCGTCCCGTGCCATCTGGCATGTACTCTCAAGTTTATTTCGCAGGTCTAACACGTACTGGTAAGTTGTTTTTATTTCCTCGTTCGCGACATCACCAGTCCATAGTTCGCGTAGTATCCTCATCGGGCCTCGAACTGTTCTACCGTACAACAGTTCGAAGGGTGAAAACCCTAAACTTTCCTGCGGTACTTCACGGTACGCGAACAGAACAGCGTTTAAATAACGGTCCCAGTCTTGCGGACGTTCCGCGCACATCTTTCGTAGCATGCTTTTCAGGGTACCATTAAACTTCTCTACCAGTCCATTGCACATCGGATGGTATGGGGTAGTGTTTAGCTGTTTGATGGATAACAGCCTACTTATTTCACCCATGAGGTCAGAGGTGAATTGGGCACCACAATCAGTGAGGATTTCTTCTGACACCCCTACCCAACTGAAGATATCAACTAATGCTTCAGCTACCCTTTCCGTTTCAATAGTTGGTAACGCTACGGCTTCGGGATATCTGGTCGCGTAGTCAACCAGAGTAAGAATATACCGATTCTTTGTTTCGGTAACTGGGTGTATTGGTCCTACAATATCTACTGCCACTCTTTTAAACGGTGTATCTATTAATGGCATCTCTCCTAAGGGCACCCTTGTGACCCTTCCCTTACATACGGTTTTCTGACATACGTCGCACGACCTACAGAACCGTGTGACATCGCCATTAACACCTGGCCAGTAGAATTCAGCGACTACCCTGCTAGTGGTCTTAGCCTTACCTAGGTGTCCTGCCATGCTTGACTCATGCGACACCCTAAGTACTTGAGATCTATATCTCTGGGGTACAACCACTTGCCAATACTTCTTACCCTCCCGAGCGCTAAACTCTCTATCAATTAATCCGTTCTTGCGTACGGATCTTGAGCTACCCCCACCCTTGCAGTGTTTAATCGCGCCGGACGCGATTTTCTCGACAATTGTTTTGATGGATTCATCACGTTCTTGCTATTGTTTGAACTCATCTCGCGAAATTCCTGAGATCGATTCAGGGACTATTAATTTATTAAAAGCGGTTTTCTCTCGAAGTGTTTGCGCTCGCGTTTCGACTGCCTGGGCCAAGGGTATTTTAAAATCGGCAATGGTTGGAAGACGGGAACCATCAACATTTCTGATCGTCAGGTCGTAAATAGGATTTTCCATACAAAGGGCATCAACAGTTCCCGTTAGGAAAGGTGTTTTTACCGTGATCATTGCTACGGGAATGCGACCGATCGTCTGATCAAGTGACATACATGGGGACTCCCACCCGAGCATTTGATTATCCTGCACGAGACTACGTTTGATCACTACGCCCGTGCAACCAGTGTCACGTAATACTACGACTTCTCGACCGTTGACAAACCCTCTCGCGGTTGGTACACGCGCTTCGGGAAATAGACACGTGCCAAGCGAATGAATACATGGTTCTACCTGTACGATATTATCAGATATACCTTTACTTTGTATAGCCACTGCTACCTTATGTACAAGTCGCTTTCTTTTAGGACAGTCTTTTTGAACATGACCCCATGCATTACACAAGTAACATTGCAGACGCTGAATACCTGGATTCCTAACTGACCTATTTGCCTCAGCTGATTTCACAAGCTCCCTAGGCATCGGTCTTGCAGACTGGTTTCCAGACTTAAAATCTTTTGAAACCACGTTCTGGGTTCCCCCATGAGCTTCGGCAAAGAAATCGGCTTGCTTAGCCATATCTTTTGCATTTGTGAAGACTTTCTCTTTCAGAAATTGATCTAATTCTCGCCCAACTGTATTAAATAATTGATCTCTGAGCAAGAAATCAGTCAACCCTTCAAACGTTTTCAACGCTTTGCCGCATTCAATCCACCGCTCAAAATAGTTCGCAATTCTAACGGTGAACTGACCAAAGGTTTCTCCCTTATCGGGCTTGCTATACCTGAACTTTTTACGAAAACCCTGTTCAATGAGCTCGTACCTTTTGAGAAGTGCTTCCTTTAGGACGTCGTACTTAAACACATCGTCTCTAGGAAGTCGTGAGTATACATCCAGTGCTTTACCTTTTAATAGAGCACTAAGATGCAGTGCCCAGTCATTTTGACTCCACTTCTGGTTTTCGGCATACCGCTTAAACCGATGAAGATAGCTATCCCTGTTATCTTTTTCATCGTTAAAGGGGGGTAATTTGGGGTCCCTTAATTTGCTAGAGGCAGAATCGTGCTCTCTTCCAGATTTTGCTAATTCTACCTTACGCTCATGATCCCGTTGCTTTGCTTTTCTTCTAACTCTAACATTTCTACTTTTGTTCTTTTATCTAACTCCATTTGCCTTTCCTCCGCTTCCCTTTCCCATTCTATCCTGTCCTTTTCGGCCTGCTTCTCTAATTCTATCTTTTCCCTTTCAAAGGCCCATTTCCTTTCATCGGCTACCCTTTCTAATTCCTGTTTCTTTTCATCGGATTCCCTTTCTAATTCCCTTGACCTTACCCTTTCTTCCCTTTCCCGGGCTTGTTCTTCTTGAATAAATTTCCTTAGACTTTCACCTTCGTACCCAAATTCTTTGCCTAAGGCAACCAAGTCCTTAAGGGATGACATGACAATTGTAATATGAATATAGATATATATACCACAGACTGACCTTATCTTCCTGATGAAGGTAACCAAACCAATGCTTAAAATACGTTTATACTGGACACACGGACCTAGATAAACTAAACAAAAATAAACCCCTACTTGAGTATTGTCTTGTCAAGAAGGTCACGCTCAAATATAAACATCAAATGTATACTTTCACAAAAATGATCGACAGTTCACTTAATCCAGTGATCCCACTTCTGACACCATTGTAACAGAATTGTTACCGAGCGGATGGTTGATTAAATGAACAACACAAACACAATATGTGAAAGAAAATATAAATTTATGAAATAAATAATTAATGAAAAATAATGATGTATCAACACAATAGCTCATGCATTCAACCCACAATTACACTCACAACCATTCACAATACATGAATAAATTTAATACAAAATAAAACACAGATACAAAGGAATCTCTTGGACTATACACATATCCAAGGAACTTTTACAAAAGTTATATTAACGCAAGTATAAATTGCGATAAATAAATACAAACATCAAACTATACTATCGCACATATGGATTGCGACAACTAGTACGAACATATACATGTATTTAATCAAGTTGCTAACTTTTATTGAGATTCATGTAATCCCTTGAAATACTATTGTGATTTGAAAGTAACTATGTAAAATATAACAATGTATTCAATTGTACTACAATTGCAACACACACATGTGTGTCGACCCTGTATAACCGTACGATTCACCAACTGTTGAATCGCCGCCCAGTTTCCCCGAATACCTAGGGTTGACCAATACTTTTATCGGCCGTTTGCCCTTCACGGATCCACCACAGTTATACGTACAGACAGCATACAGCATCTACTAGAACCATCGGTCCCAAATACCTAGATGCCACCCCGGATGTTTACACCTCTAGACAGCTCCGACACTCAGACTTCTAGATTTCCGGATATTTACACATCACGACAGATGTAGACGGACAGACAATCCGACAGACAGACAGTCAGATACCTCAATTTGATCTTACAATCAAATGGCACAATTAATCACATTCAGCTACAATTCAGAGACATTCAGAGACTTTCAGATACAATCAGATACGTTCAGAGACGTTTAGCTGCAATCAGATACGTTCAGAGACGTTCATCTACAATCAGCAACAATTTCAGAGATGCTCCGCTACAATATCAGAGATGCTCCGCTACAATATCAGCAACAATTTCTGAGATGCTCCGCTACAATATCAGAGATGCTCCGCTACAATATCAGAGATGCTCCGCTACAATATCAGATACGTTCAGAGATGCTCCGCTACAATATCAGATACGATATCAGAGATGCTCCGCTACAATATCATACGTTCCGCTACAATATCAGCTACGATATCAGCTACAATAAAGAGACCAAACTAATAATAGTTTTTTTCTAAAACAATCTGCAACTTAGATTACGCTATTGCATTTAAAGTCTAATAGTGACTAGTAATTCCAAATATTCCACGTTTAAATCTGCATTGTAATAAAGGCATCATTACATGAAATGATAAACTGAATAAAAATTCACAATAAAACGAAATATAAGTTTAACCCCCACCCCTTTGGCTGAAGAGAGAATGAAGAGCTATCTTTCCTGTGATAAGATACTTTTGGTCCCGTAATATTTATCAGAAATATTCTGCCTTATATATCCTCAAATAGGTGAGCAGAATTCACGGCAAAATTACCGTGCACCCCGTGATTCTAATGCTCCTGACTTCACGTGATTCGTAGTCAGGCACATGCAAATCGTTACACGCCGTTTACCTTGGAAAAAACCACTTATTCACCCCAGGTAATGCATGTACGACGAAACAAAAAAAAGTTGTGAAATTAGTTTGTATTTCAAGAAGAAATAAATTTAATTTTCGCCTAATTCTGTGACAGATTCCAACGACAATAGCGTCTCTTTTTTTGCCATTGGACCCTTACAAGTAACCAAATCGACCCCTCTATTATATATTTACAAGGAAGCCTCAGTTTGTCAAATAGACCTTTCTATTAAATATTAAAGAGAAGGAAACCTTGTTGACACCTAAAAAGTTGGTCTGTCCACCCCCTCTGCTGCTCAACCGTATACCATTTATCCTTACCTACAATCCAGACACTCCTTAAAGAGGTAAAAGCATCCATAAAAACTGGTCTATCATGGAATCTTGTGACAAGCTGAAGTTAATCCTCTCGAACAAACCAGTAGTAGCCTGCCACGGACCAAAAATAAAAACCTTAAAGACATGCTATTCACAGCGACAATCATAGCAAATCTGGTCCCTGTGGTCATACAACTTGCAAAACCTGTCAAAATATGATAAAAACCAGCACCTTCTGTAGCACAGCAACGAGCGAAACACTGAACTTACATGGTCCAAACAAAACGTGCAAAACAGAGAATGTAATTTATCTCCTAACACGTAAGTTCTGTGGCCACCATTAGGTCGGAGAAACTAAAAAACTGAGTGGATGACAAAGAGGGTTAGGGTTAGGGTAACCCTGTTGCAAAACACTTCTCTTTCCCATAGCAGCAGAGGGGGTGTATCGGACAACATTTTTAGACAAGTTTTCACTGAAATCACGCTTAAAATCAATGAAACCAATGACATCAGACCCAAAAGTCAATGACATCAGGTCCCAAATGTGTGTGTGAATCATGGATTAGGTCCAAAAAAAAAAATATGAAAAAATCAATGAAATTAATGAAATCAAAAACTTTTCAACTATTACATTTTTTGGGAAAAAGGGACTACAACATCGTTGTCACTCACCCTCTCTGCTGCTATGGGTTAACCGAATATTTGATCCAGTCCGATACGATATCGTGTTCCAGACCTTGTCTGGGGGACGAAAATCACTACGATTTCACAAATAGACTAATTTGTAAAACCTCCTCTTGTAAATCAATCAGATTATTAGACTGGTCAGTGAGTTTGAAATTAATTCTGGTTAATGAATTATTATGACATCGCATATAGACTGGATTCACCGGGGACTCAATTATTAAAAACCCTGGAGGAGCTGTTGGTGCAAATGAATACAAAATATATCCCTGCTGAGCTTGATTTGATCGTTCTAAATTTATTTGATAGCTTCCTTCGATCACATCACATACTAAATTGAGCGCAATCACCGTTGAAATATTCACATTGAACGGAGCAATATGCCTACCACCACCATCTGGGTCATTATTATGGGTCAGGATAGTTGTTTGTGGTTGTGATGGTGTTTTTTTCCACGTATCATGGATTTTTTTGAAACCTTCATCGATGGCATCATCGAGAGATTTTTGTAGTTCTGAGATATTATATCCTGGAAGTTTGAATGTTGGAATATCTCCTATGCGGATCCTATATTCTATTGCAAATAAATCTCTTGTTTTAGGACTACTGTCACCTAATACTTCTTGAATAATTTGTGAATGAAATGTTTCCATGTCATTGATGATTTTGTTACATGTTTCTACGACACTGATAAATTCATCTCGGGTGAGAGTGCCGGATCTAAGAGATATAAACAACAACGAAATATCGTTATTGAAAGCTGTGAAATTTTCAGTGATTTTATCCCGGTTAGCAAGATGATGAATAAGTCGTACTCTTTCATCATATTCTACTCTAATGAAAAAATATGACTTATCATAATATCTATAGCTTTTTATTGGATTATCAGATTTTATCCTGTCTGTGATATAATCGGTTTTTTGTGGTTCTGGTAATTTAACGGTTTTTCCACCGAGTGGTAATTCAGGCCATCCTAGTACGGTTCTAATAGAACTCTGATAGATATCTACGACGTATCCTTCTGTGCTTATTTCAATGGCAGATGATAGTGTCGGCACATGAACTGTTATAGCTATTTTTGACTCTACTCCAGTAATCGATTTTATTCTACGCGCGAATTCATCATTGATTTGTTCAATTTGATATGATCCGGTTGGTATGGAAACAACATTCCAGTCTGGGGTACCGTCGGGTTTATTCTTATTTGCAAATACCAGTGAATTATTGGGTTGTTGACCACCAAATGATTTTGACCTAATATTTGGCCAACTGTGGTATACTCGTAGTTTTGCTAGTGCTATCTCCTTCACTGGGACTGGAGAGGGGAAATTCACACTGAATTCTGGATTCGTTGAGGTTATTGAGATCATGCTTGTTTGTACTGGGTTTGTGTTCTCCACTATTTGTTGAAGTAATTCCATCTGTGTTGTCATTGTTATTATATTCATGATGTATTTCTAATTTTGACATCGCAGAATCATATATATCTACCATCGCTGAAAACTCACTCTCTGATATAATTGTATCATCGAGAGATGACGATATCAATGAGGATAATTGCGAGTATGCAGTAGACACAACATGAAATTGAATTATGTAGTCTTGTAGTTTCCGTTGGCTGCATGAGGATATTTTTTTTGTGATTATTGAAATAATTCCAGCGATTGTTGTTGCCGCAGAAATGCAAATTGGAACAGCTATCGGGGCCATCATTGTCACTGAAGACAGTATAATACCGGCTCCGGTGATTACACCACTCACAGCGTACACAGTAACATCAATTGCGGTAATTCTCCTGCGATATTTTTTAATTTTCAATTCATACTCCTCAGACAAGGTTTTGAGTCTAGTTTGATACTCTCTGACCTGATCATAGCGATATTGCGATGATGAAATCATTTTTATTTTAAATATGCTATCGTTTTCAATTACGATTTACTTAAATTCGCTACGAATTCCACATACCACGTTGTTGAGACCCTAACCAAATGTTTATCAGTAGATGTGATTGTGAACTTTTCAGTTGTATTCTTGTCGATGATCGTTGAAATCGTATTATTGACCCCAGATGAACTGGACGATGAAATATTAAATTGAGACGATGGTGTTACTAGTGTTAATCGATAAATACCCTTAACGGTTGCAGTGATATCTAATGTGTTGTTTGTAGGTGTCCACTCAAATGATCCGTGTTGGATTGTGTATACTACGTTGTTGGTTTTCTCATGAGGAATTTTTGTTTTTTCAATGGCTGTTATCATCCTCGAAAGATCACTTTTGATGCCTTCGATGGAAGTTTTCGTCTCATCGATGGATTTTTTAATATCAGGGAGTTTTAGTTCAATTTTATCGAATGTAGTTCCAATAAATTTATCAATGATATTTCTACGAAATGCGGTAAACTGTTTTATGTGTTTTTCGGTTTTAGATTGAAGTGTTGCTAGTTCTAACGCAGAATCGTTGAGAGTTTTAAATCGATCTGTAATCGTCGAAAAAGTACACCCGGTTTGAGTTTACCCTGATCGGAAAATAACGCGATAGTATCCTCGATTGCGTTTTGTTGTTTAACTAAAATATCATCCAGAGAAATATTACTAGATTTCAATTTACCCTGATCGGAAAATAGCGCAACGGTGTTCTCGATTGCGTTTTGTTGTTTAACTAAAATATCATCCAGAGAAATATTACTGGTTTTCAATTTACCCTGATCGGAAAATAGCGCAACGGTGTTCCCGATTGCGTTTTGTTGTTTAACTAAAATATCATCCAGAGAAATATTACTAGATTTCAATTTACCCTGTTTGTCTTGAAATACAACTATTTCATTCGGGTCAACACTTGTTAAGTTCAACGTCTCAGCGATTTCATCTTTAATTTTTTTTGTTATATCCTTGATAGAATCAGGGGTTGCAGTGTCATCGGGTTTGGGTTTCAGAGGTCTTCCCCAAATATCAATCATGTTATTGTAAAACTCTTTCTCTCTCTAAAAAGCGATTGCTGGTGTAGTCATTTACGACAATATGAGGTGGTTTTCTAGATGCTGAAATAGCGTCAAGGACATTTAAGACTTCACTGCCGCATATTGGTGGGTCATTGATTTGTTGTGTTGGTAGCGTAGAATACCAAGTCTTCATTGGAAGGGTTTTTATATAACGCAAAAACTCTTTTGGTGGGGCTAATCCATATGAATCGAAATAGACAATCCCACGTGGATCAATAGCGTATGCAACCCAGTGAGTTCCAGGTCCGGTGCTGTTATCGAGATTAATAATACCTGTTTCAGTTTTGTTTGGTTGATGTGGTAATTGATCTTTCATAAAAACACCTCTGAAATTTTTAATCACTAGATTTTTAGCAGCATCCATTAAATCAAAATTGGACATTGGAACCATCGAAGATTTCTGAATTAATAAACCGTTCCTGGTAGTCTCAGGCCTGATCCGTGAACGGATCTCCCGCTGTACCATGAATACGGGGTTCCTGGTAGTCTTAGACCTTTTCCGCTGTACCAAGAATACGGGGTTCCTGGTAGTCTTAGACCCTTTCCCTTTTTTTTATATCCTTGTCCAGTTGCCTTTTTTAGTGCCATTCCTGCTGCAGTACCAACGGCTCCTAACGCTGCTGCTTTAGCCACCGCTGGGGCTGCTGCTGAAATCAATGCTGGTATTGCAGCTAACAATGGAAATATACCGCCTGTTTTCATCATATTTTTAATAGCAGCCGCAGAGAGAGTAATCTGAACTCCCTTTTTATCCTTGAAAGCATCATTGAAATGTTTCACCTGACGAGTTGTCAGCGATAATTTATTTTCACCACCAGTCATTTGGCTGGGTTTCAACGTGATTGTGGTTCCACATTTTTTAGCCGATTCTGATTGCAATTTTTTGATTTGACCAGGAGTTAACGTAACACTAATAACACTATATGACATTATATATAATTGATTGATTCTAATTCAATGAAAAATCGAGAAAAATCGTTCAAAGATTTTCTACTGGGGCATCTACCACTCTCATTCTTCCACCAACACCTTCGAGTAGCATTGATTTATCACTGAGAATGACAGCAACCGCTCTATAATCAGCAATAGCACCACGAGTCACATTAGCCCTAAAGTGTATATCAACAACTGACTGTCTTGTCAAATCGAGATGTTCCAGTGAGAAGTAGTAGATCGGATACAGTTTTTTAAAATCAAATTGTGATATTTGCAAACCAGTATCGACATTTTGATCGCGTGCCATAAATGACAACAGACGATGATAAACTCGTGCAATATGATTTTCTGTGTAATTAAGTTGTATATCCTCAGATGGTTCCTGCTGGCCGTTTATTCTCAGTGAGACGTCTTTCACACCTAATTGATCAAATATCATATGACTGAAACGTTGATTGCCAACTCGTGCGGTATCCTGTAACGCAATAAATATATGACGTGGCGCAGAAACGCCTTGATTTGATGCTAGGTTCCAAGTGAATAACCCGTTGATATTTGATTGTTTCACATCTGTACTCACGGTTAGCCAACTCAACAACGACTTTCCTCCTTGGTCCATAAATGATAGTAGTCGTTGTTCTGCGGTGATTGCTGGAGTCAACACTGGCATCCACAATGATATTTTTGTTAAATTGACTTTACCGGCATCATCATTTATATGTGCTGCAGCTGGGTTTGCTGGAATCCTCCAAATTGCGTCGTTATCATCACTCTTTCGTACAAGCGATACTGTATGCTTCGCCCCGTAGATAACTTTTCTGACGTTTCTACAGAATCCAAAAATATGATGCAGTGGAATCGCACATGAAAATGATTTACGCCCTACTCCCAACATTGCGTTTCGTGTTGCAGCTCCTAGATTGAAATTAGGATCGTTGTTTATAACTACAGCCTCGACATCAGCATTAGCTGTATCAGCATTATTTCTTGGTCGTCTTACAACAAATGGATTTCCACCAGCGGTATTCTTACCATCTTTTGCAAACATCATAGACGGACCCGCTGATCTTGTATAATCATCAGAATATCTCGCTAACCCTATGATTGTTGTGGCCACATCAACATCACGATCTATGGACTCAATTTCTTTTCCATCAATGAGATATCTAGCACTCTCAAATAACGCCATAATACCATTATTGACAAAACCGACTTGAGTACCAGCTGGATACGGTGCTGGTACAGCAGTAGTATCAGCAGCTGTTACAATTTCTCCTTCTACTTCAATAAATGCTTCACAGGGCAAAAAGTATTTACTGGTATCATGGACTTGAAGATCAATTCTTGCTCGACTATTTGAGTCCATGGCATGATAGGCGTAATATTGATAATCGCGTACAGAATCATTCTTGGGGACTGGGGCGTCTATATCAAATGCTGGATCAGATGATTTTTTGAACATTTTATTCTATTTATCAGAGTCTAAATCGTGAAATCGTAAACGATTTTTCCATTTCATCGACGTAGTTTTTTAAGGCCACTTCCTGCTATCATGTTTGCAATATTGCTTTGGTCCCCTTGATTTACCATCGACGCTAGTTTTTCATCTACTGCGTTATTTATTATTTTACTAACACTTGCAGGCATTTCTTCTGTAGACGGTAACGGTTTCTTTTTTCGCCCCACTAATGATGTTATTTTATCCTTCGCAGTTGAAAACGCTTTCCCGGCAAGATCTCCAACAGTACTAATACCCTTATCACGAATAACATCAATGGCTTTCATTGATAATTGTTTAGCTAACGGCATCACTTTGGGGGCCATTCTTGAAAAGAATCCTAAAATGGTATTGCCGAGGCCATCTCCGTAGTATGCTCTATAAACTGGAAACCGTGAATTAACTACATAGACGAGGGTTGGTTTATCATGATTGTAATGGATGATCATTATTATAAAAACAATAGTGTTTTCAATTGTTATTTAATCGCTATGATACCCATTTGCTAACTCGTCAATGAAATCTCGATATGTTTTGATATCCATGATACCGCCGGCAAATAACCGTCTACAAATATCAGCTGCTTCATTAATTATTTCTGGAGAGTTATTTCCAGCTCGGAATCCTCCTACAAGAACATCTAATCGTGATATATCATTGATAACACTATCAGGACAAGTGTTTACAATCCTTGGATTTCCTAATCCACTTCCGCTATAACCAGTTGCTTCATCTAGTTTGTCTGTATCCGTGGTTTGTAAATAATCAAGAGTATCATCATCATCATCATCACGTGGTATTTGTTGTTTTTTAGGTTCTTCTTGTTTTTTTTGTCTCCGTGTTGGTGTTTGACGTCGTTCTTCTAAATCATCATCATCATCAGGTGGTAGTTGTTGTTTTTTTTGTCTTCTTGTTTGTCTACGTGTTGGTGTTTGACGTTTTAGTTTTTGCCGTTCTTCTATTTCTCGTTGTCGCTCTTCTATTTGTTCTCTTTTATAATTACTAATTCCCTTTTTAAATTCCTTGTACCCTATCTCATCCTTATTCAAACGACCAATCCCTTTATTTAGTTTATACAAATTATCGAACCAATCATTACTTGGTATTCTATCATTTTTATACTCGTCCTTTAAAAAATCTTTTTTTGAATTATAGCTTTGAGCAGCAAAATTACCAAAGGCTTGATAATCCTTTGATTTCAATAATTCAAATTTTTTTATTACTATTTTAGCATGATCAGTAAATTTATTCAACAGAGAAACAGTCGTTTTTTTCGGATCAGTTTGTTCAGTTTGTTCAGTTTTCGCTGCTAGTTTTTCAAGTACAGAAATAAGACCCTCTTCCTTTCTCTTACCGTCAGGATCATCTCCCAGTATAGCACGCTCTACCCCCTTCGCTGCTGTGGTTACTGGTTTAAACAACTCTTCAGACCCCAGAGCAAAATCAGTCTGAAGACTCTGTCGTTGCTGCAGTTTATTTCTTACAGAGTCACGAATTGGTATAAATTTCTTAATTGCATCTAGTCGCTCACGAGCCAATCGGGTTGTTAATGCTTCATTGACCATTATTTGAAATCAGAAACCATTTTTCAATTGTAAAACACTTTTCCCACTTTTGTTACATGTCGGATGATTTTTTAACACAGTCATGGAAGCGTTATTTCATCGTGAGACACCTTCTATCAATGATGGAGCAACTGTCATAATTGTATATAAAATAAATAATACTGACACTTGCTCCATTCTATTTTGACATGTCGGATGATTTTTGATACGGTCATGGAAGTGTTATTTCATCCTATAACAGCTTCTATCATTGATGAGGAAAGTGTCATAATTGTATATAAAATAAATAATACTGACAGTTTCCTCATTCTATTTTTGACATTCCCGTTGAGGGTCGGCTAAAAAAATGAAGGTCGATGATAATGGTCGGGCAATCAATGGTCGGGCAATCAAAATTGTTCATTTTCTTGAATTAATGCTCGTAGGTTTCTAATTTTAGAGTTGACTTCTTTTTTCAATTCGTATTCGTACCCCAATTCTTTTCGTATTCCTTCTACGATAGTATACAACGGAACGAACACACTGATGTCACTGGAAAATGAAAGAGAGTCTTTAATAGAATTCTGAATTTTTTTGATGAGTGCATATTTCTTGGGTAGCATATATTTGTTAGTGCTAACCCCGTATTCTATATCCTGAAAATCAGACACAATTTGATCAGGATTTAATCCATCTGATAGTTTGATATCCTGATTTTTCAATTTTGCTATTTCAACTATGATGCTATTCATGTTTTCAGAATTCATTATTCTATAAGTATGACATATCTCTAATTGGAAATTATGACGCATTAGACATAACTAAATTGAACTTTTTGCCCCGTCTTTTTTGAAATAGCCGATCGATAAATCCCCTCTGCAACGAATCGTACAGAAGTCGGACAGATATTGAAATATTTTCCGGCTTCATTCATAGATGAAAATATTTTTTCTTCATTAGTTATTGTATTCAAAGATGTCACAGGTCTCTTCCCAACCGTTTTGCAAGTGCCAGTCTTTCCTTGTTTGGAATTCTCACTCAGTGTGATAGCCTGCAGATTGGATACAGAATTATTCTTTGGATTAGAATCCTTGTGGTAAATAACAAAACCATCCTTGATCAATCTATAATGACATTCATACACGAAACGATGAATGAGATAATTTTTCGTTTCTTTTCCTCCGCCAACAGTAAACCTAAAATACCCTTGATTAGTCACAACACCGACCGGTTTCTTTAGTCTACGGTTTCTGACAGTACCATCACTGGATGCTTCATAATTTGTAATCACTGGATGTGGTCTGAATTCTTGGTTCATATATACTATTCTATTGTTTGTCTAATTCAGTGTTTGGTTCAATAATTACATCACTGGAAAATCTTTCGATATAGTCTTGCGGGGTTCTTATGATTTTATCCTTGATGTTGTCAGGGTCAAGGGTCTTTTCAGGGTCATAATTTCTGATAGATTGTCCATTTTTTATTCTTTTATCATAATAACGCTTCAATTCCCTATATCGCTTACCACCACAATCACTACACAATTGTGATCTTCCCTTGACCCCAACCCCACATCGAATACAGGGTAACGGACCAAGACTTCCACGTCGAAAACTTTGCATATGATACCTACAGTATTCATTTTTTCTGCATGATTTGTTACACGGGGTTACATTTCCCATCATGAGCCATTTGCAGTGATTCATTATACATAAAACTTTCATTTAAATGTTTGTTTTTTATATAGCATGAAGGAGTTCAAGAGATTGACTTCGCAAAATGCTAAATTCAATGCCGATAGAGAGTTCAAGAGATTATTGAAAATCAATCCTAGATTTAATCTCGATAGACCAAAAAAACGTCAAAAACGTCCAAGAGACGGAAACATGAAAGAGTTTAAGAGATTATTAAAAATCAATCCTAGATTTAATCTCGATAAACCCAAAAAACGTCCAATAGACGGAAACAAACGTAACAAACGTCCAAGAGACGGAAACATGAAGGAGTTTAAGAGATTATTGAAAATCAATCCTAAATTTAATCTCGATAGACCCAAAAAGCGTAACAAACGCAAAATAGACGGAAACATGAAAGAGTTTAAGAGATTATTAAAAATCAATCCTAGATTTAATCGCGATAGACCCAAAAAACGTAACAAACGTCCAAGAGACGGAAACATGAGATCATCATGGAAGGATGCTCAATTCAATCTTGATATAGTTTCTAATACACCCAAGAATAAAATTCTTGATAAACCCATCAGAGACTGTTTTAATGAATTCAAGCGTGATGGAGCATCTTATTGCTGGTCAACATTTCGAATTGATGGTGTTGTTGACGCTACCATGAATGATGAAAAAGCAGCAGTGATCATTTCACGTGTTGGGGAAAAAAGTCATTTTTTCCGAATCAAATTCATTATCCGTGAGAATGGCAAATGGATTATTAAGGATAAATTTGAACCCATTCTCAAGGGTAAAAAAACTGTCACCGTGAATCAGGATTCCAAACCGGGAATTTTGACTGGAATTGATAAACCCTACTACGAAAGATCTTATCCTGTCACAGCAGTTGTTTACGGGATCTATCCGCTCAATGAAAAACCTGATATTTCAAAACTAGCACCCATGAAATATTCGACAGGGCTCAATTGTGTAGCAGAACGAATAATAGAACACTTCACAAATGCATCCCGGGGGAATAAACTCACTGATCTAAGACAAAAAAAAATAACCGAGTGGGAGTTCACGGTAAAAGAGCATGGAGCAACAATTCAGGACATAGCCAAATTAGAAACATCATTAAGATTTCCAATATCGGTAAGAACAATCACCGGTGAAGTATTATACGAATCGAAATATCAATCAAAAGGAACCCCCATTGAAATTATTGATCATAACGCGCACGCGTGGTCATCTGCAGTAACAATATTTCCACGGGATAGAACCGTAAAATATCTATCCCCAGCAGGGTTGGGACCTGAAGAATGTTTTACCGAGCAGAAATTATTTGATGCTATTTACCATTTGAGTAAAAACGATCCTGTGTCAGCGTGGCTATTTCATAGTAATTCAGACGAAGAATGCAGATTTGATCAGTTTGTAAGGCCCAACGGAGAATTATACCGTACTGAAGAACTGCAGAATCAACTGGAACAACTAGCTAGTGAGTTTTCTGAGGACGGAGAAGAAGACGATCAATTATTAGCAAACTGTTTTACAGTACCATCCATTGCAGCACATTTTGCTAGAAAGAAAAACGCGTGGAAACCAACACGAAGTGAGTTTTTATCAGATGTCAAATTGTCCTGTCTTGAATACAGCCATGGAGGATTATGGAACACAAAATACACCGCTGATACCGTTATTTCCGTTGATATGATTGCGTGTTATCCAGGAAGTTTTCTTGGGTATGGAGAGTGTGAGAAATATTTCAAACGATTTGGACACCCTACACACGAAATGACCCGTGTTGCTATTAATGGACCACTGCCTGATTTTGATTTAACCGGATTCGCTTGTGTAGGATCATTTGAAATGGCTGAAGGACTTCATCCGTGTAGTTATCTTTGGATTGGTAAACACATGTCTGAAAACACTGGATGCCAATAGTGTTGTTACGGTATATGCTTGATTGTAAGATGTTAAAATCATTAATTGTCAGTGAAGCAATTATATCCTATCGGGCACAGAAATCAGTCTGGTTACCACAACCTGATCTAGAAAAAATAATTAGCGAAGAGCGAAAACTGTTTCCTGATTTTAATGAACAACAAATCATGGATTGGTCCAGACAGTTATTTGAAATCAGAAACAATGAAGCAAAAAATCTTGGACGAAGAATAATCGGTAAATTTACCCAAGGTGGCAAAGATGATAATACGAAATATTCTTCACGATTGATTATAGACAACGCTGAATACGATTTTGTAATCGCGGATCTAACGAATAAGGGCTTATATGTCAATCGTAAGGACGCATTTATGTCCGATGGAACCAAATTGGGTACAATTGTTACTTACAATGATGGATACCATCCGCAGTACACACATTTGAGAGCTTCTATGCTTGGTTATGCTTCTATCAATCTGTTTTCAATGATCAATAAATTTCCTACCACCGCAGTTAGAGTTGCTACTGACTCATTTTACATAAATAGCAAAATGGCTGATTTTAAGGCTACTGGCAACGAGAAATGGGGATCATGGAGAATTAAGAAAGAAATGATTCATGATTATATTCCATCAGCAGATGTTACCATTGAAAATAATTACTTAGAAAGCAATCAGTGTTCAGAATTTTCTAGTGCACCACCGATTTCTGATCCAATATGCCTGTATAAAACAGTTTATTTAAACGGCTGTGGTGGGTCAGGAAAAACAACCCGGGCAATTGAGTTATTTCGTCGTGGAAACGCTAGCGTTTCTAACATGATTGTGCTAACACCAACTCATAGACTTGCAAGAGAAATGATACAGAGAGGGGTAAATGCCTGCACTTATCACAGCTTTTTCCGATGGAAGGGAGATAAATGGACTCCTGAGCGCATGGGAGAGAAATTCATTCCTGAAATTATCATTTGGGATGAAATAGACACAGTGTCAGAAGATGTCTTAAAAATATTTCTTGAGTGGTTGTTATTGAAGAATACAAAAGTCGTCATGTGCGGTGATCACGGCCAACCACCACCATTTGTCGGTGCATCTCCCCATGAATGGCTAAAGGGTTTTGTAGACTATTATGAAGAAATTGATACAGATCATAGATCACTTGATAATGAATTAAAAGAATTGAAGAAACTAATTAGATTACAACCGGATAGAATCCAGTGTGAAATAACCCGTGAAATAATTTCGGAAACTCCCATGAATGAGTTTTGGGAAATGTGGAGACGAAACGATTTAATCATTGCAAGTAGAAAAATAGTCAGGGACACACTTCAGATGAAGTTATTTGAATTGCATAAACAAAAATTTGCAACACTTCCAGTGCCTCTTTGTTATAGACCATCGGATACGCGAAAACAGAACATCGAAGTTGATATTCCAGGACAGAGTGAAAAGCAGAATTTAGTATTAAATGATATTGTGCTGGTTGATATCAATGTTGTTGAAGATGCATTGCGTGCTAATAAATCCCCATGGACGCTAGGTTATGCAGCGACGATACATTCTTCACAGGGATTGACTATATCGGATACAACTGTTTGGATGGTAGATAATCGCATAGAATGGTCAAATTTAGTCTATCTTTCAGTATCCAGAGTACGAAAAATAAATCAACTTCGAAGAATTGTCCTGACAGAGTCAGGCGATGATGAAATCATTGGTGGCGATAATGAAATCATTGGCGATGATAATGATATTATTGATAAAAAACTATCCGGTTAAAAACAACAGGACAAAAAAAAACAACGAGAATTTGATATTGATGCTGAATTAATAATCACTTTGAAGAAACAACAGAATAATCACTGCGCGAGTTGCAATTGTATAATGCGTTGGCAGTATTCGGATAAGGATCCTCGCCAATTCACCGTAGACAGAAAAAATAACAATCTCGGTCATGTCAGAAATAATGTGATGTTGACTTGTCTTGAGTGCAATAGACGCAAGGGTGCTAGTTAAGCCCATGGGGTGGCAATTGAGTATCCTCGGGTATCACTTGTAATTGTTGTCTAGTAAAACCCCGTTGAGGGGCAGTTGAATCCAGTTTATAGATTGGAGGTCTACCCGTAGATCGTGTTATACTAGATATCTTATGCGTAGTGACGCTCCAAATAGGATCAGTAGCCCTTTTTCTATCCCCTTCAAGCTCTCCTGGTTCGTATAAGTACCTCACAATGACATTACTACCAAGAATTGGTTCTTTGAAATCTTTTTGTGGTTTTTCAGGTATCGACTTCTTTTTAATCGCGTTGATAGGTTTCATGTTGATGGTTCTAGTAATCTCGTTATTCAGTGCGGTAACTACACCTGGTAATCTCTTCACCCATTCACGGGATCTTTTTTCTTGGATGAATTCTTTTGCATATTGATATCCAAATAACCGCTCAGCAAGGGTTTTATTAAACCGTTCTACAATGGCCTGATCACGATGCAGTGCAGTATGCCCTCGTCTGATAGCGACATTGTGATATTTCATTGTAGATAACACTGCACCCTGAAATTCCTTGCCCGGGTCAACTTGTAACAGATTTGGCCAGTGCAGAGGACCTCGTCGATAAATCCTTTAAAATGCAGAAGCGACTTTAGTGGCCGATTTTGTTTTTAACGGTTCTGCTTCTTTGTATCGACTTGCAATATCAACTACAGTTAACGCATATTTGTAACCACGATCATGTGGCACAAATAATAGATCAGCCTGATGAACTTCATTGGGTCCGGTTACATCAAAATGCGAGAATTGAATTTGTTTAGGCGGTGGTAGATAAATTTGCCATAGTGCCTGTTTGGATAACCAATGAGCCGCAGTGGTTTTTTTCACTTTTGCGGCGCTAGCGAGTTTACTGATTGCAGCGTTACCCCTCCAGTATCCTCTTGGGGAATAATAAATAGATTCCATGTTGCTATTAATTACCAGCACCTAACATCAATTTACTTTTCATAGCCGATTTTATCAAAAATGAAGCCAATTTTTCTTTGAAGGATTTATCAGTGATAGAATTCAACGCATGAATTAATTTCACATCTGCTAGATGCCTGTGTTGCAAATTGCTGCTTTTATAAGCAACATCATGAAGGTGACAGGCCTTATCAATAGCGTTTATTGGTTCCTCACCGGGTCGGGGCTGATTTTGATCATTGAGTCTGATATCAAGTCTTGTTCCCGGTCCACAATAACTATACCCTGGAAGGTGTTTTTCTCCGGGGTATTTTGCCCATGGGGTTCCAGGGAGTTTTGCTAATTTGGCAGCGATATCACCTCCTCGTTTTTTTTTAAAGGTTCCTTGGGTTCCTTGGGTTTAGAAACAAATCTAAATTTCTTTGTACTACACTGTACGCATTTACCAGAAAGCGCTGATCGGTTATTTTTAGTTGTAATCGTCGTCAAGTCATCTGTGCCAGTACGCGCCTTACACTTCACGCAATATAGATCCATAATTTATGTATAGAGATATGAATATAATTGATTTTTCAGCGACTAAAACAAGAGAACCAGTGAAGCATCATGCAGCGCTACCAAACTCTATCCGCGCAATTATAATCGGACCATCTGGATCCGGTAAAACGCAATTGTTGCTCAATTTAATAATGAGATGGATGAAGTGGGATAAGTTGTATTTAATTGCCCCTAGCGTAGACGACCAACGATGCTATGAAGTGCTAAAAGATTTTAATGAAAACGCTTCAGAGATTGCCGGCGAGGATGTTATTGAATTTATAACCGATATTGACGAGGCGCCATCAGTAGAAGACCTCGATGGAAGTATCAACAATTTAGTTGTATACGACGATGTCATGTTAGATAATCAAAAAAATCCTGCTAGAATATTTTCCAGAGGCAGGCATAAAAACACGGATGTGATCTATGTCACTCAACGCTACACTCAGATTCCAAAAGTGATTAGAGATAACTGTAATATGCTTGCTGTATTCAACGGCGTTGATACACATACGCTACGAAATATTTGGCAGACATGGTGTTCTGATATGGACTTCAATCAATTTAGAAATTTCTTTAGTCATGCTCAGTCTGCCCCACACGGATTTGTAACAATAAATTTACATGACCCTCGAACACGATATCGTATCGGACTGGATCAAATATTCGGTTAACCCATAGCAGCAGAGAGGGTGAGTGACAACGATGTTGTAGTCCCTTTTTCCCAAAAAATGTAATAGTTGAAAAGTTTTTGATTTCATTAATTTCATTGATTTTTTCATATTTTTTTTTTGGACCTAATCCATGATTCACACACACATTTGGGACCTGATGTCATTGACTTTTGGGTCTGATGTCATTGGTTTCATTGATTTTAAGCGTGATTTCAGTGAAAACTTGTCTAAAAATGTTGTCCGATACACCCCCTATGCTGCTCCCCTGGCCACACTTTCAGTGATGTAACACTTACTGCAATTGATAACAACCACAAAATCGAGTTCCAAAACTAGGAAAGAAAAGAAATCTGTCAGGATACGATGCCTTAGAACATTGAAACCAAGCGGACGAAATCAAACAAGATGGAAAAAGACAACCACGAGCAAATAATATCATCATCTTTTTACAACAACCACATTTAACATTTAAACATTTTTTTTTTCATTTTGCTCATTAGTCACTCACTCGCCTATAATTAGTATTAATACAATGAATTATCATGGATATAATTTACGGTTACACAAATTTACTTTTGAACAGAAAAAACAGATGGTGATATGCACCCAAATTGATATACAACATCTTCCATCAACCTAAATCTAAAAAGTGGAAAAAAAACTTATCCAAGCTTTAATTCCAATAGAAACAGTTATGCAGACTGTAATAATTCCAACGCCTTTTGGTGTTTATTATTTGTCTTGTCTCGATTTTGTCTTTGCCGTTGACAAAGAGTCCAATACGCTTAGGCTTGTGAAAACTAGTTGTGCATTCTTTGGTGTTAGTATATTGCTCTTAATCAATTCCTGACACATACGATCCCTTGAAATGAATACATATATTTAACTTACATTATTTTTTGTTATTTTTTTAATTCATTATATCCTACGGATAATTGTATTTTGGACTTGACGTTGACCAAAATCAAGTTCTTTTTCTACCTGTCCTGAGTCATTAATTGTTTTTCCATTCTATAAACATCGAAGACATAGCTGAAATTTTCCATATGAGTATGGGTTATCATCTAATTTCTTCATTTTTTTAAATTATTAACTATTCTATTATGTATGTAACAGGTAATAATATTTTGTTAGATTAACCACATTCTGGACCTTTTATTATGTTTATTATTGTCACGGGCATTTAAATATTGCTGCTTTTACACATTTCTTAGATATTTGTAATTTGCTTTTGATCCAAGACATTTATGTAGTCAACTCATTTAAATTTTAAACATTTGTTTTGAGTGACGATGTCTGCTTCTCATGGATTCGATGGTCAGTAAGAATTTTTTTAACAGTAACAAATTTTTTATCGTTCATGACATTAATTTTATCGTCATTAACATTTATGTTATCAATACTTTTTTCATTTGTCATGAAAAATCAACAAACGTTATATATCTTTAGGTTATTTTATTCGCAGGCATGTCTAATGTGCCACCCATTGTATACAGTCATTTCTAATGTGCCACCAGTTGTATATAGTCATATCTAATGTGCCACAAATTGTATATCTAATATGACACCCATCGTAAACATCCATATCTAATGTGCCACGAAGTGTATACAGCCATATCTATTGTGCCACCAATTGTATACAGCCATATCTAATGTGCCACATATTGTATACAGCCATATCTAATGTGCCACAAATTGTATACAGCCATATCTAATATGACACTCATCGTAAAGATCCATATCTAATGTGCCACCCATTGTAAACAGCCATATATAATGTGCCACAAATTGTATACAGCCATATCTAATATGCCACCAATTGTATACAGCCATATCTAATATGCCACCAATTGTATACAGCCATATCTAATATGATACTCATCGTAAACATCCATATCTAATGTGCCACGAAGTGTATGCAGCCATATCTAATGTGCCACGAAGTGTATACAGCCATATCTAATGTGCCACCAATTGTATACAGCCATATCTAATATGACACCCATCGTAAACTTCTATAACTAATGTGCCACGTAGTGTATACAGCCATATCTATTGTGCCACCAATTGTATACAGCCATATCTAGTGTGCCACAAATTGTATACAGCCATATCTAATATGCCACCAATTGTATACAGCCATATCTAATAAGACACTCATCGTAAAGATCCATATCTAATGTGCCACCCATTGTAAACAGCCATATCTAATGTGCCACAAATTGTATACAGCCATATCTAATATGCAACCAATTGTATACAGCCATATCTAATATGCCACCAATTGTATACAGCCATATCTAATATGATACTCATCGTAAACATCCATATCTAATGTGCCACGAAGTGTATACAGCCATATCTAATGTGCCACCAATTGTATACAGCCATATCTAATATGACACCCATCGTAAACATCTATAACTAATGTGCCACGTAGTGTATACAGCCATATCTATTGTGCCACCAATTGTATACAGCCATATCTAGTGTGCCACAAATTGTATACAGCCATATCTAATATGCCACCAATTGTATACAGCCATATCTAATATGCCACCAATTGTATACAGTCATATCTAATATGACGCTCATCGTAAACATCCATAACTAATGTGCCACGAAGTGTATACAGCCATATTTACTGTGCCACCAATAGTATACAGCCATATCTAATGTGCCACAAATTGTATACAGCCATATCTAATATGCCACCAATTGTATACAGCCATATCTAATATGACACTCATCGTTAAGATCCATATCTAATGTGCCACCCATTGTACACAGCCATATATAATGTGCCACACATATATACAGCCATATCTCATGTGCAACACACTGCATACAACCACATCTAATGTGCCATCTTTTGTATCCAGCCATAACTAATGTACACCACAAGGCATACACCATGCATTGTATCAAGTCATATGTCTATATGTAATAATAGTCTTAATGACGACTTTGGCTTAATTTCTCATTGGCTGATGGGGTTCAGACGATTCTAGAAGAATTCAGTAACTTCGCATCAGTTGGGGTAAGGCACATATATAGGCATATTTCATAAATGGATTAGTATGATCTGTCACATGGGGTATGTTGTGAATTATAGTCATAGTAGAAGGTGTATATAAGGGGAGAACTGAGCAATCAGATTCATTCCGATTTTTTATTTATTTATATTTTTTGTGTTCCTGCTGAAAGTCTGCAGACATGTTTTTGTTGTATTTATGTAATATTCGAGAGAAAATAATTTGTTTTGGACTGGTCAGTTAAAACAGAAGGTGCTCATTATTTGTACTATAATATTATTCTGGAACTATTTTGAATTATTTGAAGGCGTTCTGGACAACGCCATCTTGACAATGTCACGATTCTTTGCGGACCAGTACATTTCCATTTTTGAACTTTATAAAATGCATTTAATTCATTTAGGACTATTATAGTACTTTGAAAGGATTATGTTGAATTCGCTTCAAAATGATACAAGTTCCTCGCACATTTTCTTTTGTAACTTTGATAATAAAATTGTATATTAAGTTTTACAAGACTTGTTGGTTTTGCTGCTTTCTGTTAGTTAGTTTATAATCATAGAGTCCTAACACAGATCCTTACGAACCCGAGATAGCGAGACTCGGGAAAGTGTAGCCGAAGAAGTCCCGCTACAGTATATTAGATTATTGGCAACACTTTCCTTCCAAATCATTATCTGATCATTTTAAAAGTATTTTAAAAAAGAAAAGGTGACAAAATCTTTTTTATGGATTACCCATTTCTTCAATAAAACATATTTCATATTCGTTTTGAAGGTATATATCAATGTGGTTATGAACTCATCCGTGTCGTTCTCACATAACACATTGCTTTTTAAGTATAATCTGAAAACGGAATGGTTGTTATCATTCTCCATGAGCTTTGCACAAGGAAATGTCAGCACATTATGTTATCGAAAAAAATTTACTGTGCACAAGTAATACTTTCACTATACTGGCATTTAGAGCTGTTTTTATTCGTGTTTGCATAAAGGTTATGACAATGACTGGCAGATGATGGCATATTATTTACTGAGCTTAAACAAATAATGCCAGACGATTATAGCGTTTGCAATGAATTTTGACAAAAATGAGTGACAGCGCATATGATTTAACTCTTTAGCTTCCATTTTATTTTAAAATGACAAGATCATCTTCCATTGCTTGCATATATTTTAAAGTCACACGAGCTACCTCCCTTGAATTCATCCTAGTCTCTCAAGATTTACTTTTCCAACATGCACTCTAATTCTAGCAAAAAACAAACAAAGGAAATTTTCGATAAACATGTCTCCATAGTGTTACTATTGTATGGACTTAAACTATGTAACATAATCGAATGACACTCAACAAGTTCTGTAAAATGCAAAAAATAATTTATTTCCCTATCATCATCATCATCATCATCATCATCATCATCATCATCATCATCATCATCAGTCCCGTAGTGTGGAAGACCGTTGGGGCACAAGACCTAACAACCAGCTTCCTCCATTAATCTGGATTTTTCGTCTATCTCAGTGTGTCGCCTGTCCACTCTCTGAACCCCGTCTGCTCCTCGGCAATGATCGTTTCATACTGTGCTTTTAGTCTGTTCAGCAGTATCCTTAACATGGCTTTGCTTGGATGGCTTATAAGACTGATTGTACGGTGGTTTTGACGCTGTTGCACGTTGCATTTATTGGGAAGGGTGATAATCAGTGATCGAGTCCATGGCGATGGCCATACTCCTGTTTGCCAGATCTTGTTGCAGATGTCTGTGAGGGTGCTGATCATTTATTTTCCCCCAGCTTGGATTAGTTCTGCTGGGATGTTGTCCAATCCTGCTGACTTACACTTTTTCAGTAATCTCACTGCGGCTTCTACTGCTTCGCATAGGATAGGGTGGTTGTCGCTGTCAGTTGCTGGAGGGACGTTCAGTATCTTTGGATCTACTGTGGCTCGGTGGTTGTAAAGTTCTGCACAGTACTCTGACCATCTTTTCAGAATATCTTTTTCTTCTGTGAGGCAGTTTACGGCTTTGTCCTGTAAGGAGGTATCCCGCGTTTGTTTTGTGCTTGTTAGAACATGGACCAGTTTGTATGCTTTCCTAATATTGCTCCTTTTTAAGTTTCCTTCAATGTCTTTGGTCATTTCTTCTATCCAGTTCTCTTTTGCTTTCTTCCAGCTTTTCTTGACTTCCCGTATCGTTATTTTTCTTCTTCAGTTCCCTCCTCTTGTCACACAAGTTCAGAAACCTCAGCTATGACCCAGGGCTTCTTGACTGGGCAATGCTTGCTGAGGATATCGCTGGCTGTTTCGGTCGTTGCTGTATTGAAGGTAGTGATCACTTTGTCCATGTCGGTATTGACAACATCGAGGATAGTCAGTGTTGCAAGTTTCCAACAATCATTCGTAAAATGTTTTTGCTACATCGGGATTCTTCAATTTCTCCAGATCAGATTTTATTCTTGTGTGGCTCTCTTTCTTGACCATTTTTAGATGTAGCCTGTAGGTCATCACCACCAGATCAAGGTCAATTCATATATCCGCTCCGGTAAAGCTTCTAGTTCCCTAGAATACAAGTTAAATATTAAAAATGTCTTAGTTCTAAAAGTTCCATTACAAGCAAAATATTATCAAGTATTTAAAATGAGTTCAAGTGGAATTCAAATGACGTCTAATCTATTGTGATGATGTGCCAATAGTCCTGATGTATTACAAGGATATAATCCAATGTTTTTAAATTAATTCATATTAATTTCAAACAGCTACTAAATTCTAACGTCTGAGTCTGTGAATAATTGAAATAAACAAGTTAAATCCCACAACTGAATTGGATACAACTATTTGAATTAAAGTTTGACATCTTTCTCCAAAAAAGTCATTCACAGTAGTAACTGGGAGTACAATGGTGCCTTCTATTAAAAAAATTTTGAATATTGGCTTTCATTTTGTCCAGAACTCCTAGTGCCATATTTAATACTATATTCTTTTTAAAGTCTTTTTTTCCAGTATTTCAAACTTAAAGCAAATGTAAACCACTTGTAGGTTTAGTTTCCAAGGTTACTAGTGTCATATGGAATGTTCAACGTTAGTACAATACATAGTAGAAGGAAGAGTAAGAGAATTACATCATACAGAGCGTAAAACAACCGTACGGGTCAATCGGTTAATTTCAGAGGATAATGGCCTGTTTTTGGATTTCTGAACTTCTGGTCATTGACCAGGGATGCTTGCAGGATGGCATGTTGTCAATTGTCTGTTATTTGTCCATCTATTACTACAAGTTCGTCGTTGTAACTCTTACTAACCTATTTGCATGATTTTCATAAACGTTTACAAACACAATCATCCATGATCGAGTTAATCCTAAATGAAATGGTACTGCCTGGACATTCAATATGGTCGCAACAATAAGCATTTTGAAAATATCCGGTGATTGTAGTTGGTAGACTGAGCTTCAGATGTTTTGGAGCCGTTAATTGTGGTTTTTATAAAAGGAGCTGTAGATTTAAAAGTGTTTTAGGAGCCGCTAATTGTTGTAGGAGCCGCTAATTGTAGTAGGAGCCGCTAATTGTAGTTCATATCAAAATATAGGGAAAAATTGCAATCACCGTCATTTAGGAGCCCCTAATTGTTGTTGGAGCCGCTAATTGTTGCCCATATAAAATAATAGGGAAAAATTATGATCACCGCCGGGGTACCTGCGGCTTTCCATAGATTTTTATTAACGGGATCGTAGAAAAAAAAAGTGTTTTATGAGCCTCTAGTAGTAGCCACTAATTGTAGGAGCCGCTACTTGTTGTCCATATCAAAATATAGGGAAAACTACCTGTCCGGTTTGTCGCTGTGTCAGCGATCCCACCTTGATGTCCTTGGCACTTTGAAGTTCAATCTAAGGAAGCTTCTCAATTTGAGCTCTCCTCCCTCGATTTGAAGTTTGAGCACTTTACTCCTCATTTTGGTATACACCGTGAGCCTTCTATTCATCGCTTAGTTGTTTCGCATACCGCTGTGGGGTGATGATACCATTAAAAGCCGTCACGAGATCACCTCCAGGGAACGCTCGCACCAGTTCATTTATCAGCGATATGACTACATTGAAACGCATTATTCGACCTTCGGTAAAGTGCTTGTCGCTGGGTGATCCCGCAGTAAATCTATCTCAGACGACGAATCAGTTCATTTTGTAGAATGAAATTTTGTCCGTGTTTGAGTATAACATTCACGCCGCGTCTCTTTCGATCCATCATTGTGGCAATGCTTCAGATATATTTTTAATCTTATTTTATGTATACTTTTAAAATATATCTTTAATTGCTTGTCAGTTTTTGATTTCTTTAATTGCTTGTATTTTTCTGAACTAGAGACAAACTTTTTATCTTAATAATAATATAGCATAAGGAAAATGCCATAAAGGAAAGAACCAATGCCAGTTTTTATTTCAGAGCATGACAGAGAGATGTAATAGAACCTGCAGATATGAAGACTGCCAAACACAAAGCGATCATCAAACAAGGAATCTCAGGACCTCAGCCATGCCTAGGATGTGGAGCTGGTGTTTGTGAACGCATACAAGTGTGTCAGAACTGTGGTAGCCAGAACATCAGGGCGACCACATATTATTACGAGAAAGGAAGAAAAAAACAACAAGATTAAGAAAACCAAACCCATCATCGACGACTACATGGCACAGGTTAAAGATTCTGCAATCAGGAAACAACAAAAGCGGGATTAGCGACATCGACAGGAAAATAATGACATCAGCCGTGTTCCTGGTTGTTATGAGATCATTTAGCCAACAATTTTGTTTCAACCAGACGCGATTTCTATATCAATAATGATGCCCCATATATGAGTTTGATGAATTCTTCTTGATGCAGGAGATGCTGTGTTTCACGAGATCTCTGTTGTAAATGATGTTGAACGTCCCATTGTCGTAGAGTTCTTTTTGCTGTGCACCTGTTTCTATGCCGACCACTATGGTGATCGCGAGTGGCACGCTGATGTCGATGATGAGATGATATGTGGTCATGGTGGCATCCTCGAGATCTTTACGATTTTCAATAATGGCATAGGCGAGATACCGGGTGTTGCCGGCCATGTCTCACTCTATATGTTAAAACTGCGAGAATTTTAAGTTTATTTTAAAGTATTGCGTTCCCAGGCACATAACGCAGTAATTCCGAATTAGGTCTTCATCGTAGATGACCCTGATAACATCGTCTTCAGACATTTCTAGACGTTGTTCTCGCGCGAGCAAGATTTGCCTGCGCGCCACTCCTATGGATCTCGTCGCAGTGAGTTCTAAAGTCACAGGAACGTTGTTTCTGACTACGGTCGCGAGGACTTCGCTCAATGTGTCCGGGTTGTGCAAGATGACGGCGATGATGAACACATCATCGTTGTTGTAGTCATACATTTATATATTAGAGAATAACTATTTAAATAAGCATAATGGCTGAGCATTTTCATCAGAAAATGGATGACTTCGTTGCGCGTTACTGCGTCAGACAAAACTACGCGGAGTGGTATCAGCTGATGAAGACTCCCCTGGGCGAATTCGGACTCACTACGGTCATATAATGCTGAGATTTTTGAGACATCGATCCAGTCGTGACTAAAGAATTATCTTCTCCGGGGGGTACGATTGTCTAGACGACATTACCGTGTTTGTGGGGATCAATGTTCGAGCCTGCGTTGCGACTCTAGACGGACAAGCTATTGAGAGGTAAGATCGTGTGCAATGACATCTGCATCGACGATGCAAACCAACGTTTCCACTATTCTCATGATGGGTACATCCCGACCACATTGTTCTGCTCAAGTTTGAGTGTCCGTTTGTGAGACAAGTGGGAGTGATGCCAGAGTATTATGACCTGCAGGTCTTATCTAGTCTGGCCGTATCTCCGATCGCGTCAAAGGGTCTACAGATCGATGCGGTCTTTCACAAGTACTCTTACAACCAATTGAATTTCACACCGCGTTACGACCCAAAATCGCATCATCGCGACTTTTTCCGTTATACCATAGCGCCACTGGCCATCGAGTTGATTGGTCATACTGATACGATGCTAGCCTCTAATATTACGGTACAATGTCATGGTAAAAAAAATGCTTGTACCTGTCGGGGGCGCTCTACAGATATTATGAACTTCTAAGAGAGTGGCTTGTGTAAGGTGTAGCTGTTTACTTTTGTAACATGCACAGTGGAGAGAATGTTGGTATACGCCTGTTACTTTCATGTACTGTGGCTGAAATTTCATATGGTAATTGTATGTGATCTAAGCACACTGATAACTAAAATGACTGCTCCATTATGCTAAAAAAAAATCAGCCTGAATTAGTCTAAAGGTCTCACTTGACAGTTTATCTGGTGAATTTTCATCCGACAATAACCTACTGCAGAAAAATGAAAATAATTTTACACTTATGATACAAATAAAAACAAACTAATGATTTTTGTAGAAAGCATGCATGTGATATTTTGACTGCGGCAATCAGGTTAATTCCTGATGCAACTGGTGGCTTTTGTACTGAACCAACACTGCCACCAACCCCTAAATTTTACATTCATTTTTGAAAGGAAATAGCTATTTTGAATATTTTCCTTTGACAAGGCAGCTAAAAGAATCAGTATGTGCCTTATGCATGAATATAGTTCACTTGTATTATAACAAATTAGCATACTTTTGATCACCCCTCAACCATTTAGATTTTTAGATATTGCCTGTGTAGCAAACGCACATAAATACGTAAGCCAAGTCGGCTGCTCATTTGCAGCCCAAGTTACGCATTTGATCTCCACTGCTCATCTGTGACAGGCAGTCACCAACAAGCCAACCCATTTCCAAGCCTAACTCAAAGTAAATCTAAACCACATTACAGATTTAGCTTATGTGTGAATTTATAAATGCTAGGCTTGTGATAATTAGGTTCATGCCTTCTACCTTAAAAAAGTGTGTGTGTTTGTGTGTGTCAAAATACGACACTATCCAGTGAGACCAAAGAACACTATCTTAGCAACCATTAAAATAGGGAAAATGAATTTTGCCAGACTATACAATACCAGCTTCTGAAAGTGCAATGAATGAATTAACAAACATTTAAAAAATGTTTAAAGAAAAAAAAAATCCGCTCTATATTTATTTTGTTTTTTATTTTTCACAATTGACATCTGATTTCAAGGAAGTGAAAATGACTAAGCGGAGCTAAAAGATTTTTGATAGATGCACATCTAATGTAAGGCCAAGCTGTATACTCTATAACCCATAGTACACATATCAATCATACACTTTTAAGAAAATGAATTAAAAGTTCTTTGAACAATACCTAAGATATACGAGATCTTTCTTATATAGCCAGTATAAACAGTGAGAAAAACCTGGAATGTTTTCATTTTTTTTTAAAGCAAGCTGTATGCTAAATACGAAATTATAGAGGAGCTACCAATTATATTGATAAATAGACAAAGAGACCAGTCAGTCTATCATCTGTCTTCTTACGTACTGTTTTGTCCTTCTTTTAACGGAATTACACACCAAGAAATTCAAATGAAGTTACTAAATAGTGGCTTAGCCTGGTTCCCGGCCCATATGGACATAGACCACAATTAATTTTACTATATGTTCTCTACATATATTTCTCAGTACTGACCTTTCCACAGTGTGACAATCAATACAAATCATATGTTAATCTAAAATACCTCCAAAGATGACTTCACGGTGAAATTCTTGTCAAGGGTTGATCGGCATTTTTTTGAGCTGCTGCACTGTAAACAGAACAGCATGTACACAGACCACATATTTCACTTCCGGATCATCACCAAAGCCTTATTACTCCATGTGCACTGTCGCCAAAAAACACACTGACAACCACTCTCTCTGCTCATATTCTCAAGAATGAACAATTACCTTTAAATCCCTACCAAATATGCATCAATATAACTCTTCTATCACCACCAAAAGGAGAGAGGAAAAAATGTTCTAAAAATAGACTGGAACTACAATCGTGGGTACTGAACTGGAAGTATTAATTGTGGTGTGATTCCTGACAGGCCCAACTTTTTGGGGCAAATTTTAGTAAAACTTTTATATTTGAATGCCACACCTATTTGAACTTTATACATGAAGTCTTTTTGAATTGCCTTGCATACAAGACATGTGACACCTGCTGGAAAGTGTGTAGTGCTGGTGTTCCACAGGGTGCACGTGCTGATCCATGTGCTCTTGAGAAACCAAAACTAAATTTGATATATCTTCCTTAATTATAGAACTTTTTCAATGCTGTAAAAACCTAATTGTACTACAAGATAAGGCCTGTCTGAAAATATGTTTAAAGATTATACATTGTGATCAATTAAAATTTTAATGGAAATTTAAATAAACATTTAAATTTATAAACTAAATTATTTTGAAAAATTAAATTTTCATAAAAGTTTGATAACAGATTTTGTCAAAGTTTAGACAGAAAAGTTTATCAATCAATGGTCTTTAAAATAAATGATGGTTTGGGTCTGTGTAACTGAGAACATTTTTCCCAGGGGTAGTGAAGTAGCATGACTCATAGTGATTTTGGCAACAAACCGCAATATGCCTGTCAAGGTGCATATAGGTGTACACACTAAAGAAGCAACAACAGGTGCTATGTTCCATATTTATTGTGTCAGGTATTTAGGCAGTTATTTGTACAACTAATATTGCACTAGGATTTAAACATCTGATGGGACCACTTCTATGTTTTATAGGAAAATTGCATTACATTTCAGTGTCGATAACTACAAAAAGCGACAATAAGATAGGAAAATACAGTTTTTAGGCAGGCTTTACCTTACTGAACAATGGTGCTAATCTCTCCCATGAAGATCTAAGCCATGTCATTGAGGTGCTGTATATTAGTGTGGTGATATGATCACTTATGACAGTACACTGCATATGTCCTTATGAAACCTTGCTATCACCACCAGACTACTGGAGAGCTTCCAAGCTGATCCACCACTAACACTTTGTTCCAGATACCAGCCTAGACCTGAAAAGATATAAAATGTTTCACTTATATCTAGAAAACAGTAAGATGTATGCAAACGAAGTTAAAATGTGTTAGATATAGTGATTTCCAAATAACATTCAGGCAGCAAGCATAGGAAATAAATATTAAACTGGACAGAATGACACTCAGAAATGTGAAGTAATTGTCATGTATTAAAGTAATAAATTCATCCTAAAAGTATATGAAGTTTCTATAAGCATATCTGGTCATTTACAGGTTAAATAACTAATCAGGTAGACTATGCATCACAAACTTTAAGGAAATGCGGGGACGGTGAGGTTTGATCATTGGTGGAAACATTAGTACATGCCAGTATACAGGATAGTCAAGCGACAATGTAGTAAAAAAGAATATATTACTATAAGCAATCTTATTCATGAGGGAAATAATAATTCTGGATATTGCAAGAGAATACAGCCAAATGTGGCCACACAAATCAACTACAGGTACCAATACATCCTATATCATAAACTAAATGTGAAATTCTGATCCCCAAAACTTGTAAACAAGAATGGAAATTTGCATATGTGGGACATATACAATGTAATTGTTATGATCAAATGTGCAAAAATAATTCCAATGATCTGTTTGAACATTTAAAGTGTATTTTTAAGGGTGTTTGATACCAATTATTAACCTCAATGGTTCAATAGAATCAGATATCAGCTGATATTACAATACCGCACTCTATCCAAGTACTGAATTGAAATATGTTACCATACATGGGCATATTAATGAAGAAAATAACATTTTGGGATACATTTAGTGCACACAACCAGAAATGTGTCTTACAGATTCACTGTAGGTACAATGTCAGCCTATATGATGTACTGAATGTGAACTTTGGATCCCAAACATTCTAAAATATGTGAATATTTGTTCATGTGGGATATGTAACCATGCTAAGATCAGTTGTACACAGTTAAACTCAAAATATCTGTTTGAATATATCTTGTGCAATCTTTAGAGTGTCAGTTAACAAATATTATTAGTAATTAACAATGCATAAATTAAGATGTATCATAAGAATTCACATAACATCATACAGGCCACAATGCCGCACTTCACTAATCAATATCTTAGCCAAACTGAACAATAAAATTGAATGCATTTTGTGCTCAACTTACATAATTTTGCTGTTTTCTTACATCCAAGGGTAAATATACATGTGGAAAGTATATTTTATCCCTTCAGCCTGCATTTCATTCTCAGAAAGTTTAAACTGATTTAGTAGAGAACTTGAGCAGGTTCTAGTATAAAGTTTTCATCACTGTCCTCTCACTAAACACCCTGTAACTATATTTGTTAACAATTACTAAAGGCTATATAAGCAGATATGTGTTACTCAGGAAGTCACCCCATCATAAACACATAAATTAACGGATTGGACCCCTAATAAATAGTTTGAATGATCAATACAAAATAGAATCTGTCTTTCATACATTTTAAATGTTTGTCTCATTTTGACTTACAAAGATATTTTCTCTGACAAAATTTGACAAATATCCATCATTGTAGCTTGCATATGGTGTAGGAGTATAAATATGCTGATATCATTGGATATAATTTCCAAAAATATTATCTATGTGCATTTTAAGGGGCAAATTTTAATTTTTTAATTTTTTTAAAAAAAATATTAAAATTTTAAAAACTAAATCAATTTTTAAATTTTAATGTCATTTTTCTATTTTAAATGTTAATATATATGACACCTCTAAATTTCATGTGTTTATCATTAATAATAAAAATTTTATAGCATATTAAAGTTTCATCAATACTGCCTGTACAGGACATAGACCACAATTAATTTTACTATATGTTTTCTACATATATTTCTCAGTACTGACCTCTCCACAGTGTGACAATCAATACAAATCATATGTTAATCTAAAATACCTCCAAAGATGACTTCACGGTGAAATTCTTGTCAAGGGTTGATCGGCATTTTTTTGAGCTGCTGCACTGTAAACAGAACAGCATGTACACAGACCACATATTTCACTTCCGGATCATCACCAAAGCCTTATTACTCCATGTGCACTGTCGCCAAAAAACACACTGACAACCACTCTCTCTGCTCATATTCTCAAGAATGAACAATTACCTTTAAATCCCTACCAAACATGCATCAATATAACTCTTCTATCACCACCAAAAGGAGAGAGGAAAAAATGTTCTAAAAATAGACTGGAACTACAATCGTGGGTACTGAACTGGAAGTATTAATTGTGGTGTGATTCCATATAGATACCGAACATATGTATAATGTATAACGGTACCAATTGCGCAAGTCCATGTGGGTGGAGTGTAAGGTGTACCAATCAGAGAAAAACAACAACACAAGCTTTGATTGGTGGATTATGTAAGAGTTGTACTTTCTGTTAGGCTTAAAAAATAGTTTAGCCTCTTGGCAACATGTGAATTTATGTTAATTCCTATACAGATCATATTTTGTATTTTTTATGATTTTTTGAAAACGTCATAGACATGACTGAAAATAGGTATGTTGTGACTAGATAACTCATACCCCTGTCTAGTTCCAGCAGAGTTATCTCTCTTAAATGCAATGGAGTACCTGGTTTTGTCATCATCAAATTGACAATCTAACATTGTTCTCTATAACAGTGTGTGAGATGCATGCTAAATTAGGATAGAAAATATATTTATCTCTCCAAATATTAGCATTGAGGTCTATGCAAAAACAATTGGTACCGTGATACCAATAATCGGTCTCCCTAAACACAGTAATGGACAGTAATGGAGACTAAAATACTATAATGTAAGAGAAATTACAGGAATGGAGTAAATTAATGGAACTAGTTTTATAAGATTTATATGTAGACAGTTATTATTAACAGAAAAACATTCAGAAACATATTTACTTTTTGCTCCGTCACGATTGTAATTTAAAATTTTACATTCAAGACCACATGAATCACTATCCTTCTGACTTTATCATTCTTTCATCCCTCTCATTTAATTCTATGCATGTATGTAAACTGTCTTGACTTTTTCGAGACCTCAAGCCTGTGTGTTCATTCATTATGTTTATAATGGAGTAAAAATGGTAAGTTGAAAAACTTACGTCCAATCCTTTTGCACTGTATGCACACTGCAATCTTCTGGGGAAATACAATATGTATAACAAAATAAAATATATATGTTGGCACTTGTGAACGGTATATACTAATCTATGTTACCAAATAATAACATAGAGTTGCATAACTATGGAATTTAATATATTTATCTTTTAACTTCTGTTTTCATTTAAGAGACTCCACTTAAGTGTTCTTTTTTTCAAAATTTTCTAAAAAAAAAATAGTTAACTGATTTCTATTGTAGGATTAATGGCTGAAACATTTCAATTACATAACCACCAAAAACTAGTATAGTGTACATTCATTAAATGCCGCAATCACACCTGTCGCACGTGTCTTTGATGTCCAACTTTAGCTGCATATAAAATCCACTAAGTTGAGCAGGCAATGACATTTATGGCGTAACATAATTATCGTTTAACGATATACTGTGATATACAACTGTCAATGAACACTAATAGAATTGAATATCAACAATATAAGCAATATTATTTGTTACACACCGCTCCGGTGGTCTAGTGGTTAGAGCGTCGCCTAGGATGTGCGAGGTCGTGGGTTCGAACCCCGGCCGAGTAATCCCAAAGACTTACAAACATGGTACTAACAGCTGCCTCGCTTGGCGCTCAGCATTAAGAGGTTAGTAATAGGACTGGTCAGTCTGGTGTCAGGATAATGTGACTGGTGGGACATCATGCTACATGTCTGCGGCATTATGCCCCAGTGCTAGACATCACTATAAACTGTTACGTGCTTAGGCTCAAATAAGCAGCAACACAGAAAGAGTGAAAACAAACATGCTTGTATAACTTGAACAATGATTTTATTAAGTACAATTATTTTCATAAAATAAATAAACTTACGGTTTTAGAGAATCAAATCAAACATTAATCCAATATAGAATTCACAAAAATAATCCACTAATGGAATTGCAAGAGTCCTGCTAAATAAATGTTCAAATAGTTCCAGGTTCGAATCTTGACGATGTAATCCAAAATGGCTGACAATGTCACGTGATGCAGTTCTTGTTTTATAATCATCTAAATGAAATTATGAATTCAGGTTCTTTTCCAAATAATTCCTCTTGCTATGACGAAATGACACAATGTCCAGAACAAGATAATTAAAATTAACACTCAAACATAAATACACAACTAATAACGTTAAAAGCCCAGATTCTACTGAACTTTTCTATCCCAAACGACAATTTATATAACTGTTTTTCTTAAGTAAACAAGTGATCGCGTGATTTTATGGAAGTTCATGGAAGGTCACAGAAAGAAGCTACCTTCACCAAGTCACGTATTAATAGAATGATCTTGATATTTCCTACCCCCAAGAACTAAAAATGAAAAGTTGTCCTTGAAATTAATCAATAGTTTTAGAAGCTTGTTGACAATGTCTAAAGCAGGGTCGGGAATTAGGTCAACAAGCCAAGGTCAACCTGTGTTTACAGCTAGAGTCTAGGTCAGCCTGAATTTTCCAGAAAAATCTCTCAATTAATGAATATTAAGGCCTAAATGACAAATTTGGATTTAACAATAAAAAAAAAACATAAATAATTTAAATCCAATAGACGTAACAAAACTTCCACACTGCAGACATCGTAGCGATATGACTGAATTTTTTTTAAAGCTACGTTAAAAATCCAAATCACACACACGCACACACACACACACACACACACACACACACACACACATTATATGTTACAGACTTGAATTGATGTATGAACAATAGCGCTTGTTTGCTTGCTGTTTGGCCCGATTGAGGTCAACTTTTTGCCACATTGTTGTCAATGTCTAGTACCGTTTCGTCACCTCACCTATTAAATTTTCCTTGTCGCTATGTCACCGTCAAATGCTATAACGCAACGTACGCACATGCATACAAACACACAAACACACACTCTACTATCCACACAAACGTACGTGAATGCATACAAACTCTACTATCCACACAAACGTACGCGCAGGATACAAACCTAAAATATACGAACAAAAACCCCAATATCTACTATCCACACACTGGAAGTGGAGCAATAGCTCCGATGCACAACATGGGGAGAAAAAACAAACCACAAATATACATTCCAAACAAATGTACGCGAACGCATACAAACACACACTCTACTATCCACACAAAAACAAAATACTATCCATACAAACTTACGCGCATGCATACAAACACACACTCTACTATCCACACAAACGTACGCGCACGCATACAAACCACAACTAAACTATCAACACAGAAGGGAGTGAAAACAAACCCCAAATATACTATCCAGACAAAAGTACGCCCACGCATACAAACATACACTCAACTATCCACACAAACAAGAAAAAAAATTATAGCACCTCCTTCAATATCTACTATCCACACAGCAGACGAGAAAAGCTTTTTCTGTGGATAGTAGAGTGTGCGTTTGTGTGGATAGTAGAGTGTGTGTTTGTATGCGTTCGCGTACGTTTGTGTGGATAGTATATTTGTGTTTTTTTTCTACCCATGTTAGTTGTGCATCGGGGATATAGCAAGCACAAGAACTCTCTAAAATACAAGCGACGTGTAACTTGGATAGGAAATGTACCACATTATGTCTGTCTCGATTATAGAATATGTTCGTGCATTTCCCGGGAGGACAATTCATGGAAATACATTCAAACCAGAAGTACACGAAAAATGCATCAGAACTACACAACGCGTAAAAGTTGTGGCTCCAAATATGGTAAAACAGGACTCCTCAAAAAACGTTTGCGACAAAATAAACCAAGGAGAAGATGATTATGACATTTCCAGAAATATCAAGGTTGTCCAAAACATTAAACACAGACAAAAAAGACAAGATCGTCAACCGGCCAAAGACGTTTAAACAGAAATCTTGCCGACCACATTCTAAATGTAGAAAGTAAAGTGTATTCTTAGCACCCTTTCATTAGAGTTGTCCGACTCGTTGATTCCGATCCGTCCATCATACTGTACACTGACGCACAGACACAGGATATTAAACGACTCTGTTTTACGATGGAGAGAACGGTATTAGGTGTGGACAAAACATTTAATCTTGGAGATATGTATTTAACATTAACAGTGTTAAAACAACAGAGCACTTTTACGAACCGATACCGGAGAGTCTCCTGTTTTTTTGGCCACTCTTTTCTACATGGTAAAGCTGACTTTGAAACTTACAATGCTTTCTTCTCACAAATTGCCAGTCATTTCAAAATTGAAGGAATATAAAACATGATTGTCGGCTAAGATGACGAAACTGCGATTCGCAAAAGTTTAATGCGGGCATTCCCTGAAGCCACACAGATTGTTTATACACTTCACTTGAAAAAAAAATGTCAACTGATAATTCAAAAAATAGGGTCGGCTTCAATGTGCAAGATAGAAAATTAATTGTATACACCTTTTCGGTGACGAAGGAATTGCACAGGTCCATAATTCTGTAGCATTAGAAGCAAGAATAAAACATGCAACATATGTCATTTCGGAAAAAGCGTCGGATTTCCAGCCATACTTCGAAAAACAGATGCTACCAATACTGAAAGATCATGTTAACTTTCCTGCGAGGGTAAAAAATGTGGACGCCCACTGAACAAATAATAATGCAGAGTCTGACAATACTATCATGAAGATTGGAACCAACGGGAAGCAACAAAATATATCCGATCTGAAACTTAGACGTACTACAATCGATTGTCAGTTCCCATTATAAAGACGCCGAAAGATCATTGATTGGAAGAGGCAATGCATAGATCCGAAAGGAGTAGATAAGCTCCGCCCCCCTTAGAGACTGTTACTACGAACCCCAAGCTTCCCATTAAAATGCATGATTCATCACAGAATACAGGCACCATATCAGATTTTCTCTCGCGTATTCCCATTATAAAGACGCTGGTAACCAATACATACGAATACAGTACTCTGTATAGACTCGCAGTAGCCTTGTCATAGAAAAAACACTAAGGACCAAAATATCTTCCTATTTTTCATATAATCCCGATGGGACAAAATTAAGGTTAGGGTAAAGTAAATGAAATTTTTCTTAAAAAACACAAAAACTACATATCAGGGGGTACACATCAACACATAAACACTTTTTTTTAGTTTTTTCAAATAGGAGGAGGGGACATCTGTCTGGTGTCCCCACCAAAAAAAAAAAAAATTATAAAGACGCCAAAAGATGATTGATTGGAAGAGGGAATTTGAAGCTGACATCCAGATATATGCAACACAGAGTTTCTATTGACGTGTGGTGTCAAGAAACAGAAACTGAACGAGAAGCATTATCTAGAAAGTTTCTCAAAGACAAGGGTATAAATAAGCTAACAGTAAGGTCGACAAATGGTAAAATCACTGTACCAAAGACACCTTCAGGACGGAAAAACCTCACCAGAGAAAAAGGACGAGAGCTGAGCGGAGTCAGACGAGAACAAAATAAAAAAGGTGGACAGTCTTATATATATATATATATATATATATATATATATATATATATATATATATATATATATATATATATATTTATACCACATACATTAAAAATAACATGGCATTTAAAGTGTTGGTATAAAGCAAATCTATATACCAATACTATTGGTATATCAAATAGTGATCCGCCCATAGCGCAATAATACGAATATATAAACATTCTTTCTACCGTAGGCCTATAGCTCTATGAAGAATTTCTACTCATTCATTAATCGTAAATGACATGAAATTAACGACACAAATATTAATAGTCCCTGTTTTCTAAATATTAAAATGGTACACAATTTCATCGGAATCCTGTCTTTTTCCTCTCCCCCTCTCATGCAAAATAAGCACAAATCTGGAGTGAGAGAGAAATATATTGCGCTGGACGAAAACATTAAAGCTGAACTTGTACCAAGTAACCCACAGTACTCTGTTTCCTCGTAAACCTATGCTTACGCTTTCCTTGGGATTTATTTATAGTATTCATAATATCAATGATACATAGTTGCAATCGTCAGACGACACACAAGGCCTACATGTTAAATTTGTCGGTTACGATGCGCACATACTGTATTGTGTTTTAAGCCTTTGTTGTTGTTTCTGAAACCCGTTTTAATCGAGTATTAATAATTAAATATAAAACTGTCCAAATGGTCGCCAGCCCCCTCCCCCCCCTCTCTGGAGCAAAAATACACGAAAATACATGCGTTGTGGATTTTTGCTTGTGTCATACGACGATGTCTCTGGACCTATGAATGATGGCAATGTTAGTCAAGACGTACAGAGAGAGAGAGAGAGAGAGAGAGAGAGAGAGAGAGAGAGAGAGAGAGAGAGAGAGAGAGAGATGTTTAGTCTGTAGAATCGCTAATTAAATCAAAATGATGACTTAGTTGAACTGTCAATATATTAAAATATTTTTATTACCTCTTGTTGGTTCGTGATTCCAATTTGTTTATATTCCACGCGAATTTCCATACGACAGTAGGTCAATGAGTACATGCATAGTCTATAATAAGATCACCGTGTTTGCAGTGCACTACTTTCTTCATTAAAAAAAAACAACACAACAACATATTTTATGTTTAAATAATGCTTGTGTCTTATAAATGATTTAATAAATGTGAATAAAAAAGGAAAATGAAAAAGAAAACAATCAACTTATCAATTTGAATATGTGATTGTGAATAACAAGAAAAATCGTAGAACTAGATTTTGTAGCCGACAGCCACTTGGTTGTGAGGAGGTCATTTACTGGGGCAATATATCAGGAGCACATCGTAACTCCAACTTGCAATACTTCCGCGGAATTCTATAAAAAATTCTGCAGAGAGTTGTCGCCAATTTTAGAATGGTTATACAATAATATTGCACTTAGAAATAGCAAAATGACTAACACAATGAGGGAGGGTATGATAACAATAATATATAAGGGAAAGGGAAATAGGGATGAAATAAAAAACTGGAGACCCATCTCACTCCTTAATGTTGACTATAAAATTTTGAGTAAAATTTTAACGGAAAGGGTCAAAAAGTGTCTTGACCCAATTATAAATATAAATCAAACAAGTGGGCCGAAAGGAAGAAATATACAAAATAACATCTTAAACATTAAAACTATAATTGATCATATAAATATAAATGGTACTACTAGTGCTATGGTACTAATTGACCAAGAAAAAGCCTTTGATCGACTTGAGCAAAACTATATATATAAGACACTAGAAAAATTTGGATTTGGAGAAAATTTCCAAAATTGGACCAAAATTCTGTATAATGATATAAACTCGATTGTACAGGTAAATGGAGCAAAAACGGAAAAATTTGAAATTCAAAGATCAGTGAGGCAAGGCTGCCCACTATCTATGCTATTATATGTAATAGCAATAGAAATCTTAAGTACCAAAGTAAGGAATAACCCAAATATTGTAGGAATCAAAGTTCCAAACATTAAAGAAGAAGTTAAGATGTTACAACATGCTGATGATTGCACAAACTTTATTCAAGATGGAAAATCCTATAATGAACTAATAAAGGAATTTGACAAATTTGGAAAAGTTTCAGGATCTAAGATAAATCCTGATAAAACTGAAATCTTATTAATAGGAGACTGGAGAGGTAAGAAACATGGTCTGCCTGCTCTTCTTATTAAAGATAATATAAAAACATTAGGCGTAAATTTTGGAAAAGATGAACTGGAAGACAATTTAAAAGAAATAAAAGAAAGTATTAAGAAAAATTTAACAATCTGGGCACCATTGCCAATATGCTTAATGGAACGAGCACAAGTTGCAAAAAACTATATGTATGTGCACTTAAATTACAAATTAAAAACAGTAGACATAAAAAATGCAACACTAAAAAATATAGATAACGAGATTATTAACTACTTATGGGCTTTTAAAATACATTACACAACCAAAGATACACTATATAGGGAGGGGGTGAGGGGAGGTCTAGGTCTCCCCCACCCCACCCTAATTAAATGCACCAACATTTTAAATCGATTTAAGAAGATTAAAGCGGAGCCAAAAATACCTTGGCATGGGCTCTACATATATTATTTTGGTTTCTCTATGAAGCAGAGAAACGACATATATAGGAATAATAAATTAACAAAAATCTTAGATGTGCCAAGAAAATTAAGATCAATAAAAGATTTATTGTTTAAATATAGGGATGTAAAAGAATTTTGGGATACTGATACAAAATGCACATACAGATGGCTAGCACGAAACACTATAAATAAGGAAAAAAATTATGTAGAACAAAAACACTTAAATATTGACTGGGATAGGGCATGGGGAAACTGGGTCAAAATTCGATCCATTAAAATGAAAAGTACCTTGTTCAAATACATGCATGATGCATGGTTGACAGGGGAAATAGCAGTGCGACGGCATATGATCGCAGTGTCGCCAAAATGTCCACTATGCAAAAACTTTTCTTTTTCCAAAAAACATGTTATGACAGAATGTCTAACAAATATAACTGATAGAAACAAAATTGTGAATAACATTATACAAAATCAATTATATAGCAATATACAAATATTATATTTAGATGGCAAATTTCAAAAGATACTGTTAGAAGAAATAACCTCATTTATAATTAGGAATATGATAGCATGCGGACCAATAAAAAATTATGGGGAAAATTTTAGATAAGGAGGGTTCAGGGAACTCAGGAGGAGAAAAGTACGAGCAATGAGAGCACGGGGCTATATCACATGGCGCTACGCGAAGTGGACAGGCCCGTGACAGAGTTTGGAATAAAGCTCACCTAGAGACATATCCACTATCAAAACAACTCACGGATTAGATAGGCTGTATAGTTTAGAATTGTTTCTTTTCCCAACAAAGCATGCTATCATATGAAATCACTGGTGATTTAATTGTTTACTCTGTGGAGATTTGTGAAAATCTACACAGAAAGCCCGTTTAAAGGGAAATATAAAATAATCTTTTGGAATGGAATAAGGAATTAATAATAAATAAATAAAGATCACAAAACAGATCGAGACGGGTGAAGTGCAAACAATAATAAAAAAATTGTACGAATCCCATTTCGATCCAAGTGATCTAGTATATAAATAAGGAATTTACCAAACATGGAACATAATAGAACTAACATTAAAACAATAGATTGGTTTCAACCATTTTAAATTAAAACTAAGACACCATGTTTAGTACCAAATTCAAAATTTTTTAAAGTAATTAAATACAACTTAAATATATATATATTGAAATAAATACCGTTTAGTGGTATTTATATGGTTAGAAAAACTGGGAAATATTTGACAAGAATGGCTATCCTTACAAAAACATACAGTATTCATATGAATACATATAGCAACATACACATAGCACAACACAAATAGCATACACAGGATACAGGAAAACCCCTAGCCAGGGTTAACTTTAAAAGATAAAGACAGACACCCATGATGGACCTTTGGGATCGGGTGGAAATGTCATAGGAAAACACTAAGGACCAAAATATCCTCCTATTATCATATAATCCCGATGGGAAAAAATTAAGGATAGGTTTAAATTAAATGGAATTTATTAAAAAAAACACAAAACTACATATCGGGGGGAACACACTCACACATGAAACTTTTTTATTAGTTTTTTCAATAGGGGGAGGGGGCATCTGTCTGGTGCCCCCTCCCCCCCAAAAAAAATATTTGTATTTGTATGTGATATAAATAAAATATATGTATAGTATGTACGCTGTATCATTGATAAACCACTCGTTGTATAAATTTTTCATTAAAAGGAAACTCGGACAAGCCTCGTTTCCTTTTAATGAAAAATTTATACATCTCGTGGTATATCATTGATACAGCGTACATACTATACATATATTCTATATATATATATATATATATATATATATATATATATATATATATATATATATATATATATATATATATATATTACTTCCATTTTTGGGCACTATTTTAATTAAAGCGTATTATCAACACTAATAAAACAATATAACAACATTTGTTATTTATGATTTATGTATTTAAGTCCATACAATAAAAATCATAATATTTAATGTACATTACTATAATTTCTTTTGCAATGATTATTTTTGTCCCCATTGCCGTGAATTACTCTCCATTACTGTCCATTACAACCCATTTACAGTACATTACTGTATTTAGGGAGACCCTGTATAAGTACAACAGGGAACCAGTATAATATAAGTGGCGTTTTCTCGTAAATCGAGAAGATATATTTGGTAGCTAGGCACATCGAAGTTAAACGTTTCACAGAGAGCTTGGAAAGGTAGTTGTCTCCGCATAATATACGATGCTGGGAAATGTATCTTTGTTTTATGCATTATGGATCCTCATTTTCTACTGTTGTGATAAGTCAACAACCTTACAAGGTAAAACTTTACGACTAGTTTTATATGTAACTTAGACCAACAAGTAGCTCACCGCTTTTTTTTTTCTGACTGAAAAAAATCGGAGACCTACTTTTTGGTCTATGTGTAATTCAGTACGATATAACGTAATAAATATTCCAAGCTTGACCAATTTGGTCATGTACAGCCATTTATTTAAACCAAATTAAATATTGTTGCTCCAAAATTTAATACTCAATTAGGTTAATTAACTAAAATCTAAACCATTAGAATAAATATTTGTGTCTTTATCATATAAATTGATTAATAACAATAGTTTAAGCATCATGAATTGGTCAAGGCAAAGTTTGGATTGATCATATTGAATTTTTGATGGCAGGTGTTGGTTTTGACATTATTATCACCTGAACTAATAGCTATATCCCACATTTCGACTCTAAAGGCATATGAAAATGTTATTTCTAAATGTCAACATGAAGATCCACTCCATGACCTTCTTAAACCTGTAAACCAGAAAATCATATTTACTATGTATCTTTTAGAATCATACAAATAAATACGTTATATAAAAGATGGAAAAGTATACCTTAAAAAATTCTGCATCTTAATCCAAGTTTCCAATTTTGCAAGAAGTTGTCCCACATGTACAATATCATCTGCTACCCAACGTGTCAACCTGCCGCTAGAACGCAATTCTCAAGAAATTCCCCATAAGCAAGACGTTGTAAACACATTACATCCTATTCATTGTTGTTTCTCTTCAACATAATAGCTTATTTTTTATAAAATGTTGAACTTTACTAAAAAAAATTTGTACAAGATCAGTTTAGTTTGCTTAATATCTCTTGCCATTTATTGGCATTGTTACGTTGAATTTTGTAAAGCTTGCTATAAACCTGACTTATTTACTCGACTGAAATGCTGACAGAAACAGTTGAAAGTAATAACATTACATCTTTTCAAAGCTGTGTGAAGAATAGGCAGATATATCGAGAGTCATGAAAATATCGAGGTGGTATCCCGTGTGACCAAAATTAATATTTTTTTAAACAGAATATTCTGGTGACAGTATTTTATTTTCGTCAATCGGTCAAATTCGGTAAGCGTTTTGCTTCAGTATTGGATATGGAACCCTTAGGTGCGCAGAAATGCCAGACAGCATTGTACCCTTTTCTTTTCAACTTTGGCAGGTGTGGAACCAGGAATTTAAAAAAAAAACATGGTGTTTGTTATTGCTTGCTACAAAAACATAACCACAACATCTGAAACTTTCTCTATTATTCATGAATTTGTATCAAGTGTTGAAGGAGAATTTAAGTAACATATGCTTATGATTTCAGCACACTGATCTGTGCTGTTTTTTTGTTTATTCTATCTTGCTGCAATAAGGAAACCTTAATAAAAGTGCATGTAAACGTGGTCAAGAAGGCACCTTTTCTCCGATTAAATTGAATATTTATTGTTCTAAAATTTTTAATTATTGCCATTTAAATGTATGTGTAATCAGATTCTTGAAAATTATGTTCATTACTTAAATTCTTCATGTCTGAATGTCTACATGACCTGCATGAATTGTGTTAATTGTATGCCTGGTATATTTATATTGCGTACATAAATTTTGTCCATGGTTGTAGTATGTAAAGTTAATTTGTAAATAACACATTACATAGCTAACTTTTTCCATGATTACACTTTAAGAAAATTATCACGTGTTGATATGGCCTTTTGACCGTAGAAGGTTCAAGAAGGTGTATCTGCTTGTCTTGTTTGTAAACTATACATAATTTGTTAACTGATATTAGAGTCCATGGTCTAGCATTAGAAAGTTTTAGAAGAGCATGTGTTTACCAATTTGATGGGGAAATGACCCACATCCTGGTAATTTTATTATGTCTTAAGATTTTATATAAGTTTGAAGTAAACATACTTTTTCATTCCTCTCTCTCTAAGTTTAATTGGGTTCAGATTTAATTTGAAAGGAAGCTTTATTTAAATTAGTTATTAGAGTTACAAGGTGCTCATTGACTCAACCGTTATTTTGGGAATTCATTCATGGGGATTCTGGATTCTGTCATTGTGATACATCAAGACTGTTGGCACATCAGCACATTCAGTACTGAAATTCATTTGGAACACTATACTTTTGAATTTGTGATAGAACGTTTAGGATCATTTGGGATAAAATTTACAATACTGTATGTTCCTATTAAATTTTAACTTTGTATTCTATTGAAAGAAATTATTTGTTGAATTTTACTAATCGTGTAATTTTGTTTCTCCTGCTTGTACTTTAAATGCCTAAACTTATGTTTTTGTTGTTGTATCTTTTATATCCATTTCATATATATAGAATTGCTTCATGTTCATCACTAGTTTATAACAACTGTTTCATATCAATGTTATATTAAGTTTATGGTCTTGAGTCTAAATTGTTGATGTTCTTTAAAATAGCCTTGTATACTGGATACTAAAAATCATACACTGAACATAAAAACTAATATTGCAAGCATGCAAATAATTCCCATGTTTTTTTTCTCTCAACAGAGTAGTATTTATTAGTAGCAAAGTCCCGCACATGCCCAGCCCCCCCCCCCCCCCCCCCAACAAAAAAATGCATCCGGACTCGCAACAGAATTTGAAGATGACAAGTCGTTGATTCATCACTCATGGAACTCAAGAGTCCCTAGCCATCAAAGTAAAAAGAAAAATATTTTAAAGTAAATAAAAGTTTAAACATTATTTATATAAATTTGTTATGGGATGGATTGGTGGTGGTGGTGGTCATCCATGAACATCTTCCGATGATATAATCCAGAATGTCTTTAAATGAATTAACAAAATCCAAAATAATGTGTCAGCTGAGTTAATGAGGACTTTAGTAATTCCAGTGAATGATTTAAATAATTCCTCTGAACACAACTACAAACTCAGATCATTGATTTCCAAAGATTGAAACAGGAATGAAGACTTTGTTGCAAAGGCCTTATTTATATAATAACCTCATCTAATGTAGATATTAGTCATTGTAATGGATTTTAATTCACAATACCGTAAGTTTGTCTTGAATTTTCACTTTGTATTGTGGGGAAATAAATTACTTACTGGTTTTATTTAAATTGTTCATTTCACTTCCTGTAATTGGGAGTTCATCCAGTATCTGAATTATTTGAAATATTTCAGAAATATAAAAAATTGCCTTTCAAATTTAAATTAACTTTGTTTGGACTTTTCATTGTCCCTGGTAAGGATTTTAATTTCACACATTTCTTCAGTAAAACCAGTAAGCATTCACAGTGTCATCTGATGTCAAGAACTTATTTTCAGATCCTACCCAGGAAGGGTTAGAGTCTATGAAAAAGATCAAGTTGCTTGCCAGACATTATCTTTCTGAATTTAAAGCATCTTTGACAAAACAAGAGATATAGAATATTTTGGTTCAGTATTTTTTGTGGGAAAGGAAACTTTGAATAATAGTGTCTTATGCTTAATTGTTAAGTCTGTATCTAGTTTGGATAAGGAATTAAAGGAATTAGAGCTAAATTCCATGTGGAATTAAGAACTATTCTGCTTCAGAAAGAAAAAATGGAAATACAAATGCCAATTCAGGAAGAGAGAAAATGCAGCAGAGGAAGAGTGAAAAGGCAGATGCAGAGGTGGGGGGGGGGAGAAATGACATCAGAGAGAGCAAAATGAGAGGTTGATGCACAGAAAGAGAGAAAAAGGGAAGAAGGATATGCAGATGCAAAGAGATTGAGAGAAGAAAATGCAGTTGCAGAGAAAAGCAAATGCAATATAGATCAAAATAATTAGAACTGGCAGGTCTTGTATTGAAAGCAATACATTTATTGGGTCAAACAAACACCAGTCTGGAGACTTATGAACCAGTCTGGAGACTTATGAACCAGTCATGTCAGGAGATTCTATATTACTTAATGGTGATTCTGCCAAGTTAATCCCTGTTAAAATATTAAGGGGCACAGGAGCTTCTCAGAAGCTTTTGTTAACAGGTTCTTTGCCTTTACCAAAGAGTTCTTTTGCTGAAAGTTTTCTTATTCAGGGAGTAGTGTGCAACTTTGTTATCTGATGACAAGATCTTGGAGAATTTTTATTGACTGAAAATTAAAAGTGATGTTTCTAAATACTATAGATCTTGTCACACTTGTAAAATGGTGGTAATACCAATCAGAAGATACCTAATAAGGCTCATCTGAAACCTATTCCTGCATTGATGAATCATTTAGAAGAATAATAGCAGACTGTAATTGTAATGTTATTTGTTATTGAAGAATAATTGAAGAAGGCGTTCTATACTATTTATTAAATACAAAACATCAATACAGCTAGGTAGGGGAATAAAGACTGCTCTGAAAGTATTTTCCCCATGGAATATAAACCCTAGTGAATGTATGACATAAACCAGTTGTTGGTATGTATCAGTTCTAATCCAGTGTGGAATATCTGATTACTGTCAAGTGATATTTCAAAGCTACTTAGACTAAGGCTTACACTAGTGTCAGCCCTTTACCTAAGACCATGTCCTTAATCCTTTTAAACTGGCTTTTGGATATAATGTCTGTGGACCACTGAAGTTATTAAAAGAAAAACTTCTTTCAAATGAAGATTCAAAGGTAATTAACATCTACAACCACAAGAAAAGAGTTAACAGTTATTATGTGAATATGTGCACTTGTTTCCTACGCGAATAAATAAAATGTGCCATGATGCTTAGATTGTAGATTCTGTTAAATCGCATCCTTACAGGATGAATCCTCTCAAGCAGGATTATTTGAAAAAAGAAATTCATTATATATTGGAGAATGATTTTATTGAACCAAGTAAAAGTAGCTGGAGTTCAACATGTATTCTTAAACCAGATAATACATGCTGCATTTGTATTTAATAATAATAATAATAATAATAATGAGGACTTTGTATAGCATCTAATCTTTAGAAGCTCTAAGCGCTTTACAACATTAGACAACACCTATAACGTAAAAAAACATAATGATATGATTCCAAAAAACAAACACCATGAAATTAGAAAACAAAAACCTGCTGAAAATATTTAATGTAGGAAATATTATTAGGTCTTTAAGTTTGTTCTTGTTTGTTTGTTTGTTCTTGCAGTTGAAATAGGTGAGTTTTAAGAGCGCTCTTGAATTGCATCACTATCTTTGTGTCTTAAGTTCAGTGGGCAATTTGTTTCACATTGCTGGGCCCTGGTATGCAAAAGAACATTGTCCATATGACTTCATTTTCATAGTGGGAATAATGAGTATATGATTGTCAGAAGAGGAGCATAAGTATCTTGCTGGTTTGTACACATGGGTGAGGTTGAATAGGTATGTTGAACTGAAGTCCGTCAGTGAAACGTAGCACAGAGAACAAATTTTGTGCTTGATTCTGGATTGAATGGATAGCCAGTGTAGGGTACAGAGCAGAGGGGAGGTGTGCTCTGATTGTGGTACTCTAAGGATGATCACGGCAGCTGTGTTTTGAACTTTTTGAAGTTTCTGTAATAGATATTGAGATGAACCAGACAGAATTGAGTTACAATAGTCCAGTCTTGAAAGTACTAATGAACACAAGTGTTTTAGTGTATCTCCTGAAAGATATTTTCGAATGGAGCTGATGCGTCTCAGCTCGATATGCAGCCATGTATATGTTCATGACATGTTGGTGCAGTGTGAGAGTACTGTCCAGAGTAACACCTAGGTTTCATACTGACTGTGTGAATTTAATGTTGGTGTTGCTGATATTTATTGTTTGAGGTAAAGGATGCGAATGAGAAAGTATTTGTGTTGCGATCAGAATGGCCTCAATTTTATCATCGTTCATCTGCAGTTTGTCACATGTCATCCATGATGTCATATCAGAAATGCACCTCTCTACACCTTGGATGGTAGCATCAACTTCAGTTGGGTGGCAAGATTTGTATATTTGGGTGTCGTCAGCATACTATTGGTGAGACACTGGATGACTATGACACTTGAGATCAGCTGAGTGTATAGGCCTTAACAATAAGTTACTTACTTCCCTTAGATAGGTGGCGCTGTCATCACTTAAACTTTTGGGGGCTATGTTTATCGATTTAGATTACTCACTACAATGAGCTACTTAAATGATGACGCTTTGGAAAGGTGTAAAATCCCGGAACTTAAATCTTACCTGAGACAGCATTGGCAGAATGTTAGCGGGAGAAAAGAAGAATTAGTCAAGCGAGCAAAGGGGATTAAAGCATTGGGCCTACAAGATGTAAATTGTGTTTTGTTAAACGATCAGCAGGGACACAAATTAAGGACAACCAAGAAACTGGTCACTCCTCTTGTTGGGAAAATGGCATTGCCAGCGTCATTGAATAACTGGACGAAAGATCTGTGTAACATTCCTAATTTTACAGATAATGACGTTTATAATTATTTAGTTTTGACAATGAAGGCAAAGCGACAGTTGAAGAGTAAAGTGTTTTTTCAAGACCGGCATGTCCACAATGTTTCGAAGGAATGTTCACAATTGTTACGTGCGATGTAAAGTGTGATACCGTCACTACCAAACAGTGATAAGAAGGATTATACAGTATGGGTCATTCTGTCCAAAGTCACTGGAAATGTGAATTCAGCAGATTGCAATTGTACAGCTGGGTAGCTATTTCATTTTTATATATTTTATCTTGTGATACTTGATTTATTAACAGCTAATGTCAAGCATGGATGCCACACAATTCTTTTTGTTCAAGAAAAAAAAAAGACAACTTTTCCTATTTTCTCAAATTGGCTTAAGATATAAATCTGCATATCCTGTTCTTTTTGGTTATTTAAATATCCATGTTCCAGGTTAAAATAAATACCCAAATATATTGCTTAAAAATTCTAACATGTGCATCATACTTCACTATTTATACTTAAAAAAATAAATTGGAATAATAGAAATAAATATATGGCTATGCATAATCATCCTCAATGCCCTTCAAAGATTGGCCATTACTGTAATTATTCCCACCAATGAGAAGAATTACAGTATGATATGGTGACATATCCATTTCCAATATTTTATCTGCAATAGTGTTAATCGATGCACATCTATGGGTTTTTACGTCAGTTTTATATAACCCTCTTGTTCTTACTCCTTTGAGTATTGATGATCCTATGAGAAGAGATCTGTCTTTAACTATATTGTTGATTTTGACAAGTTGGGGGTTCAGATGCATTTCTTGAACTTCTTGTTTTCCATGACTAGACTTACTGACAATTTGGTGACTGCTGCTGTATTTAGTATTTGTATTTAATTTGGCTTCTTGCTGTGGGTAATTGGAGGTTGTCTTTAGAACAGTTTCTTCTGTGCCTGGATTTGATGATGAGTTTGACACATGGTGGTCAGTGTTTACAGCATGTGCTTTAGCTAATTTTTGGTTCTGGCCATCTAATACCTGTAGAAGAGACTGGTCTTGTTTAATTGGTGTGGTTTCATCTGTTTGTGTGTATACTGATTTTTTTCTTATAGCTGGTGTTGGTATAGTTTGAGTGCCCTGACATGCTCTTTTTTTTTGTTCCTTTGACATGTTTGTGTATTGTGTTTTCTGGGTATTCTGGCACACTTTTGTTGCCAATGGTTTATCCATTTCAACACTGTTTAGACTCTTTGATTTTAAGGCAGAGAGTTCCTGTTCTAACCTTTCTACTTGGGCCTGGAGAATACCTATCACTACTAAACACTGTATGGAGGTACAAGTCTGGTTATGGGTTCCCTGGAACTCAAAGGAATTTGTTGTCCCTATCATAAACTGGGTTCCTGGAGTTTCCTCTACACTAATAGCAATCTGGCTAATTTCATGTAAAGCTGTGTTACTGTTAACTCTGTGGGCTTTGGGGATGGGTGTTGAAGCCCTTGGCTGAGAGGTAGTTAATTGCAGTCTGGTATTGTGTACTATTTGGTGAAAAGAGTTGATAAAATGATTTACCCATTCTGTGTAGCCTGGCCCTTGTACATGAATTTTACCAGTTGTTATGTATAGAGTCACTGTGGTAGAATCTTTATCCATGGATTTATATATCAGTCCATTTTGGGAGTGTCCCTGCTGGATGTGCAGATTCTCATCCAAGAATTTTTTGATTGTTGGAATTTGGTTTGAGTCAGCTGTAATTGTTATACTCTTCATATTATGGTTGAGTTTAAGAAAGTTTGGAACTGGATAGGAGGAGTCAGCCATGTTGGATTTTAAAGGAAAACAATCTTGGTAAGTTGAATCTATCTCTGAGTCAGATGAACATGTCTCTTCAGTATGGATTGTGTCTATATTATTTATATCACTTAAAAGATCATCTTGAGTAAATCCTGAAAAAGAATCTGATGAATCTGATTTGAAAAATGAGTACATCCAGTGAGACAGTGAAGAAGTGGCCATATTTGTTTTACTGTTCTTTTGTCTGAATATGCAAAAATACAAAACTATACTTGTATCCACAGACTGAGCTTACTAAGTTACCCTTACACTTTATGCACTGCCTAAATTAGTTGCTGGTAGCACTTAGAACTAGTATTCTTTCTTCTGTTCAGTTGTATGTTGGAATGTTTCAGGAGCTGGTTAAGAGTCTCACACGATGGTGGCCATTTTGTTATGATGATCAAAAGGATCTATCCTTTCGCCGCTCACCATACAATATTGAGGAGCCATCATTAAAAATAACAGTTAATGTTGAATGGTTTAGACAAAAGCTTTTAAAGCTAAACTCCAAAGCTGGATGGTTAACCAATTTTGAGAAGATCAAGGATGAAGAAGATATCATACCTGCTCATAATGACAAAAACATTGACTTCATGTTTTCTGATCAAACAGATTTATCTTCTGAAAGTGCCACAATTCATTTTCATAATCACTTCAGAAACATATCCTATTCTAAAGAACAATGTGTCAAAATAGAACTTGAAACGAGAGGTCAAGATACTAACAATAGGTGGATGGAATACCACAAAGGGAGAATAACAAGTTCCAAGTTTGGCCAAGTAGTAATGCGTCAAGAAACTATTCAACCAGACAATTTAGTAAAACTTATCATGGGCTATACATCATTTGATAACAAGTATGTCAAATGGGGTAGGGATCATGAACCTGTAGTCCTGAGAACTTACATAAATATCATGACACAATCTCATCCAGATCTTCATGTGACACCGTGTGGACTTTATGTTAACACACTTTTTCCTCATTTAGGTGCAAGTCCAGATGGAGTTGTTCATGATCCTTGTCAAGATTCCTCGGGTTACTGGAAATAAAGTGTCCAGCATCCGACAAATGGAAATTTAAATCTCCAAGTGAATGTGCTCAAGATTCAGATTTCTTTTGCACATTAGACCTCCATGGCAGTGTAATCTTAAAAAGGAAGCATGCATATTATTTTCAAGTGCAAGGACAAATGGCCATTACGGGCAAGGACTGGTGTGATTTTGTGGTTTGGACTTTGAAGCAGCCACCATCTGTTCAATGCATTCCATTCAATCTAGAATTCTGGAATATTATGGTAGAAAAACTAAATTCTTTCTACTTAAAAGGAATTATTCCTGAAATGTACACAACACGTGTGCTTAGAGGTCTTCCTCTCTACCATTTGGTAAGTGATGAAGAGAAAGAGAAATAAAGCGATTGTCAAATTAATGACATACGGTGACATTTCAAGTAATTTATGGACTCAATGACATTGGAATAAAAGGTCACACAACAATAAGGACTGGAGAGTTTAATGTTTTCTTTATGAAAACTGCAGTTGACATATTTACTAAATGAGTTTAAAATATGTGTTGTTATATATGCAGGTGTTTTTAAAAGTAAAAAATTTTGAAAGTAATGTCATGCATATAATCATAACAGACTGCTGTAATTAGGGCATAGCCGACTTTTGATCAGGAAATCGGATTCCACCGGATAGTATGAACTTCCGATTAATCGGAGTCAAACAAGGCAGGAACGACCGATTCGGATAATAAAAATAATAAAGTTGAATTTCTATAGCACTGTGTCTAACACTGCGTGTCATTCAATAGTGCGATAATAAAGTTAAAGAAGAAGTCAGAAAAGTCCAATATGGTCAACACAATGGGGTGAAACGATAATACTTGAGTTAGACCGAAAGATTTAAATTTATTAAAATATATAATACAGTCGTACCCGTTTATGTCAACATCCTCAATAATGAAGGCATAATATTGAATACATTGACACATGCTAATGAGATATTAAAAGTAAATGATTCTTTGTGGCTTTGAACTTCGTTGCATTTTGCTATAGTCCTGCCATATCCTTCTCCTTGTGACGTCGGTGTGATGTGCAAAACGTGTGTAACACGGTTTAAAATGTTAATTTGAAAAACCTTTTAATTTAGCATTTCCGATTAATTGAATCGTATCCAAAATCGGAAAAATTTCATGCCCAAAATCCGGAATCGGAAATCAGTAGAAAAATGCTAATCGGTTATGCCCTAGCTGTAATACATGTAAATTAAAGTAATATAATACTAATTTGATTTGCAAAGTGGTGGCTGTAAATTTGTTAATCGTGTACGTATCTTCCATATCTTTGTTACTTGTTGTGACATATTTAAAGGCATAACAGTTTTACGAATATTATTTTTTTTTGTCCTTTCCATCTGTCTCTCAACATGGATATGAAGATTTGCAATTGTACGTGTTTGTTGCACTTCTCTTTTGGAGAACTTTTTTCTTTTGTTTAAATGGAGGGATGATGAGATGGACACCTTTTGGGGTTGTGATGTCTGAAATAAGGAATCCTTTGTCTGCCATAATAGCATCTCCAGGTTCACACATATCAACCAGGGTACGGTCTTTAGTAATTTGTTTGTCACTTGCACTCCCTGCCCACAAATCTGATACAAATGTTACAACTCCTGCTGGACTAATTCCAAGCTGTCAATCAGAGATAATTGACTATTGGAATTATAGAGATACACTTTCAGTTGTAGATGGGTTAATCTTGATGGGTCATAAAATAGTGATACCACAAGTCCTCAGGCAGAACATGCTAGAAACTTTACATTCATGACATTTAGGTATTGAGAAGTGTCTGAAAAGAGCTAGAGATGTCTTGTTTTGGTCAAGAATCTCATTTCCGATTTAGTGTCAAAATGCTCTATCTGCTTGGAACATAGAATTCTAACCAAAAGGAACCTCACATCCCTCCTGACATCCCTGAATTCCATTGGCAAAAAGTCACCACAGACCAATAACGGAGAAAACAGTTCAAACTGTAAAGAGAATTCTCCCAAAAGCAAAAGCCGATGACAGAGAACCACTTATAGGCATATTAGAGTATCGAGCCACTGCTATTGATATCGGGTTCCCACCAGCACAATTGTTGTTTGTTTGTATTTTAACGCCGAACCAGCACTATTAGGCTATTTAGCGCCATATAAAAGGTTATTTGTATGATCGTTTAAAAAAGGTAAAAGGTTTCATATTGACCAGCGATATCAAATTCAAATAGTTTAAAGTAAAAAAGGTATGATGGTAACGGTAAAAACTAAAGCTTCCCGATCAACAGGGGGATGTAAATGATGTATGTTAATGGGGACAGGTGGTACAATTGTTGATGGGGAGACAACTTAGATCTATTCTGTCAAAAACCCATGAAAAATTAATTCCCAAAACACCCATCACCACTGAGGTTAAAAAGAAAATTACACTTTGCAAGAAGAAAACAGAATTATTATGATAAAAGTGCAAAGCCACTTAAGGAAGGGGAATCAGTCAGAGTTCAATTGAAATGTCAATATTGGGAACCTGCTGTTATAATAAGAAAACACAACGAAAGGTCATACACAGTTCGCACCAAAGATGGTACCATTTATCATGGCAATAGATGTCAGCTCATGAAAACTAATGAAACACGCCCCCTGCAATGTAATATAAATGCGCCCTTCTCTCAGATTGAAAGGATGGTGTGTACAGCTGTAACACTTCCTGCAAATGGCAGTAAATCAATTTCACAGTCAATGGAATCTCAATGTTTCAGCCAAAGTACACAAGATTGTCAGCTATGCAGATACTACACACATTCTAGAAGCCTTAGGCTAGTAAAGCCAAAGATAATAGAGTGTAATATCAGTTCCTAAAACCTGTACATATCCTGGATAAGAGACAGTTGTTAAATCCTGTACTCACAGATAAGGGAGACTCAGCTAATAGAACAGTTATTAGTGTAGCACAATGTATGGTTTTGTTAATAAACACAGACTGTGATTCAAGATAAGGACCAGCACTGGCAGCAGTCTACATTAAATAGCAATCAAACAAGCAACAGGATCTATCAATAATGTAAAATGTATTCTCAGTCTGTCGCAGATTTATTTGTTGATCATTGTAATTATTGCTATCAAAGACCCATTTGATTTTGATATATTAGTTATAATGGCTCATGATTGATTTAGACAGTTTATTAAAAGTTTATTGAAACCTTTTCTTTGTAAGAAGAGAGATGTAACATTATACGGTACATGTGAAACTGACCAATCAGAATCGGGACCCTCTGTGCATGAGTCATAGTTCCACTGGTACTATCTACAGGCGTCGGCCTCTTTGATACCAGTCTGTGTTAAGACCTCACAGTAGTCGTTTGTATGATTGACCATTAACACTTTCCCCGAATAAGTTACAACTATTAAAACATACAAACTTGTTTCAAAATTTTAACAAAAGTGTGTAAGTAGTAATTTGTTTTAAAGATTTTAACAAAAGTGTGTAAGTAGTAATTTATGTTTTAAAAATTTTAACAAAAGTGTGTAAGTAGTAATTTATGTTTTAAAAAGTGATCTGGATAATTTGACTGCCTTTTGTACACACTATTTTGTCATAAATAGTTTGAAAATGTAAGTGAACCAGTAATGGGGAAATAATGGCAGACATCGCTGTGTCTGGGAAGTACCAGTTTATTAGATCGTCTATTTTCATAGACCATTGGGCAGATACATTCAGAAAAAATATTCAATTCATAGAAAGCCATTCCCAAGTATTATGTTATTGAAGATTTAACTTAAAATGCAATTATGTAGGTCAGAAATGTATGGGAGAAAGCTATGTTGTGGAATTCGTGAGAAGCACCGTAACTAAGGTCAAAGTTGTTTTATAACTTGACTCATTGTAACATGATGACTGGGTTGGATTTCGGATTTATAACGGAACATTTTTGATGGTGATACATATACAATATTTAATGATGAATGACTTGAATGATAAAATAATTATGATTAATATGTGCGTGTATAAGATCCAAATATTGGACAAAATAACATAATCTGCACGAACCTAATAATGTAACATAAATGTGAATACAAGTAAATGACCTTACACAGTACAAGTAGTCACATACCACCTTTCAATTCCTTGGTCAATCAAACAATCAGCGCCCACCTATCAGTCAGCAATGTCCGATCACCTAATACTCAACCAGCAACACACTGTTCAATCTATGGCTGCTATGGTCGACTGTGGTCAGCTCTACAGCTAGTACCCCATCGACTGATCAGCTCAAAATAAATCTTACAGTACTATGAATGACATGAGTATGTATGATAACACATAATCACGTTATATACGGTAAGCTATACAAATTACATTATTGTGTTACGGCTATTGGATTTAAATTATTGATTTTTCCAGATCCAAATTTGTCATTTTGGCTTTAAAATTCATTAATTGGGAGATTTTTCTAGAAAATTCAGGCTGACCTAGACTCTAGCTGTAAACACAGGTTGACCTTGGCTTGTTGACCTCATTTCTGACCCTTCTTTAGAGAGTGTAAACAAGCCTTGGAAATGATTGGCTAGATCCAAAGTTATCTTTTTATTTTTAGTAATTTGTGGCTTATTTTCTTCTAGTTCATTGTTTTAGTACGTGACTTAGTGAAGGTAGCTTCTTTCTATGACCTTCCAGAATCACATTATTCCTTTTTGTTTACGGGGGAATTACATATATATAGCTGTGTTTTGGAAGCTAACATGAGTAGAATCTGGGCTTTTAAAGTTAATAGTTGTGTTTTCTGTTTGAGTTATAATTTGAATTATTGTACAGGAAATTGTGTCATTTCGTCGTAGCAAGAGGAATTATTTGGAAAAGAACATGTGTTCATAATTTCATTTGGATGATAATAAAACAAGAACTGCATCACGTGACATTGTCAGCCATTTTGGATTACATCGTCAAGATTCGAACCTGGAACTATTAGAACATTTATTTATCAGGACTTGCAATTCCATTAGTGGATTATTTTGTGAATTCTATATTTGTTGGATTTGATTCTCTAAAACCGTAAGTTTATTTATTTATGAAAATAATTGTACTTGATAAATTCATTGTTCAGGTTATATTATACAAGCTTGTTAGTTTTCACTCTTTCTGTGTTGCTGCTTATTCGAGCCTAAGCACGTAACAATTGGCACAACATTACAAAGCAATAAACAGATTCAGAAGTGAACCTAATTTTGTCCGATACGAATCCTATGTTACTAAACGTTTCTTAATAAAATGCAACTTTATTGCTAATATATATCTCCTATTAAGTCACATACAAGAATAGAAAATATTTGCATTGTACTACGCAAGCCGAATCTACATAGAAAATATACAAAAATAAACGTGGTAGTACAATAGTTATAACCTATAATATACAAAAGAAATTAATAAATAACTCACATACCTCTACAACTGAAGATTTGCAAGTCGTTAGGTAGACTGCTCACTACCAAGACATTCTGTAATGTAAATATTTCATCCTACGGTGAGGTATTTATGCACAAAAGATGATGCTGATCATTATCTGTGCGCTTGATGAATATGGTTTTTTCCCATTGAAATCACTTCGCACGTGCAGCATATAATGAACCAAACTCACTGTTTCGAAATATTGAATATTTACATACATAAATCACCCTAGGGTATTGTTGTACACAAAAAAACAAACCCAAGTACATCTATTTAATAAAGGGATTGATACCATTCCATGACACTCATATTCGTGAAAATACGGAGAAAAGAAAAAGTGAACCAAATGCTATTTAACCAATACCTTAAGCTACCACATGTACGTAGATAAATAATAAAACCATAAATTTGCAGTCCTATTAATTGACTGTTATAATGAAGTTGTATAAAGTGAGTGGTTACATAATGAAAAAAAACCTGCTTATAAAAATAGATAATAATAATAATGACGTTATTTAAAGAGGGGTGACACAATTAGCTAAGAACTAATCTACCTTGAGGCCCTCATACAAAGGAATTTATTTATTTTAGCTGCATCTCAGAAGCCACTGGTTATATTGTGTTTGGAAGAAGGAAATAGAGGGGGCATTTCTAATCACGACTGGAATACTATTCCAGAGCAAGGTTCCAGAATATTGGAAAATTTTAAAAATAATTCCTTATTTGGTTTGGGAATTTTGTCCAGTTTGGTAGACATGGATCGCAGGTGGGGAGTATTACCAGGTAGCTGATACTGGAATAGTGATTGTAAATATTCAGGAGCACTATTATTGGATATCCTGTAAATTAATTTGGCTTTTCTTAAACAGATTCGGTCTTTAATAGATAATATTTTTAACTTGCCAGCTAAATTTTCCTTGCTTTCTAGAATATTGGAAAGTTTTTTAAAATAATTCCTTATTTGGTTTGGGAATTTTGTCCAGTTTGGTAGACATGGATGGCAGGTGGAGAGTATTACCAGGTAGCCGATACTGGAATAGTGATTGTAAATATTCAGGAGCAGATTCGGACAGATTTGGTCTTTAATAGGTAATATTTTTAACTTACCAGCTCAATTTTCCTTGCTTTCTTTATGGATTGATATTAGCCCAAATGCTCTTTTTTGAAGATGTGCCAGCTTTGCTATGTTTTTATCATTCGAATTACACCATACTGTATTACAGTAGTCTAAATAGGGTTGTATGTAACTGTTATAAAATAGTTTTCTGTGCCTTTCTGAGAGAAAACGTCTTATTCTACTGAGAAGCCATAAACTTGAATTGACTTTTTTACTGATATGTTTGATATGTTCAGTCCATGATAGGTTATTATCTACCAGAACACCAAGTAGTCTATCATGACAGACCATTTGCAAATTTTTATCGAGATTTGTCCTTTTTTGCCTTGTTGAGATAAGTAATATTTTAGTTTTACCAGTATTTACCACCATGCCATTGCATGTGCACCAGTTTTCCAGTTTGTTTAGGGCATTCTGTAAAGAAATTTTGAGTTCATTCTTTGTGTTTTGGATGTCTGACAATGTGGTGTCATCTGCATAGAGATCTGTTGATGATATTGAGTCTCTTAGTAAAAGTGGTAGGTCATTAATAAATAAAATAAATAGTAATGGACCTAGAATTGAGCCTTGTGGTACTCCATATCTAATTGTTCCAGGTTCAGACAGAACAATATTTATATAAACATGTTGTGCTCTCTCACATAAGTATGAAGTACAGTAAACCATCTAACTGTTCTTGCACCACATTGGTAGATTTTCAGTTTCTTCAAAAGGATTTCATGATCCACCATGTCAAAAGCTTTCCTGAAATCTACAAATACAGATCTTTATATTTTACCTTGGTCAAGTGCTTGAAGCCATTTATCAGTTAGGGAGATCAAGGCAGTCTCATGTGAATGTTTCTGTCTAAAGCCTGATTGATTAGGGTGTAACAGCAAGTGTTTAGTTAAATATGACATGAATGAGTCATGGACATATTTTTCAATCAATTTTGACAAGTTTGGTAGTATTGAGATTGGTCGGTAGTTGTCAGCATCATCCTTAGAACCCGATTTGTGAATAGGAGTTACTTTTGCAGTTTTCCATATTTTGGGGACAGATGAGGTTGCAATACTTAAATTGATTATGAATGTTATGCTATCTAAAATAGCAGAGGCAGAAGATTTAATGAGTCTTGGACCAATCTCATCTAGTCCTGTAGCTTTCTTGATATCAAGTTCACTGAGATATTTTTTAACAAAGTTTTTTGATGCTGGTGGGATAGAGAAATAGACCTCATTTGAGATTTTGCGTCTGCAGAACTTTTTCAGTTCATTAAAGTCGTTTTCTATCACTGGTTCTTTTAACTTTTTTGAAATCATTGAAAACATTTGCAATGTCAGTGTCATCAGAGACTATGGTGTCATTTACCAGAAGTGAGTTAATTTTATTCTTCTGATCATTGTGTGTTCCTCCAGTGAGTTCATTGAAGACTTTCCAATTGGAGTTTGTGTTTCTCTTTTTGTTTTCAAGCAATGATTGATAATACGTTTTTTTAGCTTTTTTAATCATACTTGTTATTTTATTTCTCCATACTTTATATTGTGTATGGTTTCCCGTAGCCTTGAATTGGTCTCGTGTTTCCATAGCATCTAGGATTTTGGATGTAAGCCAGTTAGGTTGGATTTCATTCTTTACTCGATGAACTTTCAGCGGTGCATGCTTAGAGACTACATCCATAAATAAGTTCAGTCCACGCCCTCAGAGCTGCATCTATGTCATCCAAATTTTGGATAATATTCTATGGAACTTTATATAGGTCATTGAGAATTTATTCTTCATTAAAAAGTTTTGAACGATCTGTAAGTGATCATTTAATGTGTATTTTTCTTATTTCTCTTGCATTTAACCTTTCTTGTCAAAAAAGTAGGATAGTTGTCACTAAGACCAACATTCGGTACATTAACACAAGGCACATTGTCTGGTAGGTTGGTATAAATGTGATCAGTAAGAGTGCTTGATTTTTCTGTTACCCTTGTGGGTTCATTTACCAGCTGTACTAGGCCTAATGATTCAATAAATTCCATCCAGTTGTTCCTTATTTGAGAATTGAGAATGTCCTTATTTGTATCACAGAGTATATATGTTTCTTTCTCATGCGCAAGTGCATTTTCCGTTTGTTTCAAAAAGTTATCACTCCAAATTGCTTTGGAGGAAGGTGGCCTATAAATGAAACCAACTAGGAATGATTTTGCATTAATTTGAGAAATTTCCACCCAGATACTCTCAGTTTCATGTGACGCCAAGTCAAGTCACCTTACTGCATTTACATCTTCTCGAATGTATACAATAAGACCTTCTGCCGCTGTCTCTCTGTCCCTGCGTAATGGTTTATTGTAGCCTTGACAGTGAAATAGATTATCATTGTGGTTAGCATTTGATTTAGTTTCAGTGAGTCCTAAAACATGTATATTATTTTCCTTGGAAGACAACATTAACTTAATCTGATCTATTTTCCCCACTATACCTTGTACATTTAAGTGACCTATGTTAAAACCTTTAGAATTTAGTTTCATATCAATTATATGTATGTCATCATGCGATGAGGTACTCATTGAGATTGTCTCCATACTACTTTTGTCATTCGGACATTCTATTTCTATATTTAAATGTTCATATATATTAGCATCTTCAAGTCAAATGGGGGCAGTAGGGAAGACTATTGTGCCGCCAAGCGTTTCACAAAGCAAACTATTCATCATGCCAAATGGGAAGCAGAAAAACAGGGCCTACAAAACATCGACCCGAAATCACAACGCATCTACATGTTGGCCAAGCAGATGTGCCGAGATAATATAGATGTTATCGGTGAGAAACCAATCAGGAATGACGAGGATGAGTTCTGCCTGGACGAGGAATCCAGAGAAAATGCTTGGAAACAGCACTATGATAGGCTGCTGAATGTTGAATTCCCATGGAACCCGAATGATGGACATATTCCATCACAGTGGGAGGAAAGCTACATAGTCAGTCTATACAAGGACAAAGGCGACGCACTGGACAGGAGCAACTACAGAGGCCTAAAGATGATGGACCAGATAATGAAAGTTTTTGAGAGAGTTATAGAGCAATTGATCAGACAACAAGACACATATCGGTGACATGCAGTTCGGTTGCATGCCAGGAAGGGGAACTGTTGATGCCATATACATCTTGCGACAGATGCAAGAAAATCACATCGCAGTTAACAAGCCCTTATACATGGCTTTCATAGATCTTGAGGTGTTCGACCGAGTTCCAAGGAATGTCATATGGTGGGCAATGCGTAAATTAGGCGTTGAAGAATGGCTTGTTAAAATTGTACAGTCCATGTACTCTGATGCTAGAAGCCGTGTTCTTGTTGGTGATGGCTACAGTGACGAGTTCAATGTCAATGTTGGTGTTCATCAAGGATCGGTATTAAGCCCATTATTGTTTATCGTTGTTCTGGAAGCGCTGTCAATTCACTTTCGAACAAGCTGCCCATACGAGCTCCTGTATGCTGATGATCTAGCGGTCGTTGACTCCACACTCGAGGCTCTGGTTGAACGTGTGACAGAATGGAAGAAAAAGGTCTCAGGGTCAACATGGGTAAATCCAAGGTATTGATTTCTGGCCTGAATAGGGAAACACTGAAAAGCACAGGAAAGTATCCATGTGCTGTCTGCCTAAAAGGCGCAGGTAGAAACTCAATCTTTTGCATCAGCTGTTCACATTGGGCTCACAAGAAATGTAGTGGAATCAATGGACCTCTCAAACCTGATCCAAGCTACAAGTGTCCCAGATGTAGTGGACTCACTCTCCCTACTGAAGGAAGGCCTGTGACAGATGTAACTGTAGGTGAAGAAAAGCTTGATGTCATAGCCGACTTCTGTTATCTAGGAGACACCATATCGGCCGGAGGAGGATGTGAACTGGCATCAACAACGCGTTGCAAGTCTGCTTGGAATAAGTTTAGAGAGCTTCTCCCAATCCTGACGAATAGGCATTTGACGCACATTACAAGGGGTCGTCTTTACTCAACTTACATCATACCAGTGCTGTTATACGGCTCTGAAACCTGGGCTGTCACTGCTACAACTCTCAGGAAGATACACCGCAATGATAAAGCCATGATACGATGGATCTGCCATGTAAATCCCGAGGCAAATGTCCCATTTGAGTTTCTCCTCACCCAGCTCAACATCAGAAACATTTCTGACATTATCCAATCAAATAGGATGCGATGGCTGGGCCATGTTGAGTGTAGTAAAGGGTGGATATCCAAGATCCGTTCCTTCAAAGTTACTAGAAGTCGAGCTCCAGGTAGACCTAAACTAACATGGGAAAAGTTGACAAAAAGAGACAGAAAGACGTTGGGGCTGAGCGGAATCAATCCACAGGACCGTAGAGCCTGGAAGAAAGCTTTGAATACTCTCACGTTGAAACAGACAGGCCTACTCTCGTTAGAGGATTAATCAAAGGCCTGGATAATCAAAATGGATGATGATGATGATGATGATGATGAAATCACACACAGACCCTGAAAAACTGTTAACTTTATCATTTACAATAGTGTCCACTGAATAGTTGGAGACAAGAGTCTTACTAGGTACATTTAGATTTGTTGTAAATGAAGCATTGGCATTCTCCTCTTTGCCAGCTTCCTAGTATGTGTAATACACTGACTGACAGAGACTTTGTTTGTGTCCATATTTATGGCATCCGAAGCATTCAATCTGTTTGCCATGATGGCATACCTGTGTCATGTGCCCAGTTTCTCTACAGTAGAGACAGTACTCTTCATTATAGTGTCTGAAAATGGGGACATACATGTTAATATTTCTCAGCAGTTGAGAGGTTCCTTTTGCGCTTAAATGAATTTTGTCTCTGTGGTAGAGGCTTAGGTTGACATTCTGGTTCTGAAGAAAGAAAGATGTGTATTGTGGAATGTACTGTATGTTGAAGTCTTCACATAGGTCAATTATCAGATCGTTGATTTCTTTCACCCTGGTGTCCACACGAGGAGTTAGTCCTGATATCATTATTTTACATGTACCTAGCAGCATATAGTAAACTTTCAAAATCAGTTCTGATTTGATTTAGTGACCTTCCCTCACTGGCATCATTTCTACGCTACTAAAATAATAATTTAGATGTATTTGGTTAGGTCAGTATTCATTATTCTGTCTATGATGTTGTAGATTTTTCCACCTCTTAGAGTCTGTACATCTGTTTTAAAAAATCTCCTTGGTATTATGCTTTTCAATATTGATGAGCCAATTATTAAAGTCCTATCTTTTCTGGCTTGTGATTTCAGGTGTTGGGCTCTGGTGGTTTGTATATCAGACACATATCTTGGAGAAAGGGGTGCTGAAATTGGTGTTTCAGTTGTGTGAGCTAATCAAGCTGATGTTGACACATTTGTCAGAGCACAGGGAAATGCAGTTGTTGGTGCAGGTAACAGACTTGTCTGAGCTGAGGGCCATGGGTATACACTTATTGCTGTTACATGTGTGACACATGAATGGGGGGGGGGGAGGTAATGTTGTTTGCAATCCAGGATTACCTTGGGTATCAGTTTTTATATGCATGGTCCTTAAACATTTTCTCTTGGCTGGTATTGGGATTGTCTGTGTCTGAGCATCTGACATTGTTGCTATTTGGGAGTCTGTCTGGATTGCTGTTTCACATGAGGTTACTTGCTCATTACCATAATCCTTCCCTGTGCTAACTTAATAGCATGTAACTGTAGTTTTAATTCTTCAATTTGGGCCTCTAAGTTCCTAATTGTTTTTTGATGTATACACATGGAGAAATAAGTTTGGTTTAAGCCATCACTGTGACTGTTGTGGTCATGATTTATGGAGTGTGTAATTGCCTGACACTCTGGAGGGTTGTTAATTTTATTGCCTGAGTTATCTAAATCAAAGACTTTAGGAGCTGTTTCATGTTTGGTACTACATCTAATTACCAGTGTAGATGTCAGCATGTAGCTGCCTTTAACATGGGTATTCACTTCCTGTCTACATTTACAGATAATATAATCTAACCACATGAAACTGTTCAGCCCCTGTATGTGTAACACACATGTTTTATACAGTGTAGCTGTCAGTGTTTCTCTCTTGTGTTCTGTAGATAGTACCATTTTGTACACTGGAACTGCATGAAGTCATGCAAGGTTCTGAATCCAATATCTGTTTTACAAAACTTTTGTGGATCTATATGCACAGTGATACCGTATTTATTATGTTTGACCCTCAGGAATTCTGGATAAATGTCAGCCATATTGGATAACTCCAAATCATCATCTGTACCATTGTTTTCATTTTCACTCTGTACAAGACATTCCTGAATGTGATTTTCTATGTGGCTCTGATCTTCAGGTATATCAGACATACTAAAGCCATAGATTGATGCAGAAAAGGTTGAACTGACTGTGTTGAGTAAGGAACCTACAAGGCTGGTATTTAAATATGTCTCCATGATTCTGATATTTTCAGCTTGTTCATAAAAGTGATAGAAAGTATATGGAATCCTTATATATGACTACCACATATCCATAAACTTTTGAAAGAATGTTTTATAATGTGATTGAGTTGGTATCATCTGAAGTTCAGATTTGGTAGATGTAGTTCAATTTCAAATTACTCCACTTGGGTAGCCATCTTGAATAATCTAAAATCCTTTGTTTTGATCAGGTTTCCAAAATTCTTTTGAATAACTGAAAGTGTGCAAATTAAATTACACTTAAACCAACTTAATATTGTTATAAATCCACAGTATAAAGTATGGCAATAGATATTAGCATATTTAACACTAGTTTTTACACCAAATTATTTGAATATTGAGTGGAGCTGTGTTAGAACCATCCATACATGGCAGCCATCTTTGGATAAACAAGAACAGTTGTTAGGGGGCGCTCACCAGTTATTATGTACTTTTCAGTGAGTGATGTATGTAAGGTGAAGTTAATTGCATTTGTAACATGCACAATAGGGATAATGTTGGCATACCTGTATGTTATTTTAATGTAATGTGGCTGACATTTCTTTGGATACTGTACTTGTGGAAATTGTACATGATCAAAGCACATAGTATAACAAAATGTATGCTCCTATGTGCTTGACAAATTAACCAGAAATAATCAAAAGTACACTAACTTTAGCAGTTATTAAACTAGGGAAAACAAATTTTGCTGAAGTAGGCAATAGCAGCTTCTGTAAGTGCAATGAATGAATTACAAAATATCAGAAAAGTAAAAAAGTTATTGGCTCTTTTTTCTACAATTTACCTCTGAAGGAAGTGAAAATGACCATGCGGAGCTAGCAGTTTTTTAATACGAGCACATCTTAAGTTAGCCCGCAAGCTCTTTACTCTAGAACCCAAATTACACCCATCAATCATACATCAACATAAAGGGAATTAAAAGTTCTTCTAACAAAACCTAAGATATACAAAGTCTTTATTATATAGCCAGTATAACCCGTGAAGAAATCCTGGGAAATTCTTTTTCTTTTAACCCTATGCAAAAATACGAAACTGTAGAGCGCCACCTTTGTTAGTTACTTTGGATTAAAGTGGTTTTCGCACTTCCGTGCATGTACCACTGTTTTATGCCTGTACATCGAGCTGTTTAATTACTCCTGGGGAAAGGAATTCAAGCCACTTCCCTCAGGCTTTTATGTGCTCAAAATGAAGCCATCAGGCAGTGGGACCAAGATTAGTCCCTAGCTGTCTGAGTGTAGGGCTTTTAAGGGAGTGGGAATAGACCCAACACACACTCACTATTAAGCTGCATCAATTGATTTGTCTAAGGTGTGTATGATTGGGAATGGACCCCACATGCACTCATACGTATAAAGACAGCGCAAGGAGCATGCACTGCACGCTATTTGATATTGATGTCTGGCCCAATCAAGCAACGGGGAGGTCGGGTCCAAGGTTGCAGATTGTTGCCATGCTGTTGGTGGTTGTTAGAGAGGAAGGGGTTGGATAGATAGGGCTAAAGAAGCATAATGAAAATAAATGATTTTTTTAATTTTTTTTTTAAAACTAGTCTTATCTATATGTTTGTGTGTTAAGAGAGTGTTTATAGTTCCTCACTTATGGTTATTTATTGGTTGTTTTTTGTGTTCTATTTCCTCCCTCCACAGTGAGTGAGGCGTTCATTCCCCCGGTGGTGGGTGCAACGACTCTTACCAGTGAACCCACATGGCAGTTGTCCAGGCACATACACTGGCGGGTTATGCTAGTCACTGATGGGGGTGGCACGCCCCGCCCCTGATCTGTCTTATGAGTCAGGTCTTATTTTGTTCCCTATTGTGTTTATATTTTATTTGTTATCCCTGATTCGTGAATGAATTTAATTGTGCTTTTGAAAGTAGAGTTCAGGTTGGGATTGGAATTCTTTAAGAAGTCTGGGTATTTAACAGGAGATCCAATATTGTTAATTCCTTTTTAAGTTTCAGTCTTTCTTTTAACTTTAACTTTTGGCAGTTGTTGAATATATGAGTTAGATCTTCTGGTACCCAGCAGTGATAACAGTTGTAGTTGTGGGGTTTCGGTTCTATGTGTTTCCCAAAGCTAGTGGCTAGTTTAGTCTTTCCTGTGTAAATTCTGTTTATTAATCTTTGGTCATTGTTGTTCACTTTGGGAGGTTTCCTAGTTCTATTTACTTCTTTAATGATAGAGTGTAGTGTTTTTGCCTGTGGTGTTACGGTTCCAGCTTTCCTGCCATATGCTATTAATGTAGTGTTTTGTTATACTTATTAATTCGCTGACACTGTATTTAATATTGGTGGGATTTGGATCGTGTAGTTTTTGTTTTGCTACTAGGTCAGCCAATTCATTCCCTTTGATGTCAGTGTGGGATGTTATTAGTTATTTCTTTGATTGACAGATAAGTTTGTTTAAGGAAATTTTCTCTTGAGTCGGAATTATTGTTGAGGATAGATGAAATGATGTTTAGCAAGTCACTTAAAATTACTGCTTGTTTGACATTGTTTTCTTTTATCCATTTTAGGGCTTCCATGATGGCCCAGAATTCTGCTGTGTATATGGAGCAATGATCTGGTAGTCTATTTCCCATTTTAATGTTCAATTCAGGAATTACTACTGCTGCTGCTGTTCTGGGGGTTTCTGCTATTTTGGACCCATCAGTGTAAATTTTGACTGAATTTGGGTATTTAGTCATTATTTCTGTTGTGGAAATTAATTTTATCTTAAACTCCTGTTCATTTGTGTTGCCAAGTTTCGTTAATTGTGTGTGTATTGATGGTTTGATGTTAGTCCATGGTGTTGTGTCATAGTTTTTTTGTGATTTCAGCCTGGAAGGTGGCTATTGGTAATCGAACAATTAGTTGATGTACGTGTTTTCCTGCAGGTACGTTAAGTACTAATCTCTTACTAAATGGTTTATTACATTTATTGATGGCTACATGGGTGGGGTGTGTATTGGGGTGGGTTGATAATCTAGCTACGTATCTTAAGGTTAACTCCTGCCTTCTTAAGTGTAGTGGTAATTCACCGGTTAGAATTTGGAGCTCCAATAGAAATACAGATGGCAGAGTGCCGGTGCATATTATTAGTGCTTTTCTTTGAATCGAGTCTAATTTCTTAAGCTGTTTGTGTGGTGCCGAGTTGTATATTTGACACCCGTAGTCTAGTTTAGATCTTATTAACGCCCTGTATAGTGTTAAAAGAGTTTCCTGGTTAGATCCCCATGTGGTCCATTTAAGATTTATAAGTAAGTTTAGATCCTTATTGCAACTGTTAACTAGTTGATCTATATGACGCCCCCAGTTTAGGTGTTCATCATAGTACATACCCAGAAATCTAGCAACTTGAGCAAATGTAATGGATTTTTTTGTATGGTAAGTGGGAACAGTAGCACCTTCAATTTCTTTTATATAACCTAAAATCCCCCAACTCTCCAAACAAAATTCTTTAATACATTGGAAGAAAAGTACAGATATTATAAATGTTCATTAACTTACTTTCTTGTTAATTAACTCTTCTTCTATATGTATTAGGTTTGTCAAACAAAAAATATTACTGTAGTCTATGTCAATGGTGTATTGGAAGCCAGATATGTGAGCTCTGAATTATGTCCCATAATATGGTTTTTGAGACTAGTTTTGTCCTAACTGGGATTGTGTTGATTCAGCTTTTTGTCTGCATAAACAACTCGTTGTGTTGATTCATTTGGAAAGAAGGATTTTGGTTCATTTACAGACTATAAAGAAACACCGTAATTTTATGGATTTTAGTGTGCTATATATGATAAGGTAATGTTTTATCCGCAATAGAGAAATTAGGGCAAACAGTATGATCTGATGACACGTGCATTTGCCCTCATGTACATGGTACAGGGGTTGTTTCAGATGCATTTAGATGTCTTTGAAGTGCCATTATTGTTTTAGAAGGTAAAAAGAAAATTGATTTAAGGATAGTTGATTAAGCGTTTTTACTAACTTGCAATTACAATAATGTAATATTGTTACACGGTTAAAATTTGCTACAATTTAGTTTAAATTTTTCTCTTTAAAATCATATGGCCCCAAAAAATGAAAATTTTCTGCTAAAATATTGCTTAAATCCAATGCTAAATTCAAATATGAATTCTGGGAAATAGAGGGTATAATTTAAATAAGAAGGGTCCGTAAGGGACCTTGAAAACCTTGAAAAATGAATTGTTCCCTCAAGGCCATGAAAACACCTTGAAAAGTCAAAATATTCTCTTTGTACCTTGAAAAGCCTCAATTTTCATGAAACCAAAAAGGAATTAAGAAATAGTTTTTGTTTTACAGAAATTAATGGGGCCCCAAGTGGCCGAGTGGTCATAAGCGCTCTCCGTTACAGATCACTGCCATCTCACCTCTATCTGTGTGGGTTCGAGTCTCAGATTCGGCCAATTTGGGTATGTGAGAAAGCTTGCCAGTAGCTTCTTGTGGGTTGGAGGTTCTTTCCGGGGGTTTTCCTGGGTTCTTCCTCCACCAATACTACTGACCGCCATGTATATCTTGCGCTGAAAATGGCATTAAATCATTCGCTAAGTTTGTGTTGGAACAGAAATTTTTCCACAACTGGCCACTGCACAGTTGTATATTTTGAACTTCCGATTGTACAAAGCCCGGATGTGGTAGTTATTTAAGGACACACGGTACTAATTCAACTCCAATGGTAAACATATGGAAACACCATCATATTCAAAATTCAATAACTTAAAATTTCTGGGTGCTGATGATCATACCTATATTTCTCCATGCACAACTATCCTTGGTGTAAGCAGCAGAAGGGGTGAACAGACCAACTTTTACAAGCCTCAATTTAGCAAACTGATACTTTCTCGAAATTGCTTAATAGGCCTCAATTTAGCAAACTGAGGCTTCCTTGAAAATATTATAATTAAATTTTTTTAATAATTTGAGCAAAAAAATAAAAATAAAATTATGAAAAATTTCAGTAAAAAAAAGACGCCATTGTCGTTGGCGTTCACCCTCGTTGCTGCTATGAAAATCTTCGATTTTTACTAAGTAAATATTTGATCAAGTCCGACACGATATCTTGTCCGAGGATCTGATAAATTTATCGTCACAAATCCGTGTGGGATTAACTGAGCGCGGCTAAAGAAATTTTTAAATTGATTATGATCCATATCGCCACCGCACCAAGTTTGCCAAATATTTCTTAGCGTGTGTGTATCAACACCGTTAAATACGCATAATAGATTGCAGTTATCTCTGATGACCTTCGGGATTTGAGTGTAACGTTGAGTGACATATATCACATCTGTGTTTTTATGTCTGCCTCTGGAAAATATTCTAGCAGGATTCTTTTGATTATCTAACATGATATCATCATATACGACTAAATTGTTAATACTTCCGTCGATGGAGTCAATGTTAGGTGCCTCTTCGATATCGGTTATAATCTCAATAACACCATCGCCGTTAATTTCTAGCGCGGCTTCGTTAAAATCCTTTAACACTTCATAACATCGCTGATCGTCTACACTCGGAGCAATCATATACAACTTATCCCACTTCATCCATCTCGTTATCAAATTAAGTAGCAATTGTGTTTTACCACTTCCAGATGGTCCGATGATAATCGTGCGAATAGAATTTGGTAACATTGCATGGTGTTTAATAGGTTCCCGTCGTCTCGTAGCTGAATAATCAATTACATTCATGCTGTTATATATAAATTATGGATCTATATTGTGTGAAATGTAAGACGCGTACTGGCACAAATGACTTGAAGACGATTACAACGAAAAATAATCGATCAGCGCTTTCTGGTAAATGCGTACAATGTAGTACAAAGAAATTTAGATTTGTTTCCCTTGGTAAACCCAAGGAACCTTTAAAAAAAAACGAGGAGGTGATATTGCAGCCAAGTTAGTGAAACTCCCAGGAACACCGTGGGCAAAATACTCAGGAGAAAAGCACCTTCCAGGGTATAGTTATTGTGGACCGGGAACACGATTAGATATCAGACTCGATGACCAAAACCAACCTCGACGTGGTGAAGAACCAATAAACGCCATTGATAAGGCGTGTCATGTTCATGATGTTGCTTATAAAAGCAGCAATCTTCAACATAGACATCTCGCGGATGTGAAATTAATTCATGCGTTGAATGCTATTCGTGATAAATCATTCAAAGAAAAGTTGGCTTCGTGGTTGATAAAATCCGCTATGAAAGGCAAATTGATGTTAGGTGCTGGTAATTAATAATATGGAATCTATTTATTATTCTCCGAGGGGATACTGGAGAGGCAAGGCAGCAATCAGTAAACTCGCTAGTGCAGCAGCGGTGAAAAAAACCACTGCAGCGAATTGGTTATCCAAACAGGCTATATGGCAAATTTATCTACCACCGCCTAAACGAATTAACTACTCGCATTTTGATGTGACAGTTCCTAATGAAGTTCATCAAGCTGATATACTATTTTTACCACATGACAACGGTTACAAATACGCGTTAACGTTAGTTGATGTTGCGAGTCGATACAAACAAGCAGAACCACTGAAGACAAAATCATCACCTGAAGTAGCTTCTGCATTTGAAAGGATTTATCGACGAGATCCACTACGCTGGCCAAATCTATTACAAGTTGATCCTGGCAAGGAATTTCAAGGGGTTGTTTTATCAACGATGAAACATCATAATGTCACCATACGACGAGGGCATACTGCGCTACATTGCGATCAGGCAATTGTGGAACGATTTAATCGGACTCTTGCAGAGCGGTTATTTGGATATCAATACGCGAAGGAGTTTATTCAACATAGACGATCCCGTGAATGGGTTAAGAGATTACCAGGTGTAGTTACCACGCTCAATAACGAGATTACTAGAACAATCAACATGAAACCTAACAACGCTATTAAAAAGAAGTATATACCCGTACAACCACAAAAAGATTTCAAGGAACCAATTCTTGGTAGTAATGTCACTGTAAGGTTTTTATACGAACCAGGAGAGCTTGAGGGTGGTAAAAAAGAGCTACCGATCCTATTTGGAGTGTCACCGTACATAAAATATCCGGTATAACACGATCAACTGGTGGAAACGCTAGCGTTTCTAGACCAGCAATCTATAAACTAGATTCAACTGCTCCTCAGCGAGGATTTACTTGACAACAACTACAGATAATTCCCGAGGATACTCAATTACCACCGCGTGGTCTTAACTAGCACCCCACAGAGGCATTGTGCTGGCACCTCTGCGTCTGTTGCACTCAAGACAAGTCAGCATAACGTTATCGTTGGTATGACCAATGCTGCTATTCTTACTGTCTACGGTAAATTGGTGAGGATCTTTATCCGATCAACTCCAACGCATTATACAATTACAACTCGCGCAGTGATTATTCTGTTGTTGCTTTAGTGAAATTATCAATTCTGCATCAATGTCAAATTTTCTATTATTTTTTTTATCCTGTTGTTTATAACCAGAGAGTTTTTTTCTGATTATGTCCCCGATGATATCATCGGCGCTGATTGTAGTGTCATTATCGTCAACAACAATTCTTCAAAGCTGATTTATTCTGCGTACTCTGGATACTGCGAGATAATCTAAATTCGACCACTCAATGCGATTATCTACCATCCAAACAATTGTATCTGTGATAGTTAATCCCTGTGAAGAGTGTATTGTTGCTGCATAACCTAACGTCCACGGGGATTTATCAGCGCGTAATGCATCTTCGACTACGCTGATATCAACCAGCACAATATCATTTAACACTAAATTCTGCTTTTGTTGTTGTCCAGGAATGTCAACGTCGATATTTTGTCGTCGGGTATCTTTTGGTCTATAACAGAGCGGTACTAGAAGTGTTGCAAATTTACACTTATGCAATTCAAATAACTTCATCTGAAGTGCGTCTCTGACTATTTTTCTACTCGCGATTATCAAATCATCTGGCTTCCATGTTTCCCAAAAATCATTCATGGGAGTTTCGGAAATTATTTCACGCGCTATTTCACATTGGATTCTATCCGGTTGTAATCTAATTAGCGCTTTGAACTCTCGTAATTGTTCATCAAGTGATCTATAATCAGTGGTAATTTCTTCATAATAATCTACAAAACCCTTTAGCCATTCATGTGGAGATCCGCCAACAAATGGCGGTGGTTGACCGTGATCACCGCACATGACGACTTTTGTAGTTTTCAATAACAACCATTCAAGAAATGTCTGTAATACACTCAACGATACAGTGCATATTTCATCCCATATTATAATTTCAGGAATGAATTTATCGCCCATTCGATCAGGAGTCCATGTATCGCCTTTCCATCGAAAGAAGCTGTGATAAGTACAGGCTTTTACTCCCCGCGCTATCATCTCTCTGGCGAGTCTGTGAGTTGGTGTTAACACAATCATGGTTGAGCGACGAAATAATTCGATTGCACGAGTTGTCTTTCCTGACCCACCACAACCGTCTAAATAAACTGTCTTGTATCTACATAAGGGATCAGATACCGGTGGTGCATTAGAAAATTCTGATTGAATTTCAATACGGTTACAACAAAGATATTTATCGTCGTTGGTAACATCAGCGGATTCACAATACTCGTGTAGTGTTTCCTTTTTAAATCGCCAACATCCCCAATTTTCCTCGGGATCTGTGAATGCTGCTACATCCGATCTGTATTTCTCGTGTATATACATCGAATCAGTAGCTACTCTAACCGCGGTATCTGGAAATCTATTTATCATCGAAAATAGATTAATACAAGCATAGGCTAGCATAGAACTTCTCAAATGTGTATACTGGGGACTATATCCATCACAGTAGGTAACAACCGTACCTGATTTCTCACCATTGGATAGAAAAACTTCCCTACGGGATACAAGTTTTCCATGTTTCGTTAAATCCGCTACGATAAAATCGTATTCTGCGTTGTCTATGATCAACCTCGAAGAGTATTTTGCATTGTCATATCTTCCACCTTGAGTGAATTTACCAATTATTTTTCGTCCGAAATCTTTGGTTTCTTTGTTTTTAATTTCAAATAACTTCTTAGATGATTTCATGATTTTTTCTTCGCTGAAATCTGGAAAATGCTCTCGCTGTTCGCGTATTATACAATCTATATTGGGTTGTGGTAACCAAACATCCTTCTGCGCATGATAGCATATAATAGCTTCACCGACAATCAACGATTGTAACATCTCACAATCAATCATATACCGCAATAACACAATTGGCATCCAATGTTTCACAGATAGGTGCCTACCAAGCCAAAGATAACTACATGGATGTAACCCTGCAGCGAATTCAAATGATATCACACGAGCGAATCCGGTTAAATCAAAATCGGGTAATGGCCCATTAATCGCAACACGAGTCATTTCATGCGTGGGGTATCCAAATCGTTTAAAATACTCAGAGCATTCTCCATACCCGAGAAAACTTCCAGGATAACACGCGGATATATCAATTGAAATCATACCATCACGTGAGTATTTTGTATTCAACAATCCTCCATGACCAAATTTGACGCAACTCAATTTAACGTCCTCGAGAAAATCACTTCGTGTTGGACGCCATGAGTTTTTTTCTCTTGCAAAGTGAGCTACCACTGATGGAATAGTAAAACTATCCATGAGTAGTTTTTCATGGAAACTCCGGTAAAAAATCATTAGCAATTTTTCTCATTCTGTAATCTAAATCTTCAACGCGATATAATTCACCATTTGGTCTTACAAATTGATCAAATCCTATTTCGGGATCTTCATTACTTCTAAGTAACCACACTGACACGGGATCATCTTTACACAACGCATGAATAGCATCGAATAATTTCTCTTCATAGAAAACATCCCCGGAAAATTCCCCCGGGATATATTTCACGATTCGTTCTCGTGGAAATACATTTACTGCAGGTGTCCACGCGTGTTTGTTATGATCAATAATTTCAATTGGAGCTTCTCGCGATTGATATTTCAGTTCGTATAATACTTCTCCGGTTATTGTCGTTACTGATATTGGGAATTTTAATGATGCTTCTAATTTAGCTATATCGGAAATCTTTGCACCGTGCTGTTTCACTGTTAGTTCCCATTCGGTTATTTTCCTACGTCGCAGTTCAGTTAATTTGTTCCCCCGGGATGCATTTGTGAAGTGTTCCATTATCCATGTTGCTACACAATTGAGCCTTGACGATGTCAACGGTGAATATTTCATAGGTGCTAGTTTTGCAATACTTGGTTTATCATTTAGCGGATATATTCCGTAAACAACTGCTGTTACAGGGTAAGATCTCTCGTAGTATGGTTTGTCAATTCCAGTTAGAATTCCTGGTTTGGAATCTCTACTCACAATAATAGTTTTTTTATCCTTGAGGATTGGTTCAAATTTATCCCTGATAATCCATTCACCTTCGTCTTCGATAATGAATTTTATTCTGAAAAAATACCTCCTACTGCCAAAATGTGAAATTATCTCAGCTGCTCTTTTGTCGTTCATGGTAGAATCAATGTTGGGTACATTGACATCATCATTGATAATTGAAATGTTGACCACGTATGAGATGCTCCATCGCGCTTAAATTCATTAAAACAGTCTCTGATTTTACTCAACATGGTTCTATCACTGATTAGATTTTTTGGTATATCAGAGATTTTATCGAGATTAAATCTAGCATTTTCCCAAGGCTTAATTTTCGATAATCTCTCGAACTCCTTCATATCGAGATTAAATCCAGCATTTTCCCAAGGCGAAATTTTCGATAATCTCTTAAACTCCTTCATGTGTTCGTCTATTAGACGTTTTGGTTTAGTAGATACTCTATCGAGATTAAATCGAGGATTAATTTTCGATAATCTCTTAAACTCCTTCATGCTATCGTCGTTTAGACGTTTTGGTTTAGCATTTTTCAAAGGCTTAATTTTCGATAATCTCTTTAACCCTTTCAAATTATAATTAAAACAATATTTAAATAGAAAAGTATATTATATAATGAATCATTGTAAATGGCTTATGATTGGATCAAAGACTCCATGTAACAAATCATGCAGAAATGAATTCTGTGGGTATCATATGCAAAGCGTGAGAAACGGCTCAAAAGGTCCTCTCCCATGCATCCATTGCGGGGTAGGTGTTAGAGGCAATTCGGAGTTATGTATCAATTGCGGGGGTAGGCGCTATAGAGAGTTGAAGCGTTATTATGACAAGCGAAGAATAAAAAATCCTGACGCTGTCAACGGCAACGCCAACGGCAAAATCATAAAAACTGCCCACGACTACATAGAACGATTCCCCAGTGTTATATCTCAACCAAATAATGAATTAGACAAATAAAAGTATTATGTATACAAATGAGCAAAGAATTTCAACGACATCCTGTTATTGCAAACTACGAAGCTTCTCGTGATGGTGTTGTTAGACACTGTAGATTCAAGAATCCGGTTGGTACTCTGAATAATATGGGATATTTGGTGTTTAAAGCTGGAAAGAAGAAATATTATTGTCATAGATTTATATTCGAGGTGTTTAATGGATTGATCAAGGATGGTCTTGTTATTGATCACATTGATTCCGATCCCAGGAATAACAAATTGAACAACCTTCAAGCTATTTCACAACGTGAAAACACAAAACGAGGCGGGACTGGGAAATACCCGAAAAATGCTAGACCTGTAAAGTCGTTTAATACTGAAAATAACACAGAGACAGTATTTCAGTCAATAACCGAAGCCGGTAGATATTTCGATATTTATCCGTCTTCTATTCAATGCGTTGCAGAGAATATCACCAGAACCGCTTTTTCAAAACGTTTTTGTAAAAAAATTTGATTTGTTTATGTGAGTTAACGGAGATAACTCACTGGTATAACGCGTGCGACAAATCACCAATGACAGAGTTATCGTTGAAACACTGTTGTTGTTTTGGTAGTTTTTGATTGGTTGTTATAATTCCACTAACCTCAACGCGGGATATAATCAATTATCCGTTTCTGAAATCGTAAATTGCTTTGCAATTTCAAGGAAACAAAATCATCATAGCGTTTACAAATAATCATATTATTTTTTTTCGTGTTTTTTACAAGTACTCACTATTAATTCTGCGTTGTCAGTAATCAGAATTATACACAACAAGGAATTACAATCACACATCGTTCTATCTAACTTCGTTGTAATGAGTGGTTATATACAACCTGGTCTGTTATATGTTTGGGCTTTAGCGAAGTTCAAGTGCAAACTCAAATCACACCGTCACACGTGGTGTGAATGTTATTATTGACATTCAAACCGGGTTGGATTTTGTGGTTTGTTTTTGCACTTGAATGTAGAATAGCCCACGTCATCCATTGTCATTGAATCAATTCATTGTATATACCATTGTCATTGTATTATACCATAATAACATCTATTGTTGTACCGTCCCGTTATAATCTATTGTTGTGCCGTCGTCATTCATTGCTGTATATAACCATTATCATTGTAAATACCATAATATAATCTATTGTTGTGCCGTCGTCATTCATTGCATTTGTATATCATTGTAAATACCATAATATAATCTATTGTTGTGCCGTCGTCATTCATTGCATTTGTATATCATTGTAAATACCATAATATAATCTATTGTTGTACCGTCGTATACAACTGCCTACACACTAGATCATGGGGTTGATGTGCCGTATGTGCCGTCCTATGTGTATTACAACCGCCAACCACACTAGATCATTGTGGTTGATGTGCCGTATGTGCCGTCCTATGTATATTACAACCGCCAACCACACTAGATCATTGGGGTTGATGTGCCGTCGTCATCCATTGTATATAACCATAATCACTTATAATCGCATTAAGCTTCTGTACATGCTAAGATGACCAACACCTTAGCAGGTCCAGAATTCATTTTGTGGAATTAAAAATTGAAGATTTTCATTGCAGTTTCACTCAAAAAGTTTTCACTCAAAAAGTTTCCATTCACAATTAAACAAATATATTTTTTCATATATATGAATTCTGAAAATATCGGATGTATTATTGTTGAACTTGGTAAATTACAGGATAAAAATATTCAACTATGTTCGGGGTTAAATTGTGATCAAATAATGACTGATTTTGAGGATATGGAATTTGCACAGCATAATGGAAAATATGTCCTCTCGAAGCAATATTATTTTATCAAGCGCATACAAAAACTTATCCGTGAAAGTTTAGTTAATACCGAAGATGTTAGTGTGTTTGTACCATTATGTAGCATCGTAGAACATGTACGAAAACAATTAGGTGCTGAGTTTGAGCAAAGGAAACTTATAAATTCGAAGGTGAGACAGATAAAAACTCTAATCGAGCAAGCTGAGTCCTACCCTTAGAGAGCCCCTTGTTGTATATAACTTCCATGTACAGGTAACGATGAATGGGCCCATTCATGTGAGTTTAGTCAACACACGGTATTGTAAATGAAAATTCATAGTAATTTTCAACGTAGTATTTTTTTTTACTCGGTGAATTGCAATGATTGGAAATTGCTGTGCAATTTCACTTTTGGATGATTGCTTTTGCAATTCCACAAATTGAAATTGTCTGCAATTTAACAATAGTGATACTCTTTCAATATGGTAGGACAATCACTAACCACACGGAACGCAAAACAGCGACTGAGCGCTATTAATAAACTATTACCGCTTCGTGATCGTATAAGGGAAAAACTTCAACAGCGACAATTACTTCAGACTGATTTTACAGAGGGTTCTGAACAACTCTTTAAGCCGATTGTCAGTGCAACTGAGGGTGTAACATCAGCAATTTCTAAACAAGAAAAAGCGCAGGAAGATTCCTTTCTCCCTGTGTTAGAAAAAATAGCAAAAAGAACTAAACAAACAAAAAAATCATTACAAACACTTCCTGGTGATATAATAACTACTGCAAGACGACAAGAACAACAAGAACGAGAACTTCAGGAAGAAATTGAATGATTAGTTGATATTGATATTTCTTCACCACCACCTGAACGAAAATTCGAAGAATTTCAAGAAGAATTTCAAGAACAACAAGGCGCTGACTATTCTCCTGAAAATATATTTACAGTTGATGTGTTAAAAACAATCAGAGGAATCAAAACAGACTCTGAATTAGTTAAATTTACTAAAGAAAATTCGAAAAAAAAATAAGAGATATAGCTATTTAAAAGATAAACAATCTAAAGTTTTTGTAAAAAATCAAAACATTTGGGCAAATAAGGTGTTTTTAGCAAACCGGGGTAAAACTAAAATCACAAAAGAAATAAAATCTGATTATAATCAATTTCTAGCTATGGTAAAAGGTGCCACACAACCACCACCAGTATACACAGCAGACCCAATCCCTGATGAAATACAAATAATGGCAGAGGCTGATTCTGAGAAGGGTGCAACTGGTACAACTAAAAAAAAGGGTAGTGGCTTAGTTGGAAACTCTTCGAATGAAAATCTAAGGATCTCATGTCCTGGTAATATTCTTGGTGATATAGCACGATTAGAAATACTTGGAGGGGGAAAACGGGCTGGAAATAACTCACCAGAAATAATCAATGAAGCTGCTGATATCTGTAGGAGGTTATTTCAAGGTGGTATCATGGATATTGCAACATATCGAGATTTTATTGAAGAGTTAGTGGAGGAAAATCGAGGATTTTCACCTTTGGATTTTCATCACGGTTATCATAGCGATTAAACTCGAAGAGTTTCACGATTAGATTAATAGCAATTGAATAGAGAATGATCATACACTACAACCATGATAAACCAACTAACGTCTACGTGGTAAACTCACGATTGCCAAAATACCGAGCATACGATGGAGATGGTCTCGGTAATACTATAATGGGATTATTTTCAAGAATGGCTCCAAAAGTAGCGCCGCTAGCAAAACAACTATCAATGAAAGCCATTGATGTTATCAAGGATAAGGGTATTAGCGCTGTTGGTGATCTTGCCGGGAAGGCGTTTTCAGCCGCGAAGGATAAACTAACAGCGCTAGTTAGACGCGGAAAATCTTCCAGATTTTCAAAACCACAAATGACTTCACTGCCATCTACTGCGGTTATGCCTGCAAGTGTTAGTAAAATAATAAATAACGCAGTAGATGAGAAACTACAGTCGTTGATTTCATCATCGTTGATTACTCCGAACGCCCAGGATAATTTAACAGCAAATATGATAGCGGGAAGTGGTCTTGGAAATTCAAATAATTTCTACAAACGTCAAAGACGTCATTGAAAATTGGTGAGAATTTTCACGATTTCACCTCCAATTTAGACCAGCGGATATATAATAAAAAATGTTCAAACAGAACCCTGATAGTGCATTTGACATGGACGCCCCAGTGCTCAAGGATGATTCTGTACGCGATTATCAATTTTTTGCCTATCACGCAGTACAACCTGATCTTAGAGCACGAATTGAACTTCAAGTTCATGATACCAGTAAATACTTTTTGCCTTGTGAGGCCTTTATTGAAGTCGAAGGTGAACTCGTAACAAATGTTCCAGCTAATACACCATATGATGATAACCCAACTATCCGAGTTGGTTTTGTTAACAATGGCATCATGGCGTTATTTGAAAGTGCTAGATATCTCATTGATGGAAGAGAAATCGAATCTATTGAACGCGAGGTTGATATTGCAACGGGGGTGATCGGGTTAGCGAGATATTCTGATGACTATACTAGATCAGCAGGTCCGTCTATGATGTTCACGAAGGATATTATTGATAACACTGAGCACGTCCAATATGCTAGAGTAAAAGTTGAACTAGTTACAGCAGTTGATCCAGCACCAGCCGGATATACAAGACCAGCTGCTGAATTGGATGTCATCAATAATTTTCCCGGTTACAACCTAGGATTTGCAACACGAGTAGCAACGTTACAGGGACAGCGTCGACGGTTTTCATGTGCGATTCCGTTGCATCACATATTTGGATTTTTTAGAAACGTCAGAAAAGTTATCTATGGAGCAAAGCATACGGTAGCATTAGTGAGAAAAGGTACTGATGATAATGCAATCTGGCGCGGTGCTGGCGTTGCCGCCGGTAAGGTCGTTTTATCAAAACTAACACTATAGATGCCAGTGTTGACTCCGTCGTTGTCAACAGAACCACGGTTACTATCATTTATGGATCGGGGGGGAAAGACATTGTTGAGTTGGTTGACAACATCCACAGATACCATGGATTATAATATTGATGGTACACTTACATGGCATCTAGCATCGAAACAGGGTATTTCAGCTCCACGTCACATATTTGTTGCGCTACAGAATACTGCGCGATTAAATAATCAAGAACGTTCCCATATGATATTTGATCAAATTGGGTGTAATGAAGTCTCGCTGAGAATAAACGGACAGCAAGAACCATCAGAGGATATACAACTAAATTACACAGAAAATCATATTGCACGAGTTTATCATAACCTGTTGTCGTATATGGGACGCGATCAAAATGTTGATACTGGTCTACAAATATCACAGTCCGTCATTGATATACACTTTCGAGCTCGTGTAACCCGTCCGACTGGTCCAATAGTTGGTGGGGTACCTTCTATCCTTATCCTGAATTATAGAGCGGTTGCTGTCATTCTCAGTGATAAATCAATGCTACTCGAAAGTGTTGGTGGACGAATGAGAGTGGTAGATGCACCAGTGGAAAATCTGTAATTGATTACTTCGTGAAAATTCTTCGAATTTTTCATTGATTACTTCGTAATTGATTTTCCATCTCTCTCTCTCTGCGATTTAGAATCAATCTGTTTTGTATAATGTCGTATAATAATATCAATGTCACGTTGACACCTGGTCAGTTAAAAAAATTACAATCCAAATCAGCTAAGCAATGTGGAACCACAATAACGCTGAAACCTAATCAAATGAATGGCGGGGGGAATAAACTATCACTGATGAAAACTCAGGTTAATCATTTTAATAAAGCGCTTACAGAAAAAAAAGGAGTTCAGGTTACTCTTTCTGCGAGCGCGATTAAAAACATGGAAAAGACTGGTGGTATATTCCCGCTGTTAGGGTTGATTCCAGGGTTGATTGCCGCAGCTGCCCCAGCGGTAGCTAAAGCGGCAGCGTTAGGGGCTATTGGTACCACGGCAGGAATGGCACTAAAGAAAGCAACGGGAAAGGGGTTTAAAAAAAAGGGGAAAGGTCTAAGACTACCAGGAACCCCGTATTCATGGTACAGCGGAAGCGGCTTGAGAATCCCAGGAACGGTTTACTAGTGAAAAATCTTCTAATGTCCAATTTTGATTTAATTGATGCTGCTAAAAAACTCGCGATTAAAAACTTCAGAGGTGTTTTTATGAAAGATCAGTTACCGGCACAACCAAATACTGTTGAAACCGGTATTATTAATCTCGATAACAGCACCGGACCTGGAACACACTGGGTTGCATACGCGATTGATCCACGTGGGATTATTTATTTTGACTCATATGGGCTAGCGCCTCCGAAGGAATTTATGCGTTATATAAACAACTTAAAAATACCCCGTTGGTATTCCACGTTACCAACACAAACAATGATTGACCCACCCATATGTGGCAATGAAGTATTAAACGTACTTGATGCTATTTCAAAAGAATCAAAAATGAAATTGCAAAGTAATTTACAATCAAAACCACCCCATGTAGTAGTGAATGAGTATACTAGCAGTCGTTGGATTGAAAATCTTTGATTGGAAATTGCTGTGCAATTTCACTTTTAGATTGAAAATCTTTCAGATTGAAAATCTTTTAGATTTTAAACAGAGAAAAGATTTCTATGATAACAATGATTGATATTTGGGGATGACCTTTATCAGCGCTGAAGAAACCAGATACTGATGGAATTGAAATCAAAGAGGTTAAAAAACTAATCGAAGATGAAATAGCCGAAATGTTGAACCTAGCAAGTGTTGATCCTGGTGAAATAGTTGTATTTGGCGATCGTCAGGGTAAATTGAAAACTAGTAATATCTCTCTCGATGATATTTTAGTTAAACGACGAGACGCAGCAGAGGATACTATCGCGTTATTTTCCGATCAGGGTAAACTCAAACCAGGTGTATTTGTTTCAACGATCACAGATAAATTAGCAACTTTCGACAACACGGCGAATTCATTGAAATCGCTCAATGATAAGTATGACAATCATATAGTTGTATTTGATCAGTTTACTACAATACAAAGAAATATAATTGACAAAATTGATAAACCCATGCTAGAATTTTTTGGAAATCCACCAGTGACCACACCAAAACTCAGCGCGATAAAAGATTCTATGTTGGAACTAGCAACTCTTCAATCTGAATATGAAAAACACGTGAAACAGTTTTCAATGTTTCGTAAAAACATCATTGATAAATTTATTGGAACCCCATTTGATAAAATTGAAATAAACCTTCCTGATATTAAAAAAACCATCGATGATTTAAAAACATTCAACAACGCAATGAAGGATGATACAACGAGGATGATAGGTGTTATTGAAAAAATAAAAATTCCTCATAAGAGTACCAACAATGTCATATACACGATTCAACACGATTCATTTGCGTGGACTCCCACAAACAACATTTTACACGTAACCGCAGCCGTCAAGGGTATTTATCGATTAACAATAGTATCACCGACTCAATTCAATATATCATCAAGTAGTTCATCTGGAGTCAATAATACAATATCAACGATCATCGACAAGGATATATCTGAACAATTCACGATAACGACCGCAGATAGAAATCTAGTCAGGGTTTCAGTAACATGGTACGCAGAATTCGTAGTGGATTTAAGTAAATAATTAAATTGAAAACACTAACGCTGCTAAAATAAGATGACAATCCCTTCAGTGTATCAGTATCGCTATGATCAGGTCAGAGAATTTCAAACTAAACTCAGCTCACGCTGTGAGGAGTATCAAATAAAAATAAAAAAATACCAACGAAGAATAACCGCGGTTGATATCACCGTGTATTCGGTGTCGGGCGTAATCACTGCTGCTGGAATAATACTATCTTCGGTTACAATGATTGCTCCAGTCGTAGTTCCAATCACTATTTCTGCGGTGGCTACAATCGCGGGTATATTAACCGGGATCACAAAAAAACTATCATTGTGTAGCCAGAGTAAACTACACGACCATGTAATTAAATTTCACATTGCATCTACCGCATACTCGCAATTGTCCTCGTTGATATCATCGTCACTCGATGACACAACAATATCAGATAGCGAATTCTCAACGATGGCTCAATTGTATAAATCAACAATACTGAAATTACAGCGGGATAATAATAATAACAATGACATCACAAGAACTACTTCAACAAATAGTAGAAAATACAACACCGGTGAAAACAAGCATGATATCAATAACCTCAACGCGTCCTGAATTCAGTGTGAATTTCCCGACCCCCATTCCCGTGAAAGAGATAGCACTAGCAAAACTACGAGTGTATCATAGCTGGCCCAATATCAGATCTGTAGCATTTGGTGGTCAACAACCAAATAATTCCTTGGTGTTCGCGTGGAAAAATCGTGAAGATGGAACTCCAGACTGGAACGTTGTTTCGTTACCAACTGGGTCATATCAAATCGAACAAATCAATAACGAATTACAACGAAGAATAAAATCTATCACTGGGAAAGAATCAAAAATCGCTATAACGGTTCACGAGCCGACGTTATCATCTGCGATCGAGATCAAATCACCCGGATATGTCGTAGATATTTATCAGAGTTCTGTAAGATCAGTGTTAGGATGGCCCGAATTACCACCTCGACAGAAAGAAACCGTTGATATACCAGAACCAAAAAAATCTGAATACGTCACAGACAAGATGAAACCTGATAATCCAATAAAAAGTTATGAAAACTACGAGGAGCTAATAAAATATGCACCAAGAATATATGAAATTCAAGACGGTAATAGTAATGAAGCTATAGAAGTATATAAGGAAAAGGCAAAAAATATAATTATTCAAAATTTTAAAAATATGATTATGATTTTTCACTATTGTTAATCTCTCTTAAATCTGGCTCTCTAACTAGAGATGAATTTATCAACGTCGTAGAGACGTGTAATAAAATCATTAATGATATGGATATATTAAATATAAAAATTATTCAAGGAATATTAAATTCTATCAGTCCCCAAAAAAGACTTGATTTTGCAACTCAGTTTAACATCCGCGTTGAAGAAATTGGTGACTTTAAACTACCCGGATATAACGTACCAGAACTAAAAAAACTTCTCAGTGATGCCATCGATATCGGGTTTAAGAAAATTCACGATACATGGAAAAAAAAAACATCACCGGAAATAAAAACCCTTAAACACAATACTGATCCAGAAGGCGGCGGTAAACACATCGCTCCGAATAATGTAAATATATCCTCGGTGATTGCACTAAATTTAGTGTGTGATGTTATCGAAGGCAGCTATCAAATAAATCTTGAGCAATCAAATCAAGCTCAGCAAGGATATATTCTATATTCATTTGCACCAACAGCTCCTCCAGGATTTTTAATAATTGAAGACCCAACTAATCCAGTCTTTATGCGATGTCATAATAATTCTTTAACGAGAATTAATTTCAAACTCACTGACCAATCTAATAATTTGATTGATCTGCGAGGTGAAGTTTTGCAAATTAGTCTGTTTGTGAAATCATAAATGATTTTCATCGTGAAAATTCTTTGAAATTGCAAAGCAATTTTCGATTTCAACAATGATTTTCATCGTGAAAATTCTTTGAAATTGCAAAGCAATTTACGATTTCAACAATGATTTTCATCGTAAAAAAACTTGTTAACGTATAGCAGCAACGAGGGTGAACGCCAACGACAATGGCGTCTTTTTTTTACTGAAAATTTTCATAATTTTATTTTTATTTTTTTGCTTAAATTATTAAAAAAATTTAATTATAATATTTTCAAGGAAGCCTCAGTTTGCTAAATTGAGGCTTGTAAAAGTTGGTCTGTTCACCCCTTCTGCTGCTGTGTAAGCTTCTGTGTAGACAACACCATATGACCCACAGCATTTTTTTAATCTACATGAGCATGAAACACATTTTATTGATTCTGCACCAAATGAATCAGGTGCTACTTTCATTATTGAGTTCTCCTAAGTCAATCCTGTAAAAATACTAAAATTGCATCAATAGAATTTCGGCTATATTTTTTTTAAATTACAGATAGGATAAGCTCTCGAAAGATATTTTTACTAAAATTTTAAATTTTCATTATTAACCAATTATGGACCACCAAACCACCAAACCCGTATATACTCTATTATTTGTTCACCCATTTCTAGACTGGTTCACAGTTCTTCTGTATAATTAGTACCGGGTGTCCTATATATAACCAGATTTGAATTGAAAAAGATGTATTTTACTCATTGATAATGATATTGGAGTATAATTGTAAAAAAGAATTGGCCATGTTTGTGCATGGATAATAGTGCAATAGCATTTTGTGTGATACCACTGTATATAGCTAAATTGCATTCACATTACATGTTGCTGTGTTGAATTGTACTCATTTGTGGCTTATTCTTGTTATTAAAATAATTGTTTTCTGCCTTTGTATCTTCATGTTATCTTTCTATGGCATGCATGCTACACAAAAGAAACACAAACATGCTGACACCAGCAAGTATGACATCATAGAGTATCAAATTACATGACGCATTGTATTTTCATCTCTCACTGGCTATAAGAAAAGTTTTAAATGTTTTAAATTTCAAAATTGCATTTCTTTTCTTGCTGACTCTCACAGAAATAAGATGCAGTACATCCCTATTCATATAAATCAAACCAAACAAATAAGTGTGCCACGTGACAGGTCAAAATGATATGAGTCCATTGCCCTTTTGTGACTAAGATGGATGCACACACCCATGAAGCCAGAATTATTTAAACTATCATCACGTGATTCATCACCCCCAAATCTTAACAAAAAGGTATGAAAGCCAAAGAAAAGTTCCATAAGTTTTATGATACTGAAGAATTAAATAACTGAGTGCTACTTTTTAACATACAACTATGGGGAAGGGTGAGGAAGCAAAGAATAGACAGAGTAATTTCTTCAAGCCTGGTAATGTTCCCCACAACATGGGGGAAAATGGGCATCAACCCAAAAGACACAGCCACTTGAGGTCTGTTACATAAGGACAACAAGAGACAAATTTGAAAAAGCTATCCAAAGTTCCTATAATGCTGACATTGATGGTGGTGACAGAAAGCCCATGTACAAACTGCTGCTCCCCAAGCTAAGAAATATGTGGAAAACTTTGCGATGCCAAGGCCAGTCCATGTTTCTATGCAATTCAGACACTGATGAAACTTATCACTGCATAAACTACTTGTTAAATTTAAGTAATAGAATTGAATTGCATATTAAAGTTATCTAATACATAAATCTATACCTACATTTACCCTAAACTGATAAAAAGTAATTATTGAAAAAAAGAGAAACTAAGAAAACCTTGTAATCACTTAATTACAGTCAATGGGGAGGTAATATACATTGATTTGGCATACCAGGTAGCAAGCTCTGATTTACAGCTAAATGATTCCTTACTATCACTTGAGAGTAAGTGTTGAGCAATGTTGCCTTTATACATAGCTTTTGTTTCAAATTTGAAACTACATTTCTGACATGAAGCTTGTTTTCATCTATTCACAACAACAGATCTGGTGAACAAAACACATATTGCTTAGTGTACACAGGAAAAAATGCTGAGGTGTGGAATAATGTGTTTCGAGAGCACCAGTTCCAACACCCTGACTATAAAGGTTTTCTATCATGGGATTTGATACATGAAGAGAAAAGAGGTCTGGTGTGGTGGGAGAGAGCAATATGTTCAACATGCAGTTATACATCAAAGCATGTTTCAACTGTATGAAGAGATGCCGGAGAGGTTGGGGAAGAAAAACTGCCTGTGTCAATAATGCAATACAGATAGGACTTCTGTAGACTTCTATTGGAAATGAAGGGTTGAGAACTATTCTTTTAAGTGAAATTGTCCCTGCTCTCTCAATAAAAGGGATGCAGAAAAGTTCCAATACTGTTTGCCAAAAAATTGAATATACCAATATGAGAGACATGGCTGAACTTAAAAAAGGTGTCAAGGAGTTTAATTCTATGATAGGAAATAAGACAGATATAATTGATATTCAATGTGACTTGACATATAATAATGCTATCTACAGGTTGAGACAATGCAGCATGTGCAGTTTTGTGCAGATCTAGTCCTTGTTTTTACAATGCTCTCTGCTTTGATTTACTGAATGTGTCTCTAAAGTTAAATGATCATTATTGATACATAAGTGATTGTGACATAAGTGACTTACATTTAAAATCTCTCCCCAGCCCCCTTTTGGGGATTTGTTGCATGTGTAAATGGTATTTAACCATATAGGCCAATATGTGGGCACCAACATATGAAATTCTGCCACCAGGCAATACTATGCTCTTTTCCTCATGGCCTGAGTTATCTACTGCCACTGTCCAGTGTATAAAACCCTTCCCATCTGTCTTTTGTATAGATTTTGTCTCCAAAATCACATGCAAACCATGCAAAAAAGACTCCATTAAGCAGCAGAGAGGGTGAACCCTACAACATTTAGAGGCGCCAATTCGGCAAATAGAGACTTCCTCGTAAATCGTAAAAAAAAGCGTCGATTCGGCTAACCAACGCTTCCTCGAAGACGCCGGCGTCGTTGTCACTCACCCTCTCTGCTGCTAAGGGAAATAAATCCTTTATAGATTAATCCGCCACAACTTATAACATTTACCTACTAAGTTCCCTTGTATTATGACGTCAAGGAATTTGTCGTCTGCTATATTACCTGTAGAGAGGTATAATTGACATGTGTGCGCCCACGTGACTGTAATGGAGTAAATACGTGTGTTTCGTTAGAGTTGTTTTTTTATCAACTTTAAATAATTTTAAAATCTTTTATTGTCACTTTGGCTAAAACTGCATTTATTTAAATAGTTGTATTTATTTAGATCATCTATTAATACACTTTAAGTACAGACGTTCTTTATAATCCAGTATTACCTATGTTCGTTCAGCCGGAACGCGAGTGTTTCCCATTCATTGAAGTAGGTGGGCGTGGTTAAAATTCCTTGTATACAGCTCTTTGTGATCTAATCGATAATGCATTTTTGTATAGAGAATTAGAACAGGGAAAATATACGTTGTTATTTAAAAGCTGTATTATTTTGTTTAATATTTCATTTAAAATACTTGTCTCATTTAAATGTTGTGAAACAGCATTAATAAGTAATAAGGAAATAAAATAACACACTTGTGAATCAACGCCGCCATATTAGTCGCTTTATATAGCATTTGAAAGGTAGAAAGCTGGGGCTTTCGAAGGCCAATGCGACCGATCAAAACTAACCAACGCCATTAACCCAGGCGTGTGGTTGTCTTTTGTTCACAATCATGCCACCGGGTTAATTTAATTGGTTGCTTTTGATTGGTTGATTGGCCGTAGAAAATCCGCCCCGTCGTTTCATGTTTGTGCTGTCTTGTGCCGTCCCACTTAAGTTAATTAAGTATATATGTATGCCTAAAATTTGCCACAACACTCGAGTGGAAATATATATGGCATTGTGACGTCACCCCAAGCATATCTTCTGGGCGGTCTAAGATGGCATTTGCCACCTTAGGCCTCCCTTCCGGAGATGTATGTTTCGGGTCCCCTTGGGCTTACTTGGATGCGAAGGCAACCAAGGAGTTCCAAAGATGTGTTAATTTTTTTTTTTTTTTTAATAATTAGAGATACAGTATACTATATTTATATAAAACTATAAATAATGGATATCAAAGATGTAAATGCTATAATTGCCGAAATCTCAAAGTTAAAAAATAACGGGGTAGTATTATCTGAAGGTCTCGACGTTGACAAGATTGCCTCGGAATATGCAGACATAGAGTATCAGTCTAGTAAGGGTCGTTATGTTTTACCCAAGATGTACAGGCTCGTGAAAGGAATTCAAAAGTCAATTAATGCTTGTTTGTACGGTAACAACATTAATTTATTTATAACGCTATTTAACACCGTTGAAGCAATACGTCAAAAGCTCGGCCAAGAGTATCAAAAACGAGCTGAAATTAGTTCTAAGGTTCGTGATCTTAGAAAAATGTTAAATGAGGAAAAACCCGTATCTTAACCACGAGAGTGATAGGCTTTTCAGTAATTTTTATTAAAAAATATTTTTTTTTTAGCATTTTTTGTAACTACATAGGATTTTCTCCTGAGAGAATACTCATCAGTTTGGACTTGCCAATGCAGTTATGTGCATAATGGATGATCTGGTTGTGGTAGCAAGTAATCACCGCGACGCCTCCATTTTCACGTAGTTGTTGTTGTTGCCGCGTCGTTATATCAAATCGTTCATCGCCGTTCTCAGATATTACAATTCTGAAACCCCCAGCGATGTTATTTCTGAAACATTCACGGATAGCGTCGTACAGTTTAACCCTGTTTGAGATGGATACGTTAGCTTGATAGTACATTTTATTTAATAACTAAGTTATTTAATAACTAAGCTTTTAATTGTGATGGAAACCCAAAGGGTTTTACATTTGAAAAATTAGTTCATAAACAATATATGGTAGGTGAATCGCTTACAACTAGATTAGCCCGAGAGCGGCTAGCAGCAATTAAAAAGTTTATACCGGTTCGAGACAGACTTCGCGAAAAACTTCAACAACGACAACAAGCGCAGACTGACTTTTCTGTGTCAAGTGAACAACTGTTTACTCCGATAACAAGTGCGACCAAAGATGTGAAAACAGCAACTGAATGAGCAATATTTGGGGATATTCCTGAGGAAGGCAAGCGACGAGAAGTACCTGTTCTTGGTGTGCTTGAAAAGATAGCAGCAGAGACTGGACAAACACGCACAGGGATACAACAGTTATCCAGTGATATAAAAACTCAGCGCGAATATGAACGATTAGCTGATATTGATGATTCTGCGCCTGAACCACAACCTGTTGATGTCACTCCAAGAGGTATTTCCTTTATAGACAAACTCACCGAAGGAGGTATAAAGGAAATCAAACGATTTCAATTAATAAAACTCGAAGATTATACGACTTTTGGTGATTTTGCCGCCCAAAGCTTTCATTCTAGAAAGGACTTTTTAAAAGACGAGTATAAAAACAGTAGAATAAGCCGAGATGAATGGGTTAATTGGTTGTATAAAACGAATAAGGATATTTCTGGTAATTTGAAAAAGGATACAATTGAGTATAGATCTTTTAAAGTAGGAGTTGATAGTTATGGTATACAAAAACAACAAGAACGAGAAAAACAAAGTCGAGGCCGACAAAGGCAATTACTTGATGATAGTCAGGGCGCAACTGGTACAACTGAGGAAACAAGCGGAAAGGGATATTCAATTAAAACTCCAAAGGATTTCAACGCTGGAGTCTTTGACTCTACCGTGACATGTCCTGGTAACATCCTCAGTGATGTATCACGGTTAGAAGTACTTATGGGTGGAAAGCGAGCTGGAAACAACTCCGTCGAGATAATTAATGAAGCACCTGATATCTGTAGACGATTATTTGCTGGCGGTATCATGGACATTAATGTATATCGAGAACTCATTGCTGAATTAGTTGAAAATCACAACAATGACAACGTCATTGATGACAACGTCATTGATGATGAAAATCCAATGGATGTAAGCGATTGATCACTAATTGAAAAACTACTAGTTTTATAACAAGATGATTATACACTATAACCATGATAAACCCGTAAGCGTCTAGGTGGTGAACTCACGATTGCCTGTTTATCGCGCGTGGTACGGAGATGGTTTCGGCAATACCATTGCGGGGTTATTTACAAGAATGGCTCCCAAGGTGGCGCCGTTAGCTAAACAATTATGAATGAAAGCCATTGATATCATTCGTGATAAGGTACCCAGTAAAATCGGAGATTTCGTTGGAAATCTTGCTGGAAAGGCATTTTCTGCTGCGAAAGATAAAATAGCATCATTGGTGCGAAAGAAACCAGGAATGACTTCGTCATCGATGACTTCGTCATTAGTGCTGCCATCAACTACAGTGATGCCTGCAAAAATCAGCAAAGTAATAAATAGCGCAGTGGAAGAAAAACTAGCGTCGTTGACAGCTTCGCCGGTAACAGATAACGCTATCATGAACGCGATAGCAGGAAGTGGTTTGAAACTAAAAAGAAATTCGAAGAATTTTCAACGACGATGATTACAAAGATGAAATTGCTTTGCAATTCACCAATTGAAAACACTAGTATGTTATAAATGTTTAAACGAACAGCTGATCCCGCGCTTGATATGGAATCCCCAATGCGAAAAGACGATTCCGTCCGCGATTATGAATACTATTCATATCATGCAATACAACCCGACCTACGATAGCGAGTTGAACTTCAAGTTCAAGATACCAGTAAATACTTTTTGCCGTGTGAAGCATTTATCGAAATCGAAGGAAAACTCGTAACAAATGTTGCAGCTGATACCCCATATGCAGATGACCCAAATATCCGAGTTGAGTTCGTCAATAATGGCATAATGGCGTTATTTGAAAGTGCAAGATATCTCATTGATGGAAACGAAATTGAATCAATAGAACGCGAGGTTGATGTTGCAACAACAATAATCGGACTAGCGAGATATTCTGATGATTATACAAGATCGGCTGGTCCGTCTATGATGTTTGCAAAGGATACTACTGATAACGCTGACCACCTTCAATACATTAAAGTGTTAACACCGCAAGACACTTCAGTTGCTAATCAACAAGAAGCAGCTAATCCAGAACGTCGAGCTAGACCCGGAGCTGCGTTTGATATTCTTGGAGGTGTTAATGGTAATTTCAATCTAGGGTTTGCAACACGAAAATTAGCATTGGAAGGACAAGAGAAAAAGTTTTCGTGTGCAATTCCACTCCATCACATATTTGGATTCTGCAGAAATGTCAGAAAAGTCATCTATGGAGCCAAACACACAATCGCGTTAGTGCGAAAAGGCAATGACAACGATGCAATTTGGCGTACTGGTGCCGCTGAGGGTAAAGTTAAAATAACTAAATTAGTATTGTGTATGCCAGTAATGACCCCATCAATTACCAGAGAAGAGCGGCTACTCTCATTTATGGAAACAGGTGGCAAATCATTGCTAAGTTGGCTAACAACAACGACTGATGTCAAACAGGATAATGTCGATGATATATTCACATGGCACCTGGCATCAAAACAAGGCGTTTCAGCTCCACGTCATATATTTATAGCTCTGCAGAATAATGAGCGAGTTGGTAATCAACAACGCAGCCATATGATATTTGATCAGTTAGGTGTTAGAGAAGTCTCGCTGAGAATAAACGGACAACAAGAACCAACCGAGGATATACAACTTGATTACAACAATAACTATATAGCACGTGTATATCATCGGATGCTGTCATATATGGGTCGTGATCAAAATGTTGATACAGGTTTACAAATATCACAACTCGATTTTAAGAAATTGTATCTGATTTATTACTTTTCGCTGGAACATCTTGATTTAATGAGACAATCCGTTGTTGACATACATTTTAGGGCTCGTATAGCTCCTGGTGGTGTTAATTATAGAGCGGTTGCTGTCATTCTCAGCGACAAATCAATGTTGTTAGAAGGGGTTGGCGGACGAATGAGACTTGTTGATGCACCAGTGGAAAATCTATGATTGAAAATCCTTCGGATTTTTTCCAAAAATATGTAAATGAAACTTGAAAAGTTTCCATAGGATTTCCCCAATTAGATCAATTGAAAGCATAAATGTGTTTTACAATAAAATGCCATTTAGTGTTGTTAGTGTCAAGCTGACTGATGGTCAGGTCAAGAAATTGCAATCAAAATCCGCTAAAGAATGTGGAACCACAATAACGTTGAAACCAGCGCAGATGTCCGGCGGTACACATAAAATATCATTAACGGATCGTCAAATAAAACATTTCAATGATGCATTGAAAAATAAGCGAGGGGTTCAAATTGATTTTTCGAAAGCCGCAATCGCCAACATGTTAAAATCAGGCGGTATATTTCCATTGTTAGCCGCAATACCAGCATTGATTGCCGCGGCTGCCCCAGCGGTGGCGAAAGCGGCGGCGTTGGGAGTCGTTGGGACCGCGGCAGGGATGGCGTTGAAAAAGGCAACTGGGAGCGGGTATAAAAAAAAGGGAAAGGGGTTGTACCTACCAGGAACCCCGTATTCATGGTACAGCGGCAGATCCATTCACGGATCAGGTCTAAGAATACCAGGAACGGTTTATTAGTTGAAAGCCCAATTGTTGAGGAGTCTATGACTGAGGAACCTATGGTTGTGGAATCTTTGATTCCTATGTCCAATTTTGATTTAATTGATGCTGCTAAAAAACTAGCGATAAAAAACTTCAGAGGGGTTTTTATGAGAGATCAATTACCGAGAAAACCTAAACGCGTTGAAACCGGAATAATCAATCTTGATAACAGTAACGGATCGGGAACTCACTAGGTTGCATACGCGATCGATCCGCGTGGGATTGTCTATTTCGATTCATATGGGTTAGCTCCGCCAAGCGAGTTTATGCGGTATATAAATTCTTCGATGAAACTCAAAGAGTATCCGATTTTTTATTCCACGCTGCCAACACAACAATTAAATGATCCACCGATATGCGGCCGTGAAGTATTAAATGTCCTCGCGGAGATTTCATTCAAATCCTTTGGATCTCCGTGGAAACCACCTCATATTGTTGCAAACGAATACACGAGTGGGAAATTACAAGGATCAATAAATTGAAAATACTAGAGTCTTTATAATAATGATCGATATTTGGGGACAATCTCTGTCAATGTCGGAACTCACCGCGGAAACATCTGCGGGTTCTATCGAAGAAGTAAAAAAAATAATAGAAGATGAAATCGCTGAGACGTTAAATTTAACAAGTGTTGACCCGAACAAAATAGTTGTATTTCAAGATAGCCAGGGTAAATTGAAAAGCAGTAATATATCCGTGAATGACATTTTGATACGGCATCGCGCTGCCGCTGAAAACTCTATTGCGTTGTATTCCAACGGTGGACAACTTAAACCAGGCGCACTTGTGTCTACGATCACCGACGCGATTGCCACCCACGACAACACGATTACCACCCACGGCTGTGAGCTGGATGATCATATACGAGGTTATAATAGTTTTCGCAAAAATGTCGTACATAAATTCTTTGGAACCCCTCTTGCGGTTGGCATGACTCTCGCTGAAATTAGCGAGTTTATCGGCAAGCATACTCACAATGCCTACATCGCTAATAGTTTCTTTGGTGTCCCAGCTACATCTACAATGACTCTCAAAGATATTAATATGTTTATGGTGAGACAAACAACACTTAATACCATCGTGGATAAATTTTTAGGGAGAACACCTGTGTCTGAAACCACATCGTTGACAGGCATGACTCTCGCTGAAATTAAAAGCGCGTTTGACGAGCAAAAGCTCACCAGCGAAATTGTTAATAAGTTCTTTGAGGGCAGTAAACCCCAAGATATCACGACAAATTTTTCTAACATCAACCGGTATATTGAAAACCAAGCACGGCTTGGAATCACAGACCTTCTGATTTCATTCTTTTTTAACAAGAAGGCGGGAAGGATGATGGTTTCTAACGAAGTCGGGGTAAATTATCCCGAAATGTATAATGATATTCTTAAACTAAAAGAAAATTTTGAAAAGATAAAGATTCCGCATCCACGCATAAGCATTAAAAATGTCGTGTATACGGTCGATCATGGAACCATGGATTGGATAAGAGACGTTTATACTACATTGTCCGCCGGTCTCTGGAAGAGGGGGAGGCGGGGGGGGGGGGGCGATGATATCTACAGTCAAACGGGGATCGAAGGTATCTACAGGCTAACGTGGATCTCTGTAGATCAATTTAATATGATCGCGGGCGGTAAAACCTACTCTGGTGGCACCGCGACGTTAATTATCAGGAGTAACGGTCAACACTTTAATGTCGTCGCGGTTGATAGCTCCACCATTAGATCAAAAATAACCTGGTGTTTAGAACTTGTAGATGATTTTTCCCGCTAACGACGATGAATAATTGAAAACACTATCAGGTTTAAAATAACAATGTCAATAATTCCATCATCAATGACACCGTCATCAACAATGACTTTGTCATCGTCGCAATATCGATTCGACACCGTGAAAGAATTTTCCGCGAACTTGAAATCACTTTCTGAGCGTTATCGTGAAAAAATGAAAAAATACCGCAGAAGAATTACCGCAATCGATGTAACTGTGTACTCGGTGTCTGGTGTGATGGCCAGCGCCGGGGTTATTTTGTCGACGGTGACCATGATGGCTCCGATTGCAGTTCCAATTGCTATCTCCGCGGCAACAACAATTGCTGCAGTCGCCAACGCGATAACTAAAAAAATATCATAATGTTCTCAAAAAAAACTCAGCGACGCTACAACTCGGTACCAGGTGGTATTTGACGCGTACTCGAAATTATCCGAGTTGATCTCGCTATCAATAGATAATTCGTTCATATCCGATGTTGAATTTTCCAGGATGACCCAGTTGTATAACTCCGCGATGTTGAAATTGGAAATTGAAGACAGCGTTAACAATAATGTCACTACAATTCAACGAACTGCAACTGCTTCAACGAATCGCGGAGAATACCACTCCGATACGAACAAGCATGATATCAATAACATCAACAACCCCACAATTTAGTGTGAACTTCCCTTCTCCGATTCCAGTGCGTGAGATCGCGCTGGCAAAATTACGAGTATATCATAGCTGGCCTAATATCAGATCGGTTGCATTTGGTGGTCAGCAACCCAATAACGCACTGGTGTTCTCGTATAAGAATAAACCCGATGGTACTTCAGAGTGGGAAACTGTTTCGTTACCAACTGGGTCGTACCAAATTAAGCAAATCAATGCTGAAATTCAACGTAGAATAAAATCAATCACTGGAAAAGAATCAAAAATAGCTATTAATCTTCATCAACCGACGCTCTCGTCGTCGATCGAAATGAGCACAGAGGGATACATTGTAGATATCTATAACAGCTCGTTAAGAACAGTGTTAGGATGGCCTGAAAAACCACCGGAAAAATCCACCGCCGACTTAACCACGGACGTACAATCATATCATGAAATCAATCCCAGTTATCGAGATAATTTATCTGATATAAGAAAAGGAAGAATCGGCGATAGATTTATATTTACCAACAAAGACACATTGCAGTGGGATTTTATCATTAAAAGAACAGCCGACTCATCTGTTACTATTTCATTTACGCTAACTGACATCCGTGGTTATTTTAATAAAATTAAACAATTATATGAAACACAACTAGAACAACTACGGAAAACAAAATCGCAAAAACACGTTGAAATAATAAATCAACTTATAGCTGACATGGAATATATCTATGAACTCATTATTCAAACAATAATTAATGACAACAGCGACAATAAACAACGATTCCTAACCGATTACAATATCACAGAGGACAATCTGCGTAATTTCAAGTTTCCCAAATACAACGCTGATGAACTAGCAAGAATTGTTAAAACCGATATCAAGGCGCTACAAAAATCAGATTCAGCTGTCCTCTTCAGGTATACTAATGATCCAGATGGTGGCGGTAGGCATATTGCCCCTCATAATGTGAATATTTCAACGGTGATTGCGCTCAATTTAACATGTGATGCAATTGAAGGAAGCTATCAAATTAATCTAGAGCAATCAAATCAAGCTCAGCATGGATATATTCTTTATTCGTTTGCACCAACAGCTCCTCCAGGATTCCTAATTATTGAAAACCCAATTAATCCTGTCTACATGCGATGCCATAATAATTCGTTAACGAGAATTAATTTCCGACTCACCGACCAGTCAAATAATTTAATTGATCTACAAGAGGAGGTGTTAGCGATTAGTTTGTTTGTAAAGTCCTAAGGACTTCCATCATAAATGATTTTCGTCCTAAAGACTCTATCAAATTTTCGGTTGAACTCGTAAAAGAATTATTAACCAGAACTGAAAGTTTCAGCAGCAGAGAGGGTGATGACCACATCGTTGCGACCTTGAATCTTTTTAGGTGTATACGAATTTTATTTTATGACCATTTTTTTTAGACAGAGCAGTTTTAGTTATATTTTCTGCAACAAATCGTATTGAAGTCCCACAAATGTCAAAGTAATTACCGGCCGAATTTATCGACTGAAAGCTTCTCTCTTCAGTATTTTCTAAATCAAACGATTTAACTCTCCTAGGGCGTTTTGCATGTTTGCCAGTTCCACCTAATTTTGAATTCAGACTTTGTGAGACGGCTTGAAGATTCACAAGACAATTATCAGTCTTCACGCCATTTATGTGATCAATCACAAATCCGTCTTCGATTAATCCGTTATGACATTCAAAAATAATTCTGTGACAGAGATATGTTTTATTTCTAGCACTAAACAACAAATACCCCATATTATTTAGATATCCAACCGGGTTTTTTAGTCTGCGTTGCCTGACAACACCATCACTGGAGGCTTCGTAATTAATGAGCACTGGATGAGGTCTGAAATCTTGGCTCATTTGTATAATAATACTACTTGTCTAATTTATTATTTGCTTTAATTATAAGTCTATCAATGTAGTCTTGAGGGGTTTTGATGACTTTGTCGCTGATTTTATCAACGACGTTAGGGTCAATGATTCGTTTGTCATAGTAGCGTTTTAGTTCCCTGTATCGTTTACCCCCACAAGCAAGACACAACTGCAATTTTCCTCTAACGCCCACCCCACATTGGAGGCATGGGAGTGGACCAAAACTTCCTCGCCGAACGCTTTGTAAATGATGTCCACAGAATTCGCTTCTGCATGATTTGTTACACGGGGTTGTTGATCCAATCATTAGCCACTTGCAGTGATTCATTATACTATATTTTTCTATTTAAATACTTGTTTTAATTATAACATGGAGGAGTTCAAGAGATTATCGAAAATTAAACCTTGGAGAAATACTAAATTCAATCTCGATAGAGTCTCTGATACACCAAAACGTCTAATCGGTGACAGAACTATACTCGGTAAAATCAATGAGTGTTTTAATGAATTCTACCGAGACGGTGCAGCATACTGTTGGTCGACATTTCGAATTATCAATGATGATGTCAATGTACCCATCATCGATGCTACCATGAATGATAAAAGAGCAGCTGATATAATTTCACACCTTGGCCCGCCAAGGAGCTGTAAATCCAAAGGTAAATTGCAAAGATGGAAATCCAAAGGGTTTCAAACAAGGAAAATCAAAGATGGAAATCTAAAGGTAAATTGCAAAGCAATTCCCTAACAAAGCAATTCCCATCAGAAGTATTTTTTCAGAATAAAATTCATTATCGAAGTCGAAGGTAAATGGATTATTACGGATAAATTTGAACCAATCCTAAAGGATAAAAAAACAATCACGCTGAGTAGAGATTCCAAACCAGGAATTCTAACTGGAATTGACAAACCATACTACGAAAGATCTTATCCTGTAACAGCAATCATTTATGGAATATATCCGTTAAATGATAAACCAGATATCGCAAAACTAGCTCCTATGAAATATTCACCGTTGACTTCGTCAAGGCTCAATTGTGTAGCAACACGGGTAATGGAACACTTCACAAATGCATCCCGAGGAAATAAACTAACTGATCTACGACGTAGGAAAATAACCGAATGGGAACTGACAGTGAAACAGCACGGTGCAAAGATTTCTGATATAGCTAAATTAGAAACATCATTAAGATTCCCAATAACCGTTATGACGATAACCGGAGAAGTATTACACGAACCAAAATATAACAAAAATGGAGCGCCAATACAAATTATTGATCATAACAAACACGCGTGGACACCTGCAGTAACAATATTTCCACGAGATAGAACCGTGAAATATATCCCCAAGGAGTTCGTCGGGGATGTTTTTTATAATGAGAAATTATTCGATGCTATTCACACGCTGTGTAAAGATGATCCTGTGTCAGTGTGGTTACTTAGAAGTGATGAAGATCCCGAAATAGGATTTGATCAATTTGTAAGACCAAATGGTGAATTATATCGCGTTGAAGAATTAGATAACAGAATGAAAAAAATCGCTAGTGATTTTTCACCGGAGAGTTCCCATGAAAAACTACTCACGGATAGTTTTACTATTCCATCAGTGGTAGCTCACTTCGCAAGAGAAAAAAACTCATGGCGTCCAACACGAAGTGATTTTCTCGAAGATGTTAAATTGAGTTGCATCGAATATTCCCATGGAGGGCTGTGGAATACAAAATATCATCGTGGCGGTATGATTTCAATTGATATGTCCGCGTGTTATCCTGGAAGTTTCCTCGGGTATGGAGAATGTAGTAACTATTTTAAACGATTTGGACACCCCACACATGAAATGACTCGTTTTGCGATTAATGGGCCATTACCTGATTTTGATTTAACCGGATTCGCTCGTGTGATATCATTTGAATTCGCTACAGGGTTACATCCGTGTAGTTATGTTTGGCTTGGTAGACATATATCTGAAAAGGCTTGGATGCCAATAGTGTTACTACGATATATGATTGATTGTGGTATGCTAATATCGCTGATTGTTTCCGAAGCTATTATATGCTATCGAGCTCAGAAAGAAGTTTGACTACCACAACCCGATCTAGATCGTATAATTAGCGAACAGCGAAAACAGTTTACAGATGGAAATTCGAAGAATTTCAGTGAAGAACAAATCATGAATTGGTCTAAGAAGTTATTTGAAATTAAAAAAAAACAAGCAAAAGATTTTGGACGAAGAATAATCGGTAAATTTACCCAGGGTGGAAGATACGACAATGCAAAATATTCCTCGCGGTTGATCATAGACGTCGCTGAATACGATTTTATTGTAACGGATTTAACGAAACAGGGAAAACTTGTAAATCGTAAAGACGCTTTCCTATCCGATGGAAGACGATTAGGTACAATTGTTACCTATTGTGATGGATATATTAAACAATATACGCATTTGAGAAGTTCTATGCTAGCTTATGCTTCTATCAATTTATTTTCGATGATAAATAGATTTCCTAATACCGCAGTTAGAGTAGCCACTGATTCTATTTATATCCACGAGAAATACAAATCAGATATAGCTAAATTCACATCCCAGGAGGAAGCGTGGGGATGTTGGCGATTTAAAAAGGAAACACTACATGAGTATTGTGAATCCGCAGATGTTACCATGGATGAAAAGTACTTAAAGTGTGATGAGATTCAATCCGAATTTTCTAATGCACCACCGGTATCTGATCCAGTATGTAGATACAAGACAGTTTATTTAAACGGTTGTGGTGGGTCAGGAAAGACAACTCGTGCAATTGAATTATTTCGTGGGAAAAATCCTACGGATTTCACAACCATGATTGTGTTAACACCAACTCACAGACTCGCCAGAGAGATGAAACAACGAGGGGTAAATGCCAGTACTTATCATAGTTTCTTTCGATGGAAAGGCGATGAATGGACTCCTGAGCGTATGGGTGATAAATTCATTCCTGAAATCATAATTTGGGATGAAATATGCACAGTGTCATTAGATGTATTACAAACATTTCTCGAGTGGTTGTTAAACAAAAACACAAAAGTCGTCATGTGCGGTGATCACGACCAACCACCACCATTTGTCGGTGCATCCCCGCATGAGTGGCTAAAGGGTTTTGTAGACTATTATGAAGAAATTAAAACTGATTATAGATCACTTGATGAACAATTACGAGAATTCAAAGCGCTAATTAGATTACAACCGGATAGAATCCAATGTGAAATAGCGCGTGAAATAATTTCAGAAACTCCAATGAATGATTTCTGGGAAGCGTGGAGACCAAATGATTTGATAATTGCAAGTAGAAAAATAGTCAGAGACACACTTCAGATGAAATTATTTGAATTACATAAAAAAAGATTTGCAACACTTCTAGTACCGTTGTGTTATAGGCCTTCGGATACACGAAAGCAGAATATAGAAGTTGATATTCCAGGCCTGACAGAGTCAGGGCGTGAAAAGCAGATTCTCGTATTAAATGATATTGTGCTGGTTGATATCAGCGTCGTTGAAGATGCATTGCGTGCTAATAAATCCCCGTGGACGCTAGGATACGCAGCGACGATACATTCTTCACAGGGATTGACTATATCGGATACAATTGTTTGGATGGTGGATAATCACATCGAATGGTCGAATTTAGTCTATCTTGCAGTATCCAGAGTACGAAGAATAAATCAACTTCGAAGAATTGTTGTTGGCGAAGCCAGTGGCGATGATGAAATCATTGGTGACGATAATGACACTACAATCAACGCCGACAACGTCAAGGATATAATCAGAAAAAAACTCTCTGGTTATAAACAACAGGATAAAAAAATAATAGAAAATTTGACATTGATGCTGAATTAATAATTTCGCTGAAACAACAACAGAATAATCACTGCGCGAGTTGCAATTGTATAATGCGTTGGCAGTATTCGGATAAAGATCCTCGCCAATTTACCGTAGACAGAAAGAATAGCAGCATTGGTCATACCAACGATAACGTTATGCTGACTTGTCTTGAGTGCAACAGACGCCGGGGTGCCAGCACAATGCCTCTGGCATCGGGTGCTAGTTAAGACCATGCGGTGGTAATTGAGTATCCTCGGGAATTACCTGTAGTTGTTGTCGAGTAAATCCTTGCTGAGGAGCAGTTGAATCTAGTTTATAGATTGGAGGTCTAGAAACGCTAGCGTTTCCACCAGTTGATCGTGTTATACTAGATATCTTATGCGTAGTGACGCTCAAAATAGGATCAGTAGCTCTTTTTTTACCACCCTCAAGCTCTCCTGGTTCGTATAAGTACCTTACAGTTACATTACTACCAAGAATTGGTTCGGAAACGCTAGCGTTTCTAGAAACATCTTTTTGTGGTTGTACGGGTATGTACTTCTTTTTAATAGCGTTGACAGGCTTCATGGTAATTGTTCGAGTAATCTCGTTATTGAGCGCGGTAACTACACCTGGTAATCTCTTGACCCATTCACGAGATCGTTTATCCTGGATGAATTCTTTCGCGTATTGATATCCAAATAACCGTTCAGCAAGAGTCCGATTAAATCGTTCAACAATTGCCTGATCGCGATGTAGTGCAGTATGCCCCCGTCTGATGGTGACATTGTGATTTTTCATCGCTGATAAAACAGCGCCTTGAAATTCCTTGCCAGGATCAACTTGTAACAGATTTGGCCAGCGTAGTGGGCCTAGTCGATAAATCTTTTCAAGTGCAGAAGCAACTTCAGGTGATGATTTTGTTTTTAGCGGTTCTGCTTGTTTGTATCGACTCGCAACGTCAACTACGGTTAGCGCGTATTTGTAACCGTTGTCATGTGGTAAAAACAATAAATCAGCTTGATGAACTTCATTGGGTACAGTAACATCAAAATGCGAGAAATTGATTTGTTTAGGACGCGGTAGATAAATTTGCCATATAGCCTGTTTGGATAACCAATTAGCCGCAGTAGCCTTTTTCACTTTTGCGGCGCTGGCGAGTTTACTGATTGCAGCGTTACCCCGCCAGTATCCTTTTGGAGAATAATAAATAGATTCCATGTTGTTATTAATTACCAGCGCCCATCATCAATTTGCCTTTCATAGACGATTTTATTAACCATGAAGCTAATTTTTCTTTGAAGGATTTATCAGGAATAGCATTTAACGCATGAATTAATTTCACATCTGCGAGATGCCTGTGTTGCAAATCGCTGCTTTTATATGCGACATCATGAGCATGACACGCCTTATCAATAGTGTTTATCGGTTCTTCACCACGTCGAGGTTGATTTTGATCATCAAGTCTGATATCTAATCGTGTTCCGGGGCCACAATAGCTATATCCTGGAAGGTGTTTTTCTCCGGGGTACTTTGCCCATGGTGTTCCAGGGAGCTTTGCCAATTTGGCTGTGATATCACCTCCTCGTTTTTTTTTTAATCATCTCCGAATTGTAAAATCTTTGATTTTGTAGAAACAAATCTGAACTTTTTAATACCACATGTTGCACATCTACCAGTTAGTGCTGATCTGTTATTTTTAGTTGTAACCGTCGTCACATCATTTGTGCTAGTACGCGTTTTACACTTCACACAATATAGATCCATAATTTATGTATAGAGATATGTATATAATTGATTTTTCAGCGACTAAAACAAGGGAACCAGTTAAGCATCATGCAGCGCTACCAAACTCTATCCGTGCAATTATAATCGGGCCATCTGGATCCGGCAAGACTCAATTGTTGCTCAATTTAATAATGAGATGGATGAAGTGGGATAAGTTGTATTTAGTTGCTCCTAGCGTAGATGATCAACGATGCTATGAAGTGCTAAAAGATTTTAATGAAAACGCTTCAGAAATTAAGGGTGAGAACGCCATTGAATTTATCACAGATATTGACGAGGCACCATCCGTGGATGACCTTGATGGGAACATTAACAATTTAGTCGTATACGACGATGTGATGTTAGACAATCAAAAAATACCAGCTAGGATCTTTTCCAGAGGCAGACACAAAAACACTGACGTGATATATGTCACTCAACGCTACACTCAGATTCCAAAAGTGATCAGAGATAACTGTAATATTCTTGCTGTGTTTAACGGCGTTGATACACATACGTTACGAAATATTTGGCAGACGTGGTGTTCCGATATGGACTTCAATCAATTTAAAAATTTCTTTAGTAACGCTCAGTCAACCCCGCACGGATTTGTAACAATAAATTTACATGATCCTCGGACACGATATCGTATCGGACTCGATCAAATATTCGGTTGAAATCATTTATTATTTTTGTTAACCAGAACTGAAAGTTTCAGCAGCAGAGAGGGTGAGTGACAACGACGCCGGCGTCTTCGAGGAAGCGTTGGTTATCCGAATCGACGCTTTTTTTTTTACGATTTACGAGGAAGTCTCTATTTGCCGAATTGGCGCCTCTAAATGTTGTAGGGTTCACCCTCTCTGCTGCTCATTATGATTGTCATATGCAAAAACCACCAAAATGATACTATGGATGCACATGGTAACCATGGAAACAACAGGCTCCTATTATGGTATAGGTCGCCTATAGGACACAGTACTAATTCAACTCCAATAGTAAACATATGGAAACACCATTATATTCAAAATTCAATAACTTAAAATTTCAGGGTGCTGATGATCATACCTATATTTCTCCAAGCACAACTATCCTTGGTGTAAGCTTCTGTGCAGACAACACCATGTGACCCACAGCATTTTTTTAATCTACATGAGCATGAAACACATTTTATTGATTCTGCACCAAATGAATCAGGTGCTACTTTCATTATTGAGTACTCCTAAGTCAAGCCTGTAAAAATACTAAAATTGCATCAATAGAATTTTGTCTATATTTTTTTTAAAAATTACAGATAGGATATGCTCTCAAAAGATATTTTTACAAAAATTTTAATTTTCATTATTAACCAATTATGGACCACCAAACCCGTACATATTCTATTATTTGTTTACCCGTTTCTAGACTGGTTCACAATTCTTTTGTATAGCTACATACATGCCAACCATTACGCTTTTGGCGTAATCATTACGCTTTTTGTCACTAAATTACGCGTTACGCTTAAACGTATATGGATTACGCTTTTTCGGTATATCCACCTCCCAAAAAAAATAAATTATTTGTTTTCTCGTTATTATTAAAATTCCATTAATCCCACAGACCGTATTTTAGAAAAGACGGCTTTTACGTAACTTCAATATAAGAGTACGCTAGACCGTGAACTTTGGTAACAGTATCATGTTCTATTTATAGCTAACCTGGTTCTACTGTTGACCTCGATTCTATTTATAGAATCAGCATTAGTAGTGAGGAGATAGCAGACTGGTTTTCCAAATATAACCTTTACTCGCAGATTCCATATTCTAATTCATATTTCTTGCAGAACCAGTCTAAATATATTTTAGCGCTTAAAAAGTATATTTTATTTTACTCTATGCATTTATGTGAGCAAAAATATCCCTTTCAAAAATTTCCCAGATAAATTAGAAAAAGGCAACCGAAAACCCCGAAACAAATATAATAGAATCCTCTAAATATTAAGAAATAGAGTACAGCATCAAGTGACATCTATTTCCGGCCGTGTCGAAAGAATTTTAAAATTTAGCGCTAAACGTCTTAAGAAGGTTTCTAGTCGATGTGTGTAAAGCTAAAAGTGCTACATATGAAAACTTGAAACAGTAAAGGATGAGAAGGGAAAATAATCGTTGTTTATTGAAATTTTAGCATGTTATATGTGGACTACGCTTTTTCTGCCTGGATTCCGTTTTTTGACCACTTGGATTACGCCATTTCCTCGTCAGGGGTTGGCATGTATGTAATTAGTACAGTGTGTCCTTAAGGGGGCAGAAGTCAGTTTTTATGTAAAAATTTAATGCCGCAATCAGCGACCTAGTATACAAAAATCATAAAAAATCAAATACACAAGTGAGGTCAAAAAGGTCCATATTTTTGGATATCTATATTAAAACAAAGCATAAGAATATTATTCACTTGACCAAAGAAGTCAATGACAGTTCATAGCAGAAGAAGTTTATGCCCTAACCCAATCTCAAATTTCTACCTGCAATTTTCATGTCCGAAGGTCATCTTTTACAACATGTGATGCTCTCAGTGCAAACACAAGCCCTTTTCCTAGATGACAGTTCTGCAAAACTGTGAACTAAACAGGCTAATGTAATTGAAAATAGTTGTCATCCATGCCGTTTTTGAAATATTCTACTTGCCCCAAACCCATGTGTTTACTGCTATGGGAGGCTAACTCTTCTTCCTAGCCCGAAACACCCAGTTCACAAATATATCCATATCTTCATTTAGTAAACAATAATAGCTTAAAAAGTCACATCATAGCCAGTATTCCCTTCGTTGACACATGCATGGGTCAGGTTTATGTTATTGAGGGCAGTATTTCCTTATCTGACACCTGCGTGGGTCAGGTTTATGTTGTTGAAGGCAGAATTCCTTCGGCTGACATATGCGTTGGTCAGGCTTATGTTGAAAAAGGCAGTATTCCTTTAACTGACACGAGTATAGTTCAGGCTTTTGATGAGGTCACTTTTACTCTTTGTTTGGATCAATCAGAAAGTATTGATCATAGTGATCCTCTTTTAACAACTCATTCTCTTCATTCTAATCAGGTTGATGATCTTGAGAATGATGTTAAAGAAGTCAGCATTCCTTCAACTGACATTTGTATAGGTCAGGTTTTTGATGAGATCACTTTTACTCTTGGTTTAGATCAATCAGAAGGTATTGATCATAGTGATCCTCTTTTAACAACTCATTCTCTTAATCAGGGTGATAAATGACAGTCACTTGTTGTCGAACAGGAAAAAGATCCTGAGATCTCCTGTTTGTTTCAAAGGGCCATAAATAAGACTGAAACCACTGAAGTTCCTGTCTGTTATTTCATTAAAAATGAAATTCTTATGAGAAAATGGAGACCTCCAGAGGTACCTGCTGGTGATGAGTGGTCAGTGGACTATCAAATAGGAGTTCCAAAACCTTACAGACAGGAAATACTTAATCTGGCCCATGAAACTCCTTTGGCTGGTCATTTAGGGATTAATAAAACGTATCACAAGATCTTGACTCACTTCTATTGGCCAAAAATCAAAAGTGATGTTGTCAAATATTGTAGATTGTGTTATACTTGTCAAATGGTAGGTAAACCCAATCAGAAGATACCTAAGGCTCATCTGCAACCTATTCCTGCCTTTGACGAATCATTTAGTAGAATTATGGTAAATTGTGTAGATCCCCTACCTAAGACCAAGTCAAGTAACCAATATATGTTGACCATTATGTGTGCGTCAACAAGGTTTCCAGAGGCTATTCCGTTGAGGAATATAAAATTTTAAACTACAGTAAAAGCTTTGACAAAGTTTTTTACTCAGTATGGCCTTCCCAAATCTATTCAGTTTGATCAAGGTTCAAACTTCATGGCTGGAATTTTCCAGCAAGTTATGAATGAATGCCCAATTCAGCAATTCAAGTTAAAAATGAAACTATGGGTTGAAAGAACTACAAGGGAGAGAACTTTTGAGTCTGATAATGGAGTTGTGTTACTCTTGTTCATTCTTCTTATTTTTCTTCAGATTAGATATTACGTCCCTTACAAAGTTAAGAAGAAAATGAATTAGTTATATGATAGTATTAGTGCTCCTGGGATCTAAATTAATTATAGGAGTACCGGTGTATTGAAAGAAATAGCCATATTAAATATGTAATTAATTTAGTTGTACCTGTCCTACTTAATGAAGGAATATCATCGGATTCTACTGACATTGGAGCGACAAATTATTGGAATTTAGAAATTATAAAAAATCTAGACCAGAAACTTTCACATTTGCAAATGCAAGAAAGAAATGAACTGAAAGTTATTATTATTATATGAGCACTTATGTCCAGATATTCTTACAAGGACAAACAAAATTTTTCATGATGTTGAAGTTGGAGATTACAAACCTGTTAAACTGCATCCATGCAGGATGAGTCCACTCAAACAGGAATACTTAAAAAAGGAAATTCAATATTTGCTGGAGAATGATTTTATCAAGCCCAGTAAAAGTGATTGAGTTCACCATGCATACTTGTTCCAAAACCAGATAAAACTTTCCGTATGTGCACTGATTATAGGAAGGTGAACAGAGTGACAAAAACAGATTCATTACCAAGAATTGACGATTATATTTATAAAATTGGGAATGATAAGTATGTCACCAAATCTGACTTCTGAAAGGATTTTGGCAGATTCCACTAGCGGAAAGAGCAAAGGAAATCTTGGATTTGTGACTCCAAATGGACTCTACCAATATAAAGAAAGTCCATTTCAACGTCTCATAAAAATGATCATCACTGGTCTAGAAAATTATGTCATCATCTACAATGACACCTGGAGATAACAGTGCACCTGGCAACAATTCGAAAATTCTTTGACAGACACACTGATGCATGTCTGACTGTTAATTTATCTAAAAGTGAGTTCTGCTGTGCTAGTGTGGCTTTCTTAGGACATTTTGTAGGACATGGACAAGTTAAAAGGTTGAGGCTATTTCTAGATAATATAATTTGCAGGCGCTCTTTCCCTTGTATAATTCATTATATGTTGTAATTTATACTAATTCTTTTAATCTCAGATGTAAATTGGTTTGTGATAAAAAGCAAGTTTTATCATATAAACCTTTCTTTTTCTTATATGGGGAAAGGTGTTACAGCTATTGGATTTAAATTATTTATTTTGTCAGATCCAAATTTGTCATTTTGGCTTTAAAATTCATTAATTGGGAGATTTTTCTAGAAAATTCAGGCTGACCTAGACTCTAGCTGTAAACACAGGTTGACCTTGGCTTGTTGACCTCATTTCTGACCCTTCTTTAGAGAGTGTAAACAAGCCTTGGAAATGATTGGCTAGATCCAAAATTATCTTTTTATTTTTAGTAATTTGTGGCTTATTTTCTTCTAGTTCATTCTTTTAGTACGTGACTTAATGAAGGTAGCTTCTTTCTATGACCTTCCAGAATCACATGATTCCTTTTTGTTTACGGGGGAATTACATATATATAGCTGTGTTTTGGAAGCTAACATGAGTAGAATCTGGGCTTTTAAAGTTAATAGTTGTGTTTTCTGTTTGAGTTATAATTTGAATTATTGTACTGGAAATTGTGTCATTTCGTCGTAGCAAGAGGAATTATTTGGAAAAGAACATGTGTTCATAATTTCATTTGGATGATAATAAAACAAGAACTGCATCACGTGACATTGTCAGCCATTTTGGATTACATCGTCAAGATTTGAACCTTATTAGAACATTTATTTATCAGGACTTGCAATTCTATTAGTGGATTTTTTTGTGAACTCTATATTTGTTGGATTTGATTCGCTAAAACCATAAGTTTATTTACTTTATTAAATAATTGTATTTAATAAATTCATTGTTCAAGTTATACAAGCTTGTTAGTTTTCACTCTTTCTGTGTTGCTGCTTATTCGAGCCTAACCACGTAACTATATATATATATATATATATATATATATATATATATATATATATATATATATATATATATATATATATATATTAAATGCAATTCTAATCTCAGAAGCTGTAGCTGGTTCCAAGTTATAAATTTCTGTGGGAGACATGTATTTGTTGTGGCAACCTGGAACTGAATCCTTAACGAGTGCTATGTATTCAGAAACTTTCAGAAGAGAATTGTTAAATTTCAAAATGTTTTCTGTTTATCGAACAGAAAGGGTTTGTTGGAGTAGAGAATGATTTGTTTTATAACCTGGTTCAACAGAGGCATCATTTACCATTGTGAAAAGTTCAAAAACTAGGAAGATATTAATTGTGCCTGCTTGATGGGGTTATTCTTTCTCCAAGCGTATCTTTTTGTATCCATATTTCTTTCCTGCCAGATATCAGTCAGATTATATTCAGGACAAATATCAATTACTGCATCTTTTGCCTTAGGGTTATTTTAGTGAGTTCTAATTAATGTATTGAGAGCTTGATTCATAACTAGACTGAAGTCCCCTCCAATAATTATTTGCTTAGTTTTCATGTCTCCAATATCCGTATATAAATTGGGTTTGTCAACATAAGGACCATAAATGTGTATAAGTGTGTGTGTAAGTTTGAGTTAAAATATCTAAAAACTATCTTGTCATTTACATCTAATTTTGCTCAATGTATGTGCTATATGCATATTTAATTTATGTGGTATGCCTGATCTTTGTCCATGATTGAGGGTGAAGTTTTGGCCTACCTGACTTTTGTCATTTTTTAAAAGATGTTTGAGTTTAAAGCAAATGACCTTATTTATGAACTTGGTATTTTTTTTGAAGCAAACTTGTTGACAATTGGATGAAATTTTCCACGTCTTGGTCATTTTATTGTGTTTTATATAAGTAAAATTAGTTTATATAGATTATTAACAATTATTCATTCCACTTTTAAATTCAGTCTGTGGTATCATTTACTGCTATGTTCAGATATTATTTGTGTGGAATTTAAATTACTCATTGGAATTACAAAGTTCTCATTTACTTTTTGGGGCTAAAATTCTGCTGTGGGATTATTGTGAATGCATTCAAAGACATTCTTGATTATATCATTGTGATTCATTAAGACTATTGTTACATCAACACATTTACAATTAGTAGAATTTATTCAGAACATGTATACTTTTTGGACTTGTGGTAGGACATTTAGGATTATTTGGGATTTAACTCATAATATTTTAATCTTCTCTTATATTTTCACTTTGTAACTTAGAGAAACACATTAATTGTTAATTTTAATAAACTTGTTGGTTCTTCATCTTTCTATTGCTTTGATTAGGACCACAGAATCATAATAATTTGTCATTGGGTTGTGCATAGCCCCAGTTGTAAAGAGAACTAAATAGGCACCATAAGAAACCAAAACAGCAAAATTGTTGTCGTGATGGAGAAGCAGCAGGTAGGAGTTATAATTTGGGCTTGGTATTGCTGCTTATCCATATGAAAGAAAGGGTTTGGTACAGGTAATGGAGAACCCTGCATATCCGTCATCACTGTTCCAGTTATACCCACATCAGTGTGTCCCTGATCTGTATCTATGATGACTGTGCAAGAAAAAAACAGCAATGTACACATTATCTTAATTGTTTGTGCAGTTTCTATGGGCCCAGCCATGCATTGGAGATCTTTGAGTGGGGTTGTGAGATTGTGATGGCTATAATGAGTACCCACAGATGTCTAGAATGATTTTCTGCAAGCCAATCCTCTGCTTTGATAAGAAAGCTCAGAGGAGCCAAGAGATAATGCCTCTGACGATATTTTGCTGGTTTGAGGGCCTTTTCTGTGAGCACTGGTGAGAGTTGCAGTTGCTGTTGTACCCTTTTATTAGTACCACCATTGACAGTCAAAGAGTTTTAAGGTGTGATGTGATGCTGGTCATCGTTAAGAGCAAAGTGCAGATAATTCAAGAGTCACACTTAATTTACCTAGTTTCTGAAAGTCATACATCCAATATGGCAGCCACAATTGCTGTCTTGAAAATCTTGTTGATACTATTCCCCCTGAATGGATGGTCAATATGAAATTTTCATAAATTCCTAAATGAAAACAGTACGTGCCAGCTTGGTATCCATTATGACTGTCACAATGACTTAAAAATCTTGTCAGTAGTTCCTCTGAATGGATGATCATTATGACATGAGGTTTTGAGCAAAATACTTCTAAGGATGTTTATTTGTCCTAAATAAAAATGGTGCCAAGCTGACATGAATTATGTGTATCACAGCAGTTACCTTATCACTGAAGAATATCAGATATGGTTTAGACTCTTAACAGTTAAAAGGCAGAACTGGTTTTATCTTGAATTTCTGGAAATTTGTTGTGCCAAGTGGAGTGTCAATCCCTTCAAGGGACTCTTGTTATAATATTAGAGACCCAGGACAGCATAGGGTGGAACCACCTTGGGCTGTCTGGTTTGTGTTGCAGTTTGCACTGTGAACACACAACAGATACTTTTACATGCCATATTTGTTCTAAAGTTGGTGGCCATCGGGACAGGCGCTTGTTTCTCAGTACTTGTTTTACTGTTTGTGTGAAGGGCCCAGCACTGGGATGTCACTTCATGGTGGGTTTGGCCCAGTTATTCCTAGCATTTGAAGGGGTTGTCATCACTAATATCTTAAGTTTTTGTATACTTGAACCATCAATGATAAAAAATAAATTAATGTAATAGCAGGTATATCTAATGTTGTATTTGATTTTTGCCTCACTGCTGATATAATTCTGTTCTCCAGGTACAAAACATTGACAAACATGGTAGGTATGATAAACCATGGTCTAGGATATGGCTATACATAAAATATACAAGAGGAGACTGGGATAATGGCAGTTAAATTTGAGTGTCTTTATTTAAACCAATCATACTGCAGCTTTAATATAATAATAATTGTTAATATTTCTCTTTGGTTCTTATTGTGTATATGTTATTTTTCTTGTCTCTTACAGTCACTTCTCCTGTATTGACTTTTGTGGGATGGAATGCCAGTTTTAGTATGGTGCTAGATCCATATCCTCAGATTGATTCAATAATCATAATAAGCAAGAATGGTGTCTTAATAATGCAAGTAAGGGGCACAGTGTCTAGGAATGTATCAGACCGGTTTGAGTTCACTGGAAATGCAAATGAAAACCGGATCTCTTTCATCTTGAGAAATGTTACACTTGGAGATGCTGGGACATATACTGCCACTGAAAGTAATTATCCACCTGGAGGAGAGCAAAAGTTGATTGTGAAAGGTAATTGTTTCTAACACTATCATAAAGTATTTCTTAGAGTTTGAATGATTGGCTAGTTTTCAGGTCAGATGTTTTGAATTAATTCAGTGAAGTTTTTACCAGAATGAACAAATTCTGTTATCTTGTATATAAACACCCACATTTTTCTTTCTTTCTCTGTGCCCTGCTTGCCAAGCAAGAGGTTGTAAGTTTAAAATTAACGACAACATCCAAAATTTTTTTTTTTTTTGTGCTTTTAGGTTCAAATTTTCTTTTAAGCTCACTCGTACCATTGTTTATACTTTTTGTAAAACTTTTAATTTTTATGTTAAAACTTTCCTGTACGACTCTTGTCCTAGGAGTCCTAGGATGGGCAGTTATTGTTAAGCTATATAAACACCCACAATTGCCTTTCTGTGTATCACGGCTGCCAAACAAGAAGTCATGAGTCCAAAACTCACAGTGACATCCCTAGTTTCTATTATACTTTTGCATTTTTTCTTCAAATTTTCTTTTATACTCATCCCAATTAAAATAATTTAAAAATTTTGTTATTGCCATCCTATGATGGGCAATTAAACTACCCACATGTCTTCTTTTTATATCCCTGCTGCCAAGCAAGAAAGCAAGATGTTGCAAGTTAGAAACTCGTGGCAGCTTCCCATATTTTTTATACTTCTTTTGTTTTTATATGTTTAAACTTTCTTTTAAACTCGCCAATCCCATTTTTTTTTTTTACACATTCCCATCCTAGGATGGGCAATTAACGAATTACTCTGTAATTATGTGAAGAGACAAATGATTTCATGGCTTGATACAAGTATATTAGTTTAACCCTTTGCTTCATGCTATCTGTTTCTTTGTTGGCTTCCATATATATGTACCAAAACCCAAAAGTACAGTATGCTATGAATGGAACACCTGAATCCTAAATGATTACATGCAAATAGGCCTGCATGGAAAATTTAGAGTGGCATAGTAAATTTTAACAATTGACATTTTTGTTTACACCTGTTATACATTTTTAATCAAACTATAAGCATGTAAGGTTTAAGCATTAAAATGCTTAGAGATTTTATTTGCTGTTAAATGTCTGATAGACCACTAGATTTACTACAGTGCATTAATATAAATGAAATTTTTTTTACTGAATATTTAATCAAATAAATATTATATTAGACCATAACTCAAGGACTAAATCTTCCGGTTTATTGTCTATGTCTGTAACATTACATCATCTAAATTTGATAAATTATCAAAATCTGTGTTGCCTACATCAAAATCACAGCATATATCTGATTTAATGAAGCATTCATAGTCATGATTCTAATTATATAAATTCAGCAAAATACTGGATGAAGTTTGTGGCCTCCATTTCGTAAAAGAGAGAACCCAACCCAGTTTCTTTATGTAGCAAATCATGACTATACCACAGCAGCCATGTGACATGATATCATTGCTATTTTCCTTAATGCCAATAGTTTGTAATAAGTTTTCCTCAAAGGTGGTGCTACAATAATGGCACAGAAATGCGCTATTATGCAGATGTTACACAGGCATTGAAATTCACTTCTATGCGAATTGGACCAAGATGTAATGAATAGCACTCCAATGACTGATCCCTATGCCACTTACAGAGGGCCCTACTGGAGATCATGGTATAACGGTACAAATTGCGCAAGTCCATGTGGGTGGAGCTTAAGGTGTAGGGTCCATTACAATTAGAAATAAACAACAACACAAGCTATGATTGGTGGATTATGTAAGAGTTGTACTTTCTGTTAGGCTTAAAAAAAAAGTTTAGCCTCTTGGCAACATGTGAATTTATGTTAATTCCTAAATAGATAAAATTTTGTATTTTTTTTTGATTTTTTGAAATGTAATACACATGACTGAAAATAGGTATGTTGTGACTAGATAACTCATACCCCTGTCTAGTTCCAGCAGAGTTATCTCTCTTAAATACAATGGAGTACCTGGTTTTGTCATCGTCAAATTGACAATCTAACATTGTTCTCTATATCAGTGTGTGAGATGCACGCTAAATTAGGATAGAAAATATACTTATCTCTCCAAATATTAGCATTGATGTCTATGGAAAAACAATTGGTACCATGATACCTAAAGGATAATACCAGCTGCACAGTGTATCCATAGTAACGAGTATACTTAGCCACCATTTCTCTACTGTCATAGTGTCATTTGGTTAAACAATGGATATTGAGATGTTTTGGTCTAATATTGACAGATTTTTACATAGAAAATGTAGAAAATAACACACATTAGCTTTGGAATGGGGCTTTTGTAACTATATCTATAACATATATAGACTGATGGCTTTGTGACTGTGTAGTCAGCTCCAATATTAGCATACAGGCACAAAAAAAGTTATGTAAAGCTAACATAGTTAATTTTAGCCAAATATTGACTATTTTATGCGCAAAAGATGAAAAATCATGGATAAAATACAACTTTTTTGTTCTTGTAAAGCATGTTATAGACCAGGATAGAGGTATTCCTTCCTATTTTGATTTTAATTGTCCTGCTCTAATTGTCTTTTTTTTGTAAACCTTTGTGTCTTTAAATTAAAAATGCGATTCTCTAGTTAGTTACAGAATCATTCTTGAGGTCTCCACTACATATATAATCCTGGATTTTAGGTTCTCACTTTATCAGTAATACATTTTTGGATAATTTAATTGCATCGAAGTTAATACATGTGTTTTTGAACTCATCTGTATTACATGGATAATATATTGGAGGAAATAAAAAGTACACACCTTATGTATACAATTCAGTTATCTCCCTTACACCAGACATAACATTTCAATAAATAGAAACCCACAATGTTAGTGGTGGTGTATGAATATAAGAAAAGATTTGTGAAGTATCATATTAGCCCTTGGTCTTGATGCAAATTTAACAAGAAGTACTTTAATAATTTCTCCCAGTAAAGTTTACAAGTTTGAAAACTGATCCAACATGCTTTGTTTGGTTTAGATATTTTCCTGCCTAACTGAAGCCCATTATTATTAATTTCTAATTTAGAAGGAATATGAATTACATGCATCTATATTATCTACATTATTCACCCTTTTATATTAGCTGGAAATGAACACCATGTCACCTGATATTTGGTGCCTGTAAGGGATGTAATAGCACAGGTGCCTTTTTTATTGTCCCGACACCAATGGTCCACTGCCTCCAAATATTGTCCAAGGTAACATCATCAAGCTCTCACTTCTCATTTTTCTCATTGCTGCTTGAGTCTCCTTTAATTCCAGTATCATTAGCTACATCTCCCATTTAGATACACACTTTCCTCCTGTTTTCAAATCCATTGGACTCACTATACTCATTGTTAAACTTTAGCCTTTTTCTGTATTTTAGTCCCCATTTTCACCCCCAAATCCATCATAACCACTTAGAAAGCTGTTATCTACTTTATTTGGTGTCAGATTGGCTTATTGCATCAATTTTATGCACTACAGAAAGGAGGGAAGCTTTCTATTTGTATGACAAAGAGGCTGGGTAGCTTGACCTTTGTGTGAGGACTGGAGGTTAGTGACCTCTTGCATATGCAGACAGTGTAAAGTGTTCAAAGCTAATACTTTATAATTATATTGGGCCATGTCCACCTGTCCCTGTTGTTACTTTCTTTGTTAATGAAACAAATATAAGTCCATTATTTTAGATCAAAATGTCTCTTTAACAGTAGAACTGGTACATGCTAACTAGTGCATTGACCTTTGACCTTACTATTAAACAATATGACATAATGTGATTTATCCCATATCACCAAAGTGAAGTTTGATAAGTGCTAATATGAATAAAACACAACTCATAGTTAAAAGAATTCATTTTATTTCAAAAGATGAGTTTGATAGTGAAGCAAAGGTATGAAAACAAGAGTTCAAACAACTCAATAACATTTCTATACACAATCATATAGAACATAGCTTAGTACTTCATAAAATTGTTTCTGACAAGCGAGACTAAGTACATTTGTTAGTTATATAGTCCCAAGCTATTTCACAGATTATTGGAAAATTCAAGGTTTGCTATAGGTATAACGGTACCAATTGCGCAAGTCCATGTGGGTGGAGCTTAAGGTGTAGGGTCCATTACAATCAGAAATAAATAACAACACAAGCTTTGATTGGTGGATTATGTAAGAGTTGTACTTTCTGTTAGGCTTAAAAAATAGTTTAGCCTCTTGGCAACATGTGAATTTATGCTAATTCCTAAATAGATCAAATTTTGTATTTTTTATGATTTTCTGAAAATGTAATACACATGACTGAAAATAGGTATGTTGTGACTAGATAACTCATACCCCTGTCTAGTTCCAGCAGAGTTATCTCTCTTAAATGCAATGGAGTACCTGGTTTTGTCATCGCCAAATTGACAATCTAACATTGTTCTCTATAACAGTGTGTGAGATGCATGCTAAATTAGGATAGAAAATATATTTATCTCTCCAAATATTAGCATTGAGGTTTATGGAAAAACAATTGGTACCGTGATACCTCATAGACAGCTCTCTCCCTGTATGTGTAATGCTGACCTGCTGCTGACTGTTATACAAACACTCCAGAAGCAAGTGGCAAGATGCAAAAACAGATTGACAAGTTAATAAATGAGAAGGTTAAATTAGCTGTCCAGAGAGAGAAACATTTGACTATCAGCATTCACAAACCATTGGTCCTAAACCTATTTCTCTAAGTAAAATTGTACAGACACCTGAAGTACTGCCAAAAGAAAACCCAATGCAGTTTTCCAACTCTGCCACAGACTCAGCCAGAATTGAAAAAGTTAAGAGTAATAAAGCACCATACAGACTAACTACATCAATACAAAGTAGACATAATACTTTGCCTTCTACCAGCCGAGATAACATCCTCCTTATTGGTAGTTTCATTTTACATGGAATTAACAACAGAGGGCTGAGGCACTGTGTTAGAAAGCATGCCATTTCAGGTGCCAAAATACAGACAATACTGGAAGATACAAAATATATGATCTCTCCAAGTTTACTAAAATAGTCCTCAATATTGGAGGGAACAATGCCATTGAAGGGACTGATCTAGAACTTTTTGAAGAACTATGTGACCAATTACTTACACACATCCATAAGCAAAATCAAAGCTGTCAGGTTGCATTTTTTGAAAGTCTTTATTATTATTATTATTATTATAAAGACTGTTACTTAAATTAATTGTGTTTGTCCAACTGCACATTCTACGCTAGTAAAAAACGATGCAAAACAAGCAAGTGATAAATTTGAAGCATAACATTGCGATTAATCACACAATACATGACTTTCAAAGACATTGAGAAGCGTCATTGTACGATAATGGTGCAGATCTCGCCTTGGTAACCACACCCTTTGATTTACACTACATGAATGCTTTAAAACATCTTGTTGGCACAGTTCATGTCTTCACTTAAATTTGGTAGGCATTATGGTGTTATCGCCAAAACAAGAAATAAGGCAGTTTTCTAGTGCAAGGAAAATCTTGTCTAGAGTAAGTCCGAGTATGAGAGCAGAGATGACTAACAACCAAATCCTTCACATTGTACTTCCTGCAGATGAAAAACAACTGCTGCAGACACATACATTCATTTCTGTGAGTGCAGAAGGAAATTATTGACACCCACTCTCCTTCTACAAATTTTCAGTTACTAACTCGTGGGTTGAAACCATTCCCCTTGTTGATTCTTTGCTGACCTTTTTTTATTCAATCTGCTTATTCAGTCACTGATTACATATATTAGCGTAAAAGGAGAGATTCCAAACTTGTTCTCCATATACGATTGAAGTACTTTACAGATCAATTTAATAGTCACTTTTGTGTAAAGTTCTCTGTTGCTTTGTGTATATTTAGATTGTGTTTGGGTGCCAATACTTCTGGTGTTGTGCTTTGAATAAGCTGCACTAAGTTCTGATTGGTGGTTATTGGTTTACTCTGGACTTGATCAGATAATAACTACCAATCTGAACTATAACATATTTCACTGTGTGGCACACCTGGTGTAAATATACAATACAAAAAAACAGCGGCAAAACTTTATCTAGGAGTGGTTATTAAATGATCAGTAAAGTACTTCAATTATACATGGCAAACAAATCTGGAATGTTTTCTTTACACTGGTATATCAATGGCTGAGCATGCTGACTGGATAAAATAATCAGCATGGAATACGTGGGTGGGTGGTTGTCATGCTTTAGACCATGTGAGTTAATCACCTTTTGTTTTCTAATTTGTAGAAGGTGAGTGGGTGTTGTCTTTAGTTTTTCTTTGTGCCTTCTACGTCTTAGATGAATTCTCAATATAAAGAATAAAAAGGCAAATGACTAATAATTATTCTCAACTGCTGAAGATTAATGTCACTTGTATATAGTAAGTATTTTTTTTTTATTAGTTATTAATGCAACTAATAATATGGAAAATACAATGAAACATCGATATATTGATTAGTTGTTTCACTGCTACTCTGGGTATGTTGTTCATGCTGAACAAAACTTAAGCAGCTACCTGTAGCCGATGAATTCCCAGTTGTGGAGTTTTAGTTCATACCAGAAAATCCATTCTTAAACAAACTCATAGTCATTCATCCAGAAACATACGTTAAGCTGATACTATTGATGTTTAGTTTTATCTATGGTTTAACTTTGACAGATGTTTGACATAGGGCAAGCTTAGACTGGTGATGTGTGTATTGCATGCTAAATTTGCTGATTTCCAGTAGCAGTTTAGGCCATCAACTTCTTACTATAAGTAGATTTCAGCTTGTTTATGTATGATTTTTAGACTCTTTTCAGATCATTATGAATTAAAAGACACAATCTCTTCAGTTTATAGGAACAAGTAAGAAATATTAAAGGTCTGATGGGATAGTGGTGCCACATTAAAGCCATATTGACATGGGGTTTTCACCAGATGACTTCTGTGATGTTTTCTACCCAGTCATAAAAGAAAACAGTATTGATCTGATGTCTAATATGGGCACCACAGTGGTTGTCTTGACAATTTTCTTATGGCTACTTCTCCAGAAAGAAGAGAACATAGTCATGGATATTTCCCACAAGACTTCTTTTAATGTCTATTTGAAATTGTGCACATACAATTCCTAATATGGCTGCTCCAATTTCACCAAAGGGCATCATATGTTGTCTAGTTGGCATTAAATGTAAATGGTGCCAATCTGATGTCCAATATGGCCAGCCCACCATGGCACCCATCTTAAAAATCATGTTACCATCACTCTTTCATAATGGAAATTATCGACATCGGGTTTCCACCAGAACACTTTGCATGATGTCTTGTTGGTCCCAAATGAAAATGTTGCCATTTTGATATCTCATGTATCCACCACAGCAGCTAATTTGAAAATCTTGTTATCACTGAATAATATAAGAGATGGTTTTAATATCAGCATTAAAAGGAAGAATTGAACCTGGAATTTCTGTAAATTCTTTTTAGCCTGTAGAGTGTTAATTCTCTTTGAGGGACACTTATGTTTGAATTGATCTCCTTTCAGGGTATCAAGAGTTCTATTCTAATTTGTAAAAATGTTCACTTTCATTTAGCCTCTCCATCCAAGCCTTGGATTGTTGCAGTCACTGGTTCTGCAGTATTGGGGTCTGACTACCGCCTGAATTGTTCCTCTGTATCCAACAGTGTACCTCCTGACCATGGCCTGACTATGATGTCAGAGTGGAAGGTAAATGACCAGCTTATTACAGCAGGGGGACGCTATAAAGTCCAGGGAACAGAACTGACCATTGCCAGTCTTACAAGACAAGACAACAATGGCAGGCTAACATGTGTGACATATGAGGATTCATTAGCAAAGTCAGTTCCAAGCAATGAACTTGTCATTGATGTGAAGTGTAAGTACTGAAGATTTGTTTTACTAATTTTCAAATCCATTAAAATTGCCAATTTTTCTATGTTGCTTGTTCAAATTATTCTTTGCATTAGTCTTTATGACATAAGTTTATCCGTTGAGTTTATTAATTATTGGCTTTTACCATACATGAAAGCATGGAGAATTTCTGCTAGAAGAAATTTTATGGCATACCATCTTTAAATATTTTATTTTCAGATTTAAAGCATTGATACCTCCATAATGTCTAGAACAATGCCAGTCATCTTCATTTGTGATCTGTGCATACATTACATTTGTCCTTTTGAACATAAATAATAACAAAAATTTAAACATTTTAGTTTACACTACTCTCTGGTCATTAAATCATACCCAAAGTGGGCATTCATAGTGCATATTTTATTTGATTCAGGTTCCCAGTGCTACATGTCAGATGGCTCCTAACAATGAAAATCCATTTATTTTTGCAAACATTGGTCATAATGAAGGAAAAGCCACAAAGAAACCACTTTAGACAAGTCAGATTCAGACCAAAAAGACATACATTAAAAACAGTAATTTAAAATACACATATCATGTTTTATGGATTGCCCACTCAATATAGTGGACATGGACAGAGGGGCAGGGGATTTTGTGCTCATTACGAATAGTAAAAGTTGACTCAGTGGATTTCCCCCCCCCCCAATGTAAATCCACTCAATCTATTTCAAGTCCATCACAGATTTTATGGCAGCAATAGTGCATTTTATGGCACCCTCACTGATTCTATCGTAGTCACTCAGCTAGTCTGCATTCTAAACAATCAGATAGGAGAAATGCTAAATATTTAATCCCGACCAAGCAGGTGTCAATTTAATACCTTTACCTGTACAAACTGTAAAATGGTAACATTTCTTGTGGTAGTTATGAATTAATTTGTATTAATTTGCCTGCAAACGTCAGTAAAATAATAAATCAAGCTGCAAATGAATGGTTGAAAGAATTAGCTAATGAAAAAACTCTAAATATAACTGCAAGTCTAATAGTGGGAAGTGGTCTTTGTGTTAGACAACAGCAAATATGATAAAATGTTCAAGCATGTATCTGATCCAGCATTTGACATGGACAAACCAGTCTTTAAGGATGAATCAGTGCATGATTATCAGTATTATTCTTACAGGGTTCATACGGTCTTTGAAGGTCTTTGACAGTTTGGGAAAATGAAGTAGCATTTTCAAGGCCTTGAAAGTTTGGGAAAAATCAAGCAGATTACTCTGAGGTCTTTAAAAGCTTTTGAAAATTGAAATAAACCCAAACATTTTAATTTCTTTCCATAATCACAAATAAAATTGTCCAAGGTTGTTAGATTCAGATATAGTCGAGCTTTCATGGTTTCTTTCCTTTGATGATCCGTTCAATTTCATTTCATCATTAAACAAAATTGTAGTATTTTGCATTCGTTGTTTTCTCATATAACTTAACTTGTATACAAAATGTTAGCGAAAATAGGTCTTGGAAATCTGTGTTTGTGGTCTTTGAAAATGTGGGAAAAGTCTTTGAATTTATTATTCAGAATTCTGTATGAACCCGGTCTTGTAATGTGTGTGTACCCGACTCGCGTGGAGGAATCGAATTACAAGTTTCGAGTACATGTAGATACTTTGTGCCCACTGATGCATTCATCGAGATTGAAGGTAGACTTTTTAAATGCAGACAATACAGCATACGGAATTGGTGATCGAGTTGGTTTTGTTAGTTTTGTTAATAATGACGTCACTGTGTTATTTAACAGTGCCACATACATGATTGACAGAAAGAATATTGAATCATGTCTCAAAAAGGTTGACGTTGCTATGACGATACATGGCTTTGCAAGAATCAGTGATGGTTACTAGAGGTCAGTTGGTTCATCAGTGATGTTTGAGAAGGATACCACTGATAAGTCCAAGAGCAATAAGGTGAGAATGAATGATGAGAATGAATGCCTCTGGAACTGAAGTTGCATCAATGAATGAAAATTTCAACCTGGGATTTGCATCACGTCGATCAATGTTAAACGGTGATGGAAATTTTCATGTGTAATTCCACTATCACATATCTTTGGATTCTGCAGACATGTTAGAAAAATTATATTTGGCGCTAAACACACCGTGGTACTTGTGAGAAAAACCACTTACAATGATGCAATATGGCGTGCTGGTGGGGTTGATGCAGGTAAAGTAATACTAACAAAACGTTTGTTGTGGATGCCAACTCCATCGCTGAATGAAGAACAATGGCTGTTCTCTTTCATGGACTAATCAGTGTTGTCGTGGTTGACGATGACCACAGACAGTATTCAAGGTAATGTTGCTGGTTTATTCGCATGGCAGATAGCATCACAGCAGAGGTGTCAGCACCATTACATATATTCATTGTGTTTCAGGAAAATGCCAGAGTCGATTCACAGGAACAAAATGCAATGGTGTTTGTCATGCTTGGGGTTAGTGAAATTTCTCTGAGAATAAATGGACACCAAGAACCGTCTGAAGAAGTGTTGCTGAATTTTGATAATAATCATGTTGCACATGCTTATCATCGGTTGATGACATGCATGGGGCATGATCAGAATGTTGATTATGGTTTGCAGATATCTCAGCGACATTTCACAACATTATATCCAATCAATTATTTCTCACTGGAACACTTGGATTTGTTCAGACAATCAGTCGTCGATATACACTTCCGAGTTAGTGTAGTACAACTGCCCACTGGTGGTTATAGAATAATCGCTGTTATACTGTCAGACAAAACAATGCTGCTTGAAGGTGTTGTAGGATGAATGAGAGTCATTGATGCCCCAGTGGAAAACATGTAAATGTGTACTTGACAATCTTTGATTGTTAATTAAATATTATATTATTAAATAAAATGTAAAACACGAAAATCGTTATACTACCGCCAGAATTTGTAGAAATGGTATTTAAATATATTCTTTTTTCTCAAGAATGTGCAATCAGTAAATATTTTTGGTACAACCCAAAAACATACAGTATCATCAAGTATTCGATCACAAAAGCAGATCTGCCAACGTTTAAATGTCCCAGATTTAATGTCGACTAGCTGAGCAAAAACGTCAGTGACATTATCGCTGAATACTATTCCCAAATAATTGATGCATGGAGAAAAATTTCCCTCTGAGAAAGAGTATTCTTAAACATAACAATGATCTAGATGGCGATGGTCGTCAAATATCACCAGGTGTTGTCAATATTGCATCAACAATAGCAGTCAATTTGGTATGTGATGCAATCGATGGAAGTTATCAAGTGGATCTTGAAAAATCCAGACAGGCATCGCAAGGATATACTCATTTACAACTGAAGTTCCACCTGTATATTTAATTGTATCAGTACCTGTTATTCTGGTGTATCTGAGATGTCATAATTCGCTGTTGTCACGGATACATTTGAGACTTCATAATCCGCTGTTGTCACGGATACATTTCAGACTTACTGACCACCTTGGACACCTTCTTGATTTGTGAAATGAATCTTTGACGATAAGTTTGTATGTGCATTCATAGTCCAGGAGTAAAAAGAATCCCACTTAGGTATGCCAAAATCGGACTCGGCCCATGGAACTTTACAACGATATTGAAAAAATAAATTATTTTGTGCGGTATTATATGATGTACCAACATCGAATGTGCCGTCAAGACAATCTTGACACTTCCCCACACAGAAAAGTTTAGTTTTAATGTACTTTTTGATGATTATGGTAATGAGAAATGTTTGTTAACACAGGAACAGTTACATGAGCTGCAATGAGAACATGTTATTACAGCTGTATGTGATAGGGATCAGATTCTGAATTCTTGCCTTAAACGGTCCAAGTTGCAGGAGATACTTTATGGGTTATCCGAAAGTCGAAATTCGTTGGGAAAAAAGCGCTCCCCTCCCCAATACTATAAGCGCCGCTGACAATAGTCAAAATGAGCGCTATCATTCGGTGTATACACTTTCACCTTCACTTTCACAGTCCCCCTTGACAAAGTCAGGGTGTTTCCAATCAGACATTATGATTTTCAAATGTCTTACACACGCATTCATAATCTTTTTTGTTTTGTATACGCGAGATAGCTCTGATTTAATTTTCTCAATTGACTGTGCGAGTGGAACGAATTGCTCAACTTGCTTATCATCACATACACAAGTTAACGATTGTGTCCTGCCTGTTTGAGTACTTTAATAAACCTGTATTCGGCTGCTAGTGTGTATTTTCCTTCAGATTTTCATTCTTGTAGTATTTCAAAATCATTTGTGATTTTTTTCAGGATCAAGTTGATCAGAAAGTTTTATATCATGTAATATTTTAATCGCAGAAATAATAGCATTCATATTTTTGTGATTCATTATATAATAAATATGTTTAAATAAATATAATAAATTTGTTTTAAAAAAAAGATATGTTCATTCCAGAATTTATGTCGGAATGTATGGACGGCACAATACACATACTTAATTCTATCTTAACTCTAGCAGCATTATATACAAATTCAAGCTATTTACAGCATTATATACACCACTACCATGAGGTGGGTGCCACCTGTTTCCACCTCATGGTGGAACATTGCGTTCTGGATATATCCGCTGCTTGACGATTAAGTTTTATACTGATAACTTTGAAATTTTTTGCACACCCTCCCCATAATCAACCCCGGGTAGTGCAAAATCAGGAAGGTGTGCATGAATTTTTAGTTATCATTATATTTTTCTGTTGAATTTCAAGCTTTGGGATGAAGCCCCCAATTAAATTATTTATTGCAACCATCGACAGATTTGTCAGTCACTGGATTGGAAAGCCAATTTCCACACGTCGAGAGTGAAAATCTGCAGCATAACTGCTTGGCCACGGAGCCTTGTTACTTTTATATGTTTTAAAAATTATTATGAAGTTACCATTACCTGGAAATCTAAAAATAGCTCACAGGTGCGTGGACTATTTTTTATCTTTGTCAAAGCTTGCCCCTTGTCCCTTGATAAAGTTCTAGTGTAACACCCAGGGGCAACATTTTTTAAGAAATACAGAAACCACAACAAAAAGATGATTGTGAACCTCAGCTGTCACATAATAGTATTACTTCGTGGGAAAAACCCATTAGCATCCTTGACGGATACAAGCAAAGCTACTGTTTCATGTTTAGGAAGCTTTGCTTGTCGGAGTTATCTCTCTTCACCCACTCCGACTGGGAGTGCAATATTGAAATATTATTTTTTGTTTGTATTTCTGTGAAAATTTATATTACCTAATATCTGCGACATGTTGTACCAAAGCCCAGCAAATATCGAAATGTTTGGCAGCTATATATATCGATGGAAGTATTATTTTTTCGCCTGTCTGTATATTTACAGATTTAACTGGTCTCAGATGATTATCATTTTTTTCCAGTATTGCCCCCATTCACCATTCTGACTGTGTAATAGCCCGAAGATTATTAATAGAAGTTAATATGATTAATCACAAAACCATCTTTGATCAGACCATTATAACACTCATTATCAACAGAACCAACTGGGTTGTTTTTTAGTCGATAGTTTCTGATATGATACCAGCACACGACACTTCATAATTCTTGATGATCGGATGCGTTACAAATTCATCAGCATTATTTCCTTGCTTCATTTATATAGTATATATATTATTTGTCTAAATTATTTTATTACTAGAAAAAAAAATATGTGAGATGCTGCTAGCGTAAAAATCTAGCAAGATTTCCAGCTTATTTTTTTAATAGGAGATTCAACGCCATCATATTTTTTATCGTAGTACCATCTCAAAGCTCTATATTTCTGCCTCCACAGTCTACACACAATTGCTTTTCCCCACTGACTCCCTTGTTACCTTTCAAACATGGCTTTGGTTGTAGACTTTCTCGTCGCACACTCTGCAGGTGGTATGCACAGAAATCCGTTACACAAGCCTTATTAAGGAGTTGTAGATCCAATCATCAACCACTTTGAACTATTCTTTGCTTGAATCATTGTAAATTATAAATTGAAGTTTAATTTAAATATATATTTGCCTTAATTATATGGTATAGGAATTTACAAGATTATCTGCAATCACACTCTCTCAAGCTAGATTCGATCTTGACAGAATAACCCCTGACTTGCCGAGGTGATATTGATCCTGATTCGACGAATCAGACTCTAATTAGTCCGTGAAGACAAGAGAGAGTTTTGCAATGATGGCGCGGCTTATGTGTGGTCAACATTCAGAATTAGGCAAGACGATAGCCCCCAGATTAATGCTACCATGAGTGACCAGCGAGCAAGGACAATCATTAATTATCTAGACAAACAAAGATACTTTTTTAGAATAAAATTTAACATTGCTCTGCCCACCACCAACGTAACCTTGATTATCAATGACAAATGTGATCCTGTTCAATTACATAGCACTGGAGATGTTGTTATGTTAAATAAAAATTCCAAACAAGGAATATTGACGGGTATCGACAATCCATATTATGAGCAAGCATACCCTATGATGGCAGTTGTTTATGCAATTTACCCACTGAATGATAAGTCTAGCGTTGATGATCTTCGACCAATGAAAATTTTGACCAACAAGAATCATCTGAATTGTGTTGCTGAAAGAGTTATAGAACATTTCACAAACGGAATACGTGGAAATGGTTCAACGGATCTGAGACACAAAACAATAAATGAATCGGCTGAGTGCATTAAAGAAAATGTAGTTACAATCAGAGACGTTACTGAGTTGGAAAAGAAATTAAAATTTCCAGTAAAGGTGAAGATGCAAACAGTGAGATTTTGTATGAATCAAAATATGAATCAAGGGGAGCTTCGATAGATATCGTTAATTATAACGTGCATGCGTGGATGTCGGTCCTAACATTATTTCCACGAGCTTGAACTTTTCTTTATGAATGGGTAAATGTTCAATTTTATAAGAAATTTAAAGTAAATGGTTTCTGCAGTTGCATTTTATTGATTTGCCTCTGTGTTAACATTAGTTTTGCTGGCAGTGGATCGCTCTGTGATCTTGTTCTGAAATTTATCTTCAGCGAAATAGACTGTCCTTTCATAATAGCTTAAGTTAACTTGTCCCGGTGATAAATTCACTTCATGCATAATGTATTTCATTTTGTATTTTTTTTTCTTCTGTTTGATCAAATGTGTACTGCAGTCATTACACCGCTTGTTATTTACCTCATCGTCACTCATTTTTTTTATATCATCAACCTTTATTTAATCGTGCCCAAAACTTTTTCCTCAAAATCTCTTATCTTGGTAATACATGTATATATTTGATATTTAGCTTCTCTCATTAATTTATTGATCGTTTCCAGGAAAATGGCCACATATATTCTTCACTATCTCTAGCCTGCTCTTCAATTTTTTGTAATGCTGCAGCTTGTCATACAGCTGGATCACCTATTATTTCAATAATTTGTTCCGCAGCTTTTTTTTGCTCCTCTTCAAGAATACCTCGTAGTCCTTTCTCAGATATCTTTTTAAGATCTTCCAGTGATACCGATGAAATATCTGGCTGTTTGCCAAGTATATGGCCTCGGTCACTGGTCTAAAAATTCTTGCAGTTTGTTGTAGACCCCGATGTTCCTCATCAACATTCCGCTGTAATGCAGCTCTGGTTGCAATAAATTTCTTTAGAATCTTTATTCGTTTTGTGTCCATATTTTCATTTTTTCTTTTTAAGACTAATTTTAGATTGTGCCCGTTAGACTAATTTTCATATGTTTACCATTAGATTAATTTTCAGTCAAAAAACGTATCTATTCCACATCTGAACATACGATTTTGATCTCTTGCAGGGTTCATTATTTTCTGTAAAGCCTTTGGCTTCACATGTATATCTGCCATACAAGTCATGTTATGTAAATTCAAAGATTTTAGAGTTTGTGCTCTTGGAGCTGTAGATAAAGCAATAAGAGCGACCAGCTTCATTGTTAATAACGTTAAAGATATAGTGTCCAAAGAAAAAAGGGTACACCAGTATTTTAAGACTAGGTTTACATCCCAAGTGTCAACATAACTTGGTTTTGGTGGACTTTTGTTAAACAGTCCTTTCAAAAATCTATTAATCAACAAAGGGCTGAGGCACATGCATCATCAAACATCCTTAAAGTCGTAAGTAACATTGCCTTGTGAGTATTGACAACACTATAAAACTTACCTTCAGTTACCAAAGAACCTAAGTATAAAATAACTGTTACCTCAGAGACGCAAAAGGGATTAATTTCCCTGATCTTACACCAAAAATTCCATTTTTTCCATGCCATGTTTAGTTGTTCCTGGTCTCCATGAATTGTTAATGATGTCCACAGCTCTTGTTAGAAGTCTTGGTTTTGGAGCAATCTTTTGATACAGTCACTGCGACTAAAGATAGGGTCTTCCCTAGAGGATGAGTTTGACCATTGTGTGGAAGAGTCAGTATATTTTTGTGCCTTGGAAGAGAAATTAAACGTGACAAGAGTAAAGGAACCAGAATTGTGATGTCCATTGTGGAACAATTAAGAGTACTTTACTAACATTATCAGCAATAATTGTAATCAGTGTTTTCCCAACAAGATTAAAAGGGGGAAAAATGTATGAGACTAAATCATGCCAGGAGAAAAAAAAAAAGGCATCAATTTTAAAAGTACCTGGTTCTGGAAACCACGAGGTGAACTTCTTTAACTGAGAGTTTAATCTAGATGCAAAAAGATCTACGTCTGGGACAAAAGTCTGTGTACACAATCTTTGAAAAATTTCTTTCTTTAGCATCCATTCAGTGGAGTCGGAAAAGTTCCTTGACAGATAATCTGCCTGTATATTATGTTTGCCAGCATTATGGACTGCAGATATGAATGTTTCCATTTCCAAGCACCATTCCCAAATCTGTCTGGCTAGTTGATCCAATTGAATTGATGCCATTGCACCATATTATTAATAAATGAGATAGCACATATGTTGTCATACTGAATCTCAATATGGACATTTTTCTTGTCCGAATGAAACGCTTGTAATGCACAAGAAATTGCTAACAACTCTAAGTAATTTATGGAAAAAAATGGTCTCTTTTCCCATCTACCAGAGATTGATGTTTTTGAATCAAGTGCATAAGCTCCTCACCACCCTGAGAGTGATGCATCAGTCTGAATAGTAAAAGCAATCTTGTCTTGTCCGATAGATTTCCCATTCCTGTCGGCCACATTTAGATACCACCATTTAAATTCCTGGACACTTTCTGGAGATAACTGTACTGTACTTAAAAAAATTTTGTTTTCACTAAGGCCTTTTAATTTATCACGTTCCAAATACCTGTAGTGCACTGGGGCTTCCCGGATTGCATAAAAGGCATTAATAAGCATACCAATAAATGGTGCCAACTCTCGTAATGTAACATACTCTCTATCAGTGAGCTTCTTGGCAAAAACATGGATCTTTTCCACTTTCTCTTCAGTAAGAAAAACCTTAAGCTGTACAGAGTCTAACACAAAACCAAAACAGGTAATTTGAGATGGAATAAGCACTGATTTTTTTAGATTGATAGTGAAACCAAGAGATTTTAATGTCTCAGTCATACTCCATGTGTTTTGCAAGCAAATGTGACTATCACCATCCAAAATCAACAAGTCATCAATATAATAGGAACACCTAATGCACTGCTGTCTAAACCATGCATAAATGGGTTTTAGGATCTTAGTGAAAACTCTTGGAGCAGAGAAAAGCACACATGGTAAACATACAAGCTGAAAAAGTTGACCGTTCCAAGTAAACTTCAGAAACTTCTGATAATCAATATGTATTTGGCTAAAACACGGTATTGGTCCTGAGAGTAGTCTCACTCACTTAAAAAATTGAAATGTTTGATAGAACATTTCAATGAAGCTCATTATATACCCTAGGGTGTCCCCTAGTCAGATCAAGTTAGATTTAGCTTGAACATACATGCGATTTTGTTTAACCATTATTTCAATTCTGTGGTATAACAACAGTTACAGACACTACACTTGGTGTATAACATGCAAGAAAAACAGCATGAAAACTTTAAAACTTTATTTTTTTTCACAGTAACATCAGTAACAGGATATCAACATTTTAAGTAAACAACATAACTGGAAGTGGTAAACAACTTAATAACAAAATCAAAACATCTATGACAAAGGTATCACTTAGAAAAAAACCTAACCATGAAACTTTTGCATAACAAACATAAAAGACATAGAATAATCTTATTTAGGCATTTATCTAACACCAAGAAGAATATTTAAACAAACAAAATCATTAATACTGGCCAAAAGTATTGCAAACTTCCATAAGAGTCAGAAGTACATTGTCCATAAAATTGGTTACAGACACTACAAAACTATAGCATTTCAATACAGCTGCAGAACCATACATATCTCCATAAAATTCACTTCAAAAATAATTCAACATGAACACATTGACTAGAATTATTCATTAAATGAATGTTGATTAGTTAATAAAATGATTAAACCACATTGTAACAGGTATATGTCCAATGCTTGTGTTAAAATTATGAACTGGTAAATAGCACTTGAAAGTTTAATACTAAATAGTGTCATTATCATTTTATTCCTATTTAGAAACTTTGATGTTGATGGAGATTCAATTAATTTACTTATGATGACTGCTTTTCTCTTTGGGGTATTTGGTAATACTTCCTAAATACCTTTTTTAATTGTCTGTACCGAGTTGCTTTAGGTAACACTATATTCATTGGTGAATCTCTGGCTGACCCAGTATTTCCTATTTCACAATCAGTCTGAATACACTCTAGCAGCAGAGAGGGTGAACAGACCAACTTTTATAAGCTTCAATTTAGCAAACTGAGACTTTCTCGAAATTGCTTAATAGGCCTCAATTTAGAAAACTGAGGCTTCCTTGAAAATATTATAATTAATTTTTTTTAATAATGTGAGCAAAAAAATAAAAATAAATTATGAAAAATTTCAGTAAAAAAAATGACGCCGACAACATCAAAGATGTCGTTGTAGTTGGCGTTCACCCTCGTTGCGTTGAAAATCTTCGATTGGAAATCCGAAGGATTTCACTAACTAAATATTTGATCAAGTCCGACACGATATCTTCTCCGAGGATCTGATAAATTTATCGTTATAAATCCATGTGGGATTGTCTGAGCGCGGCTAAAGAAATTTTTTAATTGATTATGATCCATATCACCTGCACACCACGTTTGCCAAATATTTCTTCGCGTGTGTGTATCAACACCGTTAAACACGCATAAAAGATTGCAGTTATCTCTGATGACCTTCGGGATTTGAGTGTAATGTTGAGTGACATATATCACGTCGGTGTTTTTATGTCTGCCTCTGGAAAATATCCTAGCAGGATTCTTTTGATTATCTAACATGATATCATCATATATGACTAAATTGTTAATACTTCCGTCGATGGAGTCAATGTCAGGTGCCTCTTCGATATCGGTTATAAACTCAATAACATGATCGCCGTTAATTTCTAGCGCTGCTTCGTTAAAATCCTTTAACACTTCATAACATCGCTGATCGTCTACACTCGGAGCAATCAAATACAACTTATCCCACTTCATCCATCTCGTTATCAAATTAAGTAGTAATTGTGTTTTACCACTTCCAGATGGTCCGATGATAATTGCGCGAATAGAATTTGGTAACATTGCATGGTGTTTAATAGGTTTCCGTCGTCTCGTAGCTGAATAATCAATTACATTCATGCTGTTATATATAAATTATGGATCTATATTGTGTGAAATGTAAGACGCGTACTGGCACAAATGACTTGACAACGATTACAACGAAAAATAATCGATCAGCGCTTTCTGGTAAATGCGTACAATGTAGTACGAAGAAATTTAGATTTATTTCTACGAAACCTTTAAAAAAAATCGAGGAGGTGATATTGCAGCCAAGTTAGTGAAACTCCCAGGAACACCGTGGGCAAAGTATCAAGGAGAAAAGCACCTTCCAGGGTATAGTTATTGTGGACCGGGAACAAGACTCGATATCAGACTCGATGACCAAAACCAACCCCGACCCGGTGAATATCCAATAAACGCTATTGATAAGGCGTGTCATGTTCATGATGTTGCTTATAAAAGCAGCAATCTTCAACATAGACATCTCGCGGATGTGAAATTAATTCATGCGTTGAATGCTATTCCTGATAAATCATTCAAAGAAAAATTGGCTTCGTGGTTGATAAAATCCGCTATGAAAGGTAAATTGATGTTAGGTGCTGGTAATTAATAATATGGAATCTATTTATTATTCTCCGAGGGGATACTGGAGAGGCATGGCAGCAATCAGTAAACTCGCTAGCGCATCAAAGGTGAAAAAAACCACTGCGGCTAATTGGTTATCTAAACAGGCTGTATGGCAAATTTATCTACCACCGCCTAAACGAATTAACTACTCGCATTTTGATGTTACAACACCTAATGAAGTTCATCAAGCTGATATACTATTTTTACCACATGACAACGGTTACAAATACGCGTTAACGTTAGTTGATGTTGCGAGTCGATACAAACAAGCAGAACCACTGAAGACAAAATCATCACCTGAAGTAGCTTCTGCATTTGAAAGGATTTATCGACGAGGTCCACTACGCTGGCCAAATCTGTTACAAGTTGATCCTGGCAAGGAATTTCAAGGCGCTGTTTTATCAGTGATGAAACATCATAATGTCATCATACGACGAGGACATACTGCACTACATCGCGATCAGGCAATTGTGGAACGATTTAATCAGACTCTTGCAGAGCGGTTATTTGGATATCAATACGCGAAAGAATTCATCCAAGAAAAGCGATCCCGTGAATGGATCAAAAGGTTACCAGGTGTAGTTACCGCGCTGAATAATGAGATTACTAGAACAATCAACATGAAACCTAACAACGCTGTTAAAAGGAAGTATATACCCGTACAACCACAAAAAGATTTCAAAGAACCAATTCTTGGTAGTAATGTCACTGTAAGGTACTTATACGAACCAGGAGAGCTTGAAGGTGGTAAAAAAAGAGCTACCGATCCTATTTGGAGTGTCACCATACATAAAATATCCGGTATAACACGACCTACGAGTAGAAACATTAGTGTTTCCAACGCTAGCATTTCTAGACCAGCAATCTATAAACTAGATTCAACTGCTCCTCAGCGAGGATTTACTCTACAACAACTACAGGTAATTCCCGAGGATACTCAATTACCACCGCGTGGTCTTAACTAGCACCCCCTAGAGGTATTGTGCTGGCACCTCTGCGTCTGTTGCACTCAAGACAAGGCAGCATAACGTTATCGTTGGTATGACCAATGCTGCTATTCTTTCTGTCTACGGTAAATTGGTGAGGATCTTTATCCGACCAACTCCAACGCATTATACAATTACAACTCGCGCAGTGATTATTCTGTTGTTGCTTCAGCGAAATTATCAATTCAGCATCAATGTCAAATTTTCTATTATTTTTTTTATCCTGTTGTTTATAACCAGAGAGTTTTTTTCTGATTATATCCCCAGTGATAAAATCACCAGTGATATCATCGGCACTGATTGTAGTGTCATTATCGTCAACAACAATTCTTCGAAGCTGATTTATTCTTCGTACTCTGGATACTGCGAGATAAACTAAATTCGACCACTCAATGCGATTATCTACCATCCAAACAATTGTATCTGTGATAGTTAATCCCTGTGAAGAGTGTATTGTTGCTGCATAACCTAACGTCCACGGGGATTTATCAGCGTGTAATGCATCTTCAACGATGATGATATCAACCAGCACAATATCATTTAACACTAAATTCTGCTTTTCACGCTGTCCTGAAATATCAACTTCTATATTTTGTCGCCGTGTATCCGAGGGTCTATAACACAACGGTACTGGAAGTGTTGCAAATTTACACTTATGCAATTCAAATAACTTTATCTGAAGTGCGTCTCTGACTATTTTTCTACTCGCGATTATCAAATCATCTGGCTTCCATAATTCCCAAAAATCATTCATTGGAGTTTCTGAAATTATTTCACGCGCTATTTCACATTGGATTCTATCCGGTTGTAATCTAACTAGCGCTTTGAACTCTCGTAATTGTTCACCAAGTGATCTATAATCAGTGGTAATTTCTTCATAATAATCTACAAAACCCTTTAGCCATTCATGTGGAGATCCGCCAACAAATGGCGGTGGTTGACCGTGATCCCCGCACATGACGACTTTTGTAGTTTTCAATGACAACCATTCAAGAAATGTCTGTAATACACTCAACGATACAGTGCATATTTCATCCCATATTATGATTTCAGGAATGAATTTATCACCCATTCGATCAGGAGTCCATGTATCGCCTTTCCATCGAAAGAAGCTGTGATAAGTACAGGCTTTTACCCCCCGCGCTATCATCTCATTGGCGAGTCTATGAGTTGGTGTTAACACAATCATGGTTGACCGACGAAATAATTCAATTGCACGAGTTGTCTTTCCTGACCCACCACAACCGTTTAAATAAACTGTCTTGTATCTACATACGGGATCAGATACCGGTGGTGCATTAGAAAATTCTGATTGAATTTCAATACGGTTACAGCAAAGATATTTATCGTCGTTGGTAACGTCTGCGGATTCACAATACTCGTGTAGTTTTTCTTTTTTAAATCGCCAACATCCCCACGCTTCCTCCGGGGATGTGAATGCCGCTACATCCGATCTGTATTTCTCGTGTATATACATTAAATCAGTAGCTACTCTAACCGCGGTATCTGGAAATCTATTTATCATCGAAAATAGATTAATTCAAGCATAGGCTAGCATAGAACTTCTCAAATGTGTATACTGGGGACTATATCCATCACAGTAGGTAACAACCGTACCTGATTTCTCACCATTGGATAGAAAAACATCCCTACGGGATACAAGTTTTCCCTGTTTCGTTAAATCCGCTATGATAAAATCGTATTCTGCGTTGTCTATGATCAACCACGAAGAGAATATTTTGCATTGTCATATCTTCCACCTTGAGTGAATTTACCAATTATTTTTCGTCCGAAATCTTTGGCTTCTTTGTTTTTAATTTCAAATAACTCCTTAGACCAATTCATGATTTGTTCTTCATTTAAAATCTTCGATTTTCCATCTGGAAAATGCTCTCGCTGTTCGCGTATTATACGATCTAAATTGGGTTGTGGTAACCAAACATCCTTCTGCGCGTGATAGCATATAATAGCTTCACCGACAATCAACGATTGTAACATCTCACAATCAATCATATACCGCAATAACACAATTGGCATCCACGCCTTTTCAGATAGGTGTCTACCAAGCCAAACATAACTACACGGATGTAACCCTGCAGCGAATTCGAATGATATAACACGAGTGAATCCCGTTAAATCAAAATCGGGTAATGGCCCATTAATCGCAACACGAGTCATTTCATGCGTGGGGTGTCCAAATCGTTTAAAATACTCAGAGCATTCTCCATACCCGAGAAAACTTCCAGGATAACACGCGGATATATCAATTGAAATCATACCATCACGTGAGTATTTTGTATTCCACAATGCTCCATGACCAAATTTGACGCAACTCAATTTAACGTCCTCGAGAAAATCACTTCGTGTTGGACGCCATGAGTTTTTTTTCTCTTGCGAAGTGAGCTAACACTGATGGAATTGTGAAGCTATCCGCGAGTAGTTTTTCATTGAATGAAATCTCTTTTGAAAATGGAAATTGCAAAGCAAAATCATTAGCAATTTTTCTCATTCTGTTATCTAATTCTTCAACGCGATATAATTCACCATTTGGTCTTACAAATTGATCAAATCCTATTTCGGGATCTTCATTACTTCTAAGTAACCACACTGACACGGGATCATCTTTACACAACGCAACAATAGTATCGAATAATTTCTCTTCATAGAAAACACCCCCGGGATATATTTCACGATTCGTTCTCGTGGAAATACATTTACTGCAGGTGTCCACGCGTGTTTGTTATGATCAATAATTTCAATTGGAGCTCCTCGCGATTGATATTTCGGTTCGTATAATACTTCTCCGGTTATTGTCGTTACTGATATTGGGAATTTTAATGATGCTTCTAATTTGGCTATATCGGAAATCTTTGCACCGTGCTGTTTCACTGTTAGTTCCCATTCGGTTATTTTCCTACGTCGCAGATCAGTTAATTTGTTCCCCCGGGATGCATTTGTGAAGTGTTCCATTATCCCTGTTGCTACACAATTGAGCCTTGACGAAGTCAACGGTGAATCACCTTGTGATTTCGACGATGTTTTCATAGGAGCTAGGTTTGCAATACTTGGCTTATCATTTATCGGGTATATTCCGTAAACAACTGCTGTTACAGGGTAAGATCTCTCGTAGTATGGTTTGTCAATTCCAGTTAGAATTCCTGGTTTGGAATCTCTACTCACAATGACAAATTTTTTATCTTTGAGAATTGGTTCAAATTTATCCCTGATAATCCATTCACCTTCGTCTTCGATAATGAATTTTATTCTAAAAAAGTACCGTTTTCGAAGATGTGAGATTATCTCAGCTGCTCTTGTATCATTCATGGTAGCATCAATGTTAGGTACATTGACATCATCATTGATAACTCGAAATGTCGACCACGTATGAGATGCTCCATCGCGCTTAAATTCATTAAAACACTCTCTGATTTTACTCAACAGGGTTTTGTCATCTATTAGACTTTTTGGTATATTAGAGATTCTATCGAGATTGAATTTAGCATTTTTCCAAGGCTTAATTTTTGATTATCTCTTGAATTCCTTCATATTATAATTAAAACAAGTATTTAAATTAAAAGTTTTTTATATAATGAATCATTGCAAATGGCTTATGATTGGATCAGTAATCCCGTGTAACAAATCATGCAGAAATGAGTTCTGTGGGTATCATATGCAAAGCGTGAGAAACGGTTCAAAAGGTCCTCTCCCATGCATCCATTGTGGGGTAGGTGTTAGAGGCAATTCACAATTATGTATCAATTGCGGGGGTAGGCGTTATAGAGAGTTGAAGCGTTATTATGACAAGCGAAGAATAAAAAATCCTGACGCTGTCAATGGCAACGTCAACAGTAAAATCATAAAAACTGCCCAGGACTACATAGAACGATTTCTCAATGTTATATCTCAGCCAATTAATGAATTAGACAAATAAAAGTATATTGTATACAAATGAGCCAAGAATTTCAACGACATCCTGTTATTGCAAATTACGAAGCTTCTCATGATGGTGTTGTTAGACACTGTAGACTCAAAAAGTTGGTTGGGTGGGATAATGGTATGGGATATTTGATGTTTACTGCTGGAGGGAAAAAATATCTTAATCACCGTTTCGTCTATGAAGTATTTAACGGATTGATCAAGGATGGTTTTGTTATTGATCACATTGATTCTGATCCCAGGAATAACAAATTGAACAACCTTCAAGCTATTTCACAACGTGATAATTCAAAACGAGGTGGGACCGGTAATTATAAATCAATTGGGAAGAGACCAGAAAAATGAATTAATACTGATGGGGAAATAATATTTCAGTCTATTACTTCAGCCGGTAGATATTTTGATATTCCCCCCCCCCCCCCCCCTCGGTACAAAAAGTAGCAAAGAATATAACCAAAACCGCTTTTTCAAAACGTTTTTGTAAAAAAATTCGATTTGTTTATTTGAATTAACGGAGATAACTCACTGGTATAACGCGTGCGACAAATCACCAATGACAGAGTTATCGTTGAAACACTGTTGTTGTTTTGGTGGTTTTTGATTGGTTGTTATAATTATCATGAATAATCAATTATCCGTTTCTGAAATCGTAAATTGCTTTGCAATTTCAAGGAAACAAAATCATCATGAAGTGTTTACAAATAATCATATTATTTTTTTTAATGTCTGCTTCAAGTATTATGTGTTACTTCAACGTTGTGAATGATCACTATTAAAAATAACAAGGAATTACAAGCAGACATCGTTCTATCTAACTTCGTTGTAATGAGTGGTTATATACAACCTGGTCTGTTATATATTTGGGCTTTAGCAAAGTTCAAGTGCAAACTCAAACCACACCGTCACACGTGGTGTGATTGTTATTATTGACATTCAAACCAGGTTGGATTTTATGGTTTGATTTTTGCACTTGAATGTAGAATAGCCCGCGTCATCCATTGTCATTGAATCAATTCATTGTACATACCATTATCATTCATTGTCATTGAATCAATTCATTCATTGTGTCACCCTATAATCTATTGTTGTGCCGTCGTCATCCATTGTCATTGAATCAATTCATTGTAAATACCATAATCGCCTATAATCTATATTGTTGTGCCGTCGTCATTCATTGCATTGTAAAAATACCATAATCACCTATAATCTATTGTTGTGTGTTGTCTGTGCGTCCACGCATCAAACGTATCCTCTTGTAGGTCAAACACATTATTTGATGAGTTAGACTCTACTCGTGGGGAATACGCTTTGTGATTATATGTAACCGTTGAGCGCCGCTTGATGTATAAACACCAAGGGGGTTCAAAACGGTGATGTGTAATTGTGCCGTCGTATATGTATAATACAACCGCCTATACACTAGATCAGGGGTTGATGTGCCGTCGTATATGTATAATACAACCGCCTATACACTAGATCAGGGGTTGATGTGCCGTCGTATATGTATAATACAACCGCCTATACACTAGATCAGGGGTTGTAAGTACCGTCGTCATCCATTGTATATAATCATAATCACTTATAATCGCATTAAGCTTCTGGATATGCTAAGATGACCAACACCTTAGCGTGTCCAGAATTCATTTTGAGATTTTTCAAACAATTCAACAAATATACTTTTTCATATATATGAATTCTGAAAATCTCAAATGTGTTATTGTTGAAATCAACAAGCTTAAAGATCAAAATGTAAAATTATGTTCAGGGTTAGATTGTGATCAAATCATAACCGATTTCGAGGATATACAATTTGCAGAGCAGAATGGAAAATATGTACTCGCTAAGAAATATTTTTTAATTAAGCGTATACAAAAACTTATCCGTGAAAGTTTAGTTAATACCGAAGACATTAATGTGTTTGTACCATTATGTAAGATAGTAGAACATGTACGTAAGCAATTAAGTTCTGAGTATGAAAGCAGAAAACTTATTAATTGTAAGGTGAGACAATTAAAAACGTTAATGGAGCAAGCTGAGCCCCACGTGTAGAGAGCCTCCTTTGTTGTATAACCGGTACGGGTAATTGTATGACATGTATATCACTACCTGTGCATGTAACGAGGAAGTAAAATTGTGTGTATGTGAATTAACCCCGTACAACAACAGGGAAGTATAATGGGTTGGTGTATAATCTAGTGATTTCTTTTTTTTTACTTGGTGAATTGCAATGAAAATCTTCGATTTTTAATTCCACTCAAAGAGTTTCAATTGCAAAGCAATTTGACAATACTGATACTCTTTCAATAATGGTAGGACAATCATTGACCACACGTAACGCAAAACAGCGACTGAGTGATATTAATAAACTATTACCAATTCGTGATCGTATACGTGAAAAACTTCAACAGCGGCAGTTATTTCAGACTGATTTTTCTACTGATACACAGGAACTCTTTAAGCCGATTGTTGCTGCAACTACAGATGTGAAAACAGCTACTGAACGAGCTATATACAGAGATGTCCCTGAACAGGGGAAACGAGTAGAGAGACCTCTTCTTGGTGAACTTGAAAAAATAGCAATCGAAACTGGACAAACAAAACAGGCTATACAAAAACTTTCAGGTGATATGGCAACTCAGATGGAAATACAACGACAAAGTGGTATTGATGTTAATGATGAATCTCGAAGAGATCCCCCTGAAGAATTGCCACTTGAATCAAGAACTTTCAGGTGATATGGCAACTCAGATGGAAATACAACGACAAAGTGGCATTGATGTTAATGATGAATCTCGAAGAGATCCCCCTGAAGAATTGCCACTTGAATCAAGAAGAACAGTAGAGGGTTTACGCGGGAGATTTAACGAGGAGGGGATAGCAGCAATTGATAATACTAAACCAGCAGATATTCCTGCGCTTGTTGTTACGACTTATGAAAACAGAAAAAAAAATGTTGAACCCAGGGCAATATGGATATATTAAAAATATACAACATTACGCTGATGTGATTTCTAAAATAAAAACTGGAAAAAGTCAGATTAAACAAAAGGAAGATACATCATACATTGAATACATGAAAATAGTAAATCGCGTAAACAATCAATATGAAGAACTGCGACAACAACAAAAACCACAAAAATTGCAGCGGCGGAAACAATCTTCGAAGAAAATATCCTTCTCACCTAAAACATCAAAATCCGGTTCAGAAATAGATACACAAGGTGCAACTGGTATCACTGAAAAAACAGGCAGTGGTTTATTTGGAAACTCTAGTGTAACATGTCCTGGTAATATTCTCGGTGATATAGCACGATTAGAAGTACTCGTAGGAGGAAAACGAGCAGGGAATAACTCACCAGAAATAATCAATGAAGCAGCTGATATCTGTAGGCGATTATTTCAAGGTGGTATCATGGATATTGCAACATATCGAGATTTTATTGAAGAATTAGTGGACGGTTATCATAGCGATTAGATAAATATCAATTGAATAGAGAATGATCATACACTACAACCATGATAAATCAACTAACGTCTACGTGGTAAACTCACGATTGCCAAAATACCGAGCATACTATGGAGATGGTCCCGGTAACACTATAATGGGATTATTTTCAAGAATGGCTCCAAAAGTAGCGCCGCTAGTAAAACAATTATCGATGAAAGCCATTGATGTTATCAGGGATAAGGGTATTAGCGCTGTTGGTGATCTTGCCGGGAAGGCGTTTTCAGCCGCGAAGGATAAACTAACAGCGCTAGTTCGACGGGGAAATTCTAGATTTTCAAGGAAACCACAATTGACTTCACTGCCATCTACTGCGGTTATGCCTGCAAGTGTTAGTAAAATAATAAATAACGCAGTAGATGAAAAACTACAGTCGTTGATGACCGCCCAGGATAATAACACAGCAACTATGATAGCGGGAAGTGGTCTTGGAAATTCAAGGAATTTCTACAAAAGTCAAAGACGTCGGTGAAAATTGCTTGCAATTTATAAAAAAAAATAATTATTATAATAAATGAAAAATCTGCGATTTTCAATTCTGTATTTTTCACTGGTTTTCACTGAATTTTGGGTGTTTTTTGATGATTTTTTGACTGATTTGGGTGATTTTTCATAGTGAAATCACATTTTTTGTGATTTTATTGATGATTTCCGTGAGAATTAGGAAGAAATTCGTGAAAATCTCTTTGAGATTTTTCGGGTAAAGTGGTCGAATTTGCATGGGATTTTCCATAGGGAAAAGCTGTTAGGAATTATTTTAAAATAATTTTCACCTCCAATTTAGACCAGCGGATATATAATAAAAAATGTTCAAACAGAACCCTGATAGTGCATTTGCCATGGACGCCCCAGTACTCAAGGATGATTCTGTACGCGATTATCAATTTTTTGCCTATCACGCAGTACAACCTGATCTTCGGAGGAGAATCGAACTTCAAGTTTATGATACCAGTAAATACTTTTTGCCTTGTGAGGCCTTTATTGAAGTCGAAGGTGAACTTCTACAAGCGGATGATACACCATATGCAAATGACCCAACTATCCGAGTTGGTTTTGTTAACAATGGCATCATGGCGTTATTTGAAAGTGCTAGATATCTCATTGATGGAAGAGAAATCGAATCTATTGAACGTGAAGTTGATATTGCAACGGGGGTGATCGGGTTAGCGAGATATTCTGATGACTATACTAGATCAGCGGGTCCGTCTATAGGATGTTCGCGAAGGATATTACTGATAACGCTGAACACGTCCAATATTCTAGAGTAAAAGCAACACGAGCTACAGCAGTTGATCCAGCACCAGCCGGATATGTAAGACCAGCTGCTGAATTTGATGTCATAAATAATATTATCGGTTACAACCTAGGATTTGCAACACGAGTAGCAGCGTTGCAGGGACAGTGTCGACGGTTTTCATGTGCGATTCCGTTGCATCACATATTTGGATTTTGTAGAAACGTCAGAAAAGTTATCTATGGAACAAAGCATACGGTAGCACTAGTGAGAAAAGGTACTGATAATAATGCAATCTGGCGCGATGTTGGCGCCCCCGCCGGTAAAGTCGTTTTATCAAAATTAACACTGTGGATGCCAGTGTTGACTCCGTCGTTGTCAACAGAACCACGGTTACTATCATTTATGGATCAAGGAGGAAAGAGATTGTTGAGTTGGTTGACAACATCCACAGATACCATGGATTATAATATTGATGGTACACTTACATGGCATCTAGCATCAAAACAGGGTATTTCAGCTCCACGTCACATATTTGTTGCGCTACAGAATACTGCGCGATTAAATAATCAAGAATGTTCCCATATGATATTTGATCAAATTGGGTGTAATGAAGTCTCGCTGAGAATAAACGGACAGCAAGAACCATCAGAGGATATACAACTTAACTATGAAAACAATCATATTGCACGAGTTTATCATAACCTGTTGTCGTATATGGGACGTGATCAAAATGTTGATACTGGTCTACAAATATCACAGTTTGATTTTAAAAGTCTGTATCCGATTTATTACTTTTCATTGGAACATCTTGACTTGATGAGACAGTCCGTCGTTGATATACACTTCCGAGATCGTGTAACCCGTCCTGGTGGTATTGCTAATTATAGAGCGGTTGCTGTCATTCTCAGTGATAAATCAATGCCACTCGAAGGTGTTGGTGAACGAATGAGAGTGGTAGATGCACCAGTGGAAAATCTTTGATTGATTACTTCGTGGAAAATTCTTTGATTGTAAATCGTAAAGCAATTTTAATTTCACCTTTAGGATTTTTCCATTGAATCGCTTGCGATTTAGAATCAATCTGTTTTGTATAATGTCGTATAATAATATCAATGTCACGTTGACACCTGGTCAGTTAAAAAAATTACAATCCAAATCAGCTAAGCAATGTGGAACTACAATAACGCTGAAACCTAATCAAATGAATGGCGGAGCGAATAAACTATCACTGACGAAAACTCAGGTTAATCATTTTAATAGCGCGCTTAAAGAAAAAAAGGGAGTTCAGATTACTCTTTCTGCGAGCGCGATTCAATACATGGAAAAGACTGGTGGTATATTCCCGCTGTTAGGGTTGATTCCAGGGTTGATTGCCGCAGCGGCCCCAGCGGTAGCTAAAGCGGCAGCGTTAGGGGCTATTATTACCGCGGCAGGAATGGCACTAAAGAAAGCAACTGGAAAGGGGTATAAAAAAAAAGGGAAAGGTCTAAGACTACCAGGAACTCCACACACGTGGTACAAAGGATCGGGTCTAAGAATCCCAGGAACGGTTTACTAGTGAAAAATCTTCCAATGTCCAATTTTGATTTAATTGATACCGCTAAAAAACTCGTGATTAAAAACTTCAGAGGTGTTTTTATGAAAGATCAGTTACCGGCACAACCAAATAATGTTGAAACGGGTATTATTAATCTAGATAACAGCGATGGACCTGGAACACACTGGGTTGCATACGTGATTGATCCACGTGGGATCATTTATTTTGACTCATATGGACTAGCGCCTCCGAAGGAATTTAACCGCTATATCCTTGATTTATCAACACGCTTAAAAATACCCCGTTGGTATTCCACGTTACCAACACAAACATTGCTTGACCCACCCATATGTGGCAATAAAGTATTAAACGTACTTGATGCTATTTCACGAGAACAAAAACCACCCCATGTAGTAGTGAATGAGTATACTAGCAGTCGTTGGATTGAAAATCTTTGATGAAATCTTTTAGATTTTAAACAGAGAAAAGATTTCTATGATAACAATGATTGATATTTGGGGACAACCTTTATCAGCGCTGAAGAAACTGGATACTGATGGAGTTGAAATCCTTGATAAAATCAAGGATGTTAAAAAACTAATCGAAGATGAAATAGCCGAAACGTTGAACCTAGCAAGTGTTGATCCTGGTGAAATAGTTGTATTTGGCGATCGTCAGGGTAAATTGAAAACTAGTAATATCTCCCTCGATGATATTTTAGTTAAACGACGAGACGCAGCAGAGGATACTATCGCGCTATTTTCCGATCAGGGTAAACTCAAACCAGGTGTATTTATTTCAACGATCACGGATAAATTAGCAACATTCGATAACACGCCGAATTCATTGAAATCGCTCAATGATAAGTATGACGATCATATAGTTGTATTTGATCAGTTTACTACAATACAAAGAAACATAATTGACAAAATTGATAAACCCATACTAGAGTTTTTTGGAAATCCACCAGTGACCACACCAAAACTCACCTCGATAAAAGATTCTATGTTGGAACTAGCAACTCTTCAATCCGAATATGAAAAACACGTGAAACAGTTTTCAATGTTTCGTAAAAACATCATTGACAAATTTATTGGAACCCCATTTGATAAAATTGAAATAACCCTTCCTGATATTAAAAAAGCCATCGATGATCTAAAAACATTCAACAACGCAATGAAGGATGATATAACGAGGATGATAGGTGTTATTGAAAAAATAAAAATTCCTCATAAGAGCACCAACAATATCGTATACACTATTCAACACGGTTCATTTGCGTGGACTCCCACAAACAACATTTTACACGTAACCGCAGCCGTCAAGGATATTTATCGATTAACAATAGTATCACCAACTCAATTCAATATATCATCAAATAGTTCATCTGGAGTCAATAATACAGTATCAACGATCATCGACAAGGATGTATCTGAACAGTTCACAATAACGACCACAGATAAAAATCTAACCAGGGTTTCAGTAACGTGGTACGTAGAATTTGTAGTGGATTTAAGTAAACAATTAAACTGAAAACTCTAGCAATTTGAAATTAATTGAAAACGCTAACGCTGCTAAAATAAGATGACAATCCCTTCAGTGTATCAGTAACGCTATGATCAGGTCAGAGAATTTCAAACTAAACTCAGCTCGCGCTGTGAGGAGTATCAAATAAAAATAAAAAAATACCAACGAAGAATAACCGCGGTTGATATCACCGTGTATTCGGTGTCGGGCGTAATCACTGCTGCTGGAATAATACTATCTTCAGTTACAATGATTGCTCCGGTTGTAGTTCCAATAGCTATTTCTGCGGTGGCTACAATCGCGGGTATATTAACCGGGATCACAAAAAAACTATCATCGTGTAGCCAGAGTAAACTACACGATTACGTAATTAAATTTCACATTGCATCTGCCGCATACTCGCAATTGTCCTCGTTGATATCATCGTCACTCGATGACACAACAATATCAGATAGCGAATTCTCAGCGATGGCGCAATTGTATAAATCGACAATGCTGAAATTAGAGCGGAATAATAATAATAACAATGACATCACAAGAACTGCTTCAACAAATAGTAGAAAATACAACACCGGTGAAAACAAGCATGATATCAATAACCTCAACGCGTCCTGAATTCAGTGTGAATTTCCCGATCCCCGTTCTCGTGAAAGAGATAGCGTTAGCAAAACTACGAGTGCATCATAGCTGGCCCAATATCAGATCGGTAGCATTTGGTGGTCAACAACCAAATAATTCCTTGCTGTTCGCGTGGAAAAATCATGAAGACGGAACTCCAGACTGGAACGTTGTCTCGTTGCCAACGGGGTCATATCAAATCGAACAAATCAATAACGAATTACAACGAAGAATAAAATCTATCACTGGAAAAGAATCAAAGATCGCTATAACGGTTCATGAACCGACATTATCATCTGCAATCGAGATCAAATCACCCAGATATGTCGTAGATATTTATCAGAGTTCAATCAGATCAGTGTTAGGATGGCCCGAATTACCACCTAGACGAGAAATTGTTATACCAGATGAACCCGTAAAGGGCGATTATATCACCGACAGGATAAAACCCGATAATCCAATAAAGAGTTATTACACGGAGGTTTCCTACTTTAGTCTTACCATTCAGGAAGATGGAGAAGGTTATTTTCAAGCCGACGAAAATGAAATCACTAAAAATTTTACAGCGATGAATAATGATTTTTCATTGTTGTTAACACCTCTTAAATTCGGTACTCTCACCCGAGATGAATTTATCAGCATCGTAGAAACGTGTAACAAAATCATCGATGACATGAAAACATATAATTTGGAAGTTATTCAAATGATATTAGGTGGCAATCATCCTAAAACAAGAACAGAATTCGCAGCGAAGCATAACATAAAAGTTGAAGATATTCCAACATTCAAGTTTTCCGGATATAACGCAGACGAATTAAAAAAATCTCTCAATGATGCCATCGATGAAGGTTTCAACAAAATCCATGACACATGGAAAAAAATACCACGACAACAAATATCAGTCCTCAAACATAACAACAACCCAGATGGTGGTGGTAGACATATCGCTCCTCAAAATGTAAATATATCCTCGGTGATTGCACTGAATTTAGTATGTGACGTTATCGAAGGAAGCTATCAAATAAATCTCGAGCAATCAAATCAAGCTCAGCAGGGATATATTCTATATTCATTTGCACCAACGGCTCCTCCAGGATTTCTAATTATTGAAGACCCAACTAATCCAGTCTTTATGCGATGTCATAATAATTCTTTAACGAGAATTAATTTCAAACTCACTGACCAGTCAGGAAATCTAATTGATCTACGAGGTGAAGTTTTGCAAATTAGTCTGTTTGTGAAATCGTGAAAATTCTTCGAATTTCAACAATGATTTTCATCGTAAAAAAATTGTTACTAAAAATCGAAGATTTTCATAGCAGCAGAGAGGGTGAACGCCAACGATAATGGCGTCTTTGTTTTTACCCTTGGGAAGCCTCAGACCAAATCAGACGCAGTCCACGCTCTCACCTCATCGTGAAAAATCTATGCAGCGGGGAGATGGTGACAAAAAAAATGGCATCGTCGTTTTTAATTTTATTTTTTTACTGAAAAATTTAAATAAGTATTTTCAAGGAGGCCTCAGTTTGCTAAATTGACGCTTATTAAGCAATTTCGAGGAAGCCTCAATTTGCTAAATCGACGCCTTGAAAAGTTGGTCTGTTCACCCTCTCTGCTGCTACTCTTGCTGTATACTTTCATTCAGTTTGATACACATTCTCCATGCTTGGGTTCTTTTCACAGCTTCTTTCTTCTTTCTACTTAATTCAGCAGTTTTCGGACTTCTTAAATCAACACTCTTATTAACCGATAATGCCAGGTCTGCTTTTTCTTTCTTTTTCTGGCGATACCTTTTCATTTCTTCACGTTTTTTCCTTCTTAATTCTTGTTGAAGATTTGAATCGGAAAGTGATTGCTGTTTTTTTAGTAGTCTTGCATCTTTTCTTCTTTCTCTATCAACCCTTTTTAGCTCCTCATGTTTCGCCTTATTTTCCCTCTGTTTTTTTCTCCAGGCTTGTACCTTTAGCCTCGTCTTCTCCCTTCTAGCTTTAATCTTCTGTTCATCTTCTTCTGGCTTATCTTTGCTTTCTAAAAACAAACAACTTCATTCTCATTTTTGTTCCTCTATGTATACGGATGAAATTTAGACTTTACAAAACATACTTGTAATGAGTACGCAATATGCTTTCATACATAAGCAAACTGGAATAACCTGTAGATTCTTAAAGAAAAGTATCTGATTGAAGAAGAAATAGCATAAAACCTGATGATTATTCAATGTTCTAGCATTTACAATGATTGCACACTTTCCTTAATAATGTAAACAACAGTCGGGTAAATTCACATGTCTAGTAGTGTCTGTAACCATTTGACAATATCAGCAATGTATCCAATACTAAGTCTGAGCTCATTGAATTCTCATAATATTTCTGTTTGAATTTACTAGTCTAATGATATGGAATGCAAAAATACTCAGTTTCAATTGCATATTATAAGAAATCACTGAAAATGTTGCCTGTTATCAGAAATCTAGATGAAAGAAACTATAAATATACCAAAATATTACAAATTGCAGACAGACAATATGTCAAAATTTAGCCTTACACATCAATACTGTAATAGGAAACATAATTTGGCTTCATTAAAAAAAAAAAACAGGGATAAAGTCATAGACAGTATAAAAAGGGGATATTGGTTACAGACACTACAATTTAAGAGCGTGGTTTACCAATTCAATACAAACTTACCAGAGTTGTTCCCAGAGGTTTGCTTTTGTCGTCTTCCCATGTCTTAGGGATGTACCATGGTAAAGAACAGAAAAAGTAATTAGGCAGCTTCTTCTAGGATAAGAAATTCAGGTTACATTGTCTTGTAGTAAATTACTCAAACAGACAGTGCTGCAAGAATGATGCAATATTCAATCAAGAGAGTTATTGCATCACTTTTTTGCTCTTGGATGCAGAGGTAAATAGATGATGCAACATTACATCACATAAGATGGAACTTTCTATTGAGAAAAACAATGTTTTAATGACAAGTAGAACAATACTTTTATCTTTCATTTTTATACCTGTTTGTGTAGTGTCTAACTTTTTTTTTATTGAGTTGCTGTTTTTTAATGGTACAATACAGCACCACCAGGCCGCAATTAAAAATATCTTTGTTTCCCCTTACCCTACCCAACAATTTGAAGTTGGGTAGGTAGGTAGGCTAATAATTTTTTTTTCTCATGAAATTCATGACACTATAAACTGACACATAGGAAACAGAAAAACGATAAATTCAACTTTAATAATAATACTGAAATACAGTAACTCATGAACTGAAATACAGTAACTTGTGAACAAGTTTAAAATGTTTTATAGACTAGATTAGTTTTTGATAAGGGCTATTCCAATAAAAATACTCCCTGCAGGCATTGGCCAGGGTACCAATTTAACAGATTTACTCAAATTTTGAAACATATATTAAATGAGAGTAATTTCAATGAAATATAAAGATACACATGTAAAGGTGCAAGAAGTGTTTTTTTCCGAGTTTTTGAGGAGTGTTGGGTTAAGGTAGATATTTGCTGGAATAACCCTTAGTATTTTTTCTGACTAGGTCAAATGTATAAAAATGTTTTAAAATAATTAATAAAAGTATTTTAAAAGTCTTGAGTATTCTTTCTGACTAGTATCATTGGGTTCAATATATAATGAGACTTAACATATTTGCAAGACCTGTCAAAATGCACAAATATAAAGTTAGACATTGAATAGTGTCTCAAATATGCAGAAACATGTCCATAAAGTAATGTCAGAACACTAAATACATGTAGAAATCTAACTAACAAAAAAGAAACAAACAATGCAAAACATCATTTTAAATGTCACTAAGAGCTGGTGGTTAGTTTTTAACTGGGTTTCGTTTTGGAATGTCCTTTCCAGATGCTAAACATTGCTGGCTCACTGGTAGAACAGTACGGAATCTTCCAGTCATTTCCTGGGATTTTTCTGCTCCTATGGCTCCACAATGAGCACAAATATCTGGTCTGCCAATGTTGCTGGCATAGTATGGGAATTCAATGTGTACAGCACAAGACAATTGTAGTCTTACAAACACTTTTCCCTGTAGGATGTCTCCTAAAATATATTAAATAGAACACCAATTATCCAAAATTGAACTTTAATGTCCGAAGGTGACTAGACATGATACACAACAAATAGCATATAGAACCTGAAACTAAATATGTAAATAATTATCTTTATAAACACATACACACAAAATTACTAATGTCTCTAAATTGTGTTGCATATGCTCTACAATATTTAAAAAGAGCTGAACAGTAGTGATCATCTTGGTGTTGTGCACGAAGTTACCTGGTCTGTACTTTCAATCTAATAGGTACTCTACCTTTGTATAACTTGGCTACATTTTGATGTACATTTTTTTGGAACAAATGCTAGTAGGACTGATGACTCACTGGGAATATTGGTTCCTTCTGGTACTTTACTTTTCACCTGCTCTATCATATCCCTAACAGACAAAAAACGTGAAATATGCTCTGTATTGTGTCTCCTCTCATCTGCAGCAACCATGTCCTGAATCTCCTTTTCAAGGGTCTGAAAAAATACATCGAAAGTGTCATTAGGTCTACCCTTATTTAAGTGACGTAAATCTACCACAAGATCAGGATCAATCCCCAAAACAGAAAGACGTACTCGGTTATCTATTTCCTTATTTTGATCTGCTGAAGCATCATTTGTAAAGGTTGTGTAGATAGACCGCAAAATGTGTGGAGGTATAATGGTTCCAGCAATATTTCCGTAAGCATTGAAGAACTCCTGTCTCATTTGTCTTGTGTGATATTCAGGCAGTTTACTGCGTAAGCTGTGCAAAACTTGGTTGTCTCTCATAAACATTTCCGAAGAAGACATCCCATCTTCAGGAATTCTCCAGATAAAAGAAATCGCCCCAATCCCTCCACCAGGGTCGTACCTTAACATATGTACTGGTATGGTCAGACAAAGTTTCTCAAAATATCTAAATCGTTGTTCTGGCCCTTTAAATGGTTCATTTAAATGCAAATCTTCATCAAAGAAGAGAGGTTGAAACATTGCCATCTGAGATACCTGACCATCCAATCGACTGTAACATGGTAGGATTTCATCTTGTCTAGGACGATGTGCAATGGAGAGATTGGAATCAATCTGATGAACTGGATTCATTTGTAATTGTCGTGATATCTGTTTTTCATTTGCTTTTTCTAAATAATCTGCATAAGACTGTAAACATCCAGTTAAGGTTTCAATGTCACCTCTTATGGTCCAATGCTGTGTAAAAGGTCTTGAGATTAGCCTGAATAAACACTGGACTTGTAACTTCAGATCTTTTGCAGTAAGCTGTGGACGTTTTTGCTTCTTTCTTTTATAATCATTAGCACCATCAAACTTTAAAAACCTGTAAAAAAGGTAAGTTACAACAAAATTACTGAACAAGGATAATCAATCTCTGACAAATGTCACGGAAAAGTAAAGTAAGCAAAATGGAGGTTACTACATGTACATAATGAAGAAATTGACAACCGCAATGGTCCTGACTTTGTACAGGCGTAAATGAAACCGTGGAAGGTTGAACCAGATTTTATGGTGCTATAAAACCACCCTCTTCCATCGCAATATTAGGGTTGGGTAGCAACACAAAAGAAATAAAAAAGTCAAGTGTTCAACCAATTTTTTAAATCTTATGACATTGAACCTTTATTTTAATCAGCTTACCAAATATTAAAAAGTCTATGTCATATTTTCCTTTAACGTGAGATAGTATTGCTTGCTCAGTTTTATCATTGAAAATCAAAAAAAAAAAAAAAACTATGGACATTAAGACACTTACTATATTAAATTTCTCTAGAATTATGTGTTGCAGGAATGTTTGTAATAAATATACATTGAATAAAGATTAATCTTTTACTTCAATTTAATATTATCAAAGATAAACACCTCTCCGGGATGTGCTTGATTCTTGTCAGGTGGGCCGCTCTCTCTTCTATTGTGGACATGTTGCCACTTATGTACCACAGAGCATTTACTAGCACCAGGACTTGTCCAGATATACTCTGGTGGGACATGCTTCCAGGAAATTTAATTGTCTCCACATTCTATCATATCTTTGACTATGCCGTTAAACAACTCATCTTTAGCTGAAAAAATGGAATAAAAAAAACTTTCACTGAGATGGAATGGCCAGCTTTACTGATAGATAATATTAAATCAGATATGAGATGTGGAATAAGTGTACATGGCACACAAAAAACAGACAGCAGTCTTCAATGTGACACCAGTTACTGTTGGCTGTCTTGCAATCGTGCCCCATGGCAGATAAAATTCAAAACCTTGAATCTAATATCAACAAACGGATTTCATAATTAATAGACTTTAACACTGCCATATTCATTATGCACTGCAGGTATCAAAATAATGTTTCAATCATGTTTATGTATGTCTTTAATGTTTTTATTGTCTGCTTTTGTTTTGTATGTTATATATGTATAGTTTTTGCTATATTGTGTATGCTCTGTGTTTATTGTCGGTCAAAGCTTAAACATTTGTACTTGACAAACAGACTTTAAATATATTATTAGGAAGGCAGTAAAAATTCTAGAAAGATTGCAGTTGTCAGAGGGTGAATGAATTCATTTCTAATAACTGTCAGACAGATGTTTGAAAATAACATTATTTCATATAAAAAAAAAATTGTTTATACCAGTGAAACGCTGAGCATTTGTGTCCTTAAGTTGTGGTAGCTTTGTTGCCACGGAAGTAGACATTAAAACAGAAAAGGCAGTCCGTGCAGGTGGTGCTCGTTGATTTTCTGTACTAGTAGTAGTTGAGGAAACATCATCCAACCCAACACTTTCATCACGGGTCACCGTAAATGTAACATATTTCAGTCGCTGATTAAACTCTTTCACCACATGCAGACCTTCGTGAAGGTCTGGATGAAAAGTCATCGTTCCATCCAGTTTGTCTGATAAACTGACGTTCAGTACATCTGCTTTATGAGGGCGAAAGTCTGTATCATTGGTAATGTCGTGATATACATCATCCCATGTACACTCCGTTGAGTATTCTAGTATTCTGTTGTTACAAATTTTTTTGTTTGATTTCCCGCATTTCGCGATTACGCTTACACATATAATGAAATCTTCTTCGTATTTTCTTTTGCCGGCCATGCCGGTCATGATGCTTTTCCTATCTAATTTAAACACCTTGCAACAAACGTTTTTCGCGCGCTAGTGACATCGATTTTGTTGACTGCATGAAAATACGGATCGCACAACGAAACGAAACGAAAAAACGAACTTTTGAACAAAACGAAAAAAAAAAAAATACTATCGCAAATTTAAAAAAAAAAAATTTCAGACGGCGGATTTTAAGAGGGTCGGTCGGGTAAGGGGAAACAAACTTAATTTTAATTTTGGCCCCAATTTTGGCCAACTTGGACATCACATGGATACACATGAGCCTTTGTAGGATTTATACTTTTCCATAATGAAACAACAAAATTATTGCCATATAAACTTGTAAAGGTTACAGACACTACAAAATTTAGAACTGGAAAGTTTGACAAAGAACAAGCTCTCATTCGAATATCTTTGCTAGCCATGTGATTTAAATGGTTTTACTACTTATTATAATATAAAGTCGAGTTCTAGATGTCAATAAAAGTTATAATGAATGTTATTTTGTACAAAATGTTGGCATATAACAACAGATTAGTGTTTGAATTTCAGTGTTGAAACAAAACTTCTACTCACGGTATTTTGCTTATAAAATCCATAATATTTTACCGATTTCTTTAATTCAAGAAGCAATATTTGCAGGATAGAATTCCGCATGAAACCAGACCAATAAATGCATAATTTCAGTATGATATTTAGAAAATTCTCTATTTTATATTCAAGCTTTTTTCGAGTGAGACTACATAACGCTCAAAAATGGCCATTTTTAGAGCTTGTTTCCATGCATATCTCAACAATGGGTTACACTAACCACTTGAAATTTTCAGGAAAGTAAGAGAGGTATATGCCAGGCTTACCAATCTTTAAAATTGGTTCATATCTTGTTTAATTTTTCTATTTCATGCATATAACATGAAAATTCCTTTTCAGCACCAATACCGTGTTTTAGCCGATTGGAATACTACAGTAAGCATCCTTTAGATCAATAGAAGTAAAGAAATCATTTTTCTGGACGAGATCTAAAACAATCTGAAATGTTTCTTGCTTAAAATGTTTATAATGGACAAATTTATTCAAGTGTTTCAGGTTAATAACCGGCCAAAATTTTCCATTAGGTTTGGGAACAATAAAAATGTTCGAAAGAAATTGATTACTCTCACATGTTTGTATGTTTGTATGGCTCCTTTGTGTAGAAGTTCAGTGATTTCATTAGATATAATGGTTCTCTGTTCATTCGAAAAGGGAATTTAATTTGAAAAAGGACTAGAATGGCATTGAATTAAACTCTATTTTGTACCCCGACACTGTTTGCAAAATCCATGGATCACAAGTAAAATTATTCCATATAGGAAAAGTGTTTAAGGTTTCCCACAGAACTTACCTCTATAGATTTTAATTTGTGGTCTCGTTTAGGAGACTATTATAGGCAGGTCTCCTTCCTCTATTGGACTGTTGGTATTGATACCTGTATGTATTTTGCGCACTATAAGGTTGAGATCGAAATCTTGCCCTCCGAATGAAATCTGGACCTCGTATGGGTCCATCGCCTCTAGCACCACAGCCTCTATTGAAACCCCTGTGAATATGGGCAAAAGTTTCTTTCGCAAGTGCAAACCCAGAGCAGCAGAGTGGGTGAACAGACCAGCTTTTTAGACGTCAACGATGCTTCCTTCTAGTTAATATTTACTAGGAAGTTCTCAATTTGTCAAATAACCCCTTCTAGTTAATATTTACTAGGAAGTTCTCAATTTGTCAAATAAACCCTTCTAGTTAATATTTAGGAAGTCCTAATTTGTCAAATAGACCTAATAAATATTAACTAGAAGGGTCCATTTGGTAAAAAAAAAAGACGCCATTTAGTTGACGTTCACCTCCTCGGCTGCTAATGCGCTAACTAAATATTTGATCAAGTCCTTAAGATTTCACAAACAAACTAATTTGCAAAACCTCACCTCGTAAATCAATCAGATTATTAGATTGGTCAGTGAGTTTAAAATTAATTCTTGTTAATAAATTATTATGGCATTGCATGTAGACAGGATTAGTTGGATTTTCAATAATTAAAAATCCTGGAGGAGCTGTTGGTGCAAATGAGTATAAAATATAACCCTGCTGAGCTTGATTTGATTGTTCGAGATTTATTTGATAGCTTCCTTCAATAACATCACATACTAAATTGAGCGCAATCACTGTTGAAATATTCACATTGTTCGGAGCAATATGTCTACTGCCGCCTTCTGGATCATTATTAAATTTCAGAATATTTGCTGTAGGATTCTTCGATTTTTTCCAATTATCGTGGATTCTTTTAAACCCAATATTAATAGCATCGTCAAGTTGTTTCTTTAGTTTATCCGGGTTATATCCAGGGATTTTAAAATCTTGAATATCCTTATTGGAAATATTGTATAGATCCGCAAACTTATCATGTAAGATCTCTTCATTTAATAATTCTTGAATAATTTTCGAGTGAAATATTTTCATATCGTCGATGATTTTATTACCCGTTTCTACGACGTTGATAAATTCATCCTTGGTGAGAGAGCCGGATTTAATAGATATTAGCAGTAGTGAAAAATCGTTATTCATTGCTGTGAAATTTCCGTCAATGAGAGGAACATAAATTGATTCAAAATTTTTTTTATTTAAGAACTTATCGGGAGCATAATCTTGATAACTCTTGACTTCATTGACGGGTTTTATTTTGTCGGTGATATAATCGGATTTTTTAGGTTCGGGTGGAAAATCCTTCGAATTTTCTCGCGAGTTATCCGGTGGTAATTCAGGCCATCCTAACACTGATCTTATAGAACTCTGATAAATATCTACAACGTATCCTTCTGTATTTATCTCGATCGCAGATGATAGTGTTGGTTCATGAACTGTTATAGCGATTTTTGATTCTTTTCCAGTGATAGATTTAATTCTTCGTTGAAATTCAGCATTGATCTGTTCGATTTGGTATGATCCTGTTGGTATAGAAACAACCTGCCAATCTGGTGTTCCGTCTTCACGATTCTTGTTTGCAAATACCAAGGAATTATTCGGTTGTTGACCACCAAATGCTTTCGATCTAATATTAGGCCAGCTATGATATACTCGTAGTTTTGCTAATGCGATCTCGCTCACGGGAACGGGAATTGGAAAATTCACACTGAATTCAGGGTTTATTGATGTTATTGATATCATGCTCGTTTTCACCGGTGTTGTATTCTCTACTATCTGTTGAAGTAATTCCTGTGGCGATGTCATTATTATTATTATCTCTCTCTAATTTTAACATTATCTGTTTATACAAGTCCACCATCGCTAAAAATTCACTGTCTGTGATGTTGTTGTCATCAAGCGATGATGATATCAACGAGGATAATTGCGAGAGACCGGCAGATGCAATATGAAATTTTATTATATAATTGCGCAATTTACGTTGAGAGCACGAAGATAGTTTTTTTGTGATCCCGGTTAATATTCCGGCGATTGTAGCTATCGAAGAAATAACGATTGGTACTACAACCGGAGCAATCATAGTAACCGAGGATAATATTATTCCAGCCGCGGTGATTATTCCCGATACTGAATACACGGTGACATCAACTGCGGTTATTCTTCGTTGGTATTTTTTTATTTTTATTTGATATTCCTCAGTGAGTGTTTTAAGTTGCGTGTTAAACTCTTTGACTTGATCAAAGCGATACTGATTCGATGATGGAATCAATGATGTTGCCATGTTATTTTAAAAACACTAGCGTTTTCAATTCAAAATTCTGAAGAATTTTTAAATCAATTTAATTGTTTACTTAAATCCACTACGAATTCTACGTACCACGTTACTGAAACCTTGACTAGATTTTTATCTGTAGTCGTTATCCTGAATTGTTCAGTTGTATCCTTGTCGATGATCGTTGATACTGTATTATTGACTCCAGATGAACTCGACGATGATATATTAAATTGAGTCGGTGATATTATTGTTAATCGATAAATACCCTTTACGGTTGCGGCTATGTTTAAAATGTTATTTGTAGGTGTCCACGTATATGATCCGTGTTGAATCGTGTGTACTACGTTGTTGACGATAGATTTATCATGAGGAATTTTTACTTTTTCAACAACGTTTATCATTCTCATTGCATCATCCCTTATTGCGCTGTTGAATGTTTTAAGTTCATCGATGGATTTTTTAATATCGGGAAGTGTTATTTCAATTTTATCAAATGGGCTCCCAATAAACTTGTCCATGAGGTTTTTACGAAACGTCATAAATAGTTTCGTGTGTTTTTCATATTCGGATTGAAGAGTTGCTAGTTCTAACATAGAATCTTTTATTACAGTGAGTTTTGGTGTGGTTATTGGTGGATTTCCAAAAAATTCTAGTATGGGTTTGTCAATTTGGTCAATTGTATTTCTTTGTGTTTCACTAAACCAGTTAAATGCAACTATATGATCGTCATACTTATCATTGAGCGATTTTAATGAATTCACCGTGTTATCGTATGTTGCTAATTTATCCGTAATTGTTGAAACAAGTACACCTGGTTTGAGTTTACCCCCATCAGAAAATAACGCGATAGTATCCTCTACTGCGTCTCGTCGTTTAACCAAAATATCATTAAGAGAGATATTACTACTTTTCAATTTACCCTGACGATCTTGAAATACAACTATTTCACCAGGATCAACATTTGCTAGGTTTAATATTTCAGCTATTTCATCTTCGATTAGTTTTTTAATATCCTTGTTATCAATGGTTTCAACTCCAGTATCAGGTTTCTTCAGCGATGATAAAGGTCGTCCCCAAATATCAATCATTATTATAGAAATCTTTTTATCATTTAAATCCTATGGATTTCTAATCCGAGAAACGCTAGCGTTTCTACCGCTAGTATACTCATTTACCACTACATGAGGTGGTTTTAAAGATTCTTTCGAAATAGCATTAAGGACATTTAATACTTCTCGACCGCATATTGGTGGGTCATTCAACGTTTGTGTTGGTAGTGTAGAATAAAAAATTGGAAATCTTTTAAATTTCTTAATATAACGCATAAATTCTTTTGGCGGCGCTAATCCATATGAGTCAAAATAAATAATCCCACGTGGATCAATCGCGTAAGCAACCCAGTGAGTTCCAGGTCCATCGCTGTTATCTAGATTAATAATACCAGTTTCAACATCATTTGGTTGTGTCGGTAACTGATCTCTCATAAAAACACCTCTGAAGTTTTTTATCGCTATTTTTTTAGCGGCATCAATTAAATCAAAATTGGACATAGGAACCACAGATTTGGAAATCGAAGATTTCGGAACTATATCGTTCCTGGAATTCGAAGACCCTTTCCGCTGTACCATGAATACGGGGTTCCTGGTAGTCTTAGACCCTTTCCTTTTTTTTTACCAGATCCACGAGTGGATCTACGGACGGATCCGCCTGTTGCTTTCTTTAGTGCCATTCCTGCCGCGGTACCAACGGCTCCTAACGCTGCCGCCTTCGCCACCGCTGGGGCTGCTGCGGCAATCAACCCTGGAATCAACCCTAACAACGGGAATATACCACCAGTCTTTTCCATGTTTTTAATCGCGCTCGTAGAAAGAGTAACCTGAACTCTTTTTTTTTCTTTCAGCGCTTTATTAAAATGATTAGTTTGAGTTTTCGTCAGCGATAGTTTATTTACCCCGCCATTCATTTGATTAGGTTTCAGCGTTATTGTGGTCCCACATTGCTTAGCTGATTTGGATTGTAATTTTTTTATTTGACCAGGTGTCAACGTAACATTGATATTACTATACGACATTATACAAAATAGATTGATTCTAAATCGCAAGCGATTCAATGTAAAAATCCAAAGGATTTTCAATTAAAGATTTTCCACTGGTGCATCTACCAGTCTCATTCGTCCACCAACACCTTCAAGTATCATTGATTTATCACTAAGAATAACAGCAACCGCTCTATAATTAACAATACCAGCAGGACGGGTTACACGAGCTCGGAAGTGTATATCAACTACGGACTGTTTCATCAAGTCAAGATGTTCTAGGGAAAAGTAATAAATCGGATACAGACCTTTAAAATCCAATTGTGATATTTGTAGACCAGTATCTACATTTTGATCACGTCCCATAAATGATAGCAATCGATGATAAACTCGTGCAATGTGGTTATTTTCATAGTTAAGTTGTATATCCTCTGATGGTTCTTGTTGTCCGTTTATTTTTAGTGAAACTTCATTACATCCGATTTGATCAAATATCATATGGGAACTTTCTTGATCATCCAATCGCGCTTTATCCTGTAGAGCAATAAAAATATGCCGTGGAGCTGAAACACCCTGTCGTGCTGCCAAATGCCATGTAAGTGTACCATCAATATTAGAATCCATGGTATCTGTGGACGTTGTCAACCAGCTTAATAATCTCTTTCCCCCTTGATCCATAAATGATAGCAACCGCGGTTCTACTGACAATGATGGAGTCAACACTGGCATCCACAGTGATAGTTTTGATAAAATAACTTTACCAGCGGCAATGCCAGCAGCGCGCCAGATTGCATTATTATCATCACCCTTTCTCACTAGTGCTACAGTATGCTTTACTCCATAAATAACTTTTCTGACGTTTCTACAAAATCCAAATATATGATGGAGCGGAATCGCACATGAAAATCGTCGACGATCTCCTTGTAACGTTGCTACTCGTGTTGCAAATCCTAGATTATACTCGGGAACAGTATTTATAATCATATCTTCAATACCAGCAGTAGCAGGAGCAGCAGCAGCAGCAGCAACAACAAAAGCAGCAGCAGCAGCACCAACACCACGATCATTTGGTCTTCTTACTAGATACTGAGTACCACTAGCGTGATTAGTAATATCCTTCGCAAACATCATAGATGGACCTGCTGATCTAGTATAATCATCAGAATATCTTGCTAATCCAATTATTGTTGTTGCTACATCAACTTCACGTTCAATAGATTCGATTTCTTTTCCATCAATGAGATATCTAGCACTTTCAAATAATGCCATGATACCATTATTGACAAAACCAACTTGGATATTAGCTGCATATGGTGTATTAGCTACAACATCTGTTACAAGTTCACCTTCGACTTCAATAAAGGCTTCAGCGGGTAAAAAGTATTTACTAGTATCATGAACTTGAAGTTCAATTCTTCCTCGAAGATTAGGTTGTACTGCGTGATAAGCAAAAAATTGATAATCGCGTACAGAAGTATCGTTAAGCACTGGGGCTTCCATGTCAAATGCAACATCAGGGTTTTGTTTGAACATTTTTATTATATATCCGATGGTCTAAATCAAAAATTCTGAAAGAATTTTGAAATTATTTTAAAATAGTTTCATATGAAAACCCCAGGAATTCATTTAGAGAAAATCGATTTCATGAAATTATATCGACGGATTAGCCAAAAAACAATACAAAATCAATAAAAAAAAACATCGAAAATTCGATGAAAGAACATAATTTTAGCCTCACAGGATAAAAAATCTGATCAAAATCGATTTTCTCTAAATGAATTCCTTGGATTTTCATCCTCAATTTTCATGAAATTTTGTCGATGAATTGCATAAAAACACTAGAAAAATGAGTAAAAACACTAGAAAAATGAGTAAAAAAAGTAAAAAATCTAACAAAATTAGCAAAAAATAAATATTTTATAATATAAAAATAATTTTTATAAACTAATTATTTAGTTGGGTGTATTTAATAATGATGATGAAAATATCTGAAAATGCTGATGATAATGAAGATAGCGTAAGTAGAATCACAAGTGATTCTGATACAAGTATTTCTAACACAAGTGATTCTGATTCTGATGTTAGCATTAGAAACGCTACCGTAAGAAATGCTAGCATTTCTACAATAACCATAACAACTGAGAATCCTATTCAAATAAATAGAAACACAAATATTTCTAACATTAATGTAAGAAATGCTAGCATTTCTACAATAACTATAATAATTGGAAATCCTGTTCAAATAAATATTTCTAACGTTTCTGTCGAATCTTCTTAAAACCACTTCCCGCTATCATATTTGCTGTTATATTATCCTGAATCATTGACTGTAGTTTTTCATCTACTGCATTATTTATAATCTTACTAACACTAGCAGGCATTACCGTGGTAGATGGTAAAACGCTTGCGTTAATGTTTCTAGGTTTTGAAAAATTTCTACGTCGAACTAGCGCTGTTAGTTTATCCTTAGCGGCTGAAAATGCCTTACTAGCAAGATCACCAACAGCGCTAATACCCTTATCTCGGATAACATCAATTGCTTTCATTGATAATTGTTTTGCAAACGGAGCCACTTTTGGAGCCATTCTTGAAAATAATCCCATTATAGTATTACCGAGACCATCTCCATAGTATGCTCGGTATTTTGGCAATCGTGAGTTTACCACGTAGACGTTAGTTGGTTTATCATGGTTGTAGTGTATGATCATTCTCTATATAGAAATGCTAAAGCATTTCCAAATGCTAGTGTTTCCAAATGCTAAAGCATTTCCAATTATCTAATCGCTATGATAACTGTAGAAATTTGAAGAATTTCCATCCGTAGGATTTTCGGCTAACTCTTCAATGAAATCTCTATATGCTGCAATATCCATGATACCACCTTGAAATAACCTCCTACAGATATCAGCTGCTTCATTGATTATTTCCAGTGAGTTATTCCCAGCTCGTTTTCCTCCTACAAGTACTTCTAATCGTGCTATATCACCGAGAATATTGCCGGGACAGAAACTCGAAGAGTTTCCAACGCTAGAATTTCCAACACTAGAGTGAAAATCCATAGGTGAATATCCCTTTCCGGTTTTTTTCTTAGTTTTTGCTTCTCTTTTTCTTTGTTGTTCTTGTTGCTTTTCTTCTTCTTCTTGTTGTTTTTCTTTTTGTTGTTGTATGTCATAATCTTCAATTCCTCTCGTAAACATTTTATACTCCAGTTTTCCCTTTTTTAAACGATCAATATTTTGATTTATTTTAAACAACCAATCAACCCAGTCAAGTTGTGATATTTTACTCTTTTTATACTCCTTCTTCAAAAAACGTTCTCTTGAATAATAGCTTTGGACAGCAAAATTACCAAAGGCGATATAATCGTTGGGTTTTATTAATTGAAATTGTTTTATTTCTATTATACCCATCGGAGTGAATTTGTCTATAAAGGGAACACCACTCTTTGTGGAAACTGCGCCTTCTTGTTCTTCTTATTGTTCTTCTTCTTCTTCTTGTTCTTGCTGTCGTTGTAGTTCTTCTCGTTCTTGCTGTCGTTGTAGTTCCATCTCCCCTGCGATTTCACCTGGAAGTATTTGTACAGCTTGTTTCGTTTGTTTAGTTCGTTTTGCTATTTTCTCCAACACAGGGAGAAGAGGCTTCTCTGTTCTAGGACCTTCTTTAGGGACATCTCCGTATATCGCCCGTTCAGTTGCTGTTTTCACACCCTCAGTTGCACTAACAATAGGTTTGAAGAGTTGTTCTGTATCCTCTGTGAAGTCAGTCTGAAATAATTGCCGTTGTTGAAGTTTTTCACGTATACGATCACGAAGTGGTAATATTTTCTTAAGAGCTTCAAGTCTTTCTTTAGTGTTCCGTGTAGTTAATGATTGTCCTATCATTATTAAAAGAGTATTACTAATTGTCAAATTAAAAAATCCTTTGGATTTTCAAATGCAAAGCATTTCATTGCAATTTTTAATTAAAAAATCCAAAGGATTTTAGAAATGCAAAGCATTTCCACTCGAAGATTTTCATTACAATTTCAATTGTGAAACTGGACAAACAAAATAAATCACTAACCTAAAAATGCAAAGCATTTTAATACTTCCTTGTTGTTACACATATAATTTTACTTCCTCATAGTGTGATTTATACCGTACTGGTTATACAAACAAAGGAGGCTCTCTACGCGTGGGGCTCATCAAACTCAAAATCCAAAATCCAAAATCCAAAATCCAAAATTCTACGAATTTTTAACGAATTTTTATTGAGAGTTTTCCATTAATGTTTTTAATTGTCTCGCCTTATGGTTAATAAGCTTTCTTTGTTCATAATCTAAACCTAATTGCTTACGTACACGTTTAACGATGCTACATAATGGTACGAATATATTAACATCTTCAGTATTGACTAAACTTTCACGTATAAACTTTTGTATCCGCTTAATTAAAAAATATTTTTTAGATGGGACGTATTTTCCCGTCTGTTCTGCAAATTGTATATCCTCGAAATCGGTCATAATTTGATCACAATCTAACCCTGAACATAATTTTACATTTTGATCCTTCAGCTTGTTGATTTCAATAATAATCAATTTGAGATTTTCAATATTCATATTATATAATAATATATTTGTTTAAATACAAAATATTTTAAAATGAATTCTGGATACACTAAGGTGTTGATCATCTTAGTATACCCAGAAGCTTAATGCGATTATAGGTGATTATGAATGACGACGGCACATTCACCGTTTTGAACCCCCTTGGTGTTTTACATCAAGCAGCGCGCTCAACGGTTACAACGGACAAACACATAACAATAGATTATAGGTGACACAATGAATGAATTGATTTCAATGACAATGACGACGGTACAACAATAGATTATAGGTGAACAATGACAATGGTATATACAATGAATTGATTTCAATGACAATGACGACGGTACAACAATAGATTATAGGTGAACAATGACAATGGATGACGCGGGCTATTCTACATTCAAGTGTAAACAAAACCGCAAAATCGAAACTTTGGTTTTGAATGTCAATAATAACGTTCATACCACGTGTGACGGTGTGGTTTTGTTTACACTTGAATTTCGGCTAAATGCCCAATTATAATAAAGACGAATTTGTATATATACACTCATTACGACGAGGTGATATAAAAGAGGTGTAGTGATTGTAATTATTTGTTTGTTTATTAGCGATCACTGACAATGTTGAAAACACGCATAATACTTGAAACAGACATTAAAAAAAAATGTTTAAATACGACGTGTCTATAAAACAGTTCTGTTAATACTTAAAAAAAGACAAAATTGATTATGTTTTGTTCAGATTTATGTAATTATAACAACCAATCAAACACTAGTGTTTCCATGTTTAAAATCCGTAACTCTGTCATTGATGATTTGTCACACGCGTTATACCTAACGGAGTTATCTCCCGTGAAATCCGTAAGATTTCAGATTATACAGTTACGTAAGTAAATTGAATTTTATTATTAAAGCGTTTTGAAAAAGCGGTTTTAGTTTTATTCTCTGCCACTTTTTGTACCGAGGGTGGGCAAATATCGAAATACTTACCAGCTGAAGTAATAGACGGAAATATTTTTTCCTCGTTGTCAGTGATCGCTTTTACTGGTCTAGCATTTTTCGAGTATTTTCCAGTCCCACCTCGTTTTGTGTTTTCACGTTGTGAAATAGCTTGTAAATTCGATAAGGAATTATTAGTCTTAATTCGATCAATGTGATCAATAACAAGGTCATCATTGATCAATCCGTTAAATACTTCATAGACGAAACGATGATTGAGATATTTCTTATTCCCCCCAAACCTCAAATATCCCATACCATTATCACACCCAACAGATTTCTTATTTTTACTGTGTCTAACAACACCATCACGAGAAGCTTCGTAATTTTTAATAACAGGATGTCTTTGAAATTCTTGGCTCATTTTTATATATAATATATCTATTTGTCTAATTCGTTAATTGGCTGAATTATAACATTAACAAATCTTTTTATATAGTCATCCGTAGTTTTTATGATTTTGCCATTGACGTTGTCATTGACGTCGTTAGGATTTTTGATTCTTCGCTTGTCATAATAACGTTTTAACTCTCTATAACGCTTACCCCCGCAATTTACGCATAACTGCGACTTACCTCTTACACCTACCCCACAATGCAAGCATGGTAGAGGTCCCTCCGAACCGTTTCTCACACTCTGCATATGATACCCACAGAATTCATTTCTACATGATTTGTTACACGGAGTCTTTGATCCAATCATAAGCCATTTGCAATGATTCATTATATAAAATTTTTTTATTTAAATACTTGTTTTAATTATAATATGAAGGAGTTCAAGAGATTATCGAAAATTAAGCCTTGGAAAAATGTTAGATTTAATCTCGATAGAATCTCTGATATACCTAAAAGTCTAGTAGATGATAAACCACTATTGAGTAAAATCAGCGACTGTTTTAATGAGTTTAAGCGTGATGGAGCATCTCATACGTGGTCGACATTTCGAATTATTGGTGTCAATGTACCTGTAATTGATGCTACTATGAATGATATAAGAGCAGCTGAGATACTTTCACACCTTGGCAAGAAATCTCAACGGAGGTATATTTTTAGAATAAAATTTATTATCAAAGAGGAAGGTGAATGGATTATCAGAGATAAATTTGACCCAATCCTTAAGGATAAAAAAACTGTTATTGTGAGTAGAGATTCCAAACCAGGAATTCTAACTGGAATTGACAAACCATACTATGAGAAATCTTACCCTGTAACAGCAGTTGTTTACGGAATATATCAGCTAAATGATAAGCCAAGTATTGCAAAACTAGCTCCGATGTTTTCATCATCAGTGGCTTTGCCACTTAATTGTGTAGCAACACGGTTAATAGAACACTTCAAAAATGCATCCCGAGGAAACAAATTAACTGATCTACGAAGAAAAAAAATAACCGAATGGGAACTAACAGTGAATCAACATGGAGCAAGGATTTCCGATATAGCTAAATTAGAAGCATTATTAAAATTTCCAATATCGGTAGCGACGATAACCGGAGAAGTATTATACGAACCGAAATATCAGTCGCGAGGAGCTCCAATTGAAATTATTGATCATAACAAACACGCGTGGACACCCGCGGTAAATATATTTCCACGAGAAAGAACTGTTCGATATATTCCTAAAGAATTTTCTAGGGATGGTTTCTATGAAGAGAAATTATTTGATGCTATTCACACATTAACCAAAGACGACCCTGTGTCAATGTGGTTACTCAGGAGTAATGAGGATCCGGAAATAGGATTTGATCAGTTTGCAAAAACCAAATGGTGAATTATATCGAACTGAAGAATTAGATACTAAAATGAGAAAAATCGCTAATGAATTTTCACCTGAAAATTCTAAAGAATTTTCTAATGAAAAACTACTTACGGATAGCTTCACAATTCCATCAGTGGTAGCTCACTTTGCAAGAGAAAAAAACTCATGGCGTCCAACACGAAGTGATTTTCTGGAGGATGTGAAGTTGAGTTGCGTCGAATTGGGTCATGGAGGATTGTGGAATACGAAATACTCACGTGATGGTATGATTTCAATTGATATATCCGCGTGTTATCCTGGAAGTTTTCTCGGATATGGAGAATGCTCTGAATATTTTAAACGATTTGGACATCCCACACATGAAATGACTCGTGTTGCGATTAATGGTCCATTGCCTGGAACTGCTAGTGGAAACGCTAGCGTTTCTAGTTCTAATTTTGATTTAACCGGGTTCGCTCGTGTGATATCATTCGAATTAGCTACAGGGTTACATCCGTGTAGTTATCTTTGGCTTGGTAGACATATGTATGAAAAAGCGTGGATGCCAATTGTGCTATTGCGATATATGATCGATTGTGGTATGTTAACATCATTAATTGTCAGCGAAGCTATTATATGCTATGACGCGCAGAAAGATGTTTGGTTACCAAAACCCGATCTAGAAAAAATAATTAACGAACAACGAAAACAATTGGGAGATTGTGAAACACTTATGGATTGGTCTAAGAGGTTATTCGAAGGTAGGAATAGAGAGGCTAAAGAGCTCGGACGAAGAATAATCGGTAAATTCACTCAAGGTGGAAGATTTGACAATGCAAAATATTCTTCGAGATTGATCTTAGACAATGAAGAATACGATTTTATCATAACCGATTTAATAAAAAAAGGAAAATTTGTAACCCGTAGGGATGCTTTTCGATCCAATGGTGAGAAATTAGGTACGGTTATTACCTACTGTGATGGATATAGTTGTCAGTACACACATTTGAGAAGTTCTATGCTAGCCTATTCTTGTATTAATCTATTCTCGATGATAAATAGATTTCCTAATACCGCGGTTAGAGTAGCTACTGATTCGATGTATATCCATGAGAAATACAAATCAGATGTAGCTAAATTCACAGATCCTAAGGAAGCGTGGGGAAATTGGAGGTTTAAAAAAGAAACATTACATGAGTATTGTAAATCCGCAGACGTTGCTATGGATGATAAATACTTGAAAAGTAACCATAATATCTCAGAGATTCAATCAGAATTTTCTACTGCACCGCCCGTATCCGATCCGATTTGTAGATACAAGACAGTTTATTTAAACGGCTGTGGTGGATCAGGAAAGACAACTCGTGCAATCGAATTATTTCGTCGGTCAACCATGGTTGTGTTAACACCAACTCACAGACTCGCCAGAGAGATGATAGCGCGGGGAGTAAAAGCCTGTACTTATCACAGCTTCTTTCGATGGAAAGGCGATACATGGACTCCTGATCGAATGGGCGATAAATTTATTCCTGAAATAATAATCTGGGATGAAATATGCACGGTATCATTGACAGTATTACAGATATTTCTTGAATGGTTGTTATTGAAAAATACAAAAGTCGTCATGTGCGGGGATCACGGCCAACCGCAGCCATTTGTTGGTGGATCTCCACATGAATGGCTAAAAGGATTTGTAGATTATTATGAAGAGATTAATACCGACCATAGATCACTTGATGAACAATTACGAGAGTTCAAAGCGCTAATTAGATTACAACCGGATAAAATCCAATGTGAAATAGCGCGTGAAATAATCTCTGAAACTCCCATGAATGATTTTTGGGAAATGTGGAAGCCAAATGATTTAATAATCGCGAGTAGAAAAATAGTCAGAGACGCACTTCAGATGAAGTTGTTTACGCTACATAAAGAAAAATTTGCAACGCTTCCAGTACCACTCTGTTATAGACCTAAGGATACACGAAAGCAGAATATCGACGTTGACATTCCTGGACAACAACAAAAGCAGAATTTAGTATTAAATGATATTGTGTTGGTTGATATCAGCGTCGTCGAAGATGCATTAGGTGCTGATAAATCCCCATGGACGTTAGGTTATGCAGCAACAATACACTCTTCACAGGGATTGACTATATCCGATACAACTCTTTGGATAGTAGATAATCATATTGAGTGGTCAAATTTAGTTTATCTCGCAGTATCCAGAGTACGGCGAATAAACCAACTTCGAAGAATTGTGGTTAATGATAATGACAATACATTAAGTAATATACACACCGATGATAATATAATCAGAAAAAAACTCTCTGGTTATAAACAACAGGATAAAAAAAATAAAAGAGAATTTGACATCGATGCTGAATTAATTAAGACGCTGAAACAGCAACAGAATAATCACTGCGCGAGTTGTAATTGTATAATGAGTTGGAATTGGTCGGATAAAGATCCTCGCCAATTCACCGTAGACAGAAAAAATAACAATCTCGGTCATGTCAGAAACAATGTGATGTTGACTTGTCTTGAGTGCAACAGACGCAGAGGTGCCAGCACCCTGGGTGCTAATTAAGACCACGCGGTGGTAATTGAGTATCCTCGGGAATCACTTGTAATTGTTCGCGTGTAAAACCCCGCTGAGGAGCAGTTGAATCCAGTCTATAGATTGGAGGTCTAGAAACGCTAGCGTTTCCACCCGTAGATCGTGTTACGCCGGATATATTATGCGTAGTGACACTCCAAATAGGATCAGTAGCTCTTTTTTTACCACCCTCAAGCTCTCCTGGTTCATATAAGTACCTTACAATGACATTACTACCAAGAATTGGTTCTTTTTGTGAAATTCCTTGGATTTCCATTTTGATAGACGCCTTCTTAATAGCGTTGACAGGTTTCATATTAATTGTTCTAGTAATCTCTATTGATTGCGGTAATCACAGCTGGTAATCTCTTGACCCATTCACGGGATCGTTTATCCTGGATGAATTCTTTCGCGTATTGATATCCAAATAACCGCTCAGCAAGGGTTTTATTAAACCGTTCAACAATTGCCTGATCGCGATGTAGCGCAGTGTGTCCTCGTCTGATGGCGACATTATGATGTTTCATCGTAGATGTAACAACACCTTGAAATTCCTTGCCAGGATCAACTTGTAACAGATTTGGCCAGCGCAGAGGACCTCGTCGATAAATTTTTTCAAATGCAGAAGCTACTTCAGTAGATGATTTTGTTTTTAATGGTTCTGCTTCTTTGTATCTACTCGCAATATCAACTAACGTTAACGCGTATTTGTAACCGTTGTCATGCGGCAGAAATAGTATATCAGCTTGATGAACTTCATTAGGTGTTGTAACATCAAAATGCGAGTAGTTAATTTGTTTAGGCGCTGGTAGATAAATTTGCCATATTGCCTGTTTAGATAACCAGTTTGCCGCTGTAGTTTTTTTCACCTTTGATACACTAGCTAGTTTATTGATTGCTGCGTAACCTCTCCAGTATCCTCTCGGAGAATAATGAATAGATTCCATATTAAAATGCTAGCATTTTCAATTACCAGCACCTAACATCAATTTACCCTTCATAGCAGATTTTACCAACCAAGAAGCCAACTTTTCTTTGAAGGATTTATCAGGAATAGCATTTAACGCATGAATTAATTTTACATCTGCGAGATGTCTATGTTGAAGATTGCTGCTTTTATAAGCGACATCATGAACATGACACGCCTTATCAATAGCGTTTATTGGATACTCGCCGGGTCGGGGCTGATTTTGATCATCAAGTCTGATATCTAATCGTGTTCCCGGTCCACAGTAGCTATATCCTGGAAGGTGCTTTTCTCCTGGATACTTTGCCCACGGTGTTCCAGGGAGTTTTGTCAATTTGGCTGCAATATCACCTCCTCGTTTTTTTTTAAAGGTTTCGTGGAAGTAAATCTAAATTTTTTCGTACTACATTGTACGCATTTACCAGAAAGCGCTGATCGATTATTTTTCGTTGTAATTGACGTCAAGTCATTTGTGCCAGTACGTGTCCTACACTTCACACAATATAGATCCATAATTTATATATAACAGTTATGAATGTAATTGATTATTCAGCTACTCGACGACGGGAACCTATTAAACACCATGCAATGTTACCAAATTCTATTCGTGCGATTATCATCGGACCATCTGGAAGTGGTAAAACACAATTACTACTTAATTTGATAACGAGATGGATGAAGTGGGATAAATTGTACATGATTGCTCTTAGTGTAGACGATCAACGATGTTATGAAGTATTAAAGGATTTTAATGATGCCGCGCGAGAAATTAACGGCGATGGTGTTATTGAGTTTATAACCGATATCGAAGAGGCACCTAGTATTGATGATATTGATGGAAGTATTAACAATTTAGTCGTATATGATGATATCATGTTAGATAATCAAAAGAATCCTGCTAGAATATTTTCCAGAGGCAGACATAAAAACACCGATGTGATATATATCACTCAACGTTACACTCAAATACCAAAAGTGATCAGAGATAACTGTAATATGCTGTGTGTATTTAACGGAGTTGATACTCATACTCTTAGAAATATTTGGCAAACTTGGTGCGGTGGTGATATGGATCATAATCAATTTAGAAATTTCTTTAGCCGCGCTCAGTCAATCCCACACGGATTTGTGACGATAAATTTATCAGACCATCGGACAAGATATCGTGTCGGACTTGATCAAATATTTAGTTAGCGCATTAGCAGCCGAGGAGGTGAACGTCAACTAAATGGCGTCTTTTTTTTTACCAAATGGACCCTTCTAGTTAATATTTATTAGGTCTATTTGACAAATTAGGACTTCCTAAATATTAACTAGAAGGGTTTATTTGACAAATTGAGAACTTCCTAGTAAATATTAACTAGAAGGGGTTATTTGACAAATTGAGAACTTCCTAGTAAATATTAACTAGAAGGAAGCATCGTTGACGTCTAAAAAGCTGGTCTGTTCACCCACTCTGCTGCTCCCAGTGTCACATCTTTTAACTTCATTGGCCACATCATCCCCGAAAATCATGGACGTTAAAGGGGTATGCATATTAGAAAGATTGGAATATTTCCTTTTCAAATGTGGTCGAATCATATACATCCTTCTTAGGGAGACATCATATTGCACCTGACCCATAAGGGTAATAGCATCTGAAATTAGGAACTTTGTTTCATCCTTAGTGTCAATCTGAGACTTTATTCATTCTGCTTATTGGACAATTGGCATAACGCCTGCAGCCACAAGATTTTGTATGTCCCTAAAGGCTTTATCATAAGAGTGTACTCATTTGTTAAGGTCATTCCAAATATCTTGATTGACAAGTGGGGAACCCAACTTATCACAGTTCACTGGGATGTTGTACTTCTGTACAATATCATCTGTTGTACATAAAGAAGTGCATGTAGTATTAATCAGCTCTGCTAAGGATTTAGGCATTGGCTCTTCCTGTTTGGGGAGTTTTCTGTTTGGGTAATTGCCACATATTATCAGCATTGGTAGTAGAAATACAGTTGTAATCAGGCCGTCTGCTGGGGTAACATCAATGTCGCTATATGGCCATTCATTTTCAACTTCTACATGTAATTCCGGTAAGCGTTCACCAAAAAGGGTATCAATTTCATTGTCATCTGCCATGACAGGCTGCATTTCATTTAGACCCAATTTTTTTTCTTCAGAAGCTCAATATCCATGTCAGACAGGTTATTTATGTCTATGAGACTGGACGTCCTCGACTGTCCGACATTTTTTGCTTGTTTAGTCGCCATAACAGGCTTGCGTTTGGCCACTTTCTGAACTTCAGTCACAACAGACTTCAATTTTTTCTCTTTATTTTTCTGTTTTTGTGGTTTCATAACTCCTCTTTCTTTTGAGGAACTTGCCTCAACTTCACAAAAGGCTGCAATATCCTTAGGCCCAAAACTCGAAAATTCCGAGTCGGCTTCGAGGTCGGTAATTGAGAGAACTTTGTCCTCTGCAGTAGCCATTACAAAGTAAACTTTGACAAATAACACATATAGTTTGGACTGCGTCCTAAGATGGGTACAACACCACCAAAATATAAATACACACCTATTATTGTACTTACTGCTCTGCTACAACGCCAGAATAACTATGAGATACTTCTTGCGGGTGACATGTTTATATATTATACTTCAGGTGACACATCATGTGACTGATAAAAAATTTTCCTTTTCTTTGAAGAGCGCCTGTTTCTGCCAATGACAGAGTAATATGCTATGTATAGATGTGAAGCCAAAGGCGTTACGGAAAGTAATAAGATTTTATTTTATTCATCTCTGCATTTCTTAGCGGAATGTCATCAAATACAATTATTTTATATTCGTCAGAATCTAGCTCAGCAAGAGGATTAAACCTTCTGGTTGTTTTATGATAAATATATCATCGCCTAGGCCAAGTTCATTTTTCAGCTATTGTATTCGCTGAGCAGCTCATATTTATCCTGCTGTGGATTGATCGTGTAGATATAAACTCGATCGTAGTTGAAGATGTCATTAAGTAACAGATTCATAAGAAGATTAGTTTTACCCAATCCAGTTCGTCCTACTATCAGATAATGGCAATTCGGTAGGTCGTGGTTATGGTGATTTTTTATTAATCGCTCAGTGTCTGAGTTGATTATGCTCATTCTGTACCAGGTATTCACAAAATTTTATCTCGTGGTAATAATAAGACTTGAGCTATTACACATTATTTGGTATGTTCATTGACAGCTTAACTGACAAAACAGCTTCATCTACAACCACTGTGGCATGCACAGACTAAACGAACAATCTAAAAAAATCTGGAGATACGATGACAGGTAACTTAAGTATGTCAGGTCAGCGAGTGCTAGACTTTGAGACAATATATCCACCAATCAATGCAGATAGCTCACAAGCAGTAAGTTTTTGCACAACTTAGTGTAGTAGTAATGGTAAGTTATCATTGTCAGATAGAAGAATGACGGGAAATATCAATATGAATAAAAAAAAAAAAGATTGTAAATCTTGAGACTGAATACCCCCTGCTAACATAAATGACACAGGCATTAAGCTATGCACAACTTAGTGTGGTTGATAATAACAAGTTGCCTTTAGCTGGTGGGACAATGGCTGGAAATTTAGATATGGGTGGGAAATTTATATTTAATACTCAACTAGATATCACAACTATGAACAATCATTATTTTGTAACAAATGTCAAGTTTGTCAAATATAACATTGTGCTAAAATCCAGCGACACTGGTGGGAAATCTGGACATGGGATCGAATAAAATAACGACATAATCCAGTTGCCCCATTTGATCTTACAAATAAATTTTATGTTGACGCTGAGATAAGTGCAGCATCAGCGAGTACAATTACTTCTGCAGATGCTAATTATCTTAAAAAATCAAGAGGAACAGTTACAGGTGTGATCGATATGGCTGCCAACAAAATAACTTCTATGTACATGCATGTTTCTGCATTTGATTTTGTCAATAAACAGTATGTGGATAGTGTTACTCAATCACAAGCGATTAGTGATAATACAAAACGAGCTAAAAATAGTGTTAGTCACATTCCACATCTCGCTGATGCTATAGATAATCGTTGGGGTTTTATTGCATCTACATTAAAACAGTAATTTGGAAGCAATCCAAATTATGCATTTGTGTTTAATAGTGCTATATCTGGCAGGTTAGAGTGGACCACAATCGGAGAACATCTAACTTTTGGATCAAAATAGTGCCCAGCAGCTGTTGCGATATGGAAATTTCAACTACATGACCGATTAAATGTTAATGTTGGACAAATTTATAATTTGAAACTAGAAGGATCGAATGATGATTCAAAATGGACTGAGCTGTATACCACAACAGGAGTTTATGTATTGTGAAGTAAAAAATGTACACTTGATTCTGCAGTAATTACAAACAAGTATTCATATTTTAGAATTTTTGTTGTATGCTGATAGTCTTTATCCAGGTTTAACTATGTTTCAGATATATACACTCGATGATCTAGTATAGGTGTGCTAGCACTCTGTGATTTAATGTTATTGTTATAGATAAAGATGACCAACAGTACTAGTTGCCAAGGAATTGTATACTTTTAGTTTTAATCCAAAAACAAATGTTGTTAGAGTAATGGGAATGAGAGGTCCCCAACTAAAAAAAACTGTTAGAGATTTTGATATAATTAGCAGATACTGTCCTCCTAGTCCTCCCTCTGAAACAAACAGGAGATCGAAGGATCTTATTCTTGTTTGACAACTATTGATTGTATGTTGTCACCCTCATTAGAATTGAGAGAATGAGGATCATTGTGATCAGTACCTCTTGCTTGATCTCTTGACTAGGAGCAAAAGCAACCTCATCAAAAGACTGACCATTAAATGTGTCTGTAATAATATCCTGATCAACAATATTCTCAAGACCTCTCTTTGCCATAACTTTGGTAACTGCACAAGCTGGGTATAAACTAGGGATTTCGATTTCAGTAGGATCAATATTTTGATCCAAAACAAGTCTTGTCAGATTGAAATGGATTAGCAACAACCTTATCTCCAGCTATGTCATTACCTAGTAATAAATGACTGCCTTTAATTCCCTGATCCTGTAGTCACTGGTCCTGATGCTAAGTGATGACAAATTAAAACAATGGAGAGGAACATTAACAAGGCCATACTCTACTCCCTGAATAAGAACACTTTTATTAGAAGAAAACTTCTCAGAGAAATGCAGAGAACTTGTTAATAGCATATTCTGAGCAGTTCCTGTGTCTTAATATTTTAATAGGAATCAGCTTGGCAAAATCACCAATTGATACAGATCCCTTCAAAATAAATTATTCATAAATCTCCATAATAAAATCAGATGGGGTGTCACAGAATTAGGCGAAAATTAAATTTATTTTTCTTCTTGATTTACAAACTAATCTCACCATTTTCTTTGTTTCGTCGTACATGCATTGCCTGGGGTGAATAAGTGGTTTTCCCAAGGTAAGCGGCGTGTAACGATTTGCATGTGCCTGGTTTGTTATTTACATGAAATCCAAAATACTCGTTTCACGTGGTGCACGGCAAGCTCGATGTGATTTATGTTCACCTTTAGAGAGTATATAAGGCGAGATATTTCTCATAATAATTACGGGAACCAAAATATCTAATCGAAGGATAGATAAGCTCGTCTTGCAATCTCCAGCCAAAGGGGTGAGTGTTAAATTTACATTTTCATTTTATTGTGAATTTTATTCAGATTATCATTTCGTATAATGATGCTTTTATTGCAATTAAACGTGGAATATTTGGAATTACTAGTCACTATTAGACTTTAAATGCAATATCGTAATCTACGGCTTAGATTATTTTTGAGACAACTATTATTAGTCTGGTTTTGTTTATTGTAGCTGTTACCGTGTTTCTGATACTGTAGCTGACAATCGCTGCTACCATAGATCTGATAATCGCTGATACCGTAGATGTCAATGTTTCTGATACTGTAGATCTGATACCGTAGATGTCAATGTTTCTGATACCGTAGCTGCTAACGTAGTTGATACCATTTCTGATACCGTAGCTGTTAACACATCTGATACCATCTTTTGATAAACGTCTTTGATATCGTCTGATTTGTTGTGGAACATCTCTGTATAAATATCTGAATGTGATTGTGCCGTTAATTTGTGCAAACGGAATTGAAGTATCTGTCTGTGTGTCGAACTGTCTGTTCGTCAACATCTGTGTAACGTGTAAATATCCGGAAAGCTAGAAGTCCGAGTGTCGGAGCTGTCTGAGTTGTAAAACATCCGGGTCGACATCTAGGGTAGTGAGGAACCGTTGGTTCTGGTAGATGTTGTATGTTGTCTGAACGTAAAACTGTGGTGGATCCGTGAAGGGAAACGTCCGATAATAGTATTGGTCAACCCTAGGTTTTCGGGGAAACTGGGAGACGATTCAACTGTTGCTGAATCGTGCGGTTATACGGGGTCGAGACACATATGTGTATTGAAATTGTAATACAATTTAATACATTGTTGTATTTGCATGCTTATGTCAGATCACAATAATATTTCAAGTGATCGCATAGATATCAATAAAAGCTAGCAACTTGATTGAATACAAGTATATGGTCGTGCTAGTTATCGCAATCCATCGTGCGATAGTATAGTTTGTCGTTTGTGTTCATTTTTCGTAATTTATACTTGCATTAATTTAACTTTCGTAAAGGATCCTTGGATCTGTGTATAGTCCAAGAGATCCCTTTACACCTGAGATTCCTTTTGTATTAATATTTAATTTGTTCATGTATTGTGAATGGTTGTGATTATAATTGTGGGTTGAACGCATGAGTTATTGTGTTGATACATCTGTATTTTTTTCATTTATAATTTATTACATAAATTTATATTTTCTTTCACAAATTGTGTTTGTATTGTTCATTTAATCCACCATCCGCTCGGTAACAATTCTGTTACAATGGTGTCAGAAGTGGAATCGTTGGATTAAGTGAACTGTCAATCATTTTTGTAAAGGTATACATTTAATGTTTATATTTGAGCGTGACCTTCTGTTAAGATAATACTCTAGTTGGAGTTGTTTTTTGTTTAGTTTACCTAGGTCCGTGTGTCCAGTATAAACGTGTTTAAAGTATTGGTTTGGTTACCTATCTATATTCATATTACAATTGTCATTGTCATGTCATCCCTTAAGGACCTAGTTGCCTTAGGCAAAGATTTTGGATATGAAGGTGAAAATCTAAGGAAATTTATTCAGGAAGAACAAGCCCGGGAAAGGGAAGAAAGGGTAAAGGCAAGGGAATTAGAAAGGGAAGCCGAAGAAAGGAAACGGGAATTAGAAAGGGAATCCGATGAAAGGAAACGGGAATTAGAAAGGGAATCCGAAGATAGGAAATGGGCCTTTGAGAGGGTAAAGATAGAATTTGAGAAGGAAAAGATAGGATTAGAGAAGGAAAAGATTGAGTTAGAGAAGCAGGCCGAAAAAGACAGGATAGAATGGGAAATGGAAGCGGAGCAAAAGCGAATAGAGTTAGAAGAAAAAGCTAAGCAACGGGATCATGAGCGTAAGGTAGAATTAGCAACATCTGGAAGAGAACACGATTCTGCCTTTAGCAAATTAAGGGGCCCCAAATTACCTCCCTTTGACGATGAAAAAGATAACATAGATAGTTATCTTCATCGGTTTGAGCGGTATGCCGAAAACCAGAAGTGGAGTCAAAATGACTGGGTGCTGCATCTGAGTGCTTTATTAAAAGGTAAAGCACTGGATGTATACTCGCGACTTCCTAGGGACGATGTGTTTAAGTACGACGTCCTAAAGGAAGCACTTCTAAATAGGTACGAGCTTACTGAACAGGGTTTTCGTAAAAAGTTCAGGTATAGCAAGCCCGATAAGGGAGAAACCTTTGGTCAGTTCACCGTCAGAATTGCGAACTATTTTGAGCGGTGGATTGAATGCGGCAAAGCGGTGAAAACGTTTGAAGGGTTGACTGATTTCTTGCTCAGAGATCAATTATTTAATACAGTTGGGCGAGAATTAGATCAATTTCTGAAGGAGAAAGTCTTCACGAACGTAAAAGATATGGCTAAGCAAGCCGATTTATTTGCCGAAGCTCATGGGGGAACCCAGAACGTGGTTTTGAAAGATTTTAAGTCTGGAAACCAGTCTGTAAGACCTATGCCTAGGGAGCCTGTAAAATCAGCTGAGGTAAAAAGGTCAGTTAGGAATCCAGTTTTTCAGCGTGTGCAATGTTTCTTGTGTAATGCATGGGGTCATGTTCAAAAAGACTGTCCTAAAAGAAAGGCACTTATACATAAGGTAGCAGTGGCTATACAAAGTAAAGGTATATCTGATAACATCGTACAGGTAGAACCTTGTATTCATTCGCTTGGCACGTGTTTATTTCCTGAAGCGCGTGTACCAACCGCGAGAGGGTTTGTCAACGGTCGAGAAGTCGTAGTATTACGTGACACTGGTTGCACTGGCATAGTGATCAAACGTAGTCTCGTGCAGGATAACCAAATGCTCAGATGGGAGTCCCCATGTATGTTACTTGATCAGACGATGGGTCGCATTCCCGTAGCAAGGATCACAGTAAAAACACCTTTCCTAACGGGAACTGTTGATGCCTTTTGTATGGAAAATCCTATTTACGATCTGACGATCGGTAATGTTGAAGGTTCCCGTCTTCCAACTATGGCCGATTTTAAAATACCTTTGGCATTTGCAGTCGAAACGCGCGCGCAAACACGGCGAGAGAAAACCGCGTTTCATAAATTAATAGTCCCTGAATTGATCTCGGGAATTTCGCGTGATGATTTCAAACAAGAGCAAGAACATGATGAATCCATCAGAACAATTGTTGAGAAAATCACGTCCGGTGCGATTAAACATTGCAAGCGTGGGGGTAGCTCGAGATTCGTAAGCAAGAACGGATTAATTCATAGGGAGTTTAGCGCTCGGGAGGGTAAGAAGTATTGGCAAGTGGTCGTACCCCAGAGATATAGATCTCAAGTACTTAGGGTGGCGCATGAGTCAAGCATGGCAGGACACCTAGGTAAGGCTAAGACCACTAGCAGGGTAGTTGCTGAATTCTACTGGCCCGGTGTTAATGGCGATGTCACACGGTTCTGTAGGTCGTGCAACGTATGTCAGAAAACCGTCTGTAAGGGAAGGGTCACAAGGGTGCCCTTAGGACAAATGCCATTAATAGATACACCGTTTAAAAGATTGGCAGTAGATATTGTAGGACCAATACACCCAGTTACCGAAAGAAAGAATCGGTATATACTTACTCTGGTTGATTACGCGACCAGATACCCCGAAGCCGTAGCGTTACCAACTATTGAAACGGAAAGGGTAGCTGAAGCATTAGTTGATATCTTCAGTAGGGTAGGGGTGCCAGAAGAAATCCTCACTGATTGTGGTGCCCAATTCACCTCTGACCTCATGGGTGAAATAAGTAGGCTGTTATCCATCAAACAGCTAAACACTACCCCATACCATCCGATGTGCAATGGACTGGTAGAGAAGTTTAATGGTACCCTGAAAAGCATGCTACGAAAGATGTGCGCAGAACGTCCGCAAGACTGGGACCGTTATTTAAACGCTGTTCTGTTCGCATACCGTGAAGTACCGCAGGAAAGTTTAGGGATTTCACCTTTCGAACTGTTGTACGGTAGGACAGTTCGAGGTCCGATGTGGATACTACGCGAACTATGGACTGGTGACGTCGCGAACGAGGAAATAAAAACAACTTACCAGTACGGGTTAGATCTAAGAAATAAACTTGAGAGTACATGCCAGATGGCACGTGACGAATTGATTAAATCGGGGTGTAGAAATGCCAAGTATTACAACCGCAGAGCGCGAAATAGGAAATTTCTTGTAGGAGATCAGGTGCTATTGCTTCTTCCAACGAGCTCAAATAAGTTATTAGTCCAGTGGAAAGGTCCCTATGAAGTTAAGGAGGTAAAAGGTGACATGGACTATAAAATTGACATGGACGGTAATTTAAAGACTTTCCATGCTAACATGCTCAAGTTGTACATCAAGAGACAGAGCGACAATGTCAATAAGGGGAGTTGAAAATATAGGCGCAGACTACTTGAGTAGGGCATGATGGGAAATTTGTATGAATTTGCCCAGTAATAAAATCCAGTTTGTAGTATAACCAGTGTAAATGTTGTAAGATATCATCATTAGTTATTTTTCTTCTATTCTGTGTTAGTTTTCAAAATGTGTACATTTTTATTCTTAGGAGGGAGGTATTGTCACAGAATTAGGCGAAAATTAAATTTATTTTTCTTCTTGATTTACAAACTAATCTCACCATTTTCTTTGTTTCGTCATACATGCATTGCCTGGGGTGAATAAGTGGTTTTCCCAAGGTAAGCGGCGTGTAACGATTTGCATGTGCCTGGTTTGTTATTTACATGAAATCCGAAATACTCGTTTCACGTGGTGCACGGCAAGCTCGATGTGATTTATGTTCACCTATAGAGAGTATATAAGGCGAGATATTTCTCATAATAATTACGGGAACCAAAATATCTAATCGAAGGATAGATAAGCTCGTCTTGCAATCTCCAGCCAAAGGGGTGAGTGTTAAATTTACATTTTCGTTTTATTGTGAATTTTATTCAGATTATCATTTCGTATAATGATGCTTTTATTGCAATTAAACGTGGAATATTTGGAATTACTAGTCACTATTAGACTTTAAATGCAATATCGTAATCTACGGCTTAGATTATTTTTGAGACAACTATTATTAGTCTGGTTTTGTTTATTGTAGCTGTTACCGTGTTTCTGATACTGTAGCTGACAATCGCTGCTACCATAGATCTGATAATCGCTGATACCGTAGATGTCAATGTTTCTGATACCGTAGATCTGATACCGTAGATCTGATACCGTAGATGTCAATGTTTCTGATACCGTAGCTGCTAACGTAGTTGATACCATTTCTGATACCGTAGCTGTTAACACATCTGATACCATCTTTTGATAAACGTCTTTGATATCGTCTGATTTGTTGTGGAACATCTCTGTATAAATATCTGAATGTGATTGTGCCGTTAATTTGTGCAAACGGAATTGAAGTATCTGTCTGTGTGTCGAACTGTCTGTTCGTCAACATCTGTGTAACGTGTAAATATCCTGAAAGCTAGAAGTCCGAGTGTCGGAGCTGTCTGAGTTGTAAAACATCCGGGTCGACATCTAGGGTAGCGAGGAACCGTTGGTTCTGGTAGATGTTGTATGTTGTCTGAACGTAAAACTGTGGTGGATCCGTGAAGGGAAATGTCCGATAATAGTATTGGTCAACCCTAGGTTTTCGGGGAAACTGGGAGACGATTCAACTGTTGCTGAATCGTGCGGTTATACGGGGTCGAGACACATATGTGTATTGAAATTGTAATACAATTTAATACATTGTTGTATTTGCATGCTTATGTCAGATCACAATAATATTTCAAGTGATCGCATAGATATCAATAAAAGCTAGCAACTTGATTGAATACAAGTATATGGTCGTGCTAGTTATCGCAATCCATCGTGCGATAGTATAGTTTGTCGTTTGTGTTCATTTTTCGTAATTTATACTTGCATTAATTTAACTTTCGTAAAGGATCCTTGGATCTGTGTATAGTCCAAGAGATCCCTTTACATCTGAGATTCCTTTTGTATTAATATTTAATTTGTTCATGTATTGTGAATGGTTGTGATTGTAATTGTGGGTTGAACGCATGAGTTATTGTGTTGATACATCTGTATTTTTTTCATTTATAATTTATTACATAAATTTATATTTTCTTTCACAAATTGTGTTTGTATTGTTCATTTAATCCACCACCCACTCGGTAACAATTCTGTTACATGGGGTTTTTTTACCCAACTAATATATTGCTTTCAATACATGACTGTGACCATGACCACTTTGTTCTATCTTAATTCCTTTGCTTATTTATAGGCCTGTAGCAATCAGAATAAAGTGCCCATCTTTCTTACAGTAAGTGTATGTAGAAAGAAATAAGGATTTCCGATAAGTCTTATTTAAAAGCTGTTCATATGAGTCTGAAATGGCATTTGTTTTTACCAAAAATTCTGCTGAGAAGATCTGTTGATAAATGAAACTTTGTGAGTCAAGTAATAGCCGTTAGCTGTACTAGCAGCATTTTCTTAAGTTCAACCTTTTATCTCATCATAGTAGGTTTTGATGTCACTATGGGCAAAATTTTTTAACTCTTCAATCAGTTTCTTTTATAATATTCCCAAGCCTTTGACAACATGCTTCAGGTACCAGCTCATAATCCTTCAAAATGTGTTCCTTAACCACATCATAATTAGAACTTCATTGTACTGAATGTGAAGTGTAGACTTCAGAAGCTTTAACAAAAGTCCAATGCTCTCTTAGTCAACTCGGATTTTCAGGAATGTTCTCACATTGAAGAAATTATTAATCTGCTTCCTTTTTTTAAACTGGGTATTAGCCTAATATTTCTGGTAACATCAAAGCCAGAACTTGTATGTAAAGAGGCAAATTGTGCTCTACTTGCCAGTTCTAATTCTTTTAATTTAAATTGCAATCCACCATAATCATTTAGCATTTCTTTTTCACCTTGCTCTCTTTGGATTTTCATTTCTTTTGCTTCTTTCTCTCTTTGCATTTGCCTTTATATTACATTCTGCAGTAGCTGAAGCATTCTTAACTCATTTCCATCTGGTTTTTTAACTGTAGTTCTCTTAATTTCCTCTCTGAACCAGATAGAGACTTACTAATCAAACCCAAAGCACTTGCATCACGAATACCTTTTTCAGCAAATCTTGAACCAAAATATTCTTATCTCTGGCTTTGTTACAGAAGCCTTTGCATCAGAAGGGCCAACACTTCTGTGAAGTGACTCTTCCTATTTTAAGGACTTTAGCCTTTCCTGGGTAGGATCTGAAAGTGTACTCCACTTGAGATGTATGGTGAAAGCTTGTTGGTTTTGCTCAAAATTTCCCAAATATACGAAATAAAAATGCCAGGGACCAAAAAAATACCAAACTAGAGTGAAATCAAATTTAGAAACAGTTCTAATGTCTGTGAAATATTTTAAAGAAATTCATATCACGGGACTGAGCGAGCCCCCAATTTTTTTGTTACAAATCTATTGTCTTAAAGCATGTAACAGAAAAGAGTGAAAACATTTTTTTGGTATAATTGAACAAATAATTTATTTCACTTAAGTAGAAAGTGAAACATTAAAAATAACCTAAAGTACAACAATGCCCAAGGGTGATTTTTGTATATGGTACAATATTTATAAACAGCGAGTTCGGTTCATCCCATGCTGCATGTGCAAAGTGCATTTGATGGGAAAAACCAATTCATCAAGCACGCAGATGATGTAGGGCTGCATCATCTGTGTAAAAATACCTCACCGTAGATGAAAACATTACACTATGGAAACAGTGAGCAGTCTATTTAAGGACTTGCAGATCTGCAGCTGTAGAGGTACATGAGTTATTTATTAATTTCTTAGGTATATTATAGGTTATAACTATTATACTACCACATTTATTTTTGTATATTTTCTATGTAGCTCTGGCTTGTGTATTATAATGCAAATATTTTCTATTCTCGTATGTGACTTATCAGGAGATCTGTATTAGTGATAAAGTTGGATTTCATTAAAAAATGTTTAGTACCATAGGATTCTTATCGGATACATGTAGGTTCACTTCTGAACCTGTTTATTGCTTTGTAATGTGCCGATAATGTAATTTGTATAGCTTACTGTATATAACATCATTACGTGTTATCATATACGCCTGTGTCAGTCTTAGTACATGGTGTTAGATTTATTTTCAGCTGATCAGAGTTGACGGGGTAGCAGCTGTAGAGCTGACCATAGAGTTGACCATAGCAGCTGTAGAGCTGACAATAGAACTAACTTCAGAGCTAGTTGAATAGCAGCCATAGAGCTGTTTGAATAGTGTTTTGCTGGTTGAGTAGCAGGTGATCCGGGCATGCTGACCGTTTGGTGCACGCTGATTGCCTGATTGGCCAAGTGATTGAATGGTGGTTGGTGATTGCCTGTAAGGCTGACTGCTTGATTGACCAGTGTGACTGGTAGCAAAGTATTCTAGTGACAGAGTGTTTTGTGTAACTCCATACATGTATTCTTTTAGCCATGAGTTAATTTTGAGGTTTGTTATACTCATTGTTTTGGGACTGTAAAGATAAATTGTATGATATCTGTCACAAGTTTACATCATTTTACTGTTTGAGTAAAGTACATCATTTTTCACTATATGAGTAAAGTACATCATTTTTAGTATTTGAGTAAAACACATCATTCTTTCGTTGTGTGAATTTACTGTGAATCATTAACCTTTGTCCTTATACTATGTAAGGTCCTTTGCTTATATTCACATTCATGTTACATTATTAGGTTCATGTGGATTGTATTAATTTGTCCAATAATTGGATCCTATACATGCACATATTAATCATAATTCTTTTTTTCATTTGAGTAATTCATCAATAAACATTGTATTTGTATCAACTGTCATTATAAATCCAACCCCAACCTGGTTATCTTGTTACAATGTTTATCCCACTTCAAGTAAGTTTTGAGATTTTGTTTAGATGAGTTATACTTTTGTATATTGTTAAAGGCAGGATTTAATTTTGGTACAAGGTATTTCTAGAGAAAGCTTGCCAAATTATCAAGCGCTGTACGTCAATAAGAAAAGGTCAAATTACATCTTTGTGAATAGTTTGCCCCAAAGACAAACTGATCTGTCTAATGCAAAAAATGGAAGACAGTAAACAGAAAGTGCCAGAAAATTGATATTTGCTGTATTGATTAGTAAGAAAATTTTACTCTCTATCACAGATTTTTCTTTTTTGAGAAAAAATAGAATACTCTATGGTTACACAGGATGATTCACTCTTCCCCAAGTACATTGTTTATTAATCAACTTAATGACAGAAAAAAAACATAGCAGAAAATCTGCTGTTGTTCATTTAGGTTCTTAGTTCTCACATGAAATTAACATGTCAGTAGCAGAGAAAAGAAACCATGTTGATGGCTTCTGTTGCGCTAGGTTATTAGATTGCACACAAGCATTTATCTTCAAAAGGTGTACATGTCAACCTACATGTATCTAGAAAGACATTTCATAACCATTTGCAGTAACTCCCCAAAGCTACTTTCAAATTGATAATTACCGGTAATACAAAATAGCAACACGTAAAGATGTGAAATCCTACTGCTATCTTAATATGTAATACTTTTTGCTTTTACATGCCGATGCATCAGTTGCCAGAATCATGCTTTTTCAAGTTTAAATTACCCCTCTATTGTGTAATGTTGACAGCCCCTCCATGTTGAAACTGCCATCATTGTGCCAGCTGAGTCCCAGAGACGATTTGCAATTATTTATCCCTCCACTGCAGAGCAAAAGTGAAGATGATTAAGTCCCAATCTATGAAGTGTGGAGTTTCACAAAATATTCTGATCTGTACTGTAGTTTTCACTAAATCCTGAAAATCTGAAGATGATTAAGTCCCAATCTATAAAGTGTGGAGTTTCACAAAATATTCAGATCTGTACTGTAGTTTTCACTAAATCTTGAAAATCTTGGTATTACCACTACTCTTCTTAAATCGAAAGTCCTATTGGCAAATTGTTTTTATCGTATAATAAATTGTTTTATGTAGGTGGTCTGTGATGAAAATAGTGCTGATTTGACCACGATGAACATATTTACATGTAATTATCCTGAATATATGGTCACATCAGCATTGCATTTTCACCAAAAGGTCTTGTAATGATGTCAGGTATATATTAAATGAAAATGGTGCTTATCTTTCATCCAATATGGCTTTCGCTGAGGCTAATTATAAAATATTGTTCAGGGAGATCAGATGGTTTCAACACTTAGCAGCTAAAAAGAAGTGGTTATATCTTCAATTAATGGAAACTCTTTTTAGAAAGTAGGACACAAGTCAATTTGAGGAAGTCTTGTTATTGGCTTGTCATGAAACTGGAAATTGAATGGTTGATCATCATCTTAAGATGTCCATATCAACAATTCACTTTGTTCCCGCAGTTTTTAAAGATTAACTGCTCATTTTCTTTAACTCAACACAGTCTCATTTGTGCAACTGTTCCTGAAGGTTTTGATGGAGTGCTGTGAAACTCAGGCAATGCTGTTGCTATTCATACCAAAAAATCACTTTTCTTCACACAATTTTTGGCTGAAAATTGGAATAACAACTAATATCATGAAGATCATGGACAATAGTGAAAGTAGACAAGATCCATGCATAATGGTGAGGTGGTCTTGTATTTGATTGATGAACCTTTTAGCCACTCTTGAAATATATTTTTGCTTTGATTTTGATCATACTTCCAATATAGACTGTATTAATGAGATACCCTGCATCTGATTGGCTGTGCTTCTTACCAGTTTAGATTTTGAGACTATATTTCTCATCGGATTATGAAATTTGGGAACTGCTATGATGATCATCTGATTATTCACTTATATACAAATTACTGTGAATTTTGAGTTATTGCCATTGTTTTTTCTTTTGTTTAGCTTGTTAGCTGATTAGTTGTTTCATATTTTCAGATGGTCCAGAGAATGTTCAGCTTAACCCCTCTGGTGGGATTATCAGGGCGATAGAAAGCCGCTCGGTCGTTATACAATGTACAGCAGACTGCAACCCTACATGTAGTTTTCAGTGGAAGAGAGAATCGTTTCCTGGATATCTCAAACCCGACCAGACCTTGATGATAGCAAGTGTTGGCAAGAGTGATGCAGGCAGCTATACATGTACTGTGTCCAACAGCATAACTGGTATATCCCAGAGTCTTCAAACAACATTGGTAGTCATTTGTAAGTACAGCAGACAGGAATCTTTCAGACAGGTTCACATTACTCTCCCCTGTATTGGTACTTGTGATGATGAGGCAGGGATGGTCCTGGCTTTTAAAAAGTTGTCGCCAAAAAATCGCCAATCTTCAATTTTTTGTCGCCTATTTTCAAAATTTTTTGCCAGAATAAGTAGTGTACATTTTTTCAAGTCTATTAATGTAAGAGGCAATGAAATGTCTTATTAATGTAACAGGCAATACAAATTACTAAAGATGGGTTAGTTAATACTTTAATTATAACAAGTATAAACAAAATGTTACAAAGTTTCACAGGAAAGTCCGTCGCGATTTTAGGGCTGTCCACTTGTTGAATGCAGTTTCAAAGTCTAATTCTTCGCATCTGCACATGCTGATTCTCATTAAATTCTCAAGAGTTGAGATGCTGAGTATATTTCTGATGTCAGTTTTTATGAGATTCATCTTACTGAATCCACGTTCACAGTCTACAGTGCTGACAGGTGACACAATTAGTCTCTCAGCAGCCGCAGATGCACAAGGGTATATTGCCCTGGATCTCACTGCCAACTGAATCGAGTCCTTAACACCTCCTGAGAACTTGAACCCTAGCATAAGCCACAAAGCTAGCCATGTCCTGACTAACCTCTGACTGATTACCTAACCCACAAGTAGACAAGTAATCTGAAACAATGCCTGAAACCTCTGAAAGAATGGAACTGATAGCCTGTGAACCATACAAATAGGGATCAAACAACTTGGTTAGAGCACTCAAAACTATCAAATCACCCTCCTCCGTGAACCTTGCTTTTAGATTATCTATAACAATATCTATAAATTTGGCACAAGACAATGCAGCCTCTGACCTTTGCTTAGCATTATCACTAATTGTATGGCCTTTGTACTCAAAAGTACATAAACCTGATGAATCTAAACTTGGTTCTGCTGGAATCTCAGAAAGAAACCTAGAAATATTACTACCAGACTCGGACCTCAGACTTTCAAGAAGCTCAACAGTTGAGTTGAGAAGGGGATTAACCTCAGTAAAGTCAATATCAGATCTCTGAATAGCCTCAAGCCTACACATATTACGGGGGGAATATGCAAAATACTTGTACATATTATACAGTATATCTTTGAACTTGACCAGATATCTAACCTCGTCAGCTGCAGCACCTGTACCCAGAGCTAACCTATGTGCAATGCAGTGAGTTGCAAGCAAACTTTTAGTAGCCTCTTTCAACCTGGTAACAACACCACTCTTGCAACCCAACATGACTGCAGCACCATCGGTTGATACACCAATCAGATTGTCCAGACTAAAACCAAATGACTCAATTAAACGTAACAACTCTGAATATATAGATTCTGCAGTTGCAGTTTGAAGCTGACGAATACCTAGAAATTGTGTAACTAGTTCAACACTGCCAACCAAACTAGTTAAGTACCTAACATAAACAATCAAATTCTGATGTACTGAAATATCGGTGCTTTCATCAAGCATGACACTGTAAATACGAGATTCCTTGACCTTGGTAACCATCTCGTCAACTATTGCATCGGCCAACAACTGCTGAAAATCACTGGTGCTTTTGTGACTGTCATACGATGTGTGCATATCTACTTTGAGGTCTGAGAGTTGGGTGGCGCCCTGAAATAGAAATAATCATTATTTTGTATCCCCTAGATATTTCATTTATAATTATACATGTTCTGATATATATATATATATATATATATATATATATATATATGATTAGCAAAAAATTGGCATTTATAAATGGTGCTGATCTGATGTCTAATATGGCTACCACTATTGCCAGCTTTGAAAATCTTGTTATCACTAGTATCCTGAATGGACATTGAAACAATAACAAAATTCTCACTATACAAAACATTAAATGAAATACTGATCAGTTAAAATATTAACACCTGTAGGCAGTACTTTAAGAAATAAACATAAATAAAACAGTTCAATCAATAAAGATGGCAGATGTAGATCAAGAAATTCACCAATCAATTTCAAGATGGCTGCCATGTATGGATGGTTCTAACACTCAATATTCAGTGAATTTGGTGTAAAAACTGGTGTTAAATATGCTAATACCCATTGACATAATTTATACTGTGGATTTATGACAATATTAAGTTGGTGTAAGTGAAATTTAATGTGCATGTTTTCATTTATTCGAGTGAATTTGGAAACCTGTTCAAACAAAGGATTTTAGGTTATCCAAGATGGCTACTGAAGTGGATTAATTTGAAATTGAACTACATCTACCATGATATCTGAACTTCAGATGATACCAACTCAAACACATTATACAACTTTCTTTCAAAAGTTTATGGATATGTGCTAGTATAATGTATATATGTATAACTATTTCATATTATACTTTCTATCACTGTTATGAACAAGCTGAAATATCAGAATTTTTGAGGGAGACATATTTAAATACCAGCCTTGTAGGTTCCTTACTCAGCACACTTAGCTCAACCTTTTCTGCATCAATCTCTGGCTTTAGTATGTCTGATATACCTGAAGATCAGAGCCACACAGATAATCACATTCAGGAAAGTCATGTTTAGAGTGAAAATGAAAACAAGGGTACAGATGATGATTTGGAGTTATCCAATATGGCTGACATTTATCCAGATTTCCTGAGGGTCAAACATAATAAATACAGTATCACTGTTCATATAGATCCACAAAAGTTTGAGCTTGTAAAACAGATATTGGATTCAGAACATTGCATGACTTCATGCAGTTCAAGTGTTCAAAATGGTACTATCTACAGAACACAAGAGAAGAACACGGTGACAGCTACATTGTATAAAACAACATGTCTTACATATACAGGGGCTGAACAGTTTCACATGGAGCAGCATAGACGATGAACAGACCTTTTTCTAGAACATCATTTTTTTGAAAAATAAACCTTCCTACGAAAGTGAAAAAAATAAGGTCAATAACGTTAAACCAAAGCATCTAACTTGCGAGAGTTTCTCTCGAAGAGTCTCACTTGGGGTTAGATTTTTTTGTTACATTATTATTGTTTTTTCAAAATGTTTATGCATGTGTGTTTTTGTTGACGTCATATTTGAGGTCACGCCCTCTTTGCTGATGTGAATTAAATCGTTATTATATCAATAATATGGCATCAGCTATGGAATCCTATACAGCTATACTAGCTATGGAATCTTATACAGCTAGATTAGCTATGGAATCTTACACAGCTAGATTAGCTATGGAATCTTGTACAGCTAGATTAGCTCGAGAGAGGTTAGAAGCAATCAAAAAGTTTTTTCCTTTGAGAGATTCTGTCAGACAAAAATTACAGGCTCATCAAGAATCTCAAGTGGATTATGCAGAAGGTACTGAACAATTTTTTAAACCTGTTCCTAAAGTTACTAAAGATATTTTAGTTCCACTTGGAGATATAGTTAAACAAACTGGAGAAAAAACTAGACTTTTACAGGATCTTCCTGGTCGAATACCTCAAGAAGCAAAACCTGTCATTGGAGTAAAAAAAACAGATGAAGAAAAAAATTGAAGAAATACGTGGTAGATTTACTGAAGAAACTTTACAAATTATCGATAAAGTTGATCTAAATGGTCTTGTAAATTTAGTTGGTTGAGGATATGATAACAGGAAAGAAATGTTAAAACCAGAGCATCATAAATATATTACCGGTCCACAACATTGAGCTGATGTCTTCAGGCTAAAATTAAAATTCCCGGATTAATAAGGGTGATGAATTTTATGTCAAATATAATAAAAAAGTAAAAGATATATTTGATAAAGATCAAGAAGAAAAATTTGGAAGATAAGAATCACAAAAACAACTGAAAAGAAGCTCGGGGAAGACCAAAAAAAACTTCCTCGACAAGAATCTCCTGAAGAAGTTTTTGAATCCCCCACTGAAGAAGAACCTTATCAACTTCCTCCACCAATGCAACAAATAAGACCAAAAAGTCCTTTGCGACGACAAAGAATACAAACATCAACAGAAAAATCGTCAAGATTTACTGATGTTATTGATGATATTAGAAGTGATCGGGGTAAAGCAGAATATATTGCTGCACATGGATATGATTCATTAGACCAATAAGTAAAATCTGGTTTTATTAAAGGTCGAATCCCTGAACTCCTGATTAAAGACGTATATCTTGGTTTTAAAGATAAAGATCGTATTGAACTGGGTGATTTAGAGTTTAATGAATTTGAACAAAAAGTATTAGAAAGGCAGAGAGATAAAGCTGATACTGAATTTTATAAATCATTATTACCACAAAAAGATCCACCGGCGGCATCATGGGCATCAGCGTGTATCGGTCTCTTACTGATGAAATTGACAATGATTATTACAGTGATCACGATTAGATAAATAAAAAATAAATAAGATGATTGTACATAATACTTATTGTATACCGGTTATGGTCAGAATACTGTGGTAAATTCACGATTGCCGATCTATAAAACATTCTACGGAGATGGACTTGGTTGGACTTGGTGATGTTGTTCGAGGTCTTTTTAGCAGTGTTGCTCCCAACGCTATACCGATTGCAAAGCAATTAGGAATGAAAACTATTAATTTGGAATGAAAACTATTAATCATATTCGTGATGAAGTACCTGGTGTAATTAGTAATCTTCCTGGTAAAGCGTTTTTGACAATCAAGGACAGACTAACACTGTTAGTACGATGAAAACAACTGGTAAAACTCCCGAGTACAGAAATAATGCCCGCAAATGTTAGTAAAATTTTAAATCCGCACGCAAATAAAAACCTAGCGGAATTGGTTAATGTACCTTTGTCAAAAGAAAGAGAGAAAAATATATCCGTGAGTTTGATAGCAGGAAGTGGTCTTCGTGTTGGACGATAACAAATTATAATAAAAATGTTCAAGCGTATATCCGATGATAATAATAATAATATTAATAATAATAATAATAATGCTTTATTTATAGAGGGTGACTCATTAGTCAAGGACTTTTCTCCCTTGAGGCCCTCTTAATGAAAGTATAACAAATGCACATTGTGTGAAGAAGCAATAATTAGTGCTTATATTAGCATGTTTCGTATTAAAATACTAAATTCCATTATCTGTTAGAAACACATGCATGCTCCTGATATCTCTTCTTAAATACTCTAATATTTTCAGCCAATTTTACATGTAGTGGAAGCTTATTCCACAGAACTGTACCAGAGTATTGAAAACTCTTTTTTAATTGCTCTGTTCTTGGTTTTGGTACTAGAATGTTTCCATGTGAGATTGATCTCAACTGGTATTGTGTTGAAAAAGGCCTGAATAAGTCCTGAAGATACTCTGGTGCAGTTCCATGTAGACATTTATATAAAAGAACTGCCTTGTGAAAATCTATCCTGTCATATATTGTGAACCATTTAAGTTCTGTAAATAATGCTTTTGAGGGATGGTCAACAGATTTATCTAAAATTACACGTGCTGCTCGTTTCTGGAGTTTATAAATCCTGTCAAGCTCAGATTTAGCACAGTTTCCCCATACATTATAACAGTAATCCATTGTTGGAAGAATATACATCTTGTAGTATAGATTGCGAGTTTCCATAGGTAAATATTTCTTGATTCTGCTGAGAAGGACAATTTTGAATGACAGTGTTTAACAAAGCTTATCAATATGGTCATTCCATAATAAATTATTATCTATGGACACACCTTCAAGCCTTTCATGATTGACATTTTCTAATGGATGATTATTTATTGCAAGAGATAGTTTTCGGTTCCCTGACTTGTGTAGCTTTTGTGTCGTCCCCAGAATCATACATTTTGTTTTACCTTCATTAATTACCATCCTATTTTGTTGTGCCCAGTTTTGGACTCTAATGAGATCTGAGTTTAATCTTGTTTGGATAACTTCAGTATCAGAACTAGATGTATACAAGGTTGCATCATCTGCAAACAATTCTGTATTGGTGGATTCATTATTTAATGGTAGATCATTGACATAGATAAGGAAAAGGAGAGGGCCTAAAACTGAGCCTTGAGGGACTCCTGAATGAATAGTGTGAGTTTGAGAGCTAATATTGCCAATGCTTACTTGTTGAGACCTTTGGTTTAGGTATGATCTAAACCAGTTTAAAGAAGGATTGTCAAACCTGTAACAGTTCAACTTTTGCAGCAGAATTTCATGATCAACAAGATCAAAAGCTTTCTTGAAGTCAAGGAAAACAATCCCAGTCATATGCCCATTATCCATTTCCTTCAGCCAAAGATCAATTAATTCGGTAAGTTCTGTTTGGCATGAGTGGTACTTTCTAAATCCTGATTGTGCTTTATGAAATAGAGATGCGTTCGACATTGACGCACCAATTCTCAAAAATGATTCTCTACGTGATTATCAGTATTATTCTTATGAAGCACATGTACCTAACGATCCTGGAAGAATCGAATTACAAGTTCAAGATACAAGTAGATATTTCTTGCCCTGTGAGGCATTTATCGAAGTCGAAGGTATACTTTTGAAAGCAGATAATACAGCATATAGAATTGGTGATCAAGTTGGTTTTGTTAATAACGGTATCATGGCGTTTTTCAGCAGTGCCTCATATGTTATTGATGGAAAACTATCGAATCATGAGTTGAAAACATCAAGGTTGCAACAACTGTACTTGGTCTTGTGAGATATAGTGATGATTTACGCAAGATCAGCTGGTCCATCGATGATGTTTGTAAAAGATACAACTGATCATCCAGATAACAGAAGAGTATTACTAAATGCAGCTGGAACTGAAGTTGCATTGATGAATGATGATTTTAACTTTGGATTTTCTGTACATCAATCAATGTTAAGCGTGAATGAAGAATTTTCGTGCGCAATTCCGCTGTCTCGTATCTTTGGATTTTGCAGGGATGTTAGAAAAGTTCAATTGGGCGCTAAACATACAGTTGTACTTGTAAGAAAAGATACTGATAATGATGCAATATGGCGCGATGCTGCAGTTGCTGTTGGTAAGGTAAAATTAATAAAACTAACGTTGTGGATGTCAGTGATGACTCCATTTATCGCCGAAGAACAAAGATTACTTTCTTTCATGCGTTCAGGTGGTAAATCATTATTATCATGGCTTTCAATGACCACCGATAGTTATCCAGGTAATGCTGCTGACATGGCGTTGAAACAGGAATTATTAAACTTGATAACAGTTCTGGTTCAGGATCTCACTGGGTTGCATACGCGATTGATCCATGTGGATCTGTTTATTTTGATTCGTCTGGACTTCCTCCACAAAAGGAATTTCTTTCATATTTGCAACCAAACACTCTGATATGGTATTCTACGCTACCAACACAAACTCAAATAGATCCACCGATATGTGGTTGTGAAGTAGTACTTAATGCTATTTCAAAATCTTCATTGCCTCCACATAAAACCGTTAGTTTGAATACCAGCAATACCTATAATGGTTGATATTTACGGAAGACCTCCTCACAGCAGGAAAAAAAGACGATAATGATTTGTCAAAATATGCAACTAAAGATGAACTTGCGTATATTACAAACCTTTCTGGAGTTGATTGTCATGAAGTTGTTGTTTTTTAGGATAAATTCGGTGTTTTAAAAACGAGCAATATTATGTGGAGTGAGATAATCCATATAGTTCTTGGCGCTACCATGGATAACATTCCAGTGCTTACCACGGATGGAAAAATTAGAGACTCAAATATATCAATTGCAGCTATCAGAAATAAAATTGCAAAAAGTGTCTCTAATCGTGTAAAATCAACTAGTGATATAATGACAGGTGAACTTAGCATGAACGGAAATAAAATTGTTGTTTTGAGGAATCCAACATCTCCCAAAGACGCATCAACGAAAAACTACGTAGACGTATTCGATAGGGTCATCGAGGATAAATTAACAGCCTTTCAACTTGAGTATGTTGTTCACTTATGCACTTTTACAAATGTTCCTAGAAATTTTCAAAAATTTAATAAAATTTTCAAAAATTTAATAAAATTTTCAAAAATTTTATAAAATCGGTGAGGATTTCTTTGGAAGTCCACTCACCGTTGACGTAAAACTCTCTGAGATTAACGCAAAACTCAACGACATTAACACAGCAATATCAGAAATTAAAACGATTAAAAACTCGATGATGTTATTAAAGGAATTCCTGAGATTGTTGATAAACTTAATTTGATTAAAATTTTACATGAAAATATCATTAACAATGTTTACACGGTAGTGTTAGGATCATCAGTATGGAGAGAATAAAATGAAACCATTAAACATGTCGCAGAAGTCAATGCCGTTTATTGGTTGTCTGGGTTTAGTGTTGAAAATTTAATATAATCACAACACAGTTTTTACATCATTCAACTGATGATCTTTATGGAACTATATCCGTTTGTTAATTAGCGGCGACAAAGAAACGTTTACTCTTGAACCTCATGATAAAAATTTGACCGAAGTAGCTTATTGGTGGTGTCTGGAATTTGTTGCTAAAATGCCAATTGTTCGCTAGGTAATTTTATAATGATTGACGTTCAAGAATACCGGTACAATCAGGTTTGTGCATGGCAAAATAAAATATCATCGACGTGTACACCATAAAAATAAAAAAAATATCAACGACGTGTAGTTGTCATTGACATAATTATGTATTCGGCATCCGTAGTTGTCGCTGGAATTGGTTTGTTATTATCCGCGATAACAATGACGTTGCTGATTATCGTAACTATTTGTGTTTCATCCGCGACAACAATTACTGATGTTCTTAATATTCTTGTGAAAAAGATATCCACGTGCAGTGAAAATAAACTGCACGAGTACACAATGAAACTTTGCTCGGCAACAACCGCGTATTCAAAATTATCTTCGAAAATATCATACGCGATCAGCGATGGAATGATATCAGATATAGAGTTTGCAGAAATGATTACAACGAGGCAATGACTACGCCTGATTTAGAAAATAACACTAATAATAATGACGCACGAACAACTGCAATAGATAGTCACAAACACAGCTCCATGAAGGACAACGATGATATCAATAAGTTCAACCACACCTGAATTTAGCGTCAACTTTCCAACCGCAATTCCAGTGAGAGAGATCGCACTTGCACAATTACGAGTATATCACATTTGGCCAAATATCAGATCAAAATCATTTAGTAGATTACCAGCAAACAATTTGCTTGTATTTGCAAATAAAAATCTCACAGCCAACGCTGATGGCGTTGTAACCCCAGACTGGAATGTTATTAGTCTTCCAACCGGAAATTATCAGATCGAATAAATCAATGATGAATTCGCGCGTAGAATAAAATTATGGGAAAAGAATCAAAAATAGCTAACACCGTTCACGAACCAACATTATCGGTTGAGATAGAAATAAATTCTTCCGATTACGTCGTTGATATTTATCAATCAATGATTAGATTCGTATTAGGATGGCCAGAAATTCCACAAGAATATCAATGACTACCAGAACCGCGTCGAGATGATTTTTCTACCAACGATAAAGCGCTTATAACAGCTCCAAAATGTCGAGATAAATATCCATGGCGTGACACGGATAGATATATACAAATGCATGGTAGAAGATTTCCTATTGTGCCAATATCAATATTTGATGTTGATCAAAAAACTTTTAAATATATTGTTAATGAAAAAGATCTCTGATCATTAGCTGATGAAATTAAAACTGAACATATAACGATGTCCACGACATTAGTGCAATTATTTAAAAATTATACTCTGGAGTATGCTAATAACGATTTAAGAAAAACAAATTATTGTGTCAATACAACATTTAAATCAAATTGTATCAGACCTTGAGTATGGTAATCGAACTATCATTGAGGTAATAAATGCTAGTACTTATGATTTCGATAATGAAAAAATAAACATTAGGGATTATATGCTGAGCATTATAAAATAGCTGAAGCATATTTATTAAAATTTGTAATACCAGGATTTGACATTACTGAACTTAAAAAATCAGTCAACTATATTATCAACGAAAATGTTCCTAAAATTGTTTCTGCGTGGAGAAAAATAGCACCAACAGCAGCTATTCTCAGATATAGCAATGATCCGCATGGTGGCAGTAGACATATCACCAGAAATCGTTAATATAACATCAACAACTGGGTCAATCTTGTATGTGATGTAATTAATGGCAGTTATCAAATAGACATTAAAAAATCAAATCAAGCTCAGCAAGGATATATTCTTTATACATTTACTCCGCAAGATTCTTCTGGATTTTTGATTGTACAAGAACCAATCAATGTAGTTTATCTACATCGTCGTAATCCGTATTTGTCAAGAATAAATTGTAAAGTTAATGACCAACATGGATATTTACTTAATTTAAGAAATGAAATTTTGTCAATAAATCTCTATGTGAGATCTTGAGCACGAATTGATCAAAGTGATATTATATAATGTACCAACACGTGAAAGTTTTCATACATGACAAAGAAAATCCTGAAAATGCAATCAAGAGAGTATTTACACAGGTAGAACAATTTAGCGTTGACATAGTTATTGATGAGTACGGTAACGAAGATTTTTTATTAACGCAGATGTAGTTAGATAAACTGCGGTGAGAACATATTGTTATGATCAAGTGTGAACGAGATCAGATTCTGAATTATGCACATTCCTGCATTAAATTTGATCAGATTAAAAAATGTTACATAATTCTGAATAAAGGGTACATTACCCATAATTCCAGATTATCAAACAATTTCATTAATTTGATGGGTATATTCGTACTAAATCTAATAAAAATAAGTATAATGAAAATCTATCATAGGCAGAATAGTACTAAATCTATCAGATTGGGTATATTGGTCTGATGAATTTCATCAAAAAAATATTATAACAGAATATTTTTTTACTCAGATCTCAGAAAATTCTGTGATTTAGTCAAAATTCATATTTTTTTACCTATTTTAGTCGATTTTATCATAGAAATTTGGTGAAATTTCTGATTTTGATGGGTGAAAACCCCAGCGATTCTCTAAATGATTTATCGATAAATTGATAAATTTGTCTTTTTCTGCTCATGAATCGACCAAAAATCAGGTATATTTCATAAAAAAAACATTACTTTTGACTATGTTTTATGACAAATTAACGATTTATCCATAAATTATTTAGAGAATCGCTGGGGTTTTGACGCTACGAATTTTACAATTTCACCGATTTTCTATGATAAAATCTACTAAAATAGGTTAAAAAAAAATGATGAATTTGGACTAAATTTCCCTAAAATCTAAAAAAAAATATAACAAGATATTTTTTTTACTGATTCTTAAATCATCATCCACTTTCACAATCACAGACGTCTTTACTATTTTCGTTTTCACGAGCTGATATAATCTTTTTATTTGTCTCACGCGTGTGTTGATAATCTTTTTTGTTTCATATTCCTGAGATAATTTTGATTTAATATCATCAATCGCAATCGAAAGTAGGACAAATTTATCTACATCAGTGTCTTTCACTGCAGATAAAGATTGTAAAATAATTTGTTGGATGGTCTTAATTAATCGATATTCCATTGGAAGTGTATAGCCGCACTCAATTTTTCCTTGTTGGATTGACTCAAAATCATTATTTTTTCTTGATTTTATGCCATCATGTTTCGATTTTTTTAATTTCAGAAATTATATCATTAATATTTTCAAGGTTCATAATATATATATATATATATATATATATATATATATATATATATATATATATATATATATATATATAATAAAAAAGATATTTACAGCGCAACCTTATGTGAACCCCTAGGTTGCCTTATGACATCCTAGCGGGATCAAAAGGTACATATATCCAGCACAACATATAATTGTGTTTCGATCACTGCACAACATTAACTTAATAAACTTATCCTAAGGACAGCACATAACATATACGGGATGTTATTTTTAGCAATGGTTTTTAAATCTGTTTAGCATTTCATTTGAGATTTAGGTTTCCCCATAAATTTCGGATAGCTCTACATAACACATTGCACACTCTCCCCCCAAAATCAACCCATAGATAATGAAAAATATCACCCACCACGTGATATGGTGGGAGAGTGTGCTTATGTAATTCGAACTTTGGACTGAAGCCCCACCCCCCACTTATTTCAGAAAAATCGCAAAATATCGCACCATCGACAATATGCCGGTCGTCGGTTTCGAACTTGAAGACTCCAGCATCAGAGTAACCGACGGGTTACGAACTTGAAGACTAAAAAATAAGAGTAACTGACGGATCTTACAAATACATGTTGTAGAAATTATTATATGCCTAGATAAGTACTGAGTAAAATCACAACTTGATTTTCCAAAACACTATATTTTCAAACCTGACCTTGTCAAGGCAGAAATGCGAAAGGTCTCGGAATGACAAAATAACCATTCTATCCTAAATTTCTGTGAGTGAGGAAGTTCGTAAAATATTATATATATATATATATATATATATATATATATATATATATATATATATATATATATATATATATATATATATATATATACATATGTATCTTGTAACGGCAGTAATTGTAATTTATGGGATATATCCACTGAATGACAAACCCAACATTAATAATTTAAAGCCAATGAAATTTTCTAAAATAAATTGTGTTGCTGAACGAGTAACGGAACACTTCACAAATACAATACGTGGAAACGGTCTAACAGATCTAAGACGTAAAAAAAACTAAACACGTGGGCAGAAATAGTTAAAGATACTGGAGCGTTTATCAAAGACGTCGCTGAGCTAGGAAATAAACTAAAATTCATACTAATAGTGAAAACGATAACCGGAGAGATTTTGTACGAATCAAAATATAAATCAAAAGGAGCTTCGATTGAAATTATTGATCATAATGCACATGTATGGACTAATGCAATAACAATATTTCCACGAAATCATACTGTTAAATTTTATAACGATAATATATTTGATTTTATTAACGAAATTAGTAAGAACGATCCCGTGTCAGTATGGCTATTTCAAAGTTCCGATGAAAACTATGATCAATTTGTAAGACCAAATGGAGATATTTATCGTACAGAATCTCTCCACGAAGAAATGAAAAATCTTTAATTGAAATATACCGATGATACTGACGAGTTGCTGAACAACTGTTTTACAGTTCCGTCAGTAGCTACTCATTTTGCTAGAGAGAAAACCGCGTTTCGTAAATTAATAGTCCATGAATCGATCTCAGGAATTTCGCGTGATGAGTTCAAACGAGAACAAGAATGTGATGAATCCATCAAAACAATAGTTGAGAAGAAATCCTCACTGATTGTGGTGCCCAATTCACCTCTGACCTCACAGGTGAAATAAGTAGGCTGTTATCCATCAAACAGCTAAAGACTACCCCATACCATCCGATGTGCAATGGACTGGTAGAGAAGTTTAATGGTACCCTGAAAAGCATGCTACGAAAGATGTGCGCGGAACGTCCGCAAGACTGGGACCGTTATTTGAACGCTGTTCTGTTCGCGTACCGTGAAGTACCGCAGGAAAGTTTAGGGTTTTCACCCTTTGAACTGTTGTACGGTAGAATAGTTCGAGGCCCGATGCGGATACTACGCGAACTATGGACTGGTGATGTCGCGAACAAGGAAATAAAAACAACTTACCAGTACATGTTAGATCTGCGAAATAAACTTGAGAGTACATGCCAGATGGCACGTGACGAATTAATTAAATCGGGGCGCAGATATGCCAAATATTATAACCGCAGAGCGCGAAATAGGAAATTTGTTGAAGGAGATCAGGTTCTATTGCTTCTTCCAACGAGCTCAAATAAGTTATTAGTCCAGTGGAAAGGTCCCTATGAAGTTAAAGAGGTCAAAGGTGACATGGACTATACAATTGACATGGACGGCAATTTAAAGACATTCCATGCCAACAGGCTTAAGTTGTATATCAAGAGACAGAGCGACAATGTGAATAAGGGGAGTTGAAAATATAGGGGCAGACTACTTGAGTAGGGCATGATGGGACATTTGTATGAATTTACCCAGTATTAAAATCCAGATTGTAGTATAACCAGTGTAAATGTTGTAAGATATCATCAGTAGTTATTTTTCTTCTATTCTGTGTTAGTTTTAAAAATGTGTACATTTTTATTCTTAGGGGGGAGGTATTGTCACAGAACTAGGCGAAAATTAAATTTATTTCTTCTTGAATTACAAACTAATCTCACCATTTTTTTTTTGTTTCATCATACATGCGTTACCTGGGGTGAATAAGTAATTAGAATCACGGGGTGCACGGGAATTGTGCCGTGAATTCTTCTCACCAATGTGAGGGTATATAAGGCAGAATAATTCTGATTAAGATTACGGGTCCAAAAGTATCTTATCAAAGGAAAGATAGCTCGTCATTCTTTCTCCAGCCAAAGGGGTGAGTGTTAAATTTATATTTCGTTTTATTGTGAATTTTATTCAGTTTTATCATTTCATGTAATAATGCCTTTATTACAATGCAGATTTAAAACGTGAAATATTTGGAATTACTAGTCACTATTAGACTTTAAATGCAGTAGCGTAATCTAAATTTTAGATTGTTTTAGAAACAACTATTATTAGTTTGGTTTCTTTATTGTAGCTGATTGTAGCGGAACGTCTCTGATTGTAGCGGAATGTCTCTGAATTGTAGCGGAACGTCTCTGAATTTCTCTGAATTGTAGCTGAATGAGATTGATTGTGCTGTTTAAATTGTGCGATCAAATTGAGGTATCTGACTGTCTGTCTGTCGGATTGTCTGTCCGTCTACATGTGTAAATATCCGGAAATCTAGAAGTCTTAATGTCCGAGTGTCGGAGCTGTCTAGAGGTGTAAACATCCGGGGTGGCATCTAAGTGGTTGGGACCGGTGGTTCTAGTAGATGCTGTATGCTGTCTGTACGTATAACTGTGGTGGATCCGTGAAGGGCAAGTGACCGATATAAGTATTGAGTCAACCCTAGGTATTCGGTGAAGCTGGGCGTGGATTCAATAGTGGGTGAATCGAACGGTTGTACAGGGTCGAGACACATGTGTGTTGCAATTGTCGTACCATTGAATACATTGTTCTATTTACACATTGTTACTATGAATCTCAATTAAAGTTAGCAATTTGATTAAATACATGTATATGTTTGTGCTAGATGTCGCAATCCATACGTGCGATAGTATAGTTTGATGTTTATTTTTGTAATCGCAATTTATACTTTCGTTAATATAACTTTTGCAAAGGTTCCTTGGATGTGTGTATAGTCCAGGAGATTCCTTGGTTCTGTGTTTATTTTGTATTAATATTTAATTTATTTTTGAATGGTGAATGGTTGTGGAGCGTGATTGTGGGTTGAATGCATGAGTTATTGTGTTGATACATCATTATTTTTCATTAATAATTTATTTCATAAATTTACATTATCTTTCACATATTGTGTTTGTGTTGTTCATTTAATCCACCATCCACTCGGTAACAATTCTGTTACAGTGTTGCTCTTATTTGTTTTCAAGCAATGACTGATAATACGACTTTTTAGCTATTTTAATCATACTTGTTATTTTATTTCTCCATACTGTATATTTTGCATGGTTTCCCCTAGCCTTGAATTGGTCTCATGTTTTCATAGCATCTAGTATTTCAGTAGTAAGCCAATTAGGTTGGATTTCATTATTTACTCGATGTAATTTCAGTGGTGCATGCTTAGAGACTACATCCATAAATAAGTCGGTCCACACTCTCAAAGCTTCATCTATGTCATCCAAATTTTGGATCATATTCCATGGAACTTTATACAGGTCATCAAGAAACTGTTCTTCACTAAAATGTTTAAACGATCTGTAAGTGATCGTTTTGTGTGTGTGTTTTTCTTATTTCTCTGGCATTTAATCTTTCTTGTCAAAAAAGTAGGATAGTGGTCACTATGACCAACATTTGGTACATTAATACAAGCCACATTGTCTGGTAGGTTGGTATAAATGTGATCAATAAGAGTGCTTGATTTTTCTGTTACCCTTGTTGGGTCATTTACCATCTGGACTAGGCCTAATGATTCAATAAATTCCATCCAGTTCTCCCTTATTTGAGTGTTGAGAAGGTCCTTATTTATATCAACAAGTATATATGTTTCTTTCTCCTGTGCAAGAACTTTTTCAATTTCTTTCAAAAAATCATCATTCCAGATTGCTTTGGAGGAAGGTGGCCTATAAATGAAACCAATTAGGAATGATTTTGCATTATCTTGAGAAATTTCCACCCAGACGCTCTCAATTTCATGTGACTCCAAGTCAAGTCACCTTTCTGCATTTACATCTTCTCTAATGTATACAACAAGACCTCCCCCCACTGTCTCTCTGACCCTGCGTTATGGTTTATTGTAGCCTTGATAGTGAAATAGATTATCATTGTGGTTAGCATTTAATTTAGTTTCAGTGAGTCCTAAAATATGTATATTAATTTCTTTAGAAAACAACCTTAACTTAATCTGGTCTATTTTTCCCAATATACCTTGTACATTTAGATTTGTTGTTGTAAATGAAGCATTGGCATTCTCCTCTTTGCCAGCTTCCTAGTATGTATAATACAATGCTGTACAGAGACTTTGTTTGTGTCCATATTTATGGCATCTGAAGCACTCAATCTGTTTGCCATGATGGCATACTTGTGTCATGTGCCCAGTTTCTCCACAGTAGAGACAGTACTCTTCATTATAGTGTCTGAAAATGGGGGAAAACATGTTAATATTTCTCAGTAGTTGAGAGGTTCCTTTACTGCTTAAATGAATTTGTCTCTGTCGTAGAGTCTTAGTTTGACGTCCTGGTTCTGAAGAAAGAAAGATGTGTGTTGTGGAATGTACTGTATGTTGAAGTCTTCACATAGGTCAATTATGAGATCATTGATTATTTTCACCCTAGTGTCCACACCAGGAGTTAGTCCTGATATCATTATTTTACATGTATCTGGACTGCAATACCTAGCAGCATAGAGTAGACTTTCAAAATCTGTTCTGATTTGATTTAGTGACCTTCCCTCACTGGCATCATTTCCACGTACTAAAATAATAATATGGTTATATTTGGTAAGGTCAGAATTCATTATTTTGTCTGTAATCTTGTTGATTTTTGCACCTCTTAGAGTCTGGATATCTGTTTTGAAAAGTCTCCTTGGAATTATAGTTTTCAGTATTGAGGAGCCAATTATTAGAGTCCTTTCTTTCTTGGCTTGTGATTTCATCTGTTGGACATTTTTTTATATCAGACACATCTCTTGGAGGAAGGGGTGCTGAAATTGATGTTGCAGTTGTGTGAACTGATTGAGCTGATGTTGATGTTGACACATTTGTCTGAGTACTTGGAAATGCAGTTATTGGTGCAGGTAACAGACTTGTCTTAGCTGAGGGCCATGGGTGGACACTTTCTGCTGTTACAGGTGTGACACGTGACTTGGAGGAGGGTACTATTGTTTGCAATGCAGGTTTACTTAGGGTATCAGTTTTTAAATACATGTTACATTTTCTCTTGGCTGGTATTGGGATTGTCTGCGTCTGAGCATCTGACATTGTTGTCATTTGGGAGTCTGTCTGAATTGCTATTTCACATGAGTTTACTTGCTCATCAATCCTTCCCTGTGCTGACTTAATAGCATGTAACTGTAGTTTTAATTCTTCAATTTGGGCCTCCAAGTTCCTAATTGTTGTTTGATGTCCACACATGCAGAAATCATTAAGGTTTAAGCTATCACAGCTGTGGTCATGATTTATGGAGCATGTAATTTCCTGACACTCTCCAGGGGTGTTAATTTTATTGCCTGAGTTAACTAGGTCAAAGACTTTAGGAGCTGTTTCATGTTTGGTACTACATCTAATTACTGGTGTAGATAATGTACTAATTGGGCTGTCATTGATTGACAGGTATAACCTTTCCTTAGTGTTATGGATAGGGGTGGAGGAGATGGGCTGAGTGGTAATCTGTTTTACATATGTTTCTTCCTTCAGGTCTTAGCAGGCAGTGAAAAAATATTGAAGCCAGATCAAATGGCCTATTCCCTGAATATGGAGTCTACTAGTGGTACTGTAATATGTTTTAATTACATGCAGATTTGTCTCCTCATCATGTAATTGGAAAATTTGACCATTTTGCTTGATGTTACTATGTTTGTGCTCTAGATTTTTAAGCAGAAAGGTATGGACAGCACTTATCATGTGAGGGGAAACTGTAACTGTAACACTTTGAAGATTATATACAACCTGCAGAATCTGTCTTTTGTTCAGTATGGTTGATATGTCCAGAGTTAATGTGTGTGTGTACGTCAATCACCACAGCCTGTAGCATAAGCAATAATAATAATATAATAATACAATTATTTATTTAACTAGGGTAGCTCAGAATACAGATGTTTCTAGTCTCCCTTGAAACCCACTACTACTTTCTACCAGTCTACATGAATGAATCTCACGAACAAAATGTGTAGGATAAGTAAATTCACAACATTTAAAAAAGAATCTATCAGATTAGAAACAATCGGCGATATGACTTAACATTATTTTACTGTTGAGAAATGTTGTTTATTGGGTTTTTAAATTTGTGATTTGAAACAGCTATAAAAATTGGTACAGCATGACATATCATAAATTCACAGATTATTATTATAATGTGACCTTCATGTACATTATTCCAGAATGTATTGTTTTATTGTATCCTTTTTTTCAGATGGACCATCCAATGGTCAGGTGATGTTATCTACCAGCCAGTCAAACCAAAATGTTGAAGATAGCACCATGTTAAACATTACCTGCTCAGCTGACTGCTACCCTCCCTGTAGCTTCACATGGACTGGTCCACAAGATTTTTCTCAGTCTGGTGCTCAGCTTTCACAGTTTGTGGACAGGAACAAAGGAGGGAATTACATTTGCACTGCATCCAATAAGGAGAACTCAATGAAGTCAGCTATGGCTATTGTCACAGTAATTGTGATGTGTGAGTATTCTAGCAATACTAGTCATATAGTTTTGAAAAACTTGTGTAATGGCTTTACTGGTATTAGTCTATCAACAAACTTATTTCCAGGAAGACTGCTAGTATGATTGTTAGCAAATAGGACAATTTACCACTTTCAAAATGCACATTAGAAATCAAACACTTTGACTGAATAGAATCAGTACACCAAGGGACTGTTTTACATGCATCATTCCAGTTAAGTAAACATGTCTGTTATATCTGCGACAAAGTTTATCTTCATCTTTCATCAGACTTCACTTGGATCATTTTATTAAAACTTTCTTTGTTAGTTAGGTGGTTGGTGTAGATGTGCAGTAAGATTATACCTTTTACTAGTATACGGCACAATAACCACTATAACCTCAAAAGGGAATTTAACATGGGAATGGCACTTTGTGATTAATGGGAATTAACATAGATGACATCATGAGATTTATATGACCAAGGGTTTATAGGACAATAGGTTTTTTTATAACGACAAAGGTGTTGATGGGGACAACCATAGACATACACAAACAAATACAGCATAAATGTAAAAATAATTTGGCAATGAATATTATATCTTTTCGAGGCAATGGAGTGACCCTGAAAAGGGTCATTGGTTCTTCTATTTGCTCAATTACTTCCACCACATTCTCACTTTTTTGAGGAAATACATATTTTTTCATCCTCTGGCATCCAGTCTGTATGCCCCATCCTTCTAAATTTTTCTTTGACATTCATCCAATTGTTATTTAGCCAATCAAAGTCTTCCTTTCTCTTCTTGTTTTCTTTTTCATTCTTCTCCTTTGACCAGGTAGCTTTGATCTTGTCCTTTTCCTCTTTCATGACTTTTACAACCATCGTCTCAGCTTTGTTTGAATTGGCTGATACCCATTCCATGCTCCTTTGGGATGAATAAGACCAATCAACCCAGTCCTCTATCTTTTTGAAAAAGTACTGACTTTCACCATGCAATCAATCTCCTCCCTCAATTGACCCACTTTACAATACTTACACAGACACTATGATTGTTCATGTAAGTGTGCATGAGACACTCATTCTGTTAAAAGCATTGGTCTTTTATATCGATACTTCTCAAACTCTATGTAAAGAAAAGATTGTAAAACTTGATTGACTTGGGATGTTTATGAAGCTGTGTGCAGCTTGTGACCTACACCCACACTGGAAAGATGTACGTGGTTGGAAAAGTGTTGACTTTGATGCTTGGATACATGAAGTGTCTGACAATGGCTAAGCCATTTGTAATTGATCCCAGAAAAAAAGTGGACTTAAAACATCAGGTGAAGAATGTGACATTTGAGCCTGTGTTAACCAAGTTGACAGAAGAACCCGACACAGACGACAACTAAATTTATGACAGCAGTACCATTGTTGACATTGACACGAATGAAAAGTTGTTCTCGGATGCGAGAAGTCGTGGGTTCAAGCCCCGACCGAGTCATACCAAAGACTTGCAAAAATGGTTCTAACAGCTGCCTTGCTTGGCTCTCAAAATTAAGAGGTTAGTGATAGGACTGGTCGGCCTGGTGTCAGGATAATATGACTGGGTGGGACATCATGCTACATGTCTGCGGCATGATGTCCTAGTGCTAGACATCACCATAAACTGCCACACTGCAGACATTGTAGCGATATGACTGAAAAATTGTTAAAGATGTTAAAAATCCAAATCACACACACACACACACTCTAGGAGTGACTGAAAACAAAGACAACACATATGACATTGAAAGCATTCTCAATCGAAGAACCCATACGGTAGACAAATGCCAAATCAGAGAAGTGAAAGTGCATTGAAAAGGATATCTTTGAGTTTTGATTTTTGGATTGATGCTTCACAAGTCATCATCTGTAAAAAGAAGTGACCATCATGCCGTTCAACCAAGCAGCAGAAGCAGTGACTGCTCCCACTCAGTGTTCTTCTCTTCAAAATCTACATGTGGATGTGGTGCAGAGAATGTGTGCTTAAAATGCAAATGGTCTTTTTCTGCCAAATCTTTGTGGTGTATGGTCCCATTTGTTTCACCATCACCAATTTGAGTTTGTAACAAGGAGGTTAACAATTGTGGATCATTTTACTCTGTTTCAATACAATGCAATAACTATTTTGTGATGTGAAAAATTGCTCAGCCAGCAGCCAGATTCAACATGGTGGATTGTGGTTCCTTTGTTCTATGGATTTTCAAAAGAATAGGATTACTCATCAGTGGTGGTGTATTCTTTACAAATCAGTAGAAGTGTATTCATTCCAAATTTCAAACAGTAAAGGAGGAATAATATCTTCTATGTCTCTAACATTCAGATTCAATAATTTATAGTTTATATTTTATAAATATTTTTTTTCATTTAATAACAAGCAATTTAACGTCATGCACTATACCTTATACTATAGTAACAGCTATTGCCATAATGTCAACATTCTCACCATCTTCTGACTCTGAACATTTTTCATTTGAAGGATTCTCTGATGTAGAGCAAGATCTTCCTGTTAAGGACTATTTAGAGGGTATCATATATCATGTGAATCATTTAAATTCATCCAATTTTACAATAACATTTTTGACAACTGGATTTTTCCATCAGTTTCTGGAACAAATTAAAAAAGAATTCACTTTTGATTCAACCCAGTCAAAGTTTACTATTACAACACTTGCTGATGGACTAAAATGTATACTTAATTTTAATTGTGCTGCAAGTCTAATAGAAGTTAGAGGTTCAGGGTAAATGAAATGGAAAGACAAGAACTTCACCAGAATGGCTACTAATCTATTTTTAGACTCCCCTACCAGCGAGGATAGTTTCAATTCCACATGTTTATCAGATATAGTGGACTCAAATGAGAGTTGTAGTCATAGAAACCAGGAACTATCTGATGAGAGAGCTGACCCACTTTCTAGGGTTCCTGCAATGAATAGCACTCCAAATATGACCCCTACAGAGGGACCTATTAGAGATCATAGACAGCCCTCTACATGTATGTGTAATACTGACCTGCTGCTGACTGTTATACAAACACTCCAGAAGCAAGTAGGCAAGATGCAAAAACAGATTGACAAGCTAATAAATGAAAAGGTTAAATTAGCTGCCCAGAGAGAGAAACCTCTGACTATCAGCAGACATTCACAAACCATTGGTCCTAAACCTATGTCTCTTAGTAAAAGTGTACAGACACCTGAAGTATTGCCAAAAAAAAAACCCAATGCAATTTTCCAACTCTGTCACTGATTCAGCCAGAAGAAATAAAGCAGCATACAAACCAATATCAATACAAAGTAAACATACTACTTTGCCTTCTATCAGCAAAGATAACATCCTCCTTATTGGTAGTTCCATTTTACATGGAATTAACAACAGAGGACTGAGGCACTGTGTTAGAAAGCATGCCATTTCAGGTGCCAAAATACAGACAATACTGGAAGATATAAAAATATATGATCTCTCCAAGTTTACTAAAATAGTACTCTATATTGGAGGGAACAATGCCAGTGAAGTGACTGATCTAGAAATGTTTGAAGAACTATATGACCAATTACTTAATTACATTCATAAGCAAAATCAAAGCTGTCAGGTTGCATTGTGTGAAATGGCCCCCAGGGGAGATTGTGATGTGTTAGATATCAATGAGGTCATCCGAAGGCTGGCAAGTGAATGGAAGTGTGATATTGTTTACAATTACATGAGTTTCCTGGATGAAGAGGGACAAGTGATGCAACTTCTATTTGGAAAAAGAGATAAGATCCACCTGTCTACCAAAGGGGTGGAAAAGCTGGCCAAAAATATAAATGCAGTTATTCATGTAGTCTGGTCTTACAGTCACATTACAAACTTCATCCATCACCATAAACCTAATGTAGGTCAAAACAACATCAGACAATATGGTCAGCCATATCAATACAGGCAGTACACTATGGGATGTGATTACTGTGGTGAGATCAAACATTCAGCACAGGAATGCAGGCACAGACAGCCATTACAATGCCATCAGTGTGGTAGCTTTGGACACAAAGCCAAAACTCACACTAGATTTATGGAATAGGAAAAGGGCAATGAGGCCATCTCAATTCCACAGGAAGACTCTATTCAACAGGAGGACCAATCTATCTATCAAGGACCGTCATATACACTGGGCATCCCTTGTCAAAACAGATTTGATCCCCTTGTTGATGCATGTTCTGAATGTGGAACCTTACAAGCTTCTTATACATATTCCAACAGGAATGATAGTTCAGATTTATACAATGATTATAAAAGTAGAAAATGCAGTTGTAGAAAAACTAATTTTTTATACAGTAATGATAGTTGTAATGATGATCACTGTGAACATAGTTTTAATACTTTCAATGTCTCCTTGAGTGCCTCTAATAGCATTGATATTAGTCTCTTGAATTTAGGAGTTTCTAGCAAAGGTTTACACATAGGTCATTTAAATATTCAGGGTTTTCGAGGAAAGATTGATCAAGTGAAGTTACTGTTAACCTCTCCAAATAATAATATCCATTTATTTGGACTCTCTGAAACAATGTTAACAGAAAATCAACGTGAAAATTTCTTATATATTAATGGCTATGAAAAACCTTATCGTAAGGATAGGAAAGCAGGTGGTGGTGGGCTCCTTGTGTATGTTAAAACTGGTACTGTTTGTAAAAGACGGGAAGACCTAGAAATACCGGAAATAGAATCCATTTGGCTACAGATCACTCCAGAAAAAGCAAAGCACTATTTAGTAGGTTTTGTGTATAGACCCCCATCATCACATACTGATTGGTGTGAATATTTTGAACTTCAAGTAGATAAAATTTCAAATGAAGAGAAAGAATTTTACATTCTAGGCGATATAAATCGAGACCTTCTCAATGATCAAATAGAAGGGAATTGGATGAAATTTATTGATTCGTTAGGTATGGAGTAACTAGTAAATGAACCCACCAGAGTAACATCTACCTCTAAAACACTTATAGATCATATTTATACCAATACAAAAGAAAATGTTTTGGAAGTAATGGTTCCAAAGATTGGTATAAGTGATCACTTTCCAATTTTTCTAACACGTAAAGTCAATGGCAAATCAACAAAAAATAATATCCATAAATCCATTACTTATAGGTCCTTTCAAAACTTTGATACTTTTAAATTCCAAGAAGATCTAAAACAGATTCCATGGAATACAGTCCAAATCTTTGAGGATATTGATGATGTTTTAGATACTTGGACAGATCTTTTCATTAGTATAGTTGACAAGCATGCCCCTTTAAAAACACACAGGATAAAGAAAGACCATCAGCCAGGCTGGATCTCCCCAGAAATTTTATAAGCAATAAAGCAAAGAGACCAACTAAAATCAGTAGGAAATCAAACTGAATATAGAGTTTGGAGGAATAAAGTTCATAAAATGATACATCAAGCCAAACAAGCGCACTACAAAAAGTTCTGGATGAAAACCAAATAACCCGAAAGCTATCTGAAAAGTGTTTGCAGGTTTTGGTGCAGGCAAATGTAAGCGTAAAGCTGAAATTTTATCCCTCAATAATGAGGGCATTTATACTGATAATCCAAAGGACATCTCAGATATTTTTAACAACTTTTTTGTTCAAATTGCTGAAAAACTTAAAGAACCCAGAACTTCATCTGATCATCTGGAACTCAAACAGTTTTGTGCTAAAAAACTACAAAACAATATAAAATTTGAAATTCCTGAAATGAGTCCAGAATTTGTGTTGAAATATATTAAAACAATGGATGTATCTAAAGCTACAGGATTTGATATGATTGGACCAAGGCTACTAAAAGTGGCTGCACCTGCAATTGTAGAGAGTATAGTTTTCATTTGTAATGAAAGTATTAGGTCTAATAAATTTCCACAAAGTTGGAAAACTGCCAAGGTTATACCATTGCATGAATCAGGAACAAAAGATGATGTAAATAACTACAGACCCATCTCTATCCTTCCTTGTCTCTCCAAATTACTAGAAAAACATGTACATGATTCTTTTCTCAACTATTTAAACACTTACGATCTTATTCATGATAATCAGTCTGGCTTTTGCCAGAATCACTCCTGTGAAACTGCACTTGTATCTTTGATTGATAAATGGCTGAAAGCGTTAGATCAAGGAGAAATGGTAGGCACTATTATGGTTGATTTTCGTAAAGCTTTTGATCTTGTAGACCATGAAATTTTACTTGAAAAACTAAAGATTTATCAATGTAGTGAAAACTCTCTAAACTGGTTTACCTCTTACTTAACCGACAGAGTGCAAAAAGTATCTTTAAATGGTCAACTTTCTCAAAGAAAAAGTATTAATTGTGGAGTACCACAAGGCTCTATCCTTGGACCTCTGTTATTCATTCTATTTATCAACGATTTACCTCTTAAGATTGGAACTTCAATTTTTTCCACTGACCTCTGCAGATGATACTACACTGTCTGAGATTGGTAAAACCAAAACAGTACTTGAAATTAACTTACAAGATGCTCTCAACAGACTTCAAGTATGGTGCAAGGAAAACAGTATGATCATAAATACAGAAAAAATGAAAGCCCTACTAGTTACAACACAACAAAAATGAGCAAGACTAGATAGCGACAAACTTAATGTTTCTTTTGACAATGTGAGCCTTAATATGACCTCTCAAGATAAAATTCTTGGTGTATTCGTAGATAACAATCTTATGTGGTCTATTCACATTAAATACATTTCAAAAAAGGTTAATTCTTATCTTTGGCTACTGAGGAAAATCAAAACATACATTCCTCTTCAGTATAGGGTCATCTTTTATAAAAGTTATATTCAGCCATATCTGGACTACTGTAACGTAATTTGGGGTAATACCTCTAATTCAAACATAACAACACTTATAAGGCTCCAAAAGAGGGCTTGCCATTTAATTCTAGATCAATGTATAGACAATTTTCAGGATGCAATGAATAATATAAAGATTTTAACAATACATGAAAGAATATTTCTTAGAAAAGCCAAATTGATGTATAAAGTATCCAGAAAATCCATTCCTGTCTATCTAAGCAATATCTTTCACCAAAGAGATACTGATGGTACTCCAAATTTAAGGTCCATAAGAATAAAAAATTACATTATACCAAGGCCAAAGAAGGAATTGTTTAAAAAAAGTTTTCAATATACTGGTCCAGTAGTATGGAACAACATTCCCAGCAACATAAGGCAGGCTCATAGCATTTCTACTTTTCATAATCAATGTCTTAAATGGATGAAATCTTTAGAAAATTGAACAGTGCTAGTACCAAAAAAAAAAAAAATACTGCCTGCTTGTCTGTATTTTTGCATCATTTTCAAAGCTGAATGTTTCAACGCAGAATGATATTTTATGTTTCTTATATGTTTGTGTTTTTTTGCAGATGCCTGTGCATGTGTTCCAGGCTTGATACTTTGAAATTTAAAATTCTTTAATTATTTAGCGTTGAGCCAGACTCTTCACATTATGTTGTATGTATTGTATATATTGTACATAACAGATAGAAGGCCTCAAGGTATATTAGTTCTGTAACTAATTGAGTTACCTTCTCTAAATAAAGTCTTTATTATTATTATTATTATTATTATAAATAACCATTGTTACTTAACTTGCAGTTCCATGGATGTGTTTCCCAACAATACCTTGTGCTGTTTCACAGCCAGATTACCTCAGGCCATCTAGCTAGATCACAAAGCGCATTGAGAAGTGGCTTTGGTAGAAATCATTCATCCCACTCAAATCCTAAATATCACCAAAAGTCAAAACTCTTTCATGGTTGAGATCCTGAATGAACAAGTGCATCAACACTTGGATACAAATGATCCTCTGGTTTATGAATTCAAAAAACCATCACCATCCAATCCTCAAATATCTATAACATGAGAATCTGTGGGGTATTATTTTAACACTCAAAATGTGGTGGAAACAATTGCTTCCTTGGCGAACGGTTTATCAATGTCCTGGTTTTCTCATCATCTGGACATGTACCTTTCGGATACCCAAAACTTTGGCCATCATTTTTTGTCTTGAGTTTTATGTTATTTTGGGTGGAGTCACCAATAATGGTCCCAAGAAAATCCATCAACAGCATCAAGGAGTGTTTCAAGTATTTGAAATACCTTATGCAACTGAATGAAGGATTGGATTTGATATTTGTCTACTCACGTGAAGGGAAACATAGCTATGCCATAACTAAGAGTCATTCCTTTCAAAGTGGAGTCTGCCATGACTGCTTACGAGGAGAGTGGAAACATGTATTATGTTCACCGAGAATTTGTACATCCTCATTATTTGCCTGCCATAAATCGTAGTTTGACAGTGTCAACATTACTATAAAAGAAGATCTAGGACAAAATATTCCATTCTTGAAAGGAAAAGAGTTGGTGAAACTACATTTAGGAAAAGATTCTTTAGCGACTTGTAAATGATGTATTATATGTACCAAGGAGTCGCAAGAAAATGAAGACATAGTTTAGGAGATATGCTGAAATCTGCATTTTGTTCCGTGACTCCTGTCTTGAATCTGATGGTGACACAAGGATTGCATGCTTTGAATGATGTCGCTTTGACACAAGTGAAAGATTTTCTCCAAATTGTCATCATCAACTAATAAAATCCGAAAGAAGCCTTCTTGAGAGCAAAAATGTGTTGCTTCAAACTGGAAAATACATTTTGTGTTGCCGAGAGTCTGCTTTAAATGTGCTGCACACTGCTGACCACGGCATTTCTTCTTCTTTCACTCCACAACAAAGACAAAGCAGAAAGAGATGATGGAAACACGTTGTCATAAAGACAAAGGAAAGAAGAACAGCCCAAGAATTAGATGTCTTTGATTATTAAATGGGAAAATGATTCACCGAGATTCTTGTGAATGTTTGAAGTCGGAAATGGATATGTTTGCCATTCCACACACCATGATGATGATGCAAGAATCCCAAATGGGTACAATTTTATCCTGTCTTGTGTTTGATGACCTCAGTCCCCATCAAATTTGAAATCAAAGGACAGACTGAAGATTAAATCATTCTGAATAGCAGTTACCTGTACCTGAAAGTCCAAGTTCTTAAAATAGATGATACCTAGAAAATTTCTTGATGTTCTAAAAAGAAGGCAAGAAAACTCCTCTGGATGCTTGCAAAGTGTGGAAACCTGACACTTCGGAGAAATTCAATGACAGGCACAGCAGAAGATAACTGTCCTCACAATGTGGGATTTAACAACTGTCAAAAGAAAATCCTACTAGGGCAAAGTTTAGAACTGATGGGTTGCTTGCATTTGGAAATGTGGTTGCGGGACAGGTATTTGTTGAATGGAGTGGCCTGAGATTGAATTGAAGCAGTACCGATTTACATTTGATGATTAAGTGGAAATGTTACCCAAAGTGGAAATTCGCATCAGTCACACTTTGAGTAGAACAACTGTTCAGTATCCAATATGATGAGTGGAAGTGAAAACCTTTACTATTGCTATGGGACTCTGATCGAAGAGCAAAAGTCATCTTTTCCAAGGACAAATGGCATAATCAACAATGAATCCCTCAAAAGAGTCATCACTGCCAATCCAAGAAGAAAAATTGGAAGAGTATCTATAAATAAATTCCTTTGTACAAATGCATTAAGATAGATTAGTTATTAGCTAATTGTGTTACCCTCTTTAAATAAAGTCATTATTATTATTATTATTATTATTATTATTATTATTATTATTATCTGGATGATGCTTGGAGTCTCATCTTGGAAGAAGCAGTGATGTATCAGTGTTATAAAGAATTGGATGACTCTTCCTCCCCTCCATTGACTTCTGGAGATCCAACGCATTGAATCCCTTTGTCCACATATAGACATTAAGCGTAGAGCCATATACTTGATTTTCAAGGAAAGAGTCGTGATTGAATTGACATCTTATCATTACCTATGAAAAACAAAATAAGTACCTGGGAACTTCATTGCTTTTTGACAAACAATTATTACGCAGCTTCTTGGAATCCTCTTGTGTGCACTAAAAATGAACTTCCTCATCGCAAACATAAAGACATTTAAGCTTATGTCATCAACACTAATAAGAGTCGTCGACCAGGAACTCATTGAGTGACAATCTACTTTCCTAATAACCAAAGTGTGGAGTACCACCTTTTTGGAAGACCACATCATCGGCGCTATGAGAAGAAATTCAGCTATCAACCAGGATCCAAGTGGGTGGCCATCTACATTCCAAACAATCACAGTAGAGTATATCGATTCTTAGGAATTAATGCCTTTTGGAAGATGGCATCATCAACTTTATGAGAAGAAATGAAAGGACAATTCAATTCAATAATGTGAAATTACAAGGCACATATTTCATGGTGTATGGACAATATTATGCAGATTTTCTTCATCAACGCTGTCTTGTATACCCCTTAGAACATTTAATGACTCATTTTGACAGTGACTATTCTAGAAACGATGACAAAGTAGAAAGATGGTTTTGCAAACATAGTTTTTTTTTATTGTCTTTAGTTTGGAAATATACTGTACACTGATGGCCAAATGATGTCAATCAGTGGAAGTAAAGTTTGACTCCACAAAGTTGTCAACCTTCTAAATATGTTCCTGTTTGAAAAAAATTGTTTACTTGCTATTCTGTATTGGAGAAGTTTTCTGTTGTGAATAAAATATTGTATTTTTGAAAAATGGTGTATGATGTTTATCTTAAATTGACACTATATGAATATGTGCTCTTGTACCTCTCTCTATCCTTCTGTGTCATGTTAGCAATTGCGTTCCGACAAAACCAAAGGGATGTTTTCAATTGTGTCTGCGCTTGAGGCATATAACACAGCACAGTCACCAGTCTTCTGATCTATTGTTGACTTGTCAACTGATAAACATTACTTCAAAATTATCAAGCTGAATGAGGCTGATGTGCATTTGCTTTGTGTCAGGCAGAACCTGATTCAGAATCCAGAAGAAACAGAGAATATCAGGATGTTAAAAATAACATAAAACTTAATGGAAGAAACCTTTTATGAGGAAGTGAAGCAAGAAGAGGAAAAGTGAACAGAGATATAGACAGTAGAAGCAGCAACAACAACAACAACAGGAGCAAGAGAGATGATTTCTGGATCTTTATAATGGACCCCCAGATATGCTCCCAGGTTGCAAAATTGCGTGATTCTTGCAAAACAATCATTGGTCACACAACTCAAAACCAATGGGGGTATGGTCACACAAATTATTTGTGGTTCCCTCAATTTGTTGTACCCAATGCATGCTATTTCTTTTATTAATGACAGAAATTAAAAATGACAGTTTGTGAAAATTAAGTCTTAGTTGTCCATTTTGCCAGTGATCTGATTTAAGGTATAATGAAGTAGATACAGTGTTTCTATACAAGCAAATCTAAGATTGAGAATGGCTGCTGTTTTTATAGCCAGGTTCCCTGGCCAATATATAAATACTGCCCATTTTGTGTAATTATATATGTATATATAACAGGGGACTAGTCTATCTTTTTTTGCCAAAATTATTGAGGGGTTCTGATTTAATTGAACCCTAGAGTTGTAAGACATTCTGATCCATTGATCAGCCATACTAGAAATGTATAGTGTAACAAACAGCAAGCTTAAGTATGCTGAAAAGGAAGATAACAGATTTTATTGCAGTAAGATCATCTGCTATAGACAACACAGATCATCTGCCACGATCAATACTAAAGAGCAAGAGGAAAGCTCTTAAGTCCCAACGCAAAATAAACACTTCACAAAACAGTGCACATAACTTGCTGGCACCTCGTCATCAGGATATGTAGAAGGGGAACCAAAAGCTGAGAAAAAGAGAAGAAAAAAAAAATCAAAATTCCAAGACAAGTGATTGAGTACCTACAACTGGTTAAGGAATGAACCAAAAGGAGGGATGTTATGTGTTTTGTGTCAAGAATATAAGAAAGACAATCCATTGACAGATGAAAATAGTTGCACAAATTTTTGAACATCAACTTTGACACGACATATGCATTCGGCAGATCATGTCCAAGCAGTTAGGGAAAGTGTGATACAGGAGGACTTCCAGTCATCATGAGTACATGCAGTTTCAATAATGTGGAAAAAAGTGATGCTGTCATTTGTGCCAAATGAACAGCATATTGCCTATGAGAACCTGCCAGTTTGGAAATATTCTAATCCAACTAAGTTGAAGAAGTGGAGTGAGAAAAAACAGATTCAAATTTTTACTAGCTCAGCAAACAAAATTAGTTATGCAGATACCTTATATGCTTGTTGTGAAATAAGTGTTTTAAGATCGATTCTTGTATTAAATTACATATGCACATTCTTTATAATACTGTTGTTTACCCATCAGCTAGACCTGCCTCAAATCCCCCTCCCCTGGAAGTACTTATGTACCTCTCTTAAAATATTCCTGGCAACATTTCTGGACACCATGGAAGCAAGCCTTCCAGTGGGAAAACCTGCAACGAGACATGGCATTCCTGGCAGACATTAAGAGATTGCCAAAACTAAACAAAACAGCCCATTTCAGGTTTACCCAGATCTCTAGAAAAGAGACTAATCAATAGCCAAAAATATTTTTGTTTGTTAGTGTGTTGGTGTTGATAAGCTTGAGTATCAGGATGTGTGTGTGTCTCTGTGTAAAGGTTTATAGATGAGTCTATGAACACTTCATACCCTTTCATGTATAGTGTGTGTTTGGTTGGTTTGGTGTATGGTTGTATGTATTAGTTGTAGTATAGTGTGTTTGTATGTAAAGAATGAAGAGAGTGTTTCATTTAAGTCTGCGCGGTACATGTTTTAAATGTTAGGGTCTTGTGTATGTAGTATATTGTACTAGAGGGGGCCCGGAGTGGCTGAGTGGTATAAAACGCTCACTGTTATGGATCACTGCCATCTCACCAGTCTGCGTGAGTTCGAGTCTCCGTCTCTGCCAATGTAGGTACATGAGAAAGCTTGCCATTAGCTTCTCATGGGTTGTGGTTCTTTCTGGGGTTTTCCCTGTTTCTTCCTCCACCATTTTTACTGGCCACCATGTATAGCCTATCTTGTGCTGAAAAATGGTATTAAACCCTATAACAACAACAACAACATATTATACTTTGTGTGAGGGGTGTTTTCCTTCACATCCATTCTTCAGTAATATAAAGCAGAGTGCTCGCCAGTCCAATTACCCTTCATTGACAGAGTGCTCGCCAGTCCAATTACCCTTCATTGACATGTCAACACTGAAAAATAATCAGGCTACAGAAATTGTTAGAGCTCCAGATGCACCTGGAATATGCTCATCACCTAAAATATGAGCTAGCTATGGAGGCAATACATTAAGTGGGGAAAATAAAAGAAGACAAAGGAATGAAGAGGAGGAAAAAAAATGTCGGCACTACCCCATCTGATGATGGGGTAGACCTGTCATGTCAAACATCTGGCGAGGACACCACCACCACAGCAGAGAAGAGTAGTTATTCTGCAGAAAAGAGGACTGAATTTTGGAATTGCCATTAGCACATAGACCCCTATCACCACAGCAGCATCCATATGCACGGTGACAAATGCAGAGGGAAATTGGAATCTTCCAAGTCCCTCAAATGGAGGATTGGGGTTCTGAAGCCACTCATCCCCTGTCTGCACTCGCTAATGTTAACATTTCATGGGAGAATGACTTGAGTCGTCACTGTGAGTATGGTGCCTGGCCTGGAAGGTGCGGCCATTAATCAGGTGCATTGGAGGACAAAAGGCCAACCACCAGCATCACAGAGGGCCATTGTCTCCCAGATTGAAAATTAGGATATGGAGTTGGTGAGACAGAGGCAAGAGTGGGAGCCTCAGTGACAACAACCACGAGTGCCACAACATTCACAGGCAGTCATCACATAGTGGTGAGAGAAAGAAGCTTCAGAATCCCTCCGACTGATGATTGGGATATTGAAGCCACCCATCCCCCATCTGCACTCTCTAATGTTAGCATTGTATGGGAGAATGAATGGAGTGTGTGTGTGCCCGTCCTAGAAAAGACATACTATTCAGTTGCTAAAAATATTTTTTTTTGTATATTAGTGTGTTGGTATTTGGAGGATTGGGATACTGAAGCCACCTATCCCCCGTCTGCACTCGCTAATGTTAACATGTCATGGGAGAATGACTGGATTTGTCTTTGTATGTGTGGTGCTAGGCCTTTAGGCATTAACCAGGTGCACTGAAGCAGACATTTTGTTTGCTTCAGTCCACCTGGGTGCAATATTGATTGTCAGAAAAACACACTCTAACCCTTTTCAGAGCCAACAGATGTCAAGAAAACAGGCTGATCAATTTGCCCCAAAAAATGATTGTGTATGGATGGGTTTGTTTCTTTGTGTGTGTGTGTGTCCTTTTTCCCTCAAGAAAAGCAATATCTCCCAACTTTAATGTGTGTTTGTATGTGAGGGTTTAGTGTTGTGACTATAAACATTTACTAACCTTGCTTGTGTTATTGTATGTATTTGGTATGTGTGGTGATTGTATGTAATTTTGTCGGGTATATTTTTTAAAATAGGTTTCCCTGCTCCAATATAAGTTGGTATAGACTATAGTGTGTTTTGTTTGTAATGTGTTTGTATGTAAAATATTGAAAAGAGAATTTCTGTTAGGTCCATGCTACTATCTCTTTTGGATGTTTTGTACGTGATGTGTAGTTTTTGTGAGGGGGTGTTTTCCTTCACATTGGTGCTTAAGGTATATCAAATGTAGCATTCAACAGTCTGGCTACCATCGTTGAATCATCAACTATAAGAATGAGCGCAGTGAATGATAATTGCTTGGTATGTGGTAGAACAAAAGTGCCTTTTATTGGTGGTATCCTGTCACCCAAAACATGTGACAAGCCAAATGACAGCTCTAAAGCAGCCAGGGAGCTGGTCAAAGATGTGCTCGAGTAGGAAGTAAAGAAGATGAGAGGAATGATGACCTTTGAATATTGTAAAGTGGGTCAGTTGAAGGAGGCTATTGATTGCATGGTGAAAATCAATTTTTTTCTCAAAAAGATAGAGGACTGGGTTGATTGGTCTTACCCATCCTCATGGAGAGTGGAATGGGGATCAGCCAATTTAAACAAAGCTGAGACAATGGTTGTAAGAGTCATGAAAGAGGAAGTGGACAAGATCAAAGCTACCTGAGCAAAGGAGAGGAAGGAAAAAGAAAATAAGAAAAGAAAGGAAGACTTTGATAGGCTAAATGAAAATTGGATGAATGTCCAAGAAAAGTTTAGACGGATGGGGCATCCAGACTGGATGCCTGAGGATGAAAGAAGATGAATTTCTTCCAGAAAGTGAGAATATGGTGGAAGAAATAAAAGAAGAAACCAACAGCCCTTTACAGGGGTACTCTATTGCCTCGAAAAGATATACTCATTGCCAAATTATGTTTTTCTTTGTGTTGTATAAGTATTTGTGTATTTCTGTGCTTGTCCAAATCAATCCCTTTGTCCCTATAAATACCCTATTGTCCCTATAAAGCCTTGTCCCTCTAAATCACATGAAGTCACACATGTTAAGTTCCCACTGACCCCCAGATCCATTCCCATGTTAAACTCATGTTTAAGGCTATAGGTCCATTCCCATGTTAAATTCCTGTTTGAGGCTTATAATAGTGCCATGTTTTAGGCTATTGTGCCATTACATGGAGGATTTTGTTTGAAACTTTGTAGACTAGCTGTGTGGTTGGTGTAGATGCACAATGATGTTTTAAGGAGAAATTCTTGAAAAATTGTCAGAAAGAGTGTATTTAGCTCATCATCACTTCTCTCACAGAATTTTATTGAAATTTTGTGGAAGGTTAGATATGCAGATGTTTTGGATGTGCAGTAAGGTTTCATTTTTCATCTGACCCATTTTGGCAGAAATGTTAGCAAAAATATTTCCCAAAAGGTATATTTGTTTGTCATTACTTCTCATCCGACACCATTTGGAGAATTTGTTTTATTTAAACTTTTTTGGCTACGTCTTTAGTTAGCATACATGTGTCATAAGGTTTTGCTTTCTTTCTCAGGCCCATAAATCATAAATTTAAGTATAATGAGTGGTAATTTTCCAGAAAAATTGAAATTTGCAAAGGTAACACCTATCTTTAAGAAAGTAGATAAAGAGGATCCAGGAAATTACAGACCAATATCAATTCTACCTGTATTGTCAAAACGTTTTGAAAAGCATGTAGCCATTCAGGTCTGTAAATTTTTTTGAAACAAACTCTTTATTTCATGAAGCACAATCAGGATTAGAAAGTACCACTCATGCCAAACAGAACTTACCAAATTAATTGATCTTTGGCTGAAGGAAATGGATAATGGGCATATGACTGGGATTGTTTTCCTTGACTTCAAGAAAGCTTTTGATCTTGTTGATCATGAAATTCTGCTACAAAAGTTAAACTGTTACAGGTTTGACAATCCTTCTTTAAACTGGTTTAGATCATACCTAAACCAAAGGTCTCAACAAGTAAGCATTGGCAGTATTAGCTCTCAAACTCACACTATTCATTCAGGAGTCCCTCAAGGCTCAGTTTTAGGCCCTCTCCTCTTCCTTATCTATGTCAATGATCTACCATTAAATGATGAATCCACCAATACATAATTGTTTGCAGATAATGCAACCTTGTATACATCTAGTTCTGATACTGAAGTTATCCAAACAAGATTAAACTCAGATCTTATTAGAGTCCAAAACTGGGCACAACAAAATAGGATGGTAATTAATGAAGGTAAAACAAAATGTATGATTCTGGGGATGACACAAAAGCTACACAAGTCAGGGAACCCAAAACTATCTCTTGCAATAAATAATCATCCATTAGAAAATGTCAATCATGAAAGGCTTGTAGGTGTGTCCATAGATAATAATTTATTATGGAATGACCATATTGATAAGCTTTGTAAAACACTGTCATCCAAAATTGCCCTTCTCAGTAGAATCAAGAAATATTTACCTATGGAAACTCGCAATCTATACTACAAGATGTATATTCTTCCAACAATGGATTACTGTTTTAATGTATGGGGAAACTGTGCTAAATCTGAGCTTGACAGGATTTATAAACTCCGGAAACGAGCAGCACGTGTAATTTTAGATACATCTGTTGACCATCCCTCAAAAGCGTTATTTACAGAACTCAAATGGTTCACAATATATGACAGGATAGATTTTCACAAGGCAGTTCTTTTATATAAATGTCTACATGGAACTGCACCAGAGTATCTTCAGGACTTATTCAGGCCTTTTTCCACACAATACCAGTTGAGATCAATCTCACATGGAAACCTTCTAGTACCAAAACCAAGAACAGAGCAATTAAAAAAGAGTTTTCAATACTCTGGTACATTTCTGTGGAATAAGCTTCCACTACATGTAAAATCGGCTGAAAATATTAGAGTATTTAAGAAGAGATATCAGGAGCATGCATGTGTTTCTAACAGATAATGGAATTTAGTATTTTAATACGAAACATGCTAATATAAGCACTAATTATTGCTTCTTCACACAATGTGCATTTGTTATATTTTCATTAAGAGGGCCTCAAGGGAGAATAGTCCTTGACTAATGAGTCACCCTCTATAAATAAAGCATTATTATTTATATTATTATTATTATTGTAACTCTGCTGGTCATAGACCTGAATATGTTACAGAGTAGTATAGCCTGTTGCCGTAGTTCGTCATCCATGTCATTAATTCTAAGTTTGTAATTCCTATTCCTCCTAAACTACTTGGAGGATTGCCATGACACTTTTGACGCAGCTTCATCCCAAGGTGTAATATATAAAAATCTCCTTTACACCCATCTTGAAAATCTTGTTATTACTACTCTTCCAGAATAGAACGTGATACCAGTATGGAGTTTCCACTGGAAGGTTTCTTATGATATCTAGCTGGTCCTGAATGAAAATGTCATGACTGGGCATCCAATATGGTCACATTGTGACTATCATAAAATTCATGTTTTTACTACTCACCTGAATGGATGGTTATATCTGTATGAAGTTTTCACTAAAAAAACTGTATGACATTTAGTTTTTCGTAAATGAAAATGGTGTTGATCTTTTTTCAAATATGGCCACCACATCAGTCATCTTATAATCTTAGTTATACTCACTAGATCAGGCATGTGTATCTTGCAGCCTGTAGGTTGTATCTGGCCCATGATCTGGTTTTATTTATGTCATATTAGGTGCGGCTTTAAACAATGTGTGTCCAACCTGCGTCCCAGAGGAAGTTATGCATGCTTGTCCTTGATGGAAAATCATTATGTCAATAGGGGTTTCCACCAGATGACTTTTTGTAATGTCTAGTTTGATACTGAATGAAAATGGTGCCAATCTTAAATCAAACCTGGCCACCATGGCAGCCATCTAGAAGATCTTGTTTTTACTACTCCTAAATGTCATATTAAAATATTAATGGGTTTTAAACTAATTAACATGTCTAGTTGGCCCCAAATGAAAATATGCTAATCAGTCTGGCTGCAAGTATGGCCAACATGCCAGCTTGCAAATCTTCCTGTTGCTACTGTTTCTAAATGAAAAGTTATATTAACATGGAGTTTTCTCCTGAAGGATTCTTATGTCTAATTCTCACTGAATAAAAATAACTCTGATCTGACATCCAGTATGGCCAACATGGTAGCCATCTTGAATATATTTTTTTATTGCTACAATTCCAAAACTGGTGGCCATATAAATTTGGCGTTTTCACCAAAGTACATCTTATGATATCTTGCCATATCTAGATGCAAATGGTGCCATGTTGAAATGCCATATGGAGGACATAATGATTATATTGAAAATGTTGTTACAAATTCTCCTGAATTAATGATCATATTGAGGCTTTCACTAATATCTTCTAATGGTGTGTAGTTGGTCCCAAATGGTGCAGATCTTACATCTAGTATGGCTGACGCTGGAGCTAAATTGAAAATTGTATCACTGAAGAATATTAGAGATGGTTATAACACTCAACTGTTACAAGAAAGAAACAGTCTTATCTAGAATTCCAGGCAATTATTTTCTTGCAGTAAAGCATCGGACTCTTAAAGTGAATCTTGTTAGGGACATTTATTGAAGAATTCTTTTTGTCATTTCTTTATCTTACCTGATTCATTTAGACATTCACGTATGTGGCATTTGCAAAGGTTGGGGTGGGGTACTTCCAAAATATTAATTAAAATATTATGGAAGTTCCACCTGGCTCGTGAATAAATTTTAAATTAATGACCAAATAGGTATACGGCTCTGAGCCCCCAGTCAGCACTGCCGATGGTTAAATTATATATATAACTAGAAGATGAAATTCAAATAAAACAATTTAATAAAGCCTATAGATTTAAATGATACACAATCACTCGTCCTTCAAGTGATAGCCTATTTCATCTTATGATTTTCAGTGTGAGTTCGATTTTCCACCTGGCCTTTGGTTGTACTCATCTATTTATTCGATCCTCTCACTCCTCCTGGATTTCACCTCTCCTGACTTCTCTCCTTCCTTCTCTTTCCTTCCGTTTCTCTATCAAGACTATTGGGACCACTTTCACTGGTCTGTCCCTGAAGCTTCCTCTCCAGATTTCCCTCTTTCCTACTCTTTCTTCTGTCTCTAACGGCGACACTGGGACCACTATCACTAGTCTGTCCCTCGAAGCTTTCTATGAAAACCACAAGACGTTAACATATGGTTTATCGAACCTCACCTCACACTAAATCATCAATTAACCATCAGATAAGGCTATTACGTTTTAGGTCACGCATACATACACATCAAAATTCCCACACACTCTTATAGGGAACAATGGCGTAATAGCACGATATCATACATATATCAATACATCGTATTACATCAGTATATCTAATATATATATATATATATATATATATATATATATATATATATATATATATATATATATATATATATATATATATATATATATATTTAATCTCATTGAACTTACAATATTACAACAACCAGACGAATGTCTGTACCATACACTTCCACAAGCGTACACAAATATTCAAATATTCATATTACCAATTTCTCACAGTGCAACCTTTCCAAAGATACCATTAAATTGCATGGATAAGGTGCTATTGTACTATAAAATAACCACATAGCGAATAATAATATTAATTCTTACGATGGCTAGCAAGCAATATGGTTCTTTACAAATATGAACTTATTCTTCAAAATATACAAACATATCAACATCACAAAATAATTATTCCTACTACAGTTTTAGTAATAATACGTATATATACGATCTACAATTAAATGCAGTCGCAGACAGCAAAGATCGAACAAATAGCTCACTGACCTTTTTAGAAGTTACACTTAGAATTCTGTTCCTAAGGTTTTTCCACCAATTAACATATGGCCGCACGGAGTTCCAATTCACGTAAGTTCTCTGTAATGACGATGGCAACTAACACTTGCCGGCAGGGTTAAAGATAATATACTTTAAAATAAATCAGGGTCCCACCCCTATCTCGATTCTGATTGGGTAGCGCTGGGGCCCTATCCACTCGACTAATTCAATCTGGCGGTCAGTCAGCGTATCCAGAAGATAGGGCACGCCCACTCCTTCTGGCAGCTTCCTTGATGTACAAAACATCCTTCCAGCCCAAGGTGCTAATTACACTTCTGACGGGCTTGGTTCGGCTTCCTCCCTAGTTACGGCAAACTTACGTAAGGGATGGTGTTAGCCTGCGGTCATGTTTAACAATAAACAGTGGCTTGTCCGACTTACTTGATCACACATGGTTCTAATTTAATTTTGGGTCGGGCCAACACCACAATGTACTTCATTGAAGACTAAGGATATTGTTATTGACTGTTGTGTTAGTTTTGTGTCTCTGTCTGTCCATCCATGACAAAGATTGTCATTTCTTCTTTGAAGTTTCATAAAAACTATTTTTCTGGGTTCATTTTGAAAACAAAAGGAATTAGCCATCATTTGGCCGATTGTAACAGTTACGTTTCCTGCTTTCAAAAGTTGGTTGATGTGGCTAGTCATGGTCAATGGTGGCATAGATAGACTAACAAGTAAATCTCAGTTTTTTAATTTTTTTTGTTTGCTTTGGTTTGTTTTTTGTTTTTTTAAATTCCTTTTTGTTTGTTGAAATTTCTGGTGTCTGAGCAATGTTGTCTTCCAAACATGCATCAGAATTTTTTGAAAAAAAGGCCTACAGGTGTTCTGTTTTGACAAGGATTACTACAAAAACAATATGTGTTATAAAGGATTTAATTTATGTGTTATATAAGATTTAATTCAATGAGTGAAAAGAAGAAGAATTTTACTTTTATCCACAATGAGAGGTAAGTCGTCTGAAAGATCCATTATGATATAGTGCCTTGCCCGGTTGATCTCAGCTACCAGAAATGCTAAAAAAAGGAAAATAAATCACAATTTGTGACATTGCCAAATAAATGTTTTACACAATATTTTCTGTACTTTTAAGAAGAAATTATTTTTTTTTGTGTACAAGATAAATACATGTATATGAAATTGCAAGAGCCACACCACCTATTCCCAAAGGCTTGGATGTGGGATGGTATTGCATTTTCCACAATGACAAGGATTAGATTGATGTTGATGTGGCATCATTTGTTTTGGTGCATTTCACTTTAAGATATTAGATTAATTACCCACTTGGAATCATGGATATCAACATCATGCCTGTTTTCTTAGTGTGAGTTGAATGCCTGATCTTGAAGATCACACATCCACCATTATCATAACTTATCCTGCCATTTAAGCAAGTAGAAAAATCTTGTCTGTTCTGTGTTTCTGAATCAAGGCTGAAACATTTACAAGCAGACTGTGGTGGGCAAATTTCTACCTGGTGAGGGCAGAAGTGCTTGGGTGGTGGGGGGTGGTGGTTTATAATCAGGTGATTTTTGGCAGAGTTGTTTTTGTTGATGCTCCCAGGATTATTTATGATGTAATTTAAATCATTTTTTTTCCTGTCAGCTGTGTAGGGACCATACTACTTGGCCTGAAGAGGATTTTGTGGTATGGGCAAGAGAGTTAGGACTGTATCACCAGGCTGAAAACTCCTTTCCTTCGAGTTTTTATCATTTCTTGACTTCATTGATTGAGTAGAGTGCAGATTATTTCTTACAACCCCACAAGCGTTTTACAACTTCTATTTAAAATTGAAAACTTAATCAAGAAGATTAATTTCAGTATCTTCATTAGAAAGAAGTTTCTCTTTCAATAACTTCAATGTTCCACGCACAGTGTGTCCAAAAACCAGTTCAAAGAGACTGAAGCCTAGAGATTCTTGAACTGCTTCCCTAACAGCAACAATAGTAAATGAATGCCTTCATCCCAATTTTTACCTGTATCAAGACAATATGATTGAATCATATTTTTCAAAGTCTAATGGAATCTTTCTAATGCCCCTTGGTTCTCAGGGTGATAGACAGAAGATTTAAATTGTTGGATACCTAATTCATACATAGTTTGCTGAAAAATTCCAGTCATGAAATTTGAGCCTTGATCAGATTGGACAGATTTTGGGAAGGCCAAATTGAGTTAAAAACTTTATCAAAGCTGTTACTATTGTTTTAGATTTAATATTCCTCAAAGGAATAACCTCTGGAAACCTTGTTGACGCATGCATAATGGTCAACAGGTATTGGTTACCAGACTGGGTCTTAAATAAGGGACATACACAATCTACCATAATTCTGCTAAATGGTTCATCAAATGCTGGAATAGGTTGCAGATGAGCCTTCGGTATCTTCTGATTGGGTTTTCTTACCATTTGACAAGTTTGACAAGATCTACAGTATTTGGCAACATCACTTTTGATTTTTGGCCAATATAAGTGAATCAAGATCTTGTGATAAGATTTTTTAATCCCTAAATGACCAGCAAAAGGAGTTTCATGGGTCAGACTAAGTATTTCCTGTCTGTAAGGTTTTGGATCTACAATTTGATAGTTCATTGGCCACTCATCATCAGCAGGTACCTCGGGAGGTTTTCATTTTCTCATAATTTCATTTTTAATGAAATAACAGACAGGAACTTCAGTTGCTTCACTTTCACTAATGGCCCTTTGAAACAAACAAGAGATCTCAGGATCTTTTTCCTGTTCGAAGACAAGTGAAAGGTTTCCACTTTTGATGACATTTTAGAAAAAGCTTGCTGATTTCACTAAAGATTTCAAAAGCTAGAGGAATTCAAATTTAAAAAAACAAAGTTATCTTTAAGCCAAATTAAAAAATCCAGGATGAGCACCCAATTCTTATGTTATGAGTTTAGACTCAAATAAACAGTAACAGAAGAAAGAGTGAAAACAAGCTTTAAAATTTTTTTAACATAATTTATTTCCCTGGAAAAACACTATAAAAATGAAAAAATAAGAACTGTTTTAAGAATCAAATCCAAAAATAATCCAAGAATAATCCACAAATTAAATATTAGAAGTCCTGGCAATGAAATGTTCTAATGAATTCAAGTTGGAGCCCCGACGAAAAATCCAAAATGGAAGGCGATGAAGTATACTGTAGTCAGTATAGAGCTGATATGTACAGTCCTTTGTTATTCCACAGTCAATAATATTTCCTGTGCTTGAATTTACAAATAAAATTTGAATCAATGTCTTTGTCCAAGAATTCTGTATGAGCAGTAAAATATTTCCAGGAGAAAGAATTAATCTTTTTGAATACAAACAATTCAAATCAAAATTAACATGTAATTCCCAAACTGGTCAGAAACACACACTTTCCAGTGAAAAGGAAAAGCCCCAACTGATGAAATATCTCTATAAACAAAGTTTATACAGTAACTTGAGACACAGAACAGCTTCTCGGGGTCTAAGGGCACGTAGCACAGTAATGCCTCGATTTCACCTACACCATTTATACACCAAAAATGAATTGAAATAAAGTTGTTTACTTGACCCCTAATCAAGGCCAGGAACTAATTCAAAAATAGAAACAGTGTTTCTAATATTAGGTATTTATGAAAAAATTCAGGTCAAACTGAATTTTCAGGAAAATATAAAATTCCTAGTAAGCAAAATTACATTGCATTGACATATAATGAAATTAAAAATAAAAAAAAATTTAAACTTACAAACAATTAAATTAAATCAAATATAAATTAAATCAAATATGCATAACAAGATTAACAATGTAGAAATGCTGCATTAACAAGTAATACGGCATAGCAGTTAATTTTGGAATTGTAGTAATACATGTAGTTATAACTAATGGTTTTAAAGATCCAAACAATGGTACTGACATATTACATTGGAAATAGGGTAATATTACTTCAAGTGTTTGATAATAACAAAGTAGTAAAGCATCATCAGCAAGAAAAATCAATACAAGATGGGATTCAGGAATAACAATGTCATCATGTTACTATAATACCAAAAATCATTATTGCATATCATTAAACTTCATCCTTGTAGCAAAATTACTCCGTCAGGTTTTTGAGAAGACAAAATCAATGTTCCGCTCTCGCGTGGAAAATTATTGGTTCATGCTACTACATGGATTTGAGGCAATGTAGTATTATTACTATATCAGGTTTGGAGATCATATAATTAGTGATATACTGTTACCTTGGAAACAGGGTAATATTACTACATAGGCTATGTGATTACCAATGCAGTGTTGTTACCACATCAGGATTTTGGAGGTCACAAAATGAGTGGTACACTCTCACATGGAAATAGGGAAATATTGCTACATGAGTTTGGTGTTTACCATTATGTAGTATTCTTACTACAGCAGGGTTTGGAGACCACAAAATCAATGTAGCACTGTTCCCAGGGAATAGAGTAATTTGTTTTACATGGGTTTGATAATTAACAATGTACTATTGTTACTACATCAGGTTTTGGTAATAACAAAATTACTGCCTGGGCATAGGATAATGTTACTACATGGGTTTGGGGGGATAGCTTTTTAGTATTGTTACTACATCAGTTGTAGTACTGTTACTTCATCAGTTTATGGAGAACACAAAATCAGTGCCTGGATATAGAGTAATGTTTCTACATGGGTTGGGAATTAGTAATGTAGTATTGTTACTATGGTCAAATTCCCTTAAAAAGGACAAGCAAGCTATTCCGTTTTTATTCTGACAGCTATATTGTATGTGTTGATAGTTATTAATATTAATCTTAATACTAAAACTTAAATGCTGCCTATGGCTTGGTTTTTCATTGGCTGATTGGGTTTTAATATTTCTAGAATGATTCAGTAAATTTCCATTGTTTGGGCTAGTCACATGAAAAGTCCAGTTTGACACAAAATGAGTAGTGTCATTTCTCACATGGGGTCTTTTCCAAAATAGAGCTGCAATACACGGTATGTATAAAGAGAAAACAGAGCAGTTAGTTTCATTCTGATTTTGGAATCATTCTTTTTTCTTGTGTTCCCGTTGGAAGTCTTATGAGGTGTTTTATGTTGTACTTAGATATTGCTTGAGAGGAAAAATATTTCTTTGGATTATTCAGAATAAATAGTAATTGCTCGTTGTTTGGACTATAGTATTTTTCTGGAACTATTATAAGTTATTCAAAGGAATTCTGGAGAACACCATCTTGACAATGCGATGGTTCTTGGAAGATCAGTACATTCCCGGTTTTGTTACTTAAAAAAAACTTCCCATTCATTTAGGACTTTCATAGACCTTTCTAAGGATTAGTTTAGATTCACTTAATAATACTACAAGTTCCTCTCACTTTTTCAATTTATTACTTTGATAATTAAATACTTTATTGAGTTTTACAAACTTTTAGGTTTTTTTTTTTCTATTGCTTAGTTTGTGGCCATAGAGTCATAATATAAAATTGGGTGCTTGTCCAGGATACAAATTTTGGAGAAATTAAAATTGTTTTTGTTTTGAAATTTAAATTCATTTTATTTCATAGTGTTCTTGGTCCCTAATATTTTGATTAGTGAAACCAACAAGTTATCACAATGTCCACCAAAGTAGAAAACTCTATTTTAAATGCTAGCCACGAACAGTAAGATTCCTTGAAAAAAGATGAATTGCTCCAACTCATCAGACGACATCTTTCAAAAGCAAAGCCATCTTTGTTAAAACAAAATAAAAAAGATCTTGATACAAAATTTGGTAGAAAAGAACATTTTGGATAAAAATGCTTATGTTTTGATGAGTAAGTCTCTAACCTGTAAGTTATGGAATTGAAATTAAAATACAAGAATGAAATAAAGTAAACAAAGCTTCAGTGTGAGAAAGAGGAAAGAGAGAGACAAATTTAAGAAGAAGAAAAAGTGATGGAGATGAAGTTACAAATGCAAATGCAGAAAAAGAGAAAGACAAATTCAAAAAGAAGAAATATATATGAAATTATAAAAAGAAGAGAAAGGAGTGGAAATAAAAATGAAAAGGCAGGAAGAAAAGAGAGAGACAGATACAAAAGAATGACAGAGAAATGCAAATGAAGTTGCAAATACAAAAAGAAGAAAGATGAAAATGATGTTACAAACACAAGCAGAAGAAAGAGATGAAAATGCAATTAAAATTTAAAGAATTAGAACTTGCAAGCAGAATGAACTCCATTAGGGTTCAGTTTTTGGTGTTACAGATATAATTAGATTAGTACCCCCTTTTAAAGAAAAAGATGTAGATCAATATTTTTCTCAGTTGAAAAAAAATATAGAATTTCAAATGGCCATGAGAGCACTGGACTTTGTTATTACAATACTCTGCATTTCATTGTGAAAGCCTCTTTAGAAGATGAAGTCATTTACTCTATGTACATTGAAATTGAAGCTGTCTTGTCTTCATGAGGCATGGGTGAAAATTAGCATTAACTCTGGTCATCGTATGAAGAGAATCCAAGACCCATGTAATGCATAGGTGTTTTCTTCATATAGTCTATTTCTAGCACATTTTCCTTCATGCTGGTACTTGACCATGTACAATGTCAACATTCAAGACATTGATAAGAACATCACATTATAAACATGCTGATCCTGCAGTTATGTAAGGTCAGTCACCATGTGTTCAGTGTGATGTACAGACTTGTGTGGAATATGTTGGCCATGTCATCAATGCTTGACTTGGTGTCATTCGCAAATTTTTGCCTATCTGCATAATTGGGCAAGAAGCATCAACAGAGTAAACTGTCCACCTAACTGAAGTAATCAATCAATAGGGTATAATTATTCTATTGCCAACACCCTTATGACATCTTCAAATCTTGATTTAGCACAGCAAAACTATTCTGCCATTCTTGTCACTGAAGCCTGCTAACTCTTTGGTCCTATGCTAATTGCCTTTTGAATCATCACTGCTGTTTAAGGCTTGTATAGAGGATTTGCAGAGATGACAGCACAAGAGCTGATCTTTGGGCTTTTCTTACCTTCACCACCATTTTACATTCCATGAAGTAGAGGGATAGGTGGCCAAATCCTGTCCAACAACAACAGAATTGGCCATGACTCAGTTTCAGAAAGCGGCAGACCTCTCAGTCTCAGAAGCGATTTGAATAACGTTGACACAAAACCAAGTTTCTCCTTCCAAAAGCTTCCTACCAACTGCTTGTGGTTTGCCACCCTGATTGCCTGCTGAACATTCTCACTGGTACCACGCTTCTCCAATTTTGATAAATTTGATCAGTCTTTTTCTGCATAACAAATGAGTGCTTCAGGCAGTTTTGGTGAAGCATTGCATTTATCTATTTAATTCCTTTTTTGTTCTGTATCCATGATGCAAATGCTGGCCTATCTTGTGAAGACATACATTTTAATGGAGGAGACCATTTTGTACTCTCCAAGCACCAGTAGAAGAAATTCACGAACCAAGCTCTCTAGAATTTTTGCAAAGGTTTCTTTTATATCAAAAGTCATCTGCAAACTCACTGGTGAAATGTGTATTTGCCATTTTAATGAATACAAAACAGCACTTAAGTTGAAGATTGAAGCATAACAATTCAGTCATGTTTTCCATTAAAAGGGACATCTTTGTGATCAGCCTCAATCAGACAAGCACATATTTTAGTATAACTATCAATCCATCTTCATACAAGTTTCATCAAAATGCCTTCAGTCACTTCACCAATTGATTCAGCCTCAATGTCAGTACACATTGGCAAGAATGATCAACAACATCTAAACCCTATTCAGGATCTCTTCATTGACAGGGTATGTGGCATACTTTGATGTTGTGTAAATGTATTTTTGCTGGAGTACATAAAAAGAACATATTTCACCCCACCCCACCCTGGCCTATTGTAAAACTGGATTTCTAGTGAACTGGAAGAAGTTGGACCTTACCCCATCATAGCACTTTGTCCATCTTGTTATAGAATTCCTGACCCATCTCAATCTTGACCAGCTTCCATGCATGTATATTGCATGGCCACTGCTGGCGCAGTGGTGTCCCATTTCTGGTTATCTACACCATCTGTTTATGATTTCAACAGACAGACCTCCACTTTGAAGGTTTATCAAGGAAAGTGGTCAGATTTTCGAGACTAGTGGAGAGACAAAAGTATTGTTCCGTTGAATGCCTTGATCATGCATTTGGTTAACTGTTTTCTGCCTTTTGACAAGAAAAGGTTAAAGCTTATAACTATCAGGAGATAGTCAGTTCAACAATTACTGACATGTTTAGGTATCATAGCAGAGAAAATATCAGTCACAACAAGCACTTATGAACCAAACTTTGGATTGCATGGTCAGAATCATTCTTAGGAGTAAAATTAAATCTGTAAATTATTGTATCAGGATTCATTTTGATAGGTATATGGAATATAGCTCAAGACTCCTGCACTGTGTAGAAAAGCCGAACCTGATACTTTTTGTATTGATGGACACAAAGTTCCAATCACAACAACAATTGTTGTGCGGTATGCTAATATAAATAAATTGTTCAGTATATTTGACCATGCATTTATTGTTGATAGTTTCTTACTTCAGAAATAAATTGAAAGAAAATAACTTTAGACTTTAATGTGAAGAAAGAAAAAGAGTGGATGGAAATGACAACTAATATGTGTATATGTGAAAATATTTATATAACACAGATTGTTGTTATTTACAAGCATATAATTTGCAGTCCAATGTTGAACAAATAAAGAAAAAAATGCAATAAATGTTTTCAATGAAAAGTTCAGAATGTTCAAAAGTTCTAAAATTTTCTATCTCATAACCATTCATTATCTACATCACTAGAAAGACTTTCCAGTGGAGCTGCATTGTTACTCCAAATGCAGTAGTCCTCTCTACTATTAATTGCATTTTGAAAGTCCAGTAACTTTGATACTACTGATTATCATTTAATTTTTCTTCTGGTCCTTCATGTTGGTTGATTTTTTGGGGGGCAGCAGTCCCTTGAAAGGATTATTTAAATACATGTCTAGTGGCTACAATGTACTGGTGCATCCACTGGGGATAACTGCCATTGTTCTTGATTTTTTCATGGATATTTTAACTCCATCTTTGAGGTGGCAGTGGAAGTGCTTTGTATGTGCTTTCTAGATTTCATCAATGTATTCCAGCTTAAGGTGTTCATCCATCAAGATTTTGTGTTGAACTTTCACTAAAACTCCTATTGGGATCTTTCGATGTTTTAAATCTATCTTTACGCAAATGATTATCATGGGTGGTAACAAGTTACAAGATGCCAGCATGTCAGTACACAAGCTAAATGGCACTAGTCACTGCCGGTGTCTCTAACATGCACCTATCTCATCCCTAACTATCAGTTATCGTCTTTTTGTATGATGATCTTTGCAACTGCGGGAACAGATAAATGATAGGGCTTCACCATATGGTCATTATTTCTTAATTTCCTGATTCATTTTTGGATGCCTCAGTTAAATATTTAATTAACAGTTGAACAGATAATTTGGGTTAGGTTTTCATTGATACAACATATATTTATGTTTCATATGAGATCATACCAAACATACTTGGGAAACAGTATATTGCTTTTTTTCATATTTCTAAAATGTACATTGGTCTTTTCAGAGCCATTTGAAACATGAAGTTACCCTTGATTCAAATAAAATATATCTTTATACAAAAGTGTAAGAAATAATCAGTGACCTTTCTGCATGATTATACATGATGATTATTATATTTCTTAATTTCCTGTTTCACTATATGATGCCTTTGTTACAAATGTTTCCAAAGTTAGTCACCATTGAAAGATAACATGCTATGCAAAACAATACCTTCGTTGTTGGCGGTACCTAAATCATAGTTTGCTACATTTTCATAGCCATTTGAAATGATAACCACTCTTCAAATTTAACACTTCAAAATATGAGATAAAAGTAATAGATAAATACAAATGCAAAAAATAACACCCAATGATTTTAATCCCTATATTCTTTGTTGCTAAACTAAAGAGGCAATATTTTTATCACTTTTACTAATGTAATTCTTTGCAGTGTATGAAATTTAAGAGGATTTGAAAATAAAAATATGAAGTTCTCAGTATGAAAAAGTTCTATATGTTTATTGTTTGTATAGGTTGATGGTGTGCAAACAATTAAGGATAAAAAAATGCGTGAAATACAGCATATGGCTGAATATGGTTTAACAAAAGCCTAGATCAGTTGGAAAGAAATGAAATCAATATGAAATCAATATGGATGCAATTCACCCATTTTGTATGGGGGCAGTCACTATTCCTATATTTTAGCTATAGATCATAAACCATAGTTCATGGGATGGTCTTTCATCTGTTGTCCATTGGTCTTAGCACAAGTTTCTTATCTCTACTCCTCCTAAAGTACTTCAAGAATAGCGATGTGTTATGTATATCTGTATCATGTGATTAACTTTTGTCCATGATTGTAGATTGTAAGGGTCATATGTAAACAGCATATATCATAGCTATCTTTTGCCCATGATTGTAGATTGTAAGAGTCATGTATTAAACAACATATGGATAACTTTTTCCATGATTGTAGATTGTATTTTAAGATAATGTAAATGTGTTTACATGGCCTTTTGACCTTAAAAGGTTGTAGAAGGTGTACCTGCTTCTTATCATGTTATTAAGTTATAATAAGTCATTCAAAATACTCTTTACTTTCGGACTTTTATGATTATTTGGGAATTAGTCCACACTACTATAAGTTTCTTTTTAATTTCCAATTTATGTTTTATGGAAATTTATTTGTTGCATTTTACTAAATTTGTTGGTTTTGCTCTGTCAGTTTAAGACCATAGAGCTGTAACACTTGAAGGTTTACACACATTCATCTCATTGTAGAAGTTGGTCCTAAATGACAATGGTACTATTCCAACATCCAATATGGCCACCACATTGGTCATCTTGAATATTTGTGTTATTGCTACTTCTCCAGTGAATGGCAGGTCAAATATACATTGGTTTTTCACCAAAGGACAATGTATGATGTCAAATTGGTCCTAAATGAAAATTTTGCTGATCCAATGTCCAAATGGCCACCATGGCATTCATCTTGAGAATTTTGTCATTGACTGTCCTAAATGGATGGTCAAGGGTTTTCACTAATAGACTTTGTATGATATCTAGTTGGTCCTGAATGAAAATCATATCAGTCTAATGTCTTGTATGGCTCCCACAATGATTAGCTTGAAAAACTTTCCATCAATTCTCTTTAATGAATGCTCGTGTCAGCATGGGGTTTTGACTGAAAATCTTCATATAATGTTTTGTTGATTATAGATTAAGATGGCAGTGATCTGGCCATCTTGAAAACCTTGTTTTATTTCTACTTGAATAGAAAATCATTTTTAAATGGGGCTTTCATCAGAAGAATTCTCTTGGTGACTGGCTGGTCTTTAATGGAAAAGACTAACTGTCAATATGGCCACCATGGAGTTTATCTTGAAAATATTGTTACCTCTACTCCTTCCAAATGGAAAAATAGGAACCAATAGAGTTCTATTGATGACTAGTTGGTCCTGAATGGTAATGATGCTAGCCATACATCCAATATGGCTGACCTGATGACCATCTTAGCAAATCCTGTTGTCACTACTCTCCTGAATGGATGATCCTTGTAATGTGGGATTTTCACCAACAGTCTGTTAATGTCCTAATTAAAATGGTGACAACCTGACATCCACTATGTCCACCATAGCAATTAAGTTTGGTAATCTTGTTATCACTGAAGAATATCAGAGATGGTTTCAACATTCAACAGCTAAAAGCAAGAAATGATTATGAATTCCACAAAATCCTTTTCACCCTGTATAGCACCAGATTTTTTAAGGGATTCTTGTTGGACCCTGGTTTTAACCATGCTCTTAAGCACTACACAGAGTCACAGAAAAAAGTTATGAACCTCATTCTCCTGATAATGGGCAAAATGGAGGATGTAAACCTTCAAGTCTTAGTGTCTAAGCAAAGTGGAAATACATTTGGCATACATTAAGGCATTACAAGTCCAGATATGCCTCATGAAAATTTCAGATAGTTAAATTTGAACAATCTCAGGAAGTCTTGTATTGGAATGCACTGTTATGATCTGAAGCATTATTTAAGCTGATGGCTGGCATGCACAATTGACTTTTATGTTGAAATATTGCAATATTTTTTTTTCATTTTCAAACATCACAGGAACTGGTGATGCACATTTTGAAATGGAGAACAAAGGCCTATACATGAATATATGACATTGCCAATAGTTGCAATATATTACTTTGGATAAACTAACCCTAACCTTGAAATTTAAGACAAAATAATCAATATTTATTTTAATTACTTAGACTAACAGTAATATTATATTTGATTATCCTGAGGGATATTTCCTGCTTATTCTTCAAATCTCTTTCTTTTCAGATGGTCCAGGAGACAGTGTTAATCTGGGATCTAATCCTCCAACTGTTGTTAACCTTCATCAGAGAGCTCAAGACATTACCTGCAATGCCACCTGTAATCCCCCATGTGACTATCGCTGGTATCACAACAGGACCTTGTACAGCAGTGGTGCTACTTTATCTCTCGGGGTAGTAGAAAATAAGACATCAGGAGGAAACTACACATGTGAAGCCTATAATAAAGTTCTTGGTTTAGATCGGTCATCCAGTACATCAATCAACATAAGTGTATATTGTAAGTAAATAGAAAGTTTCATTTTAGGCTGTCCAACAGGTTAGTTGAACTTGTGCCATGGCCTTAGGCTCTTCTGTCAGCACATGCTTATGAACAATATAACATTATATAATTCTAAAGAATTTGATTTTCTGTCCTGGAAGTATGACAATTGTTAAAGGTTGTATTGGAAAATATGAACAAGTTTTTCTGAAATATACTGCACAACCTTGCGAAGTGCAGTATTTTTCAGAACAAAAAAAATGAGTTCATATTTTCCAATACGAATGCAGTAACCTTTTTATCATGTGCTCATCTTGTTAAACTACCTATGGCTTAATAATAAAAGACATTACAAGAAACATTGTTATTGTTTTTATGCTTTATTCCAAATAAATTCACAACTGTAGATTTATCAATACACATAAACAGTATTCATGTGCACATAACTGTGCCCAGCAACCTTTTAACTTAGTCACACACTCAGTTTCAGAAAGATTTGTTGGTTTGGTCATCATAGCAAGGATGCTAATTCTTTTCCCTTCAGTGACTTCCAAATCTTTAATTTTCTGGACAACATTTAGTTGATCATTTAACTCCACTCTAGAAGTCATTCCTCTGATGAAGGCTTTGTGATAAGGTCAGAAGCTTAGGAGTTATAACCTATTGTGCTAATGAAAGGTACCTATTCTCAGTTTCACTGACTGCAAATGGCTGTAGCATGAAACATTCTAGAATGCAGTGTTTGTGTTATTACTAATGAATTATTCTGATGTAACATATGCATATGCATATACAACAATACTTTCAGATGGGGCTGAAATAGTGAGCCTGTCAGTGCAGGATAGTAACACTGTCAATGAAAATTCATCAGCCATTTTCCAATGCCATGTTGACAGCAACCCACTACCTACCGTAATATGGAAGAAAGAAGGCAACAACACTGTTCTTAAGACTGAGTCAGGAGTTTTACAAAGTCAGTACAGGATTGAATCTGCCCAGTGTCAGGATACAGACAACTATACTTGTTCTGCATACAATCAAATCTGGATACAAGCCAATAGGACACTACAGTTTTTTGTAAAATGTAAGTAGAATGATGGCATGGTAAGGAAAGATCTTTGTTTTGCCAGCATTAGTATATATATATATATATAAGACATATGAAATCACCTTCATTTTGGTGATATTATCAATGTCAGTGTTCTTGAGACTTTATAAGTTTTTGAATGTCATCATAACCTATCCTTGAGGTATGCCATTAACAGTTGAGTTGAGTACTTTAGGTAAGGATGAACCATATTGATTTGAGTGCCAAAAAGGTGAAAGTTTAAGGTTGCTGCAACTGAAAGAAAATATTTTTTGCACAATAGTTCCATTTCTTCACAATCTACAGTTACCAAACACAGCACTTGTTACAAGAATGAAGCCCATAAATGTTGGTGTCAAAAGGGCAAAGCCACAATTAATTAAAGAAAAATGGTTTCTGCACAGAAATATTCTATATAACACACCTGAACAAACTACTTGCACATGGTGTAAGGTAGATGTTTATTACATTTTGGGGTCAAGAGGTCAAAGATCAAGGTCACTGTAACTGAAAGAAGAAAAATTGTTTCTGCATGATGACATTAGGTCTAAATCACAGGCTGGGGCCAAAGTTTGAGGATTGCTTGCATTTGGGGTAAGGAGGAGACCTATTCAGATGGCCAAAGGATGTGGTCATCATGGCTCAAAGAAAAGAAACCATATTACACAATAAATTGTGTCCTAGAGTAAATTGCTTGAGCAGGGTTTGTAGATGGCTTGCACTTAAGGGTAATACAGGAAACTAAAGATTCTGAAGGTTAAAGGTCATAATTATAGTAAGTATAATAAGAAAGTAATGGCTTCTGTGCATTAAGTTTAAGTCAAGAATGTTAATAAAATTATAATATAGAACCTAAAATTTTCACCAAGGCTACAAAAAGAGCAAGATTGGCATATCAAGATCAACAAGATATGTCCAGTGGGGAAAAGGCAAGTGAATGTATGTGATTATTTTTATATAGTTGATGTATTTGGGTGTTTTATTTTATAGTCTTTTTTTTTGAAAAGAGAGGAAAATGTAATATAATATTTGTTGAGAAGTTAGTCCATGCTGGAATTGAGAAACTGAAGTCAATACACTGCAACTGACCCTGGTCCAGCTGAAACATCATGTATTATATGCCAATGCTTCATTTACAACAAATCTAAATGTACCTAGTAAGACTCTTGTCTCTAACTATTCATTTGACACTATTGTAAATGATAAAGTTAACGGTCTTTCAGGGTCTGTGTGTGACTTGAAGATGCTAATATATATGAACATTTAAATATAGAAATAGAATGTGAGAATGACAAAAGTAGTATGGAGACAATCTCAGTGTGTACCCCATTGCATGATGACATACCTATAATTGATATGAAACTAAATTCAAAAGGTTTAACATAGGTCACTTAAATGTACAAGGTATAGATCAGATTAAGTTAATGTTGTCTTCCAAGGAAAATAATATACATGTATTAGGACTCACTAAAACTAAATTAAATGCTAACCACAATGATAATCTTTTTCACTGTCAAGGCTACAATAAACCATTACGCAGGGACAGAGAGACAGCAGGGGGAGGTCTTGTTGTATACATTAGTGAAGATGTAAATGCAGTAAGGTGACTTGACTTGGAGTCACATGAAACTGAGAGTATCTGGGTTGAAATTTCTCAAAATAATGCAAAATCATTCCTAGTTGGTTTCATTTATAGGCCACCTTCCTCCAAAGCAATTTGGAATGATAACATTTTGAAACAAATGGAAAATATTCTTGCACATGATAAAGAAACATATATACTCTGTGATATAAATAAGGACATTCTCAATTCTCAAATAAGGAGGAACTAGATGGAATTTATTGAATCATTAGGCCTAGTCCTGATGGTAAATGAGCCCACAAGGGTAACAGAAAAATCAAGCACTCTTATTGATCACATTTATACCAACCTGCCAGACAATATGGCTTGTGTTAATGTACCAAATGTTGGTTTTAGTGACCACTATCCTACTTTTTTGACAAGAAAGGTTAAATGCAAGAGAAATAAGAAAAATACACACAAAAGGATCACTTACAGATCGTTCAAAAATTTTAATGAAAAACAATTGCTCAGTGACCTATATAAAGTTCCATGGAATATGATCCAAAATTTGGATGACATAGATGAAGCACTGAGGGTGTGGATTGGCTTATTTATGGATGTAGTCTCTAAGCATGCACCACTGAAAGTTCATCAAGTAAAGAATGAAATCCAACCTAATTGGCTTACTACTGAAATCCTAGATGCTATGAAAACACGAGACCAATTCAAGGCTATAGGAAACCATACACAATATAAAGTATGGAGAAATAAAATAACAAGTATGATTAAAAAAGCTAAAAAATCGTATTATCAATCATTGCTTGAAAACAAAAAGAGCAACACAAACTCCAGTTGGAAAGTCTTCAATGAACTCACTGGAGGAACACACAATGATTAGAAGAATAAAATTCACTCACTTCTGGTAAATGACACCATTGTCTCTGATGACACTGACATTGCAAATGTTTTCAATGATTTGTTCACCAACATCACCTCAAAGTTAAAAGAACCAGTGATAGAAAATGACTTTAATGTACTGAAAAAATTATGCAGCAGCAAAATCTCTAAGAATGTATGTTTCTCTATCCCACCAGTATAAAAAAACTTTGTTAAAAAATATCTCAGTGAACTTGATACCAAGAAATCTACAGGACTTGATCAGATTGGTCCATGACTCATTAATTCTTCTGCCTCTGCTATTTTACATAGCATGACATTCATAATCAATTTAAGTATTGCAACCTCATCTGTCCCCAAAATATGGAAAACTGTAAAAGTAACTCCTCTTAACAAATCAGGTTCTAAGGATGATGCTGATAATTACCGACCAATCTCAATACTACCAAACTTGTCAAAATTGATTGAAAAACATGTCCATAACTCATTCATGTCATATTTAACCAAACACATGCTGTTACACCCTAATCAATCAGGCTTTAGACAAAAACATTCATGTGAGACTGCCTTGATCTCACTGACTGATAAATGGCTTCAAGCACTTCACCAAGGAAAAAAAATAGGATCTGTATTTGTAGATTTCCGGAAAGCTTTTGACATGGTGGATCATGAAATCCTTTTGAAAAAACTGAAAATCTATCAATGTGATGAAAGAACAGTTAGATGGTTTACTTCATACTTAAGTGAGAGAGCACAACATGTTGATATAAATAATGTTCTGTCTGAGCCTGGAACAATTAGATATGGAGTACCACAAGTCTCAATTATAGGTCCATTACTATTTATGTTATTTATTAATGACCTACCACTTTTATTAAGAGACACGATATCATCTACAGATCTCTATGCAGATGACACAACATTATCAGACATCCAAAACACAAAGCATGAACTCGAAATTTCTTTACGGAATGCCCTAAACAAACTGGAAAACTGGTGCACATGCAATGGCATGGTGGTAAATACTGGTAAAACTAAAATATTACTTATCTCAACATGGCAGAAAGGACAAATCTTGATAGTGATGAACTATGTCTGACATGGAAGGATAAAAATTTGCAAATGGTCTGTCATGATAGACTACTTGGTGTTCTGGTAGATAATAACCTATCATGGACTGAACATATCAAACATATCAGTAAAAAAAGTCAATTCAATTTTATGGCTTCTCAGTAGAATAAGACGTTTTCTCTCTGAAAGGCACAGAAAACTATTTAATAACAGTTACATACAACCCTTTTTAGACTACTGTAATACAGTATGGTGTAATTCGAATGATAAAAACATAGCAAAGCTGGCACATCTTCAAAAAAGAGCATTTGGGCTAATATCAATCCAGAAAGAAAGCAAGGAAAATTGAGCTGGTAAGTTAAAAATATTACCTATTAAAGACCGAATCTGTTTAAGAAAAGCCAAACTAATGTACAGGATATCCAATAATAGTGCTCCTGAATATTTACAATCACTATTCCAGTATAGGCTACCTGGTAATACTCCCCACCTGCGATCCATGTCTACCAAACAGTATAAAATCCCCAAACCAAATAAGGAATACTTTCACAAATTTTATGCTATCTGCAACTCAGTAAATTTTAAGGTCATCATCATTTAATGTAGCTGAAAGTACCTAATTTCTTTCACAAGAAGTATTTTAAATGAATTAGGTACTTTTACCTACATTTAATGGTACTGACCTGAAATTTTACAGTTAGGATTGTGAAGATTAATGGTATTACTGTATGCTATTTCAGATTACCAGCAATAAGAAAATTGCATCACTGATGAAAAATGGCTTTTTCTAGTTGTGTTGAAGAGAGAGAGGAAAACGTGTATTCCATCACATTAAACTTCTTGCTCCTCATGATCAAAATAAACTATGCCCCAATATGAGACGGAGAGGAAGCAACTTGTCTTCATGCAATTTTGTACTTTACTATCTCTGTTTAGATTGGACTTTTCTCAAAGAGAGAAAACAGCAAATTAAATGAAATAGTAATTACATCATCCTGAAACCTCTATCTCTCCCATATCTGGACACATTTTATTTGATTGTGAGGATGCAAGAATAAAAATATGATGAAATGTGTCATTGTCAAGGTTTTTAATTTTCTAGCTTGTGTATTCTAATACATATGTATGTCATCAAATGTATACAAGTATATTACTAGTATATGCTGCATTAGCTCATTACATCTGATGTAATTGAATTTAGTACCGATGATCATGTAGGCCTCTCTAGGCCGAGTCCTACAAGTTGGCAGAACTGTATGGGGTTTTCAACTGATAATGCATAAGTGATGACTGGAATTCATAAAGGAGTTGCATTCTATATTTTGAAAAATGTGTCCATCAGTGTACAAATCAGGTTGTCCCTGTCATTTGATGCACCTTGCTGCTGGAAAGGCTGCCGATAAATTAGGAGAACTCCTGAAGTATCAAGTTGGTATTTTACCTGACAATGTACTTAATACGTAGAGAGTTGATGTGGAATGGCACATTATTTCCATGTTAAAAGACCCAATAACTGGAAGATATAAATTTCCTCTTCTTTGTCAGGTTATGAAAGGAATATTGGTGCTTTACCATTCTAATGTTGTGAGAGATTGTTCAGTATTGTTAACAAAAATAAAACTGAATTCAGATCCAGGCTCAGTAACCTGTAACTAAGTGTTCTGCAGGTGTGCAAAACATTCATAGTCTCAGCTGGTACAAAGTGTTTTGAAATGCAATATGAGAGTCTGTTGCTTTTTAAAGCTAAAAGTGTTATATATGAAAACTTGAAACAGTAATTGATGTTAAAAGTCCAGAGGGATAAATAAATCATTTTGTACATATGCTCATTGAATTTTTATCATGTTTGTCACAAGATAGACCAAGTCGGGACTGGATTAGTGAAGACACGGAACGCAACTGCGTTAATAAGATGTTTATTTTATAAACGCAATTTTAAAAATCAACTCTGACACCAATATTTTACAAAATATAAGAAAAATCTATTCAAATAATTGTTCCTAACATGGAACTATGAATTTCAGTAATGTAATGACAAAAAAGAAGTATATGAATGAATTTACAAATATGAATATATATAAAAGGCTCGTATAACGAGATAGATGCAAATATGAAAAGATAATGCGTCATCACCATGAAGAGAATAGAATGAAGATATTAAATAATTAATACGTCGTCCATATGACTAGACATATGCAATTGTGAACCCTAAATTCTGAAGTTCTCGTTCATGGAACGAGATTTGTGTAGAATGAAATTATGCAGGTGTCGTTCATATAACGAGACTGCAAAGAAGATATTAAATAAATAATACGTCGTCCATATGACGAGACATATGCAATTGTGAACCCTAAATTCTGAAGTTCTCGTTCATGGAACGAGATTTGTGTAGAATGAAATTATGCAGGTGTTGTTCATATAACGAGACTGCAAAGAAGATATTAAATAAATAATACGTCGTCCATATGACGAGACTGGAATAAATAAATGTAAACTACTTGCTGAGGTATTTTGCTACTAGCCTGGCGTCCGTTTGATGTCCGGAAGTACATCCGGTTACACAGAGTCAAACCTAACAGATGTGACCTTCACCTCACGCAATCATATATAAATACCATATATCTATACATCTAACGCAGCATACGTAAGCACCATACACGGGCACCACACATTACACGGTCAGCATAGACAAGCCCACACACGTAGTCACCACAACATGGCACCACACACGCAGTTACCACAACACTGCACCACTTCAGCACAACATGTCACCACACTTCAGCACAACACTTCAGCACAACACTGCACCACTTCAGCACAACACGTCACCACACTTCAGCACAACGCTTCACCACAACACTGCACCACTTCAGCTCTTTCAGCTGATAGATTGCTCCGTTTAGGATGGAAGAGTTTCCGACAAGACTACATTGTAATGTGATTTCCGTCTTATAATTTCGTCCTTATATACCCCTAGCTGTGACAGATATGCGCAGCTAGGTACTTTAAACTGCAGGCAATTTCGCACATGCAGCATGAGCTGAGTGTACGCTCATTATGCCGAAATAACTAAAAAGCCGAAAAAATAATAAACTACCCTCGGTAAGGCTGTAGGCAGTAACAAAATCAAGACTAGATTTTTGACCACATATACATATTGAACATAGTCGTATGCAATTCCGTGACAATGTTATATGTGGATTATTCTTTTTCTGCTTGTGTTACTCTTTTTGTCCACTTGGATTACACGTTTTCCTCACCAGGGTTTGGCATGTATGCAGTTAGAATTTAACCATGTTTGAACTATTGTAATGTAATTTGGATTAATACCTCTAATTCAAAGATAAGACAACTTGTCGGACTCCAAATGAAGGCATATAATTTAATTTTATATCAGTTATTGATTGACCTAGAATTAAATTATATTCTTGCTTCCATTTATTAGACAATTTTCAGGATGTGATGATTTGTGTAAAAATGTTGACAGAATAATAATATTCTTGAAAAATGACAAAGTTATGTATAATATGCATTGAAAGCAGTTGAATTGTAATTGAAAGATATCTTCCACCAAAGAGATGCTGATAGTACTCCAAAGTTGAAGTCTCTTAAAACAATAGAAATTACATTATACCAAAGCCAAAGAAGGAATTGTTTGAAAAAATAATTTTTATTACACTGATCCACTGATATTGAATTAAATGTCAGGGCAGGTTCAAAGCATTTCTAATTTTAACCATATTTTTTTGAAAAACTTTGTCAAATGCAATTACAAACATGATTTGGGTGATTCAGTAGAAAGCATAAACTTATTAGTACTGTCTCCCAAAGGTAACAAGAAAGAAAATATAACAGCAATGATCTCAATGCCAGTACCAACAGTTTTATAGAAAATATGCATACACTTACATGCAAAGCATAACAATGAATAAGAGAACTAATTAATTGTGATTCAGAAATTTTGCATTGAAATTATGTGATGAGGGGGACTGCTTTGGGGGCCTAAGTGGTTAGAGCGTCCACTTCAGATGTAATAGGTTGTGGGTCTGAATCCCAGCCAAGTCATGCCAAAGACTTATAAAATTGGTACTTGTAGCTGTCTCACATGGCTCTAAACATTAAGAGGTTATTTTTAGGACTGATCAGTCTGGTGTCAGGATAATGTAACTGGGCGGGACATCATGCTACTGTACATGTCTGTGGCATGATTCCCCAGTGCTACACAGCACTATAAACTGCCAGAATGCAGACATTGTAGTGATATGACAGAAAAATTGTTCAAGCTACATTAAAAAGCTAAATCACTTATACACACATACATGTAATGAAGGGTTGTTTCTCATTTCAGCGGGTAAAACACGTTCCATATTCGAGTCATAGAAGGTAGAAATGACTTGTAGAACATGGTTGTTCCACACATTGTGGGTGTTGAAGATCATTTTAGGATCAAATGGAATAGGTCTCCTATTCTATAAATAATGGTTGAATTGAGTCTTGAAGATATTTGGAAGGTAGTCTGTGGTAAATGTTAAATAATTGAAACAGTTTAGCTCGTAGCAGTGAGAGTTTAGACATTCCCAGCCAGTTTCATGGTACAGTTGTGAAGAAGATGCACTTTTTTTGTTGCATCCAATATTATTCTCACAGCCTCCATATTTTTTCTAGAAATCTTTATCATGCATTTTACAGTTGTCCCAAATGTGATTGGCACTGGATAATATAATACAGATATTTGTGCTGAGTAACCTCATGTAGATTTGTTTTGGCCATCATGAATTATATAGGATGGTGGTTTTGGTTCCATTTTTGATTTATTAACATTGATTCAATCTTATCTGGATTAAATCTAACTAGCCAACATCTGGACCATTCATATATCTTTTAAATATCACTGTTTTAAGATTTTACCAGCTGCGATCTGGTAATCAACAATTATATATAATGCTGTATCATCAGCAAATTGTCTGATTAATGGTTCTGTATTCTCCACAATATCTTTGATGAAAGTTACAAATTATAGTGGTTCCAAAATGGGCCCCCAGGGGACTCCAGCATTGATGCATCGAACATATGAAGAATTAGAATTTATAACTCTTTGTTTTCTTGACAGTAAATAACTTTCAAACCATAATAACAGATTTCCATGAAAACCAATACTAGTTAATTTTTAGACCAAGCCATTGTTCCAAACTCTTATGAAAGCCTTGCATATATCGAAGAATACTGTATTTACTGTATATTTTGGGACACAATAAAATAATTATTTTTTTCTTCTCCCAGAACTTTTGGTGAAACTTTTTTTCACCAACGTCATATGTCACAAGACTTAAGAAACAAAATAAATTTTTATTGCATTTGTGCTCCCCCCACATGCACATTGAAATAAAACAGATAAAACGCATATTTGATAATAAAAAGAAAGAAACTAACCATGTATTGTTATCATTTTTTCCTTTTTTTTCAACATGAGCATCAAAGAATAAAATATATCCACAAAATCCCTATATGAAGCATAGGCTTCCATACTGTAGCATCTATCGCTTATGTCCGATAACAAACTCTATGTTGTTCATTGACGTGAACTTGAGTGTAAGTGACAATCTTTTCACCAGCATGGGTTACAAAAGTATCATTACTATTTACCCACAGACATCAATGCTCCTTTGTATTAATTATAACTACAGATGCCAAGCACATAGAAGCCTGGGTAGTGAATAAACACAACTGGCAGCGAGCAGTAAAGTCTTTCTTTGAACTTACCGACACGGCATCAAATCAAAGGTTATTTTTAATAGAAAGCAAGCCGACCTTGGAAGCCGACTTTGGATACTCTGAAGCCATGTTTTTTAAAGGATATCAAAACAAAGGTTATTTTATTGCAAAGCATGCTGACCTCAGAAGCCAAATATTATTATTTGAAGTATGCTGATTTTTTGTTGGTGCTAATATACAAAGACGGCCAAAATATAGAAGCTAACTTTGGTTCCTTTTCACCGGTATTCATGGCAACTTTTGAAATGAAAGAATCGAACAATTTTTAAAGTGACAACATATAGCGCTTCATGCATGGACATCGATGACCCAGCATTGCGCAGAAGATTTGGAGAAAATAAAATCATTTGATGATTATGTGAAGGCCAGAAGAGAAGCAGATGATTTTGCCAACAATATAATCATTAATACGGATGAAATTCGAGTTTTCTTTGATCACATTCCTGTACAGACTGATAATAAGATGGGGATCAAAAGTTGAAAATTAGACTTGTGCAGATTTGAAAAAATCTGACTTTATTCCTTGCTGTTTCCGCTTCAGGTGATGTGTTTCCTCTAACAATTTTTCACGGTATGAGAAAGCTCAATGTGTGCAGGAGAAGGGTTGTGTTGATGAGTTGCTGCTGCAGTGGATTAAAGAGTTTTATCTCGAGTACACAGTTTTATATTTTTAAAATAAAATTTTGGTTGGAGTGCATTTTATTAAAAAAGTGTCCTACAACTTTCTTCTAGAAAAACCGATGTCCCAGATCAATTAGTGCAAAAATAAAATACTTAAAGAATTAATTTATTGTGTCCCAACAAATACAGTGTCCCAACATATATGGTAAATTAGGTAATCTCCCTTCCTTGGTCGAGTACAGAACAAATTGTATTGAGGATGTCTGTTATCTGATGTGTTGTAAAATCACCTAGTGAAAAGCCTGAATGAATTTGTGAAATTATTTTGTGTTGAACAATGTAATTTTTAAGTATTTGTATATGCAGTTCTCAAAAGTTCTAGGTAAAGTACATAGTAAAGGTATAGGACAACAGTTTGACACAAGGTTTTTAGAACCTTTCTTATGCACAGGCACTACATTTTCTAGTTTCCATTGGTCTGGAATTTTTGCAATTTTTGCAGCAGTTTATGGTGCATTAAGTCAAGGCCATATGCTTTCTAGGGATTTAAACCTACTTAGTATAAATTTCATCCTCGGTTATTTTAATCTCGTCAAGTGGAGGATATGTTAAATCTCATTAAGCTAATTTATGGTTTTGTGGTAAATGTTTGGTTTGTATTGTTCACTGCCTGCAAAAGAAATTGTTGAAAGCTTTTGCCTTTCTTTTTCCTCACTTATTTCTTCTTTTCATAATCAATGATTTAAATGGATTAAATCCATGACAATCAAATAGTTTTATGTAATATAAATACCTACTTCTTTTCTTTGGTTATACATTTTTCTCACATATAAATTTTGAAAACAGTGTGTGTGTGTGTGTGTGTGTGTGTGTGTGTGTGTGTGTGTATGTGTTGTAAATAACATAAGACCCAGATAGATTTGAGTTTCCTTCTCTAAATGAAGTTTTTACAGCTATTGTTATTATTGTTATTGGAAAGGTCATCCACGAACAGATTCTGAAGTACCTCTTGAGACCAAGGTTTACAAAAAACTCCATGAAGCTGCATTTCTGAGGTACACAGTGATATCATACCCTCTTCCAAAGTTTACATGGATGTTCCTTGGAAATGGCAGTGAGAGCAGAGGTTTGCCTGGTTCTGCAAGTCCATATGTCAATGGACGACAGTCTGAACTCCGATTTACCAGTCTGAACATCGATGACTTTGGGAATTATTCTGTCATGGCAGACAACTCATTGCCTCCTTCTGCCAGAGAAGTTTTTGAAATTATACCAGCAGGTAAATAGTGAACTCTTTGAAAGTTTCAGTATAATATATTTTGTTATGTACATGTATGTCAATGTTTTTTTGTAACTCCTGGTGCATGATTTTTTTTTTGTTCTGTAATTTGTATTTGTGGCTCTAAGTTGTACGTGACTAGGGTCTGTTAAGAGCATGAAATAACATAGGATCTATACACATATGCTTGCGTATTTGTTGAGAATTACTACTAATAATTTTAATAATAAGCTTTAATGACAACTTTGGGCTAATTTCTCATTGGTTGATGGGGTTTGGATGGTTCTAAAAGAATTCAGTAACTTCTAATTGGTTGGGCTAGGTCACATGAATAGGCAGTTTTAACATAAACTGAGTAGTCAGATCTATCAAGTGGGGTATGTTGTGAAATGTAGTAGTAATAGAAGGTGTATATAAAGAGCTAGCTGAGCAATCAGATTCATTCCTATTTTGGAGTCAGCATCATTTCTTATGTTCCTGTTGTAAGTCTGCTTATGTCTTTTATGTTGTACTTAGATAATATTCAAGAGGAAAAACATTTGTTTGGACTGGAAATAGAAAGCGCTTATTACTTAAGACTGTAATATTATTCTGAAACTATTGTGTATTATTCAAAGGAATTATGGACAATTCCATCTTGATGTCAAGTCAATTCCATCTTGATGTCAAGTCTTGGATGACCAGTACATATACTAATTTGAAATATTTCTTGAACTGTTTTCATTCATTTGGACTTTCTTAGAACTTTATCAGGATTATTTGGATTCACATCATGATGCATTAAATTCCTCTCACATGCTCATTTATAACATTGATAATTAAATTATTAAGCTTTACAAACCTTGTTGGTTTTGTTTCTTTCTATTATGATCATAGATTCATAACAATATAGACAAAACTATATATGTGTTTTGTTCTGAGCTATTGGAAAGAACGAGTTTTATATGGCGCAGGAATTACGTGACCATTAGGCCAAGACTTTGTTTCTATGCCATATCAAATGAGTTATTTCCCCCAACTCAGCATAAAACAGTTATGTGGTTTTGTAATTTTTACATATCCCCTTTTTATTCACACATTCTTTTAACAATTTGTAATGTATATTTAAAAGAAATGACTTAGGCAGTTGGCATGTTATTACAAATCTTGTATAGCCATCAACATATACATGTATGTAGCTGGGCCTAAGCTTTTATACATACTGTGGCAGTTGCATCATCATTGGGAATTAAACATGGGGCATTTCCCATGATGCCATGAATCTTGACGAGACTCAACGAGTCTCTCTCTCACTCTCATATGAATTTATTGTCACTTGGCACACTAGCTTCATCTGAGAACTCATTGTCAAACATTCTAAGATATTGTTGTCCACATCAACGAAGTCTGATTTCTCTGCCTAGATACATTGACATGCAGATAAACTGCCCTTGCTGCTTGTAGCAACTCATCCGGAACAAAAAGCCATTATCCCCGGTGCCAAAAGTGACCATTTTCACCAAATATGACAGCATTTCTTCCTTGAATCCTGGAAAAGTATTAGAATTTTAAAATAATTTTCAAGGGCCTTCAAGAATCATTGTATTTCTCAAAACCTTGCAAAGTTTTGAAAAATCATGGAATTTCTGGCAATGGAATTTAGCAAAATTGATAACTGCTAATTTCATAGAGTGTTGAGCACCAATCCTAAAAATTGGATTTGAACATGACACAGTTACCATCAATAAACAGTTTTGTTTCATATAACAAAACTAAGCTCCTTTAACTGTAGCTCTCACATGATTTCCATTTGTTTGATTTGAAAATTCATATGGCTAGCCATGCTGCCTCGTGCCAAACAGAACTTACCAAATTAATTGATCTTTGGCTGAAGGAAATGGATAATGGACATATGACTGGGATTGTTTTCCTTGACTTCAAGGAAGCTTTTGATCTTGTTGATCATGACATTCTGCTGCAAAAGTTGAACTGTTACAGGTTCGACAATCCTTCTTTAAACTGGTTTAGATCATACCTAAACCAAAGGTCTCAACAAGTAAGCATTGGTAATATTAGCTCTCAAACTCGCACTATTCATTCAGGGGTCCCTCAAGGCTCAGTTTTAGGCCCTCTCCTCTTCCTTATCTATATCAATGATCTACCATTAAATAACAAATCCACAAATACAGATTTGTTTGCAGACGATGTAACCTTGTATACATCTAGTTCTGATACTGAAGTTATCCAAACAAGATTAAACTCAGACCTTATTAGAGTCCAAAACTGGGCACAACAAAATAGGATGGTAATTAATGAAGGTAAAACAAAATGCATGATTTTGGGGACATCACAAAAGCTACTGAAGTCAGGGAACCCAGAACTATCTTTTGCAATAAATAATCATCCATTAGAAAATGTCAATCATGAAAGGCTTGTAGGTGTGTCCGTAGATAATAATTTTTTATGGAATGACCATATTGATAAGCTTTGTACAACACTGTCATCCAATATTGCTCTACTCAGCAGAATCAGGAAATATTTACCTATGGAAACTCACAATCTGTACTACAAGTCTTATATTCTCCCAACAGTGGATTATTGGTTCAAATGTATGGAGAAACTGTGCTAAATCTGAGCTTAACAGGATTTACAAATTTCAGAAACGAAGGGCACACATAATTTTAGATGCATCTATTAATCATCCCTCAAATGCATTATTTACAGAACTCGAATGGTTTACAATATATGACAGGATAGATTTTCACAAGGCAGTTCTTTTATATAAATGTCTGCATGGAACTGCACCAGAGTCTCTTCAGGACTTATTCAGGCTTTTTTCAGCACAATACCAGTTGAGATCAATATCACATGGAAACCTTCTAGCATCGAAACCAAGAACAGAACAATTTAGAAAGAGCTTCCTATACTCTGGTACAGTTCTGTGGAACAGGCTTCCACTACATGTAAAATCTGCTGAAAATATTAGAGTATTTAAGAAGAGATATCATAAGCATGTATGTGATTCTAATAGATAATGGAATTTAGTATTTTAATACTAAACATGTTAAAATAAACAGCAATTATTGCTATCTTTCATATAATGTGCATTGTTATACTCTCCTTAAGAGGGCCTCAAGGGAGAATAGTCCTTGACTAATGAGTCACCCTCTATAAATAAAGCATTCTTATATTATTATTATTATTATTATTATTATTATTATTATTATTATTATTATTATTAGTTACAATTCAACAATCTGACAAAATGAAGATAATTTCTTGTGACTCATTTTTTAGTTACTTTTAATTGATATTTTCTTTCTTTTTATTAATTTACATGACAATGCAAGATTGTGGTCCTTGAGTTTTGTGAAATGGCCCTGGAAAAGTGTTTGAAAAGTCATGGAATTTGTTTTTCTTAAGTCTGCAGGTGTGCTATGTTCCCAGGTGGTAATTAAAAAAACATACCCCCCATCCCAAAAGCCCCAACTTGCTAGATATGTGATATGAATATCAGCCTTATGCTTATGTTTTAATATGTGTGTGTGTGTGTGTGTGTGTGTGTGTGGCAACTACTAGCTCCACATGAATAATATTCATAATGAAGGAACACTGTCCTATCACAGTGATGGAGATGATAGCTTTACACTCTTAAATTGACATTGAGAGGTATTTTGATGCCATGAGCAGCTTGTCACACTTGTATGGATATTTACAGGTAATCCATTGTGTTGTGTTTATTTAATTTGTAATAATTTTGACTTATATTTATGATTATATGTTATCCTTTGTGTAAAATTAGGTTAATGATGTACCTGACCAGTGACATTTATTTTGTAAACAAGATAATACATAGCTGGTATTTCTCTATGATTATTGGTTAAATATTCAGATCATTATTAATGGAGGTAAACATGTTTAATTCTATTTGAATGTGGGATATTGGATTTTCACTTGGAAATTTCAAAACTTGTTGACAGCTTTGAATCTTTTAGAGAGGAGACTGACCGACATCTTGTCTTGATTATTGAGTCTTAGGTTTTTATATCAGTGTTGTTTATTTGATTAATTACTCATTCTTTCCTTAAGATCTGAAGATGAATCAGTCTTTTTTTTGTGTTCAGTGTTTAATTTGGGTGGATATTTTTGTATTTGTTTGAGGTCCCTCAGTAACTTGCACCTCGCTTATGTTTTTTGGACCCTGTTGTGTGTGAGTTATCATGGGAGACATGTAATTAGAAACTCCTTTTGCCACTCTTCTATTCATATTTGGAATTCAAGAAAATGTGAAAAATAATATAGATATTATTATTATATATTATTGATATTATTATCAATAATAAAATAATATTCTGTCTTCAAAAGTAAACTTATGGTTAAGAGAACACAAGTTTCTTTTAGTTGATAACTTGAAAATGATATATTCTAGAATTAGAAATAATTTGAGTGGTTTACATAATTATTTATATTCTAATTATCTGAGAGATAATACATGGTGTGCTTGTTGTGTTGATATAGAAAACGCATACCACAGCATATTAACTTGCAGGCACAATATGGAATAGAGTAGGAAATTGGTTCAGCATCTACATCATCTCTATATCCCAGTGACTACAAATATTTTGTTTCATGGGTCATTTGATTTCATGGTTAATGTTGGTATCTTTTTCGTACTTGTTCTACACATATATTAAAGACCTGAAACATTTCAATCAGTTTTCAGATTTGATTTAAGTATTCAGTTACTTACTGCCATTTTAATAAAGACATGATGCCTTTCATTTTGAGTAGTTATACTTATATGTTTCCAATTTTTGCAGTGATCATTATTTTGTTCATTTCTCTCTATCACCTATTTTTCCTCAGTTATGTATTCTTATATATAATTGTATGAAATCATACTAATTTAGTGACACTACCCATGCAAATTTCATATCAATTGCATGGCTAGATTCGTCAACCATAGGGATTTTAATATAAATCCTCATATTATATATATATATATATATATATATATATATATATATATATATATATATAAATATATATATATATAGTCTTAAGAGTAATTCTCCATAGGCCAGTACATGGAGTAATGCTTCATTACTCCCTTATATAAATAAAACCTAACCTAGCCAGTGCCAAGGTTTTTGGGGACAAATAATGTATATATCTAAGTTTCAAGAGTGTCAGCATGTTCTAATGCCATATATGAATGGATACCAAAACATCATTTTCTGGTGATGTGGCGGTGGCCGTAGTAGCATGGGCACTGGAACGTGCAGGCAGGCGATAGTTGCCTTATCTCGCATTCAGAGGTCCTAGGTTCGATACCAAGCAGAAACTCACTATGGAGCGAATTACTGAAATTGTTTAGCGCTAGGGTGGCAATATTTGTAATAATATTTGTAGTAATCAGTGTCCCTAGATTTGTCAACCATAGGGATTTTAATATACATCCTCATATATATATCAGTATATAGTCTTAGAGTAATTCCCCTTTGGCCAGTGCTTGGAGTAATGCTTCATTACTTCCTTATATAAATTTAAATCATTTATCAACATTAATGGCAGTAAAATATGTTTGAACAAAAAGACAATATATGTCACACTTTAAATGGTGGTGCTTTGTATGAATAAGTATGTATGTTAGAAATTGTTTTTGACAGATGTTCCTGAGGTTCCATCAAACATTACCATTATGGAGGTTACCATAAACAGTGTGACAGTGCAGTGGGTTGCAGGGTATAATGGGGGTACCAAGCAGACATTTCATATTTTGGCATCAGCGGGTGGCCTCACAAGGAATGTCACTGCATCTGATCCTGGATACAGAAACAATGGGACAGTTCTCATTAAGGATCTAGCAGCCAGTACAAATTACAGTATTTCCATGTCAGCTAGTAATTCAATTGGCCCAAGCAACATGACAGAGGCCATCTTTGTTATGACTCTGGAAGGTAATGTTTTGAATGACTGAAATACTTGTATGTTCAGTATTCTTCATCAAAGTTAGATGATTGCAATTTTAATGTATATGTTAAATTATTTATAAACCACACTCTCACTCATTCTGTCACTTTTTAGTTCTCAGTTGAATCAATTTTATATGTAAATATAATTCTACCATAAAGTCAATGCAGATAATGAATGCATGGTAAGAATACCATGGTCTGGTCCTTGCCTCCTTTGTAAAGGGGCTTTTCTTGCCAGTTTAGTAACTGCATTTGCTGGCCATCCTTCTTGACAATGCACCTTGGGATCCAGGCTGTCATGATTCTTGAACCAGACAAGCTTATGCTAAAAGATGGCATTAAACCTACCGGTATATCAACCAAGCAAATGTCTGCTCGGCCTTGCATCTGAAGCCATGAAAACCCCATGGACTGGCAAAGGAGTATGTCACCCCTTGCACGTCTCAGTGTTTTTGGTGGTTTCATTGTGAAAACATGTTGGAAAATGATCTCACACTTGCCGGTTTGGCTTACAATTACATGACCTCTAGGCACTAACATGGAAAATGGATCCCAGCCGTGAGGACGACAAAACTCTTTGCATGCACTTCTATTGATAACATAATTCATAATGAATCCCAAACTCAACCTTGATATTCTCATATCGCTGGTGTAGTGAGCAAACTCTGAGGGCTTATTGTTCTTTTTTCCATAAACTAACTTTATGTATATTGCCTATCCTGGCACAAATGTAAAAAAACCCACAATTTATTTTTTATTGTAAACTAGCTTTGCTTCTGTATATTAGCTATCTTGGAAGCAAATGTCAAAAAGTCATGGATTTAATAAGATATTGTTTTACATATAAACATTTTATCTTTATTTTGTAGGACTATGTGTCTATATAATAATTATTTAATTGGAAGGGTTTATCTTCATAAAGATGTTTGCAAATTTTTTTTTATTTATTTGAGGTGGGGTGGATTTCCCTTCTAATCAGAACTATATAGCTGGGATTGTGCTAGTGTGTTGCCAAATCCAATATATATTGTTGATCATCAATCAGTCCATTAACAAGTTCTTTCTTAAATTGCAGGGATGATATTCAATACATTTTTCTTAGTTTGCTAATTTCTGTTACGGTAACAAGTAAGTGTGGATGTGCTTTTTGCAACATTTTGTTTTCCAAACTTTGCCATCAGGCCAGAGGCATAAACATTGATCATTGATGAAATTTTTAAAATTCAGCATGTTTTTTATTCAGTAGATGGTGAATCACATGCCAGAATTTTCCAGCTTACATTATTTCTACAGAAAACTGTCATGTGTCTTGCAGAACAAACAGAAACAGTAAAATATATTATGCTGTCAATTCCTGCAGTTGCTGGTGGCATTGGGGCAGGTGCTGTGGTCATTTTGGTGGTTGTTTTAGCTATATTATTCTGGAGAAGATATCACCACTCCAGTAAACACTCAGATGGTAAGAATATAATAGTGTGCCAGCTCATTTGCTTTTCAGATATTGAACAGAATAATTCTTTCTTATTATTGATAGGTAACATCTACAAAGCTACATGTAACAAGAATGGAAAAAATATAAACATATATCTTAATGTTAGTTTAATGTTGATTGAAAACATTTTCCAAAAATGAAGACCATATTATCAGTTTGCCTCCTGGTGAAAATAATCTGCAGATTACTTTGTAGCCTGGTTTTCTCCAGGTGTGATCTTAATGCAAAACTTCAAGCTCTTAAGTATAAAATAGTTCAGTTTGTTATGTCCATCACCTATCTATCCCACATAGTATGTTAGCTGTTCATTGTTATCATTACAACTCTTAAACTTCTTGGAGAAGGTGAGGTTGGTCCCATGTGAAAATGATGACCTTTGGACATAAACTGTTGCAGATATAGTGGCTACTTTTAGATCCACTGGTCACAAACAAGAAGAGTTTATGGGATGGCCTGTTGTCCATCAGGATTTGTAATTATGTCACCAGACGATCTTTTATTGTCACTCTCCCTATCAACAGCTTGAAGGATTGCCAAGAAACTTTATACACTGATTCATCTTGTTATGAGTCTGTGTTCTTAATATAAGTAACATAAAAGAGTGGAGAGCATCAAGCTTTGTAAAGTTCAACAAAATAATTTATTTTCTTTGAATACAAAGTATAAACAAGAAATAGAACTGATGGTATTGCAGATTAAATCCAAAATTAATTCTAGAATTACAGACACAAGTCCCAATAATTTAAAGTTCTGAATAAACTTTAGTAGAAATGGATATGAAGTCAAATGCTGAAGATGTTGATGTGCCTGAGGCAACCTGTATCATGTTGTTGTACCAAGTCTTGCTGAATCAGTATAATATAATTCCAGGTTTGAATTCACTCTAAATCCCAGTGAATGCTTCTGTCCGAGAATATTATTTTCTCATGAGCACTCTTATTTCTAGAGAAAATAGTGACTGAATTAAATAATTTCAAGAAATAAATTGCAGCCCAAAGTAATTTCTGGACACAACAATAATACAAAATTGATTCTGTTAGATCTTAAAGCATGAATGAATAATTTTTCCAGTTACAAGATTATATATCCTCTACTTAACCTAATGTCACAATTAGCATTTTCCAAAAAAGAGCAACTGTTACCTAATGGAAAATAACCTTCTAAAACCTTCTTATTGTTTACAAAATAAAATGTTTGTTATAATTAGAAAATATGTTTGTACAGTTATAATATATAACCTGGACTATGTCTGGTATGCCAGGTAAATTATAGGGGAATTCCAATAGTCTAGACCCAGACACAAATAAACATGTTTTATTCTATTAATAATGATGCTGATAATAAACCCATGCACAGAGAATATGTTAGCTAAGTATTAGTTGTTTACAGCATAAAATTTTTAAAAATCAATAATACTGTTCAAGTAGAAAATAAACTTGATTTTGGACAAGGTTAAACCCAGTATACAATGTTACATTACAATAGCATATAATGAAATAATAATTAAAAAATGAAGTAACTAGCAAACAATGTAAATTAAATAATACATAGCACTGTCAGGCCTGCAATTATGCTTGTACCTCTTACTACACTAAATTAAAGAAAACCTAACATTTTATGAATGCAAAACAATGGAAATAAGAAATATTTACATTGCAGCTGTTATTACAAGTAGATAACAACATAATAGCATAGTATATTCAACTTACTAGTGTTGCATACTTGCATATAAATTACAGTCAGTGTATTTGATAAACATAATAGCCTGTTAGGTATACACAATGACTCATGTTTAATAAATATGTAAGTAGTGAAAAACAACCTACTAAAATGAATTGTAATGAATTGAATAGAATCCTCAAAAACTACTCCTATTCTGTACAGAGAAAAAAAGAAGAGGAAAAAAAAGAAAAACGTAACTTCCCAAAAGTATAATTCCAAACTGTATGCAGTTACAGCCTTTTTCCTGGTATTATTCAGAATGTGAAAAGAAATGAACTTTTATACCTTAATCTGGCCTGCACGAAATGTATAGGTTTTATCTCCTGTCTGTAGTAATTGCACAAATGACTGCGAAAGTTTTACCATTCATGTTATTTCTTTATACAGTGCATTAGTAAGATATTGTGAAGTGCATGAGCTTCTTACCTGGTGAGATCTATTATGCCACTATTATGGTCCTGTTGCTTACTTGAGTTTGTATTTTAAAGTCAGCTTCGAATAATATGTTTTTACCAGTTGACTTCTGATAGTATACAGCCTCAGGTCTTTACTATATTGAAAATCTTATCTTATTTAATGCATAAATAAAACAAGTGAATTATTATTATTGAAAGACAGTTTGTGACACATCTTCCTCCTAGGGAAAAATTTTCTGGAAATACGAAATGACAAAATTATTACTACAACAAAACTTAAAATCCTTCTCTTATTTATTGGCTGTTTTAATTAGCGAACCTATTTACACTTGATTAACTACCCCTGTGTGTAATCAAGTCAGCTCAGATAATCTGCACCCTTGTTTTTCTACCTGACATTGCTTGAGCTCTTATTCTGTATGATTGGAGTACTAACGCCCATCTCATAAATCTGGAATTTGTTTTTTGGACTTGTTCAAATAAGTGAGTGTCTGGTGGTCCATTTTCAGGATATAATTGATTCCAAATAAGTACCTATGGAATTTGTAAACACCGCATACTACTGCTAGACAATTGTTCTCAAAGATGGAATATTTTTATTCCTAGGTTATAAGATTCTGAAGGCATAGGCTATGGAACTTTTCATTTTCATGTTCCTGCAATAATACTGCACCTAAGCCAACATCAGAAGCATCACTTAATGCCTTCATATTAGATGAAACAATTTAAGACAAACATGATAATAATTATTGTTGTTATTGTCCATATTTTGTTTATTTGTTTAGTAGTTTTGTTTTTCCTATTGTTTCAGAAGGAGATTTGAATATGGAGCTTGAAAGAAAGTGAGTAACTCTGTCATTTTGTCAATGATTGATGCCCTGTATTTGTCAGTAACTTGTATAGGTTAGATTTTTAACGAAACTTTTGACACATTCTAGATGCATTTTTGAAAATTAATAGTTTCAATAACATATAGATATACCTACATATGGTATATAATTGGGTTATGGGATGGAAGTGTGGCTGTATTTGTCTTTCTTTCCAAAGTTTTTCAGCCTGGACCATTTTTTTTTTGGGTCAGAATATATCCTAATCAGCATGTATATAGCCTGCCAGGAAAATGCAATCATGACATCAGATAGAATATCAGATGAAATATTCAAAATTGAATTGTTGTAATTAACAAGGCCATAGAAAATGAAAACATTAGTTTGGAATGATAGTAACAATGCATCACAAATTCATAGACAATATTCATCAATAGAGAACAAGAAAATAATTATTGCTAAGTTTCAAAGAGTATTTGGCTGTGAACAGTTTTGAGGAAATAAAATGATTCCATGACAATTCGGTCCCAATATCTCTTTTTTTCCAGATCAGTTCACTATTTTATATTCTACTTACCTACCATAAGCTCTGAATATCCATATGCATGATCATGTATAGGGTTAGGTTTTTTTCCTTGAAGCATTGAACTTGATCCATGCATGCATCTGGATGATACCTTTTGCTGATGTTGGTTGCATTCTGTGTTTTAATTGTTCAGACTAAAATCATTTAAACTTGATGATTATATACCTCTTTGTTAGTAGCACATCTATGCAAGATAAGGTCACTACAACATGCATGTATATGGGTGAAATGATTACTCGATGTATTGATGTGCAATATTGATAGTTTTCCCATGTTGTTGCTCATATCGATACAAGAGGAGAAGAATCACTACAAAACAATACTTGCAAAATGCAAGTTACTTTAATCTTGCAGCAGGTGTGAATAAGTATTAATCATTTGCCTTTTCATTCTTTAAAATGAGAATTCATCTGAAACAGTGGTAGCAAGCACATGCATTTATTGATGTTAGTAACAAAGAAATATTAGAAATTAGAAAATCAGAAAAAAATAGATTCAGCTTTGAGTAAATCATATGGTTTGAAATCTGCCCCTCTCCCATGCAAATTCCATAAGGATTATGTTATCCTGTCAGTAAGCTGAGCCACTGATAACATGTATCAAAGTAATAAAAGCATTCCAGATTTGTTCCCCATGTATGTTTTAATTACTTTGCTCATCATTTAATAACCATTTTTACATGAAGTTTTTCTGTTACCTAAAATCTTGTCTGCTTAATGCAGAGAAATACACTACATTCATTTCATATTTGTGGGTTATTGTTTGCTCAAGATAACTACTGATCAGAACTTAAACTGTTGGTTATTCACAGAAGTATTGGCATCCATGAAAATAGATGCAAGGCAACTTGGTGTATGTTACAAATCTATGGTCATAAATTAAGTAACAGAAAGAAGCAAAACCAACAAGCATTTTAAAAACTTAACAAATGATTTATGAAAATTATACAATGAAACTGTAAGAGGAACTTACAGTATTGTGAATTAAATCCAAAATAATTCTAAAATGGGTACATATCTAAAAAACAAATTGAATGTTCCAAATGAATTTTGGATCCTTGAAAGTACTGGACTGCCAGCAGCCCTGATATTTCACAATGGCATTTTCTAGAACTCCTTTGAATAATTCACAGTAGTCCCAGAGAAATATTTTAGTCCAATGAGCTTTTTGTAATTCCATTGAAAAATATCTCCTCTGAATTATTTTCTTGAATTATTAAACCACTGCCCCTACATCACTTGCATCAGCAGACATCTTAAGTAATTGATTGAACTGAAAGAACTGGACCAAGTGCACTTCTGAGTATAGCATTTAATTTATCAAATGCCTCCAGACATTTGTCAGAACAATAAGACTTGGTTTTCTTATTCAATAAATTGGTCAGGGGCTTAGCAGTTATGGAAAGATTTAAGCAAAATTTATGATAATATACACCCATTCCAAAAATCACATCAGTTGTTCTTTTACTGATAGGCACTGGGAATTCAGAGATAGCTTTAATTTTAACTTACACAGGCTTAAATTGACCATATCCCATAATATGTCCTTAAGATGTGACACAAGCTCTGCAAAATTTACTTTTACTTAAAATAATTGTCAATTTGGCCCTGCTCAGTTGGACAAAGAATCAGGCTACTCTCCAAGTGATCTTTCCAGGTGTTGCTGTACCATGTTCATTAATCACTGGAATGTTGAACTGAGAATTTTTGTTATTGATTGACATCACTTTATATTAGTAAAGTCCATATGGAGTTGAAAAGGCCAAAATTCCTTTTGCTCTATCTGTAAGTGGAATCTGCCAGAATCCTTTCAAAAGGTCAGACTTAGTGACATATTTTGCATATCCAATTTTGCCAAATGCAGCCATCAATTCTTGATATTGAATAAGAATATGCTTTGGTAACACTGTTCATACATCTGCATTTGCTGCACTTGAATACATGGCAGACTTCAATTGCTTTTGCTAGGTTCAATAAAATCGTTCTACAAGAAATATTCAGTTTCCTTTTTCAAACATTCTTGCTGGAGAGGATTCATCCTGTTTTACAAGTAATTTCAGTATTATGCTAGATTTTTTTCTTCAGGTTGAAACATCATTCTAGAAAAAAGTACTCATATTCACATATTAGCTGCTTTAGTTCATTCTTTCCCTGTGGCTGTAGATGTGCAAGTTTCTGGTCCTAATTCTTCTCTAATATTTCTGAATTTCGAAGCAGATGTAGCCACCGGAAAACCCCATGGTGCACACCCATCTGTTCATCCTGCATTTACTGCGAAAGGTCCTATGGCTGTCCTTTTTACAGCCTATGGCCAGATGAGACTTGGGATTTGGCAGAAAGTCACATGACTTACAAGGGAGGAAGAAGAAGCTTTCTTTTTCTGCTTCAAAATTGTCTGAGCTCTTCCTGTCTGGGTCCCAGGATCTCACACAAGGGTTACTCAAATCTTTCCAGAGACTTCTAATGTTAGACGTTGGCCTCTCCCAGGGGAAGTAATGAACAGTGAAGATTGAATCACACCCTTCCGAAAAATAGGAGCAACGCCATCCCCATTCTGTGAGGGCTGAGAGTGAGTTGCGTCATTTAGAAAGGATGGATCAAACACCCTCTTATTGCATCTATGACAGAGACCAAGTCCTACCTCGGAGGGAAACTGCACCTTCTCTTCTCCACAAGGGCAGGGGAGTGGGGAGCAACATTCTCCACTGACCAGTTGTTCACTTAAGCTGGTAGTAAGTCATGTCCTTTCTAAGGGGAGAAGCAGGACCCTTCAAGTCCACAGGGCCCATTGTCGGAAACAGAATTCAATAGGATCCCTCTTAATCCCTATTGGATGTGGAGTTTTCCACTACAGGAGAGCATTGGTCCTTTTTCATAATGTACCCTTTGGTTTCTGAACCTTGGCCACATGTTAGTGGTGTCAGGTTTGCCGACAGTGAACCTTGGTAATCTCGTGGGTGGGCAAAGAAAGAGAAAGGAAATAAACATTCTTCCCCAATATGTCCTAGGCTGTTGGGAAGTTGCCATAAATCTCCTGCAGAGACCACTGTAATTACCAGTCCCTTAACTACACGATAGGAATTACCATTTGGTCTCCCCAAAACAGGGAGAGATTGGGTCGCATTATTCATGCTCCCAGGACCAGGAACCAAACAAGGATGTCCTTTCTGTCCTCATTGATACATAGCAGGCCAATGTGACTTTCCTTCCATTTGGGTCCCCTGTCCCTTCTCAACTATCAATTAAGGAGGCAGATGACGAGACTTGGTTATTTGATAAGCAGTTAATAAGGCTTACTGCCTCTTACTCACTGATTTATGTCCCAAACCTTCTGGTCCTAGTGACTCCAAATTTCTTTGAGGCTTGCAGAATCTCTCTGGGATAAATATGTGACCAGATGACCTTTTATCACCCACTTGGTGACAGTCAAGGTTTAGCAAGGGCCAAAAATTTGCCAGATAATGTCGGTGGTGGTCTGTTCCCCTTTCTTCATTGCAGCCCTTGATAAATTCTTCTAGCTACAAGATTCATACCCTATCCTGGCCCACTAATCCACCAGCCTTGAATGCAGATGCAGCTCAAGTGGATATTTCTATGGGGACCTTGGCTTGTCTTCCAATTAAAACATTAGAATCTCTAGAACAAAAGGCTAAGTTGCTTGTAAGTGTAGCTTCACATGCCAACCTCTTTTTAGTAGCCTCATTCAGCTTGCTTAAACAGGAGTTTCTGTCTACATTGCACTCATCATCTGTTGGACACAGTGACCAAAACATTGAGGCATGCATTGTTCTTGTCCATGGCTTTGTCAATTAAACTTCTCCACCTGTGCATAGATGTTGCTTTAGACACCTCAGTAGTTCTACTATAGCATAGTATGAACCTTCTGAAGTCTGCTCTTCTGGAGGCAGAGATTCTCTTCAGATGTCTCATCCTCTCTGTGGCAACACAGGATTTGAGGGACAACTAATACATGTCCCTTGCATGTATTCTGGCTCATCAAAACCATCTAACAAGAGATTTCATTCCAACAGCCTACAGGGCTCATCAGTTAAAATTTGTTTAAGTTGCACAGTCCAGACGAAACAACAACCCCAATTCAAGCCCCCCCCTCGGCAATCAGGCCCTAGGCAGGGGTGCCACAAATGGCCCAGGGAAGAAGTTCACAGGACCTTCCCACTTTCCTAAGGACAAGAGGAGGCAGCCCTATGGACTCACACCCTCTCCTACTAAACAGACCTCTTCCTTCCATTCCTGTGGGCACCAGCCTAAGTATCTTTTTAGAGGCTTGGCTAGGCATAATAGTCAAAGGCTGGATCCTTTCTATCTTGATGGACAGCTACTGTCTTCAGTCCTGGGATCAGCTTCCACTTGTAAAATCCCCCATTTCTTTCCACCAGTCGAACATGGGATATTTAAAGGATGAGGTTTAGTTCCTTCTGTTGAATGGTGCAGTAGAGAGGATGTTTAAAGACCAGTCTCCAGCCTTCTACTCCAGGATTTTCCTGATCCCAAAAAAGTGGGAAAGTTTCATATAATTATCAACCTTTTTGCCCTAAACAGATTTCTGCAGGAGGAATCTGCCAAAATCAAGACCACATCTTCAGTCAGGAACACCATAAGAGTGGGCAGTCTCCATCAATCTTCAGGGTGCATTTGTTGACATCCCTATCTTTCCTCCATGCAGGAAGTACTCCAGTTTTACAAATGAAAAGGTTGGTTCTTTGCACTGGATAATTCATGATCATTAGTGATTTCCCATATTCATTATAGGTCATGTGATCAACATTAGTCATTGATGAAGGCAGTATGCTATTGCCAGAAATTGTGAACTCTTAAGATATTCATGCTTTTAGTATGGAAAATCACTAATGATCATACCTTCAGTTTTATCTGGATGGCGAGGTCTTCTAATCTCAAACTCTGCCTTTTGGCCTAGCCTCCATTTCCAGATTTTTACTAGGATCAAAGGAGTAGTTGCAGCTCATATGAGATCATTAGAAATCCCAATCCTCCAGTATTTCAACGGTTGGGTGATCCACAATGGCATCAAGAGTCCCTCAGATTAACTTGACTTGATGTTTTTCCATAGTGATAAGGCTGAGTCTTCTACTAAACTTTTCAGGACTTTGTCTATGTGGGGATGAATTTCCTTATGGTCCCTGGCTGAATCAATTCTCCACATCAATGATAGGAAATGAGGGCAGTGTTTTTTTTTTGTTAGGCCTTCAGCTTGTGTACAACCAATAAGAGGGCACTATGTTATGATATCCTCTGAAAACACATTGGTGGTTGCATACCTAAGGAGGCATACCTAAGGAGGCTAATGAGGTACATGTACACTTTCTCTCTGTGTTGAGGACTGGATGCGCTTTTGGAATTTTCCTGTCTTTGCCTCATTCCAGTCAGGAAAAACATTTTGGCAGACAGTCTGTCAAGAAAAGGGAAGATTGCCTTTATGAAATGATTGCCTCACCAATCCATAGTGGACTTTCCAGCAATGGGGAGCTCCTCTGGTGGGATTTGTTTGCCACCAGGTTGAACAACAAGCTCTCTTTCTTTGTTTCCATAGTCCCCTACTAGAGAGGCTGGGCAGTGCACACTTTCAGCCTGAGCTGAGATCATCTGTTCACATATGCCTTACCTCTAATCAGGTTGATTTCACAGTCCAACTCATTTTTATAACTCTCCTGTGACCCAAGCAATTGTGGCTTACCAATATTCTCGATCTGCTAGTGGATCATCATTGGTATTTTCCTCACAGAAAGAACCTCCTGTCACAACAAAGAGGCTCTCTCCTGCACAGAAGTCCTCAGATTCACTGCCTTCACTTGACTCATCTCAAATGATCTCTCAGCAAGGAAAGTTTCATTCAAAATTGCCAGGTCTATCATTCAGTCCAGGAGAAGCTTGATGTCCAAGATATATAGTATATATGTATATAATACATACATAGCAATGCTAGTGTGATTTTAAGTGTTTGTAAGTCACCATCAATGACCAGGTGCAGAACAAGTTACAATGAATTCTGGTTTTGTGGATGAGATGGTAATCACAGAGGTCATGCTATTGGCTGTATTTACAACTACCTGTTGCATCACAGCATAGATTTCACATAACAAACTTACTCTCTCAATTGTTTGAGAATGCATCATCGGTGTTGTATATATCATGAACATCTTTAAGTTAATGTACCAATGCGTGACATGTGTCTTTGTTGATAAGATTATTAGTGAACAACCACTGACATGTTGATGTAGCTTCATTAATGTTTTTGGGTCATCACCAAAGCCATTTCCTTGTTTTACCTGATATTTTTCATACTTTTTTAGTTGTTTGACTTCATTTTTATCATATTCTTTTATTCATTGTTTCATTGGCCTTGATGATTTATCAAAATCTACATCAGCTGGATTTAAAAATGGTTAAAGAAGTGGTGTTATTCATCCATGTTTGGGTGCTTTTCCATGCAGATTTGGTCATACCATTTTTATTTTGGAGTTTTGCTGTTGGAGGCACAGGTGCAACTTGTTATTGTTTTTCCTGGTATAACCTCTGTGCCACTCTAAGACTTCTTCCTTTGTGAAAAATTCAGGTTTAGATTCTTGTGCTGATCAGTTAAAAAATTCCTGAAATTTAAATCTCTGTATGATGCTTCACCTTCTTTGCACTAAACTCCATAAATACCATATTAGGTTATTCCCTATCCATGTGTTTAAGAGTTGTCTTTGATGCTAGTTTTATCATGTGTTCTCTCCAGTTGGAAGATCTGTTAAGAGTGAGACCTATAGGATTTGAAAAGAGTTTGCGAGCTTCTTCATAAAACAAATTGGGGCGGTGTTTTCAACTCTGACTTGTTATCAGTTGTCACATCTGGTATTCTGGCAAGTGTCTGTTTAATGTCTTCATTAACATCTTCAATTGCCTCTGGCAAACACATAATAGTTTCTCCATTGGCTCTTGTGGCTTTCTTGATATCCTTGGTATGTTTGGCTGTCTTACAAACTGGATCAGGTTCTTCTTCTGTTCCTTTGAGAAATGCCACTTGTTCCGCTGAAGCCACTGTAGCCTTTTTAATATCCTCAATACGATCAGCAATTTCCTTTGTGGGTTTAATCAGTGGCACAAATGTTTGTTCCAACCTGGCTGTGCAGTCTGTTATTACTGTAACATATCTTTGACATTTTTGCTGACTTCTATCACATTTTGAATCAATTCTTGCTGTTTTTAAGTGACTTTACATGCTTCTCATGTTTTCTATCTCTGCCAGACATTTTTTATATGGTTGCTTGTTTCTGATTGTTAAATTGGTGCATGAGACATGTTCATGTCCAGACCATATTGTTATTTACCTCTGTGACTGCAAGTTCTAGTCAAATCAATGGTGAGAAAACGATATGGGTACGAGGCGATATGCGCAGACATGTTACAAAATCCTCCCTTATGTTTTTGGTGGCACACCAAGTCCAATGAATTTTCCCAAGACCATGCACATCAGTACTACAAAATATTATCAGAATATTACAGTTGTCATGAATCACTTTTGGCACACGAGTCAAATAGGTCACATCCATGTTCTTGTGGCAGCTTCATGAGCATATTTGTGCAGGATTACTTGGTTTTCAAGCATTACATCATTATACACCACAGGATCAGCCTGGTATGGGCTTCTTCAGTAGTGGAAAAGAAATTGAATGTGGATGTGTTATGTATATTTAATTTAATTGTTTGCTTGTTAGTTTAATTTTTTTATTTCATTACATGCTATTGTAAGGTAACATTATATGCTGGACTTGACCGTGTCCAAAATTAAGTTCATTTCTGCTTGACCTGATTGTCTCTTTTTTTTATATTTCATTTATGTAAACAACTAATAACAGCTTGATTGTTCTATGTGTGTATTAGCTTATTATCAGGATTATTATTCAGATAAACAAGAAGTAAATATGTTGATCATTGTCAGGGTTTTGGAGATTCCTAAGTGAATTTGTAGGCTGTTGTGTTGTAAATATACAAGGTTCATTAGATCATTTTTAAAGGTTATTTTCCATTAGGTAATAGTTGTTGTTAGAAAATGCTAATCGAGACCTGAGGTCAAGCAAAGAACTAGATTATCTTGTGACTGTGAGGACTTTTCCAGTTGTGCTTTAACATCTAACACTTTAAGTTGTTATATGTTGTGACCAATTTGAGCTGAAGTTTATTTTCTTCAAATTATTGAATTCAAGTGATTATTTTCTCTGGAAATACAAAAGTGCTCTGACAGAATTCTTGGATAAAGACATTCATTGGAATACTGAATTCAAACCTGGAATAATATTTCTGTGATTCAACAAGAAACTTTTGACACATCGGCACTTTGCAGGTTATAACAGACATGTCATCGCCTTCAATTTTGGATCTCTTTGGGACTTTTGCCAGTGCAGCCAAGGTCGCATATATGGGATTCATTGAGCATGGTTGTCCAAACAAGCACTCTAGCAAATTTATCAACCAGTATCAAGAAAGATTTCATGGGGTTGGATCGATCTTTAAACACATAATGAAGTTCATCAACCTGATTTGTTATTTCTTTTACGTGATTGTGTCAGTGATCAATAAGGTCAATTGTGCACCTATAAATATGCGCTGACCATTTTTTATGTGGCTAGCAGATACAAAAAAGTGGAGCTGTTGACAACAAAAGATTCTGCAAGTGTCTCAAATGCACTCAAGCATATTTATGCACACAGACTGTACTCTTGAAGAACGGTTATTCAGTTTTCAGTACGCTCAGGAATAGTTGATAAGGCCACAAGTGTCTCAAGAATTGGTAAAATGATTTCCATTCATCATGGCAGCATGGACCAATTAAGTCACATGTATGAAAGGATTGAAGCCAGCCAATGCAATTTGACAAAAGGCCAATACTTGAAAGTCATAACATTATTTCACATCCAACACTATTATAACCACTAAGAGACAAGTTTGTTTCGTATTTGTTTGCACCTGGGAAGTTGGAGATCAGACAACAACACTGTGCACTGACCTAATATGGTCCATAGATGTATTCACAATTTCAGAAAAGATTGATACTCTAAGACAACCAACACATTACTGATAATGGAAATCATCACCTGTTGGGTCAAAACCTCCCTGTTGATCATTTGAGCCAGGGGAATTGCAATTGTTTCAGCAAATACAGAACTATTACCAGGATTTTTTGTGTTAACCAGTATCAATCATAAGTTGGCAAACAATACCACTATGACCAAACATGTAAGGTGTGATTCAGTTGGGGATTGTCTATCGCTTGATATGGAGGAGGGGGGACTCGCTTTGTTGCATTAGTACCCATACAATGTTTCTAGGATTGAATCATATTTGTCAGGTGTGTGAACTCATGATATTCTCAAAGACATTTCAGGTACAGTTCACCTGTGGAAAACCTTTGGCCTTTGTAATGTTCTTGCTAGAACTCTTTGGTCCTACCACAGTTGAGTACATTTGGGTCACAGTCCCACATACTGTTTGATTAGTTTACCCAAGCACTCATCTTTGAACTTGCCAACTACCTTTTTATTGGTGTTACTAAACAGTGGATGTTCATTCGGAAACTCGCTGGTATCTGATTTGTTCATCACACTTGGTTGTGCCATGTCTGCGTACATATCATTGGTGGTGATATGCATCAGCAATGAGTCAGTGTTGGTGTACACCATCTTGACCCGATCCTGATGAAAATATTCATACATGCACATAAACAAGTCCAGCATGGATGAACCCACATACACTGGTTTTATCAGTTTGAGTTTTTATTTTTTACTGTGAATGGCAGTAAGGCCACTATGAAATATTTTTCTGGTTTCAAAAGCCAGGTCTGCAATGAGCCATCAAAGTTTGCCTTGCTCACTATTATGAGTAAAATCAACTCAAATTCATTTGCGTGTATTGTCCATGATTTTCCCAAACACAGCAATGTTCATGAGTTTGAAAAACTCCTTTTCAAAATTGTTGGTGGTCTGTGTATGCAGGTCAGTATTGATCTGAATATACAGGGCCATCCAAGCTTGCTGACAAAATTCGAGAACTCTATAGATTTTTTTTACACACACACCCAATCACAAGTACAGCTGCAGATTTCACTTATGCAGTACTTGATTGTGTTTGGTGTCAGAGACTTTGTACCAGTTTAATACATTTGGAGTTATTTGTCACCAGACTTATTAACAATTATGCACTGATACTGGGACAACCACATACCAGGCACTGACAGTGCTTCTAGGTTCAGCAGATAATCATGCATGCCATGTAAGTGCTCAAGATATTCCAGATCAACTTCAAAGAAGTATCGATTAAAACCGTTGATGTTGTGATTGTGTGCATGTTTTTGTAGAGCAGTGTGTGCTGGACTAGTCCATCAAACTTCACTAACCGGAAATGGTTGCATCATTGCCCATTCAGAAAGGTTATTGGCGTTTAGATATACATAATGTAATTGTTGGGGTCATTGAGATCATAGCTATGCATGTTGGATTTTTGGCACAAGCATATCTGACTTGACATGGATATTCTGCCATGAAATGATCACTCAATAAACAGATGCTAATCAGTGTCAGTAAGCAATTCCAGTGCAATTTTGGTTTTGGACAACAGTCCATCCCAGCTCATACCTTAGTGACAGAAAGTAATGGGTGTGATTGAGCTCATACACATCAGCCAGCAACATCACATCAGTTCGCAGATACAAATCAAGGTAGTTTCCCTGGCATTTCAATGCAGACTAAACATTTTTATGCATCTTCATAGTCGTTATCAGAAATACCTTCACATGACAACAATGAATAAAGTGGTTTGATCAGTGGCCACTGAGTTTCAGCAAACTTGTTCCAGGTGTTCATGTATTCATAGGGATACATGCCTTTTTTCATCAGCAGGTCTTTATTTGGGGTACTTGCACCCCATGGATACTATCATTGAGCGATTTCAAAGTTTTCTGCCATCAGACTTTTTACTAACTTTTCCAAGGACAAATTCATAAATTTTAATGAATTAATGAACTGCAATTGTCCCAGCTGAAAAATAATGAAATACCTCAGGGATTTTTTTGTTATGTTCAGGTAAATTCATAGTTGCAAATTTGTGTTGTGTGTCTGTATGAACCAGTAATGTGGCAGATATCATAAACTATGGCATCACTGAAAGTTAAAGCCTTTTACAAATCCAGCAATAAGTGGCTGTATAAAATTCATGAATGTTAAATGTCTTAATTGCAGCAGCTGGTGAATCGAGTTGCTGTCAAATCCATTTTGCTGTGACTTTGGTCAATCTGTAACAGAATTGTTACCGAGAGGAGGGTGGACTAAATGAACAATACAAACACAATTTGTGAAAGAAAATATAAATTTATGTAATAAATTATAAATGAAAAAAATACAGATGTATTAACACAATAACTCACGCGCTCAACCCACAATTGAACTCACAACCATTCACAATACATGAACAAATTAAATAACAATACAAAAGGAATCACAAATGTAAAGGGATCTCTTGGATTATACACAGATCCAAGAATCCTTTACGAAAGTTAAATAAATGCAAGTATGATTTACGAAAAAAATAAACACAAACGACAAACTATCTATCGCACGATGGATTGCGATAACTAGCACGATCATATACTTGTATTCAATCAAGTTGCTAGCTTTTATTGATATCTATGTGATCACTTGAAATATTATTGCGATCTGACATAAACATGCAAATACAACAATGTATTAAATTATATTACAATTTCAATACACCTATGTGTCTCCCCTGTATAACCGCACGATTCAGCAACAGTTGAATCGTCTCCCAGTTTCCCCGAGAACCGAGGGTTGACCAATACTATTATCGGACGTTTCCCTACACGGATCCACCACAGTTATACGTTCAGACAGCATACAACATCTACCAGAACCAACGGTTCCTCACTACCCTAGATGTCGACCCGGACGTTTTACAACTCTAAGACAGCTCCGACACTCTGACTTCTAGCTTTCCGGATATTTACATGTTACACAGATGTTGACGAACAGACAGTTCGACACACAGACAGATACTTCAATTCCGTTTGCACAAATTAACGGCACAAGCACATTCAGATATTTATACAGAGATGTTCCAGAACAAACAATAGATGTCCCACAACAAATCAGACGATATCAAAGATGTTTATCAAAAGATGGTATCAGATGTGTTAACAGCTACGGTATCAACGATGTTATTAGCAGCTACGGTATCAACGATGTTATTAGCAGCTACGGTATCAGATACATTGTAACAACTACGTTAGCAGCTACGGTATCAGAGACGGTATCAACGATGTTATTAGATGCGCTATCAGTGATGTACTTCTACGGTATCAACGATGGAATCAACGACGGAATCAACGACGGAATCAACGACGGAATCAGCTATAATAAACAAAACCAGACTAATAATAGTTGTCTCAAAAATAATCTAAGCCGTAGATTACGATATTGTATTTAAAGTCTAAAAGTGACTAGTAATTCCAAATATTCCACGTTTAATTGCAATAAAGGCATCATTATACGAAATGATAATCTGAATAAAATTCACAATAAAACGAAATGTAAATTTAACACTCACCCCTTTGGCTGGAGATTTGCAAGACGAGGTTATCTATCCTTCGATTAGATATTTTGGTTCCCGTAAAAAATTATGATAAATAGTTCGCCTTATATACTCTCAATAGGTGAACATAAATCACATCGAGCTTGGTGTGCACCACGTAAAACGAGTATTTCGGATTTCATGTAAATTACAAATTGGCACATGCAAATCGTTACACGCCACTTAATCACCCCAGGTAATGCGTGTACGACGAAATCAAGAAAATGGTGAGTTTCGTTTGCAATTCAAGAACAGAAATCAGTTCAATTTTCGCCTAATTCTGTGACAATACCTCCCCCCTAAGAATAAAAATGTACACATTTTTAAAACTAACACAGAATAGAAGAAAAATAACTACTGATGATATCTTACAACATTTACACTGGTTATACTACAAACTGGATTTTATTACTGGGCAAATTCATACAAATTTCCCATCACGCCCTACTCAAGTAGTCTGCGCCTATTTTTTCAACTCCCCTTATTGACATTGTCGCTCTGTCTCTTGATGTATAACTTGAGCATGTTTGCATGGAATGTCTTTACATTACCGTCCATGTCAATTTTATAGTCCATGTCACCTTTTACTTCTTTAACTTCATATGGACCTTTCCACTGGACTAATAACTTATTCGAACTCGTTGGAAGAAGCAATAGCACCTGATCTCCCACAAGAAATTTCCTATTACGCGCTCTGCGGTTGTAATACTTGGCATATCTGCGCCCCGATTTAATCAATTCGTCACGTGCCATCTGGCATGTACTCTCAAGTTTGTTTCTTAGATCTAACACGTACTGGTAAGTCGTTTTTATTTCCTCGTTCGCGACATCACCAGTCCATAGTTCGCGTAGTATCCGCATCGGGCCTCGAACTGTTCTACCATACAACAGTTCAAAGGGCGAGAACCCTAAACTTTCCTGCGGTACTTCACGGTACGCGAACAGAACAGCGTTTAAATAACGGTCCCAGTCTTGCGGACGTTCCGCGCACATCTTCCGTAGCATGCTTTTCAGGGTACCATTAAACTTCTCTACCAGTCCATTGCACATCGGATGGTATGGGGTAGTGTTTAGCTGTTTGATGGATAACAGCCTACTTATTTCACCCATGAGGTCAGAGGTGAATTGGGCACCACAATCAGTGAGGATTTCCTCTGGCACCCCTACCCTACTGAAGATATCAACTAATGCTTCAGCTACCCTTTCCGTTTCAATAGTTGGTAACGCTACGGCTTCGGGGTATCTGGTTGCGTAATCAACCAGAGTAAGTATGTACCGATTCTTTCTTTCGGTAATCGGGTGTATTGGTCCTACAATATCTACTGCCACTCTTTTAAACGGTGTATCTATTAATGGCATTTGTCCTAAGGGCACCCTTGTGACCCTTCCTTTACAAACGGTTTTCTGACATACGTCGCACGACCTACAGAACCGTGTGACATCGCCATTAACACCGGGCCAGTAGAATTCAGCGACTACCCTGCTAGTGGTCTTAGCCTTACCTAGGTGTCCTGCCATGCTTGACTCATGCGCCACCCTAAGTACTTGAGATCTATATCTCTGGGGTACGACCACTTGCCAATACTTCTTACCCTCCCGAGCGCTAAACTCCCTATGAATTAATCCGTTCTTGCGTACGAATCTAGAGCTACCCCCACGCTTGCAATGTTTAATCGCGCCGGACGTGATTTTCTCAACAATTGTTCTGATGGATTCATCACGTTCTTGCTCTTGTTTGAAATCATCACGGGAAATTCCTGAGATCGATTCAGGGACTATTAATTTATGAAACGCGGATTTCTCTCGCCGTGTTTGCGCTCGCGTTTCGACTGCCTGAGCCAAAGGTATTTTAAAATCGGCCATGGTTGGAAGACGGGAACCTTCAACATTACCGATCGTCAGATCGTAAATAGGATTGTCCATACAAAGGGCATCAACAGTTCCCGTTAAGAAAGGTGTTTTTACTGTGATCCTTGCTACGGGAATGCGACCCATCGTCTGATCAAGCAACATACATGGGGATTCCCACCCGAGCATTTGGTTATCCTGCACGAGACTACGTTTGATCACTACGCCCGTACAACCAGTGTCACGCAATACCACGACTTCTCGACCGTTGACAAACCCTCTCGCGGTTGGTACACGCGCTTCAGGAAATAAACACGTGCCAAGTGAATGAATACAAGGTTCTACATGTACGTTGTTATCGGATATACCTTTACTTTGTATAGCCACTGCTACCTTATGTATAAGTGCCTTTCTTTTAGGACAGTCTTTTTGAACATGACCCAATGCATTACACAAGAAACACCGCACACGCTGAAAAACTGGATTCCCAACTGACCTTTTTACCTCAGCTGATTTTACAGGCTCCCTAGGCATAGGTCTTACAGACTGGTTTCCAGACTTAAAATCTTTTAAAACCACGTTCTGGGTTCCCCCATGAGCTTCGGCAAATAAATCGGCTTGCTTAGCCATATCTTTTACGTTTGTGAAGACTTTCTCCTTCAGAAATTGATCTAATTCTCGCCCAACTGTATTAAATAATTGATCTCTGAGCAAGAAATCAGTCAACCCTTCAAACGTTTTCACCGCTTTGCCGCATTCAATCCACCGCTCAAAATAGTTCGCAATTCTGACGGTGAACTGACCAAAGGTTTCTCCCTTATCGGGCTTGCTATACCTGAACTTTTTTCGAAAACCTTGTTCAGTGAGCTCGTACCTTTTGAGAAGTGCTTCCTTTAGGACGTCGTACTTAAACACATCGTCCCTAGGAAGTCGCGAGTATACATCCAGTGCTTTACCTTTTAATAAAGCACTCAGATGCAGCGCCCAGTCATTTTGACTCCACTTCTGGTTTTCGGCATACCGCTCAAACCGATGAAGATAACTATCTATGTTATCTTTTTCATCGTCAAAGGGAGGTAATTTGGGGCCCCTTAATTTGCTAAAGGCAGAATCGTGTTCTCTTCCAGATGTCGCTAATTCTACCTTACGCTCATGATCCCGTTGTTTTGCTTTTTCATCTAACTCTATTCGCTTTTGCTCCGCTTCCATTTCCCATCCTATCCTATCCTTTTCCGCCTGCTTCTCTAATTCTATCTTTTCCCTCTCGGCCTGCTTCTCTAATTCTATCTTTTCCCTCTCGGCCTGCTTCTCTAATTCTATCTTTTCCCTCTCAAAGGCCCATTTCCTATCTTCGGATTCCCTTTCTAATTCCCGTTTCCTTTCATCAGATTCCCTTTCTAATTCCCTTGACCTTGCCCTTTCTTCCCATTCCCGGGCATGTTCTTCCTGAATAAATTTCCTTAGGCTTTCACCTTCATACCCAAATTCTTTGCCTAAGGCAACCAAGTCCTTAAGGGATGACATGACAATTGTAATATGAATATAGATATATAACCAAACCAATACTTTAAACACGTTTATACTGGACACACGGACCTAGGTAAACTAAACAAAAATAAACTCCAACTAGAGTATTATCTTAACAGAAGGTCACGCTCAAATATAAACATTACATGTATACCTTCACAAAAATGATTGACAGTTCACTTAATCCAACAATCCCACTTCTGACACCATTGTAACAGAATTGTTACCGAGAGGAGGGTGGACTAAATGAACAATACAAACACAATTTGTGAAAGAAAATATAAATTTATGTAATAAATTATAAATGATAAAAATACAGATGTATTAACACAATAACTCACGCGCTCAACCCACAATTGAACTCACAACCATTCACAATACATGAACAAATTAAATAACAATACAAAAGGAATCACAAATGTAAAGGGATCTCTTGGATTATACACAGATCCAAGAATCCTTTACGAAAGTTAAATAAATGCAAGTATGATTTACGAAAAAAATAAACACAAACGACAAACTATCTATCGCACGATGGATTGCGATAACTAGCACGATCATATACTTGTATTCAATCAAGTTGCTAGCTTTTATTGATATCTATGTGATCACTTGAAATATTATTGCGATCTGACATAAACATGCAAATACAACAATGTATTAAATTATATTACAATTTCAATACACCTATGTGTCTCCCCTGTATAACCGCACGATTCAGCAACAGTTGAATCGTCTCCCAGTTTCCCCGAGAACCGAGGGTTGACCAATACTATTATCGGACGTTTCCCTACACGGATCCACCACAGTTATACGTTCAGACAGCATACAACATCTACCAGAACCAACGGTTCCTCACTACCCTAGATGTCGACCCGGACGTTTTACAACTCTAAGACAGCTCCGACACTCGGACTTCTAGCTTTCCGGATATTTACATGTTACACAGATGTTGACGAACAGACAGTTCGACACACAGACAGATACTTCAATTCCGTTTGCACAAATTAACGGCACAAGCACATTCAGATATTTATACAGAGATGTTCCAGAACAAACAATAGATGTCCCACAACAAATCAGACGATATCAAAGATGTTTATCAAAAGATGGTATCAGATGTGTTAACAGCTACGGTATCAACGATGTTATTAGCAGCTACGGTATCAACGATGTTATTAGCAGCTACGGTATCAGATACATTGTAACAGCTACGTTAGCAGCTACGGTATCAGAGACGGTATCAACGATGTTATTAGATGCGCTATCAGTGATGTACTTCTACGGTATCAACGATGGAATCAACGACGGAATCAACGACGGAATCAACGACGGAATCAGCTATAATAAACAAAACCAGACTAATAATAGTTGTCTCAAAAATAATCTAAGCCGTAGATTACGATATTGTATTTAAAGTCTAAAAGTGACTAGTAATTCCAAATATTCCACGTTTAATTGCAATAAAGGCATCATTATACGAAATGATAATCTGAATAAAATTCTCAATAAAACGAAATGTAAATTTAACACTCACCCCTTTGGCTGGAGATTTGCAAGACGAGGTTATCTATCCTTCGATTAGATATTTTGGTTCCCGTAAAAAATTATGATAAATAGTTCGCCTTATATACTCTCAATAGGTGAACATAAATCACATCGAGCTTGGTGTGCACCACGTAAAACGAGTATTTCGGATTTCATGTAAATTACAAATTGGCACATGCAAATCGTTACACGCCACTTAATCACCCCAGGTAATGCGTGTACGACGAAATCAAGAAAATGGTGAGTTTCGTTTGCAATTCAAGAACAGAAATCAGTTCAATTTTCGCCTAATTCTGTGACATATACCTCCGGTGTGTTTAGCAAGTGTGCACTATGGGCATAATAAAGGACTGGTGGCTATGTTTTTCAATCAAATCAAACTACTACATAACAAAAAACCCACATGGAATTTGTTCAGTGACTTGCACTGTTTGATCGATATCTGTCACATTTGTGTCTTTGTATGCACATAGCTTTCTACTGAAACTTTCAAGCATTCGGAATCCACATAGATGATATATATAACTTTCATATTTCATTGTACTATGCAGTACATTTGACTTTTTGTTTTATCAGACTTGGGCATAATTGTGTGCTGTGGTTTTTCACTGTTACAATCATGACTGTTGAGCAGTTCTTGAGTCTTAAATATTTGCATGCATGGATTTTTATTTTACCGTGATGATTGCTGTATTGGTTAAGCAGTCAAGCAAGATTCTTTATCCATGACTAGTGTGATGTTGATTTGGTTTATTTCATTTCACTAATAGCAACAAGAAATCAAATTGGGTTCAGCGGTTCTGTCCTTGGGGAGATAGTGCCAACAGATAAAAGCTTTTGTAATAACTGAACACATTCATGGGGATACCCGAGTTAAGTGATTCAGATTTCTTCAGTGTGGCTTTGGTAAGCTGCACAGGAAATTTGATATGAAAGTTGAGTTTACCCAGGTGTCGCCAATTTTTTTTGGTCAAGTCTTGATTGACAACGACCGGATATAATGCCAACAGAACTGCCAATTCAAAATGATAATTATCAATTCTTTTTTGTTTATAACCAATGATGGCATTAACCGATTTGGCTTTGGTATGTAACTTGATCCACAAAATGGCTGATGTGGTGAGGGATAGATCTTGATGGACAGAATTAATCTAAGGGGGAGAAAAAAATGGCAAAATGACCACTTTCATTCTACTACATTATTGTGAAAACCACATTTTGTTATTCAATCTGATTATTTTCACCTCGGGAGAAGTACAAGCTATGCAATAACTAGTTTTACAACAGGTAAACTTTAGGTCATTAAAGTTAGTTTTACCCCCCCCCCCCCCATTATCATATCTCTATAAACATACCCCTTTAACATTTATATGGCAGAGTTGTTTCCATTTCCACCTCCCAGGAGTGGTAGTTATATAATTTAAGTCACTTAAGAAGTTTCTTTCTAACTGTATAAGGACCATAGCTAGCCAGAAGAGGATTTTTAGGTATGGGTAAGAGATCCAGAACTTGATCACCAAAGGCTGAAAAGTTATTTCCTTGTCATACTTTAATTTCATTTTCAGTTTTGTAGAGTGAAATCAGTTTATAGCTATTTTTCAAGCTTTTGACAGCTTATATTTAAAATCAGAGATATAATCAAGAACATTAATCTCAGAATCCTCTGTTGTAAGAATTTTCTCTTTTATGAACATCAATTGTCCACAGACAGTACATTATCCAAAAACTAATTCATAAGGAGTAAAACCTGCCATTTGTCAAGTATGATAAGATCTACAGAATTTGGAAACATCATTTTGAAGTTTCAGCCAATAAGAATGATTCTTGATTCTATAATAAGTCCTGTTATCTTCCAAAATTACCAGCTAAGGGAGTTTCATGGGCTGAACAACGAATTTCTGGCCTTTTGACACCGTCCAGCATTTACCTCAGGTGGTCTGCATTTTCCCATAGGGACCCCAATTTAAAAAAAACAACAAACTGGTACCTCAAAGGCTTCAGTTTCACATTTCATTGACTTAAGCGAAGTTTTGCATTTACCTCATGACCACACAGGTTTCGTGCATGTTACAAACATGCAATCTGATCTGGAAGAATTAAACTTGGTGAATACTACTCACTCCTTGTGAGTACTACGCACTCCTTTGCACATTATTGGCTTTGGTTATATTTTGGCTTGATTTTAACTTTTCAACCCTATTCATGCTTTAATCTTGACATTGATGATATAGGCATCTCTGGGAATGCTCCTTGTAAATCCTTAAAGAAAAGAAACTTGTTGTGACAGTGTTATTCTTTTATTTGCTTTGATTGAGGTTTTGTGCATCACTCATGACCACACAAGGTCTTAACATGCTGAATACAGGTTCTCATACCTAGACTTTTGAATCTTTTAGAGGCAGTATATCTTGATTAGGACTATAATGTCAATGCAAAAAGAGGTCTCTGTGACCTATATTTCATGTTTCAGAATGTTGATAGTTTGTGTTTGAAGTTGATTTATTTGGATCTTATTGTATGCTAGACTAATGAATATTGATAAATGGATGCATATCTAATAGTACTACATTCTTATTATCAAAGTAAGGCACTGTGAACTACATGTTATACTTTACTAATAAAAGTGGGGCCCCGAGTGGCCGAGTGGTCTAAAGCGCTGTCCATTACGGATCACTGCCATCTCACCTCTGTCTGCATGGGTTCGAGTCTAAGATTCGGACAATGAAGGTATGTGAGAAAGCTTGCCAGTAGCTTCTCGTGGGTCGGTGGTTCTTCATGCGGGTTTTCCCAGGTTCTTCCTCCACCATTAATACTGGCCGCCATATATAACCTATCATGTGCTGAAAAATGGCATTAAGCCCAGCAGCAGAGAGGGTGAACAGACCACGATTTCAAGCAAAAATAAGGCTTCCAGATAACGTTTCCGAACAAAAAATGGCCTACACACTACGTTTTCAGACAAAAAATAAGACTTCCAACAAAATCTCATTTAACCAAAAAAAAAGTCTCCATTTTTGCAAAAACGGATATTTTACGATTTTGCTCGCAACGATGTGGTCATCCACCCTCTCTGCTGCTAGTGATTTCATCACTAGTGATTTCAGTTCTGGTTAACAAAAAATAATAAATGATTTGATCAAGTCTTTAGGATTTCACAAACAGACTAATCGCTAACACCTCTTCTTGTAAATCAATCAGATTATTTGACTGGTCGGTGAGTTTGAAATTAATTCTGGTTAACGAATTATTATGGCATCGCATGTAGACAGGATTAATTGGGTTTTCAATAATTAGGAATCCTGGAGGAGCTGTTGGTGCAAATGAATAAAGAATATATCCTTGCTGAGCTTGATTTGATTGCTCTAGATTAATTTGATAGCTTCCTTCGATAACATCACACACTAAATTAAGCGCAATCACCGTTGAAATATTCACGTTGAACGGAGCGATATGCCTACCACCACCATCTGGATCATTATTATGTTTGAGGATAGTTGTTTGTTGTTCTGTTAATTTCCTTTCACATGCGTCATAGATTTTTTGGAAACCTTCATCGATGGCATCATTGAGAGATTTTTGTAGTTCTGGTACGTTATATCCCGGTAGTTTAAATGTTGGGATATCTTCAACGCGGATTTTATACTTCGCTGCAAATGTTGTTCTCGTTTGGGGGTTATTGTGATCGAGTATAAATCGAATAATTTGTGAATTAAATGTTTCCATGTCATTGATGATTTTGTTACATGTTTCTACAACACTGATAAATTCATCTCGGGTGAGAGAACCGGATTTAAGAGATATTAACAACAGTGAAAAATCATTATTCATCTCTGTGAAATTTTCATTGATTTCATATTCTTTAACAAAATGATACACACTCGATTGTCCACTCCCCACAGAATGTTGGTGCACTGACCCAAAAAATTCTACACTGAACTCTTTATAACTCTTTACTGGATTATCAGGTTTTATCCTGTCTGTGACATAATCAGATTTTTTAGGTTTGGGTGATACAACAACGATTCTCTCCAGAGTTTTTCCCCCGGGTGGTAATTCAGGCCATCCTAGTACGGTTCTTATTGAGCTGTTATAGATATCTACGACGTATCCTTCTGTGCTTATCTCAATCGCGGATGATAGCGTCGGTTCATGAACTGTTATAGCGATTTTTGACTCTACTCCAGTAATCGATTTTATTCTACGCGCGAATTCATTATTGATTTGTTCTATTTGGTATGACCCAGTTGGTATGGAAACGACGTTCCAGTCTGGGGTACCGTCGTCTTTATTCTTATACGAGAACACCAGTGAATTATTGGGTTGTTGACCACCAAATGCTACCGATCTAATATTAGGCCAACTGTGATACATTCGTAGTTTTGCTAGCGCGATTTCGCTCACAGGAACCGGAGAGGGGAAATTCACACTAAACTCGGGTTTCGTAGATGTTATTGATATCATACTCGTTTGTACTGGGTTCGTGTTCTCCACTACTTGTTGAAGTAATTCCATCTGTGTCGTCATTATACTCATGATTTATTTCTAATTTTGGTATCGAGGAATCATAAATACTGACCATCACTGAGAACTCACAATCTGGTAATGTTGATATTATTGAGATCATTTTGTTTTTTGGGTTCGTGTTTTCTGATTCCATCGGTGTTGTCATTGTTATTATACTCATGTTGTCGCTCTAATTTCGATATCGCGGAATCAAAAATACTGACCATCGCTGAGAATTCAATATCTGATATAATCGTATTATCGAGTGACGACGATATCATCAATGATAATTGCGAATATGCGGTTGATGCAATATGAAATTGAAGTAAGTAATTCTGCAGTTTACTCTGGCTGCATGATGATATCTTTTTTGCTATCCCGGTTGATATACCCCCGATTGTAGCCACCGCAGAAATGCAAATTGGAACTACGACCGGGGCAATCATTGTAACAGATGCTAGTATTATTCCGGCACCAGTAAGAACGCTTGACACCGAGTATATAATAACATCAATTGCGGTGATTCTTCGTCGGTATTTTTTTATTTTTATTTGATATTCCTCAGTGAGGGTTTTGAGTCTATTTTGAAATTCTCTGACCTGATCATAGCGACATTGCGTCGATGACAAAGTCATTGTTGTTTATTTTAAAAACACTAGCGTTTTCAATTGTGAAATCCGAACGATTTAGTTATTTACTTAAATCCGCTACGAATTCCAGATACCATGTTACTGATGCCTTAGCCAAACTTTTATCATCGGCTTTTATCGTTAACCGTTCAGTTTTATCCTTGTCGATGATCGTTGAAATCGTATTGTTGACCCCGGATGAACTCGACGATGATATATTAAATTGAATTGGTGCTACCAGCGTTAATCGATAAATACCCTTGATAGTAGCTGTGATATCTAATTTGTTGTTTGCAGGTGTCCACTCAAATGATCCGTGTTGGATTGTATATACTACGTTATTGGTTTTCTCATGAGGAATTTTTGTTTTTTCAATGATTGTTATCATCCTCGAAAAATCACCTTTGACGGCTTCGATGAAAGTTTTCGTCTCATCGATGGATTTTTTAATATCAGGGAGTTTTATTTCAATTTTATCCAACTGGGTTCCAATAAATTTATCAATGATATTTCTACGAAATGATATAAACTGTTTTACGTTATCTTCAATTTTAGATTCAAGTATTTTTAGTACAGCCAGAGAATTGTTTAACTCATCGTTGAGAGTTTTTAATCGATCTGTAATCGTCGAAACGAGTACACCCGGTTTGAGTTTACCCTGATCGGAAAATAACGCGATAGTATCCTCGATTGCGTTTTGTTGTTTAACTAAAATATCATCCAGAGAAATATTACTGGTTTTCAATTTACCCTGATCGGAAAATAACGCGATAGTATCCTCGATTGCGTTTCGTTGTTTAACTAAAATATCATCCAGAGAAATATTACTAGATTTCAATTTACCCTGTTTGTCCTGAAATACAACTATTTCATTAGGATCAACATTTGTTAAGTTCAACGTCTCAGCGATTTCATCTTCAATTATTTTTTTTATATCCTTGACAGAATCAGGTGGTGCAGTGCCATCGGGTTTGGGTTTCAAAGATCTCCCCCAAATATCAATCATGTTATTGTAAAACTCTTTCTCTCTCTAAAATCGTTTTTGACGACTTCGTCGTTGCCAGCGATTACTAGTGTATTCATTCACGACAACATGTGGTGGTTTTCCGCTTGGGTTACTCAAGGAGTTAGAAATAGCGTCAAGGACATTTAATACTTCGCTGCCACATATTGGTGGGTCATTCATTTGTTGTGTTGGTAGCGTAGAATACCAAGTCTTCATTGGAAGGGTTTTTATATACCGCATAAACTCTTTTGGTGGGGCTAATCCATATGAATCAAAATAAACAATCCCACGTGGATCAATAGCGTATGCAACCCAGTGAGTTCCGGGTCCGGTGCTGTTATCTAAATTAATGATTCCGGTTTCAGTTTTGTTTGGTTGATGTGGTAATTGATCTTTCATAAAGACACCTCTGAAGTTTTTAATCGCGAGTTTTTTAGCCGCATCCATTAAATCAAAATTGGACATAGGAATCTTCGATTCCTCAATTAATAAATCGTTCCTGGTAGTCTTAGACCCTTTCCGCTGTACCACGAATACGGGGTTCCTGGTAGTCTTAGACCCAATCCGTTCACGGATCTTCCGCTGTACCACGAATACGGGGTTCCTGGTAGTCTTAGACCCTTTCCCTTTTTTTTATATCCTTTCACAGTTGCCTTCTTTAGTGCCATTCCTGCTGCAGTACCAACGGCTCCTAACGCTGCCGCTTTAGCCACCGCTGGGGCTGCTGCTGCAATCAATGCTGGAATCGCAGCTAACAACGGAAATATACCGCCTGTTTTAATCATATTTTTGATAGCAGCCGCAGAAAGAGTAATCTGAACACCTTTTTTGGCTGCAAGTGCATCATTGAAATGTTTCACCTGACGAGTTGTCAGCGATAGTTTATTTGCACCACCAGTCATTTGGTTGGGTTTCAACGTGATTGTGGTTCCACATCGCTTAACCGATTCTGATTGCAATTTTTTTAATTGACCGGGAGTTAACGTAACACTAATAACACTATATGACATTATACATAATAGATTGATTCTAATTCGTAAAATCCGTAGGATTTCATTGAAAATCGTTTACGATTTCAATCAAAGATTTTCTACTGGTGCATCTACCACTCTCATTCTTCCACCAACACCTTCGAGTATCATTGATTTATCACTGAGAATGACAGCAATCGCTCTATAATTAATATCATTAGCAGGACGATTCACATTAGCTCTAAAGTGTATATCAACAACTGACTGTCTTGTTAAATCGAGATGTTCCAGTGAGAAGTAATAGATCGGATATAGATTTTTAAAATCATATTGTGATATTTGCAAACCAGTATCCACATTTTGATCACGTGCCATAAATGACAACAGACGATGATACACGCGTGCAATATGGTTGTTAGTGTAATCAAGTTGTATATCCTCGGATGGTTCCTGCTGGCCATTTATTCTCAGTGAGACGTCTTTCACACCTAATTGATCAAATATCATATGACTGTAGGTTTGATTGCCAATTCGCCTATTATCCTGTAACGCTACGAATATATGACGTGGCGCAGTAACACCTTGTTTTGATGCTAGATTCCACGTGAATAACCCGGTGAGATTTGATTGCTTCACATCTGTACTTACTGATAACCAACTCAACAACGATTTTCCTCCTTGGTCCATAAATGATAGTAATCGTTCTTCTGCAGTGATTGCTGGAGTCAACACTGGCATCCACAATGATATTTTTGTTAAAATGACTTTACCGGCATCATCATTGGGATTTGCAGCATCTGCTGGAATCCTCCAAATTGCGTCATTATCATCACCCTTTCGTACAAGCGATACTGTATGCTTCGCCCCATAAATAACTTTTCGGACGTTTCTACAGAATCCAAATATATGATGCAGTGGAATCGCGCATGAAAATGATTTACGCTCTCCTTGCAACATTGCGTTTCGTGTTGCGGCTCCTAGATTGAAATTGGGGTCGTTGTTTATAATCATATCCTCGATACCAGCAGGGGTATTATCACGTTTTTTTGGTTGTCCTACAACAAATGGATTTCCTCCAGCGGTATTCTTACCATCTTTTGCAAACATCATAGAAGGTCCTGCTGATCTTGTATAATCATCAGAATATCTCGCTAACCCGATTATTGTTGTAGCCACATCAACATCACGATCTATGGACTCAATTTCTTTTCCATCAATGAGATATCTAGCACTCTCAAATAGCGCCATAATACCATTATTGACAAAACCGACTTGAGTACCAGCTGGATACGGTGCTCCAGCAGCTGTTACAAGTACTCCTTCTACTTCAATAAACGCTTCACAAGGCAAAAAATATTTACTGGTATCATGGACTTGAAGTTCAATTCGCGATCGACTATTTGCGTCTATTGCATGATAAGCGTAATATTGATAATCGCGTACAGAATCATCCTTGCCAACTGGAGCGTCTATATCAAACGCCGGATCATGTGATTTTTTGAACATTTTATTCTATTTATCAGAGTCTAAATCGTAAAAATCCGTAGGATTTTCAACGTTAGCGTTTTCTACTTAGTTTTTTAAAGCCGCTTCCTGCTATCATATTTGCAATATTGCTTTGGTCCCCTTGATTTACCATTGACGCTAATTTTTCGTCTACTGCGTTATTTATAATTTTACTAACACTTGCAGGCATTTCCGCTGTAGACGGTAACGGTTTTGAAAATCCTTTGGATTTCATCCGTGATTTCACTAATGATGTTAATTTATTCTTCGCGGCTGAAAACGCTTTTCCAGTAAAATCTCCAACAGCACCAATACCCTTATCACGAATAACTTCAATTGCTTTCATTCCTAGTTGTTTAGCCAATGGCATCACTTTTGGAGCCATTCTCGCAAATAACCCTGCAATGGTATTGCCTAAACCATCTCCGTAGTATGCTCTATAAACTGGAAACCGTGAATTAACTACATAGACGGGGGTTGGTTTATCATGATTGTAGTGTATGATCATTATTTGAAATCAGAAACCATTTTTCAATTGTGAAATCCTTCGGATTTCCACGCTAGCGTTTTATTTAATCCCGGTGATTAATCACTGTGATAATCCTCTACTAACTCGTCAATGAAATCTCGATATGTTTTGATATCCATGATACCGCCGGCAAATAACCGTCTACAGATATCAGCTGCTTCATTAATTATTTCCGGTGAGTTATTTCCAGCTCGGAAACCTCCTACAAGAACTTCTAATCGTGATATATCATTGATAACACTACCAGGGCATGAAACACTGGAATCTCTTAATCCACTTCCGCTATAACCAGTTGCTTCATCCTGTTTTTCTAAATCCTTTTGTAAATAATCAAGAAGATCATCATCATCATCACGTGGTATTTGTTGTTTTTTAGGAGAGTAGACTACTTTCTTTGCAGGTTGCTGTCGCCTTCCTCGCAATTTTTGCGGTTTTTGTTGTTGTTTAAACTCTTCGTATTGATTATACACTTCGCCCACCTCATTGATATATCCAATGTATGATGCGTTACCCTTCTTCCTAATTCTACCTGTTTTTTCAGTTTTGATTTTGTAGAATATATCAGCCCAGTGAGTTATATCTCTAACAAAGTTATGATGTTCTGGTTTCAACAAATTTTTCCTGTTTTCATAAGTCGTAACAACAAGCGCAGGAATTTTCGCTAGTTTAGTCTCAATGATTGCTGCTAAACCCGCCTCGTTAAATATCACGCGTAAATCATCTACTATTTCTTTTGATTCTATTTGTTTTGTTTGTTCAGTTTTCGCTGCTATTTTTTCGAGTTCACCAATAACAGATTTTCCCGTCTCGGGAACATCTCCCAGTATAGCACGCTCTATCCCTTTCGTTGCTGTGGTTACTGGTTTAAACAATTCTTCGGATCCCATAGCAAAATCAGTCTGAAGACTCTGTCGTTGTTGTAGTTTATTCCGTACAGAGTCACGAATTGGTACAAATCTCCTGATTGCATCCAGTCGTTCACGAGCCAATCGGGTTGTTAATGCTTCATTGACCATTATTTGAAATCGCAAACAATTTTTCAATTGTAAAACAATTTTTTAATCCGACCTAACATCATCGGATGGTCATGGAAGTGTTATTTCACTGTGAGACAGCTTCGTTCATCGATGTTGAAAGTAGCAAAATTGTATATAAAAATAATAATACTGCTAGTTTCAACATTCTATTTTTGATCAATCCGAACCAGCCATCAATTTTTTATTCACTGATTTCAACAGTTTTGATCAAAAAATGCTAAAAAAAAATTAAAATCTCTATGAGGGACGGTCACAATCAAATAATGATAAATGGTTGGTCAATCAAAATTTTTCATTTTCTTGAATTAACGCCCGTAGGTTTCTAACTTTAGAATTAACCTCCTTTTTCAATTCGTATTCGTACCCCAATTCTTTTCGTATTCGTTCTACGATGGTATACAACGGAGCGAACACACTTATGTCACTGGAAAATGCGAGAGAGTCCTTAATAGAATTCTGAATTCTTTTGATGAGCGCATACTTCTTTGGTAGCATATATTTATTGTTGTTAACTCCGTATTCTATATCCTGAAAATCAGACATGATTTGATCAGGATTTAACCCATCTGATAGTTCAATATCCCAATCTTTCAATTTTGAAATCTCGGATATGATGCTATTCATGTTTTCAGAATTCATTATTCTATAATAATGATATATTTCTAAATGAAAAATATGACGTATTAGACATAACTAAATTGAATTTTCTGTCCGCTCTTTTTTGAAATAGCCGATCGACAAACCCCCTCTGCAACATATCGTACTGAGGGTCTACAAATATTGAAATACTTGCCGGCTTCATATATTGATTTAAATACTTTTTCTTCGTTAGTTATTGTATTCAAAGATTTCACAGGTCTCGCTTTTTTCGAGTATTTCCCAGTCCTTCCTCGTTTGGTATTCTCACTATGTGTGATTGCTTGAAGATTTGATAAGGAATTGTTCTTCGGATTAGAATCAATATGATCAATAACAAAACCATCTTTGATCAATCCATGGAAACATTCATACACGAAACGATGATTGTAATATTTCTTCTTTCCAACAGTAAAGAACAAATACCCCATACCATTATCCCACCCAACTGGGTTCTTCAGTCTACGGTTTCTTACAACACCATCACTGGATGCTTCATAATTTGTACTCACTGGGTGTGGTCTGAATTCCTGGTTCATTCGTATACTATACTATTTGTCTAATTCATTGACTGATCCATTGCAGTGATTCATTATATAAAAATCTTTCATTTAGACACTTGTTTTTAGTATAGCATGATGGAGTTCAAGAGATTGACTTCGAGAAATGCTAAATTTAATGCTGATAGAGAGTTTAAGAGATTATTGAAAATCAGTCCTAGATTTAATCTCGATAGACCAAAACAACGTAACAAACGTCCAAGAGACGGAAACATGAAAGAGTTTAAGAGATTATTGAAAATCAGTCCTAGATTTAATCTCGATAGACCAAAACAACGTAACAAACGTCCAAGAGACGGAAACATGAAAGAGTTTAAGAGATTATTGAAAATCAGTCCTAGATTTAATCTCGATAGACCCAAAAAACGTCCAATAGACGGAAACAAACGTAACAAACGTCCAAGAGACGGAAACATGAAAGAGTTTAAGAGATTATTGAAAATCAATCCTAGATTTAATCTCGATAGACCCAAAAAACGTAACAAATTTAATCTCGATAAACCCAAAATCCTTCGGATTTCAAAAACGTCCAAGAGAGATTACCCCTGGAAAGATGCTCAATTCAATCTCGATATAGCTTCTAATACACCAAAGAATACAATTCTTGATAAAGCCATGATTAGTAAAATCAGAGATTGTTTTAATGAATTCAAACGTGATGGAGCATCCTATTGCTGGTCAACATTTCGAATTGATGGTGTTGTTGATGCTACCATGAATGATGAAAAAGCAGCAGTGATAATTTCACGTGTTGGGGAAAAAAGACATTTTTTCCGAATCAAATTCATTATCGAAGTCGATGGCAAATGGATTATTAAGGATAAATTTGAACCAATCCTCAAGAATAAAAAAGCTGTCATTGTGAGTAGAGATTCCAAACCAGGGATTCTAACCGGCATTGATAAACCATACTACGAAAGATCTTATCCCGTAACAGCAATGGTTTATGGGATATATCCGTTAAATGATAAACCCGATATCGCAAAACTAGCTCCTATGAAATATTCGTCAGGGCTTAATTGTGTAGCAGAACGAATAATAGAACATTTCACAAATGCATCCCGAGGAAATAAACTAACTGATCTGCGACGTAGAAAAATAACCGAGTGGGAACTGACAGTGAAACAGCATGGTGCAAAGATTTCTGATATAGCTAAATTAGAAGCATCATTAAAATTCCCAATATCAGTAACAACAATAACCGGAGAAGTATTATACGAACCGAAATATCAATCGCGAGGAGCCCCAATACAGATTATTGATCATAACAAACACGCGTGGACACCTGCGGTAACAATATTTCCACGAGAACGAACCGTGAAATATATTCCCCCGGAATTTTCCGGGGAGTTAGTCGGGGATGTTTTCTATGAAGAGAGATTATTTGATGCTATTCATGCGTTGTGTAAGGATGATCCTGTGTCAGTGTGGTTACTTAGAAGTGATGAAGAATTCGATCAATTTGTAAAACCAAATGGTGAATTATATCGCATTGAAGAATTAGATAACAGAATGAGAAAAATCGCTAGTGATTTTTCACCGCAGAATTCCCATGAAAAACTACTCACGGATAGTTTTACTATTCCATCAGTGGTAGCTCACTTCGCAAGAGAAAAAAACTCATGGCGTCCAACACGAAATGATTTTCTCGAGGATGTTAAATTGAGTTGCGTCGAATTTGGTCATGGAGGACTGTGGAATACGAAATACTCACGTGATGGTATGATTTCAATTGATATAGCCGCGTGTTATCCCGGAAGTTTTCTCGGGTATGGGGAATGCGCTGAGTACTTCAAACGATTTGGACACCCCACGCATGAAATGACTCGTGTTGCGATTAATGGACCATTACCTGATTTTGATTTAACCGGATTCGCTCGTGTGATATCATTTGAACTCGCTACAGGGTTACATCCGTGTAGTTATGTTTGGCTCGGTAGACACCTATCTGAAAAACACTGGATGCCAATAGTGCTATTGAGATATATGATTGATTGTGGTATGCTAATATCGTTGATTGTTTCCGAGGCTATTATATGCTATCGAGCTCAGAAAGAAGTTTGGCTACCACAACCCAATCTAGATAGAATAATCAACGAACTACGAAAACAGTTTCCAGATTTCAATGAAGAAGAAATCATAAATTGGTCTAAGAAGTTATTTGAAATTAAAAAAGAGCAAGCAAAAGATCTCGGAAGAAGAATAATCGGTAAATTTACCCAGGGTGGACGATACGATAACGCAAAATATTCTTCGCGGTTGATCATAGATATCGCTGAATACGATTTTATTGTAGCGGATTTAATGAAACAGGGAAAACTTGTATCCCGTAAGGATGCTTTTCTATCCAATGGTGAGAAATTAGGTACGGTTGTTACCTACTGTGATGGATATAATTCCCAGTACACACATTTGAGAAGTTCAATGTTAGCCTATGCTTGCATTAATCTATTTTCGATGATAAATAGATTTCCTAATACCGCGGTTAGAGTAGCCACTGATTCGATGTATATACACAATAAGTACAAATCAGCTGTAGCGGCATTCACAGATCCCGAAGAAAATTGGGGGCGTTGGCGATTTAAAAAGGAGATGCTACATGAGTATTGTGAATCCGCAGACGTTGCCATGGATGATAAATATATTTGTTGTAACCGTATTGAAATTGGAAACACTAGTGTTTCTACAGAATTTTCTAATGCACCACCGGTATCTGATCCAGTATGTAGATACAAGACAGTTTATTTAAACGGTTGTGGTGGGTCAGGAAAGACAACGCGTGCAATTGAATTATATCGTGGTGGTGGAAATACTTGTATTTCTACTAACATGATTGTGCTAACACCGACTCACAGACTCGCCAGAGAGATGATACAACGAGGGGTAAATGCTTGCACTTATCACAGCTTCTTTCGATGGAAGGGTGACAAATGGACTCCTGATCGAATGGGTGATAAATTCATTCCTGAAATCATAATCTGGGATGAAATATGCACAGTGTCATTAGATGTATTAAAAACATTTCTTGAGTGGTTGTTAACCAAAAACACAAAAGTCGTCATGTGCGGGGATCAAGGCCAACCACCACCATTTGTCGGTGCATCTCCACATGAATGGCTAAAGGGTTTTGTAGACTACTATGAAGAAATCACCACTGATTATAGATCACTTGATGAACGATTACGCGAGTTCAAAGCGCTAATTAGATTACAACCGGATAGAATCCAATGCGAAATAGCGCGTGAAGTGATTTCAGAAACCCCAATGAATGATTTCTGGGAAACATGGAGACCAAACGATTTGATCATTGCAAGTAGAAAAATAGTCAGGGATACACTTCAGATGAAGTTATTTGAATTGCATAAAGAAAAATTTGCAACGCTTCCAGTACCCCTTTGTTATAGGCCATCGGATACACGAAAACAGAATATTGAAGTTGATATTCCAGGACAGAGTGAAAAACAAATTCTGGTATTAAATGATATTGTGCTGGTTGATATCAATGTCGTTGAAGATGCATTGCGTGCTAATAAATCCCCGTGGACGCTAGGATACGCAGCAACAATACACTCTTCACAGGGATTGACTATATCGGATACAATTGTTTGGATGGTAGATAATCGCATCGAATGGTCAAATTTAGTCTATCTCGCAGTATCCAGAGTACGAAACATAAATCAACTTCGAAGAATTGTCCTCGATGATGAAATCATTGGTGATGATAATGACACAACAATAAGTGATATTGATGTTAGCATCATTAATAAAAAAACTCTCCGGTTACAAACAACAGGACAAAAAAAAACAACGAGAATTTGATATTGATGCTAAATTAATAATCACTTTGAAGAAACAACAGAATAATCACTGCGCGAGTTGCAATTGTATAATGCGTTGGCAGTATTCGGATAAGGATCCTCGCCAATTTACCGTAGACAGAAAAAATAACAATCTCGGTCATGTCAGAAATAATGTGATGTTGACTTGTCTTGAGTGCAATAGACGCAACGGCGCTAGTTAAGACCATGCGGTGGCAATTGAGTATCCTCGGGAATCACTTGTAGTTGTTGTCGAGTAAAACCCCGCTGAGGGGCAGTTGAATCCAGTTTATAGACTGGAGGTCTACCAGTTGATCGTGTTATACTAGATATCTTATGCGTAGTGACGCTCCAAATAGGATCAGTAGCCCTTTTTCTACCCCCTTCAAGCTCTCCTGGTTCGTATAAGTACCTCACAATGACACTACTACCAAGAATTGGTTGGGAAATGCTAGCGTTTCTAGGGAAATCTTTTTGTGGTTGTACGGGTATTGACTTCTTTTTAATCGCGTTGATAGGTTTCATGTTGATTGTTCTAGTAATCTCGTTATTCAGTGCAGTAATCACAGATGGTAATCTTTTAACCCATTCACTGGATCGCTTTTCTTGAATGAATTCTTTTGCGTATTGATATCCAAATAACCGCTCAGCAATCGTCCGATTAAATCGTTCTACAATGGCCTGATCGCGATGTAGCGCAGTATGCCCTCGTCGTATGGTGACATTATGATGTTTCATTGTAGATAACACTGCACCCTGAAATTCCTTGCCAGGATCAACTTGTAACAGATTTGGCCAGTGCAGAGGACCTCGTCGATAAATCCTTTCAAATGCAGAAGCGACTTCAGTGGCCGATTTTGTTTTCAGCGGTTCTGCTTCTTTGTATCGACTCGCAACATCAACTACGGTTAACGCATATTTGTAACCACGATCATGTGGCAGAAATAATATATCAGCCTGATGAACTTCATTAGGAGCGGTCACATCAAAATGCGAGGATTGAATTTGTTTAGGCGGTGGTAGATAAATTTGCCATAGTGCCTGTTTGGATAACCAATTAGCCGCAGTGGTTTTTTTCACTTTTGCAGCTCTAGCGAGTTTATTGATTGCAGCGTTACCCCTCCAGTATCCCCTCGGAGAATAATAAATTGATTCCATATTATTAATTACCGGCACCTAACATCAATTTACTTTTCATAGCCGATTTTATCAAAAATGAAGACAATTTTTCTTTGAAGGATTTATCAGGAATAGCATTTAACGCATGAATTAATTTCACATCTGCTAGATGCCTGTGTTGCAGATTGCTGCTTTTATAAGCAACATCATGAAGGTGACAGGCCTTATCAATGGCGTTTATTGGTTCTTCACCGGGGTTGGGTTGATTTTGATTATTGAGTCTGATATCAAGTCTGGTTCCCGGTCCACAGTAGCTATATCCTGGAAGGTGCTTTTCTCCGGGGTACTTTGCCCATGGGGTTCCAGGGAGTTTTGCTAATTTGGCTGCGATATCACCTCCTCGTTTTTTTTTAAATCAGATTTCATAGACACAAATCTAAATTTCTTTGTACCACATTGCACGCATTTACCAGAAAGCGCTGATCGGTTATTTTTAGTTGTAATCGTCGTCACATCATCTGTGCCAGTACGCGTTCTACACTTCACACAATATAGATCCATAATTTATGTATAGAGATATTGATATAATTGATTTTTCAGCGACTAAAACAAGAGAACCAATTAAGCATCATGCAGCGCTACCAAACTCTATCCGGATGATTATAATCGGGCCATCTGGATCCGGTAAAACGCAATTGTTGCTAAATTTAATAATGAGATGGATGAAGTGGGATAAGTTGTATTTAATTGCCCCTAGCGTAGATGATCAACGATGTTATGAAGTGCTAAAAGATTTTAACGACAGCGCGGTAGAAAAATCCGGAGAGGGTATTATTGAGTTTATAACCGATATCGATGAAGCACCGAGTATTGATGATATTGATGGAGATATTAACAATTTAGTCGTATACGACGATATAATGTTGGATAAACAAAAGAATCCTGCTAGAATATTTTCCCGTGGGCGTCACAAAAACACTGACGTGATATATGTCACTCAACGCTACACTCAGGTTCCAAAAGTGATCAGAGATAACTGCAATTTATTGTCTGTATTCAACGGAGTTGATACTCATACGCTACGAAATATTTGGCAGACATGGTGTTCTGATATGGACTTCAATCAATTTCGAGATTTCTTTAGTTATGCTCAGTCGACTCCGCACGGATTCGCAACAATAAATCTACATGATCCTCGGACACGATATCGTATCGGACTGGATCAAATATTGGGTTAAAATCATTTTATTATTTTTGTTAACCCATAGCAGCAGAGAGGGTGGATGACCACATCGTTGCGAGCAAAATCGTAAAATATCCGTTTTTGCAAAAATGGAGACTTTTTTTTTGGTTAAATGAGATTTTGTTGGAAGTCTTATTTTTTGTCTGAAAACGTAGTGTGTAGGCCATTTTTTGTTCGGAAACGTTATCTGGAAGCCTTATTTTTGCTTGAAATCGTGGTCTGTTCACCCTCTCTGCTGCTAGCCCTACAACAACAACAACTAATAAAAGTATTCTTGTCTTCATGCACACATACATTTTTCCATGCAGTATACATCTTAGCTACATAGAAGCTTTCTGACTATTGCAGTTGGAAGTAAGAATAAATTTTTTTTTTTTTGTGGTAAACTTTTCATATGATGACTTTACATTTCATGTTGATATAGGTTGTCCTCAACAGATGAAATGTATATTGCAAATGCGAATGAGTATATAAATTAGATAAGTGGATTGGAAGGATTTAATGAGTGCATTTGTAGTAGCTAGCAGCAGACGGGGAGAACTGTACAACTTTGTAGAGGCGTCGTTTCGGCAAACCAGGGCTTGTTCGTAAATGCTTAATAGAAGCGTCCATTTGGCAAAACAGAATCGAAAAAAAAAGACGCCATGGTCGTTGTCGCGCCCCCCTCTGCTGCTATGGGTTAACAGTTTTTTTTTGCCGAATATTTTATCAAGTCCGATACGATATCCTGATCTAGGATCATGCAAATTGATCGTTACAAATCCATGTGTGACTGACTGAGCGTGACTAAAGAAATTTCTAAAGAGATTATAATCCATATCACCACCGCACAAAGTCTGGTGAATATTTTGTAGCGTATGTGTGTCAACTGCATTGAATACAGCAAGAATATTGCAATTATCTCTGATAACTTTTGGTATTTGAGTGTATCGTTGAGTGACATATAACGTTGGTGTTTTTATGCCTGGCTCTGGAAAATATCCTAGCGGGATTCTTTTGATTGTCTAACATCACATCATCATATACGACTAAATTGTTAATACTTCCATCAATATCATCAATGCTCGGTGCTTCCTCGATATCAGTGATAAACTCAATAATATCTTCATCGATTTCCGATTTTGCTTTCTCGTTAAAATCCTTTAACAGCTCGTAACATCGCTGATCGTCTACACTCGGTGCTACCAAATACAACTTATCCAATTTCATCCATCTCGTTATCAAATTAAGTAGCAGTTGTGTCTTTCCACTTCCAGATGGTCTGATTATAATCATTCTAATTGAATTCTGCAACATCGCATGGTGTTTAATAGGTTCCCGTCATCGGGTAGCTGAATAATCAATTACATTCATGTTATTATAAATATATTATGGATCGATATTGTGTGAAATGTAAGAAGCGTACTGGCACATATGACTTAACGACGATTACAACTAGCAAAACCAGATCAGCACTTTCTGGTAATGGTGAACAATTTAGTACAAAGAAATTTAGATTTGTTTCTAAGGATTTTTAAAAAAATGAGGAGGTGATATTGCAACCAAGTTAGTAAAATTACCAGGAATACCATGGGCAAAGTATCCAGGAGAAAAACATCTTCCAGGGTATAGTTATTGTGGACCCGGGACTAGACTCAATATCAGACTCGATAATCAAAACCAGCCCCGACCCAGTGAAAACCAAAGAAACACTATTGATATGGCGTGTCATGCTCATGATGTTGTTTATAAAAGCAGCAATTAGCAACACAGACATCTTGCAGATGTGAAATTAATTCATGCGTTGAATTCTATCACTGATAAATACTTCAAAGAAAAATTGGCTTCATGGTTAGTAAAATCGGCAATGACAGGTAAATTGATGTTAGATGCTGGTAATTAATAACAACATGGAATCTATTTATTATTCTCCAAAAGGATACTGGAGGGGTAAAGCAGCAATTGGTAAGCTCGCTAGCGCCGCAAAGGTGAAAAATACCACTGCAGCGGATTGGTTATCCAAACAGGCGATACGGCAAATTTATCTACCACCGCCTAAACAAATTAACTACTCGCATTTTGATATATATATCAAGCTGATGATATATTATTTCTGCCACATGATGGTTTTTACAAGTACGCGCTAACAGTAGTTGATGTTGCGAGTCGATGCAAGCAAGCAGAGCTGCTAAAGACAAAATCATCAACTGAAGTTGCTTCTGCATTTGAAAGAATTTATCGAAGGGATCCTCTGCGCTGGCCAAATATATTACAAGTTGATCCCGGCAAGGAATTTCAGGGTGCGGTTCTATCAACGATGAAGAATCATAATGTTTCTATCAGACGAGGACATACTGCACTACATCGCGATCAGTCAATTGTTGAATGATTTAATCGGACAGTTGCTGAGCGGTTATTTGGATATCAATACGCGAAGGAATTTATTCAGGATAAACGATCTCTTGAATGAGTCAAGAGATTACCAGGCGTAATTACCGCGTTGAATAATGAGATTACTCAAACAATCAACATGAAACCTAACAACACGATTAAAAAGAAGTATATACCTGTAAAACCACAAAATGATTTTTCAAAACAACCAATATTCGGCAATGTCACCGTTAGATATTTATATGAACAAGGAGAGCTTGAAGTTGGTAAAAAAAAGAGCTATTGATCCTATTTGGAGTGTTACCGTACATAAAATATCTAGTATAACACGATCTACGGATAGACCAGCAATCTATAGGTTGGATTCAACTGCTCCTCAGCGAGGATTTACTCGTGAACAACTACAACTGATACCCGAGGATACTCAATTACCACCGCGTGGTCTTAACTAGCACCTCTTCGTCTGTTGCACGCAAGACAAGTCAGCATCACATTATCTCTGGTATGACCTATGCTGCTATTTTTTCTATCTATGGTAAATTGGCGAGAGTCTTTATTCGAAAACACCCAACTCATTATACAATTGCAACTCATGCAGTGATTATTCTGTTGTTGTTTTAGTGTGATTATTAATTCGGCATCAATGTAAAATTCTCAATTTTTTTTTTTATTCTGTTGTTTTTTACCGGAGAGTTTTTTTCTGATTATATCATCGCTGACAATATCACTTATTGTTGTGTCGTTATAGTCTAAAACAGCTCTTCGAAGCTGATTTATTCTTCGTACTCTGGACACTGCAAAATAAACTAAGTTTGACCACTCGATGTGATTATCTACCATCCAAACAATTGTATCGGATATAGTCAATCCCTGTGAAGAGTGTATTGTCGCTGCGCTACCTAGCGTCCATGGGAATTTATCAGCACGCAATGCATCTTTGACGACGCTGATATCAACCAGCACAATATTATTTAACACTAAATTCTGCTTTTCACTTTGTCCAGGAATATCAACTTTGATATTTTGTCGCCGTGTATCCTTCGGTCTATAACATAACGGCAATGGAAATATTGCATATTTTTCTTTATGCAAATCAAATAACTTCATCAAATCGTTTGGTCTCCATGCTTCCCAAAAATCATTTAATGAGGTTTCCAAAATTATTTCATGCTCTATTTCACATTGGATTCTATCAGGTTGTAATCTGATTAGTTTCTTGAATTCGCGTAATTGTTCATCAAGTGCTGTATGATCAGTATTAATTTCTTCATAATAGTCTACAAAATTCTTTAGTCAATCATGTGGAGACAAACCAACAAATGGCGGTGGTTGACCATGATCACCGCACATTATCACTGCTGTATTCGATAGCAACAACCAATCAAGACATCTTTGTAATACATCTAGCGAAACTGTGCATATCTCATCCCAATTAATGACTTCTGGAATAAATTTCTCACCCATTCGATCAGGAGTTCATTCTTCACCTTTCCATCGAAAAAACTGCAATAAGTACAGGCATTTAATCCTCGCTCTTTCATCTCTCTGGCAAGTCTATGGGTCGGTGTTAGCACAATCATGTTTGATTTCCCACGAAATAATTCAATCGCACGAGTCATCTTTCCTGACCCACCAGAACCGTTTAAATGGTTTTATATCTGCATATTGGATCAGATATCGGTGATGCATTAGATAGTTCTGATATCTGATCATTTTTCAAGTAATTGTTTTCAATCGTAACATCTGCTGATTTTGAATAGTCACGCAGTATTTACCGCTTAATTCTCCATGATCCCCAACTCTCGTCACAATTAGTAAATTTTGCCATTGCGCTGCTGTGTTTCGCGTTTATATAAAATGAATCAGTGGCCACTCTAACTGCGGTGTCAGGAAACCTATTTATCATCGAAAATAAATTAATAGAAGCATAAGCCAGCATAGACGCCCTCAAATGTGTATACTGAAGAATATATCCATCGTTGTAAGTAACAATTGTACCCAATTTGGTTCCATCGGACAAGAAAGCGCCTTTACGATCGACATATATACCCCTAGATGTTACATCCGCTATTATAAAATCGTATTCAACGCTATCTATAATCAACAGTGAAGAATATTTTTAATTGTCGTATTTGCCACCCTGAGTGAACTTACCAATTATTCTGCTACCAAGATCTTTTGCTTGTCTATTTCTAACTTTGGACCATTCCATGATATATTCTTCGTCGAGGGATGGGAATTGTTTCTATTTTCGCTGAATATACTATCTAGGTGTTCGGGTTGTGGTAACCAAACCTCAGTCTGCGCTCGGTATGATATAATCGCTTCACTGACAACCAACGATATCAGCATTTTAGAATCAATCATATATCGTAATAGCACTATTGGCATCCAGTGTTTTTCAGACATGTGTGTACCAATCCAAACATAACTGCACGGATGAAGTCCTGTAGCCAATTCGAATGATGCCACACGAGCGAATCCGGTTAAATCAAACTCGGGTGGTGGTCCATTAATAGCCACACGGGTCATCTCATGTGTGGGATGTCCAAATCGCTTGAAGTACTCAGCGGCTTCTCCGCACCCGAGAAAACTCCCTGGATAACACGCAACCATATCAACTGAAATAATATTTTCACGGTCATATTTTGTATTCCATAATCCGCCATGGTTATATTCGATGCAACTTTTGATATCTGACAGAAATTCACTTCTTGTTTGTTTCCACGTGTTTTTCTTTCTCGTGAAGTGAGCTGCAACAGACGGAATTGTAAAACAATTTGTTAATAATTGTTCGTCGTGTTCTGTTGAAAAACTACTAGCTAGTTTTTTCATTTCATTGTGCAGGGCTTCAGTGCGGTATAATTCTCCGTTTGGTCTTACAAATTGATCAAATTTGCCCTCATCGTGTTCAAAAGTGTGAAGTAACTACACTGACACAGGATCATTTTTACTTAACTGGTAAATAAAATCAAATAATTTCTTCTCAGAGAAATCCGGTGAGAACAGGTAAATATTTTATTGTTCTATCTCGCGGAAATATTGCTACTGCAGGTGTCCATGCGTGTTCATTATGATCAATAATTTTGATTGGAGCTCCTCTCAACTTATATTTTGGTTCATATAATACTTCACCTGCTATCGTCGTTACTGATATTGGGAATCCTAATGATGTTTCTAATTTGGTTATATCTTTAATCGTTGCTCCGTTCTTCCTAACTGTTAATTCCCATTCATTTATTTTTTTACGTCTTAGATCAGTCAATTTGTTTCCACGCAACGCATTTGTGAAGTGTTCTATTATTTGTTCTTCTTCACAATTTATTCCTGACAGTTTCATTGGTTTTAGTTTTTCAATACTCGGTTTATCATTTAACGAATATGCCCCATAAACAACTGCTGTTACAGGATAAGATCTCTCGTAGTATGGTTTGTCAATTCCAGTCAGAATTCCTGGCTTGGAATCATGACTAAAGTGACAGTTTTTTCATCTTTCTGGATGGGGTCAAACTTACCTCTGATAATACAATCTCCCGTTTCGTTGCGGATAATGAATTTCACTCTAAAGAAATACTTTCTCTTGTCAAGGTGTGAGATTATCATTGCTGCTTTTTCGTCGTTCATGGTAGCATCAACGCTACCATCAATTCAAAATGTTGACCAACAGTGAGATGCCCCATCGTGCTTGAATTCGTTAAAACAATCACTGTGTTTACCTATCATGGTTCTATCACTTATTAGATTTTTTGGTGTGACGGAGATTCTATCGAGATTGAATTTAGCATTTCTCCAGGGCTTAATTTTAGATAATCTCTCGAACTTCTCCATGCTATAATTAAAACAAATATTTAAATAAGAAAATTATATGTAATGAATCATTGCAAATGGCTCATGATTGGATCAGTAACCCCGTGTAACAAATCATGCAGAAAGCAATTCTGTGGGTATTATATGCAAAGTTTTTGTAGGGCAAGCCTAGGCCCTGTCCCTTGCCTGCGATTTGGGGTAGGGGTTAGAGGAAAATCTCAGTTGTGTCTGGGTTGAGGTGGTAAGTGGTATAGAGAGTTGCAGAAGAGCTATTATGATAATAGAATCAAAAACTCAATCAAAGATTCCATCCCTGACAGCGTCAGCGACAAAATCATAAGAACTCCTCAAGACTACATTGAAAGATTCTCAAGTATGATTCAACCAAATAATAAATTAGACAAATAGTATTATATATAAATGAACCAAGAATTTCAGCCACACCCTGTGATCAGCAATTATGAAGCGTCTCGTGATGGTATTGTCAGAAACCGTAGAATGAATAACTCAGTAGGGTGGGACAATGGTATGGGGTATTTGGTGTTTAGAGCTGGAGGGAAAATACGTCTAAATCACAGAATCGCATACGAGTGTTTCCATGGATTGATCAAGGATGGTTTTGTTATTGATCACATTGATTCCAATCCTAAGAACAATTCTTTAGATAATTTGCGAGCTGTTACACAGAGTGAGAATACTACATCTGGGAAAACTGGTACTTATAAATCAATTGGGAAGAGACCTGTAAAATCATTTAATACGGCAACTAATGAAGAAATAGTATTTCAATCTAAGAATGAAGCGGGTAGATATTTTTTTATATTTCTATACCCTCAGTACAAAGAGTAGCAGAAGGGGTATATCGATCTTCTTTTTCAAAACGTTTTAAGAACAAAATTAAATTTATTTACAGATAGATTTCATTTTGCACTATGTGTATATAACCAAGGGAGATAACTGGTGCAGGTATGTATACGGCTTATGAAAGAGTTACGGATCTCAATGGGTTTTTTGAAACAATTTGATTTTAACTGTCTAAATTTCTTTGTACTGCATTGTACACATTTACCAGAAAGTGCTGATCTGTTATTGCTAGTTGTAACTGTCGTTAAGTCATCTGTGTCAGTATGCTTCTTGCATTTCACACAATATAGATCCATAATATATTTATAATAACATGAATGTAATTCATTTTTCGGCGACAAAAACACGAGAACCAGTTAAGCATCATGCTGCGCTACCAAATTCTTTTTGCATGATTATAATCGGACCATCTGGAAGTGGCAAGACACAACTGCTACTTAATTTAATAACGAGATGGATGAATTGGGACAAGTTATATTTAATAGTCCCGAGTGTATATGATTAGCGATGTTACGAGGTGTTAAAGGATTTTAACGAGAAAGCAAAATCGGAAATCGATGAGGATATTATTGAGTTTATAACCGATATCGATGAAGCACCGAGCATTGATGATATTAATGGAAGTATTAACAATTTAGTCGTATATGATGATGTGATGTTAGACAATCAAAAGAATCCCGCTAGGATATTTTCCAGAGGCAGGCATAAAAACACTGACGTGATATATGTCACTCAACGATACACTCAAATACCAAAAGTTATCAGAGATAATTGCAATATTCTTGCTGTATTCAACGAAGTTGACACACATACGCTACAAAATATTCACCAGACACTCATGTATCTCAATTTGGTACGTTATGTAAAATCTTTAGCAAGACCGATGACTCCATTGATACATATTTTGGTAAAATAAATGCTAAACCCAATGATATTAAAATTGATCTTGATGATATTATCACAAAACTCGATGACATAACAGCGATTAATCAGCGAATAGAAGTTGTTCGAGATGATATTAAAACAATAAATGATGTCTTCAAGGATGATCTACAGAGAATGATTGAAAAACTCGGAAAGATAAAAATTACATACGAACACAAAAATATCATAAATAACGTGTACGTGATTCAATGGGGATCATGTACGTAGACACCTACAAACGACAAATTAAGTATCACTGCAACCGTCAAGGGTATTTATCGATTAACACTAGTAACACCGATTCAATTTGACATTTCGTCAACTAGTTCATCCGGGGTCAACAATATGATATCAACAATCATCGACAAAGGAACAACTGAACAATTCACAATAGCATCCACTGATAATAATCTAGCTAGGGTTTAAGTAACATAGTATGTGGAATTCGTAGCGGATTTGAGTAAACAACTTAATTGAAATCGTAAATGATTTAAAAATAAAATGTCATCACCGATGATTTCATCATCGCAATATCGCTATGATCAGGTCAGAGAATTCCAAACTAAACTCAAAATGCTCATTGAGGGGTACCAAACAAAAATATAAAAACATACCGACGAAGAATCGCCGCAGTTGATGTTACTGTGTACTCAGTGGGTGGTATAATCACCGGAGCTGGTATAATAGTCTCTTCAGTGACAATGATTGCCCCGATAGTTGTTCCAATTTGTATATCCGCGGTGACAACAATCGCAGGAATTATTTAAATGATAACAAAAAAATATCATCATGCAGCCAACGTAAACTGCAAGATTACATAATTAAATTCCATATTGTGTCAAATACGTACTCCCAATTATCTTCAATGATATCATTGTCACTCGATAACACATTAATATCAGCTAATGAGTTCTCAGAGATAGTATGTGTTTATGATTCCGTGATGTCAAAATTAGAGCGACAACAAGAGTATAATGACAATGACAATACCTCAAGAACTACTTCAAAGAATAGTGAAGAACACAAACCTGGTGAAAACCAGCATGATATCAATAACTTCAATGAATCCTGAATTCAGTGTGAATTTCCCTACTCCGATTCCCGTGAAGAAATAGCATTAGCGAAACTACGAGTGTATCACAGTTGGCCTAATATTAGATCAGCGCCTTTTGGTGGTCAACAACCGAATAATTCCTTGGTGTTTGCAAGTAAGAATAAACCCGATGGTACTCCAGACTGTAACGTCGTTTTGCTACCATCTGGATCATACCAAATCGAACAAATCAATAATGAATTACAGCATAGAATAAAATCCATTACTGGAAAAGAATCGAAAATCGCTATAACGGTTCATGAACCAACATTATCATCCGCCATTGAGATAAACTCGCCTGGATATGTCGTAGACATCTATCAGAGTTCTATAAGAACCTTATTAGGTTGGCCTGAAATCCCACCTGGACAGGAACCAGTTAATATACCACCTGAACCACAAAAATCTGATTATATTACCGACAAGATAAACCCAGATTATCCAGTAGAAAGTTAAAGCGAATACACCAAGTTGGAGGTTTTCACTGGAATAATAGAAAATCGCATTAATAGATACTACACAATTCGACCAAATACGATCACTGAAAATTTCACAGCGATGAATAATGATTTTTCGCTGTTGTTAATATCTCTTAAATCCGGTACTCTCACCCGAGATGAATTTATTAGCATCGTAGAAACATGTAACAAAATCATCGATGACATGGAAATATATCATTTGCGAATTATTCAAGAGGTATTAGGTGACAATAATCCTAAAACGAGAACGGAGTTTGCGACAGTATATAATATACGCATAGAAGATATTCCCATATTCAAACTACATGGATATAATATCCCAGAACTAAAAAAAATCCCTCAATGTTGCCATCGATGATGGTTTTAAAAGAATCCACGACGCATGGAAAAAAACACCACCACAACAACAGACAAATATCCTCAAACATAGTAATGATCAAGACGGAGGCGGCAGGCATATCGCTCCTCAAAATGTGAATATATCCTCGGTGATTGCATTGAATTTAGCATGTGATGCCATCGAAGGAAGCTATCAAATAAATCTCGAGCGATCAAATCAAGCTCAGCAGGGATATATTTTATATTCATTTGCACCAACAGCTCCTCCGGTGTTTCTAATAATTGAGGATCCAACTAATCCAGTCTATATGCGATGTCATAATAATTCGTTAATGAGAATTAATTTCAGACTCACTGACCAGTCTAATAATCTAATTGATTTACGAGGTGAGGTTTTACTAATTAGTCTGTTTGTGAGATCATAAATGATTTTCATTGTAAAACAAATTGTTAACCCATAGCAGCAGAGGGGGCACGACAACAACCATTGCGTCTTTTTTTTTTTTTTTTTTCGATTTCGAGGAAGCCTTAGTTTGCCAAAACGACACTTCTATTAAGCATTTACGAACAAGCCTTGGTTTGCCGAAACGACGCCTCTACAAAGTTGTACAGTTCTCCCTCTCTGCTGCTTAGCTAGTCACTGAAACATAAACTATGCATCTAATTGTGGTAATTAGTACTGTAGTGTCACTCAAAGGTTACTCAAAGCCGATGACTTTTACCCATCAAATCTGCCTTGCAGTGGTTGACAATAATTATAGCTCTTAAAGCAGATTTTAAGAACAAAGATTTCTTTTGTGAAAAAAGAGAAGCAAAGTTAATGTCAGTCTTATATCACTTTAGTACTTCTATTTAGATATCATGGAAAAGAATTTTCTTTAGGATTGTTTTCTCATTTATGTCTTTTAAAGTAGTCAATATTTCTTAAATCTGAATTTGTGTATGGCTGGTCATTAGTAACACGAACTTTTAGCCCACCCAAAGAAGTGCATACTAATACTAATGCTAATATTTTAATTTGCAGAGACAAACAAGAAAGGGGTAAGTAAGTTTCTGAACATATAACCATATTAAGACAGAACATATAATGTTATTACATCTGCATGACTCCCCATCTGTTTTCTATTTTCTTTCTTTTCAATAACTCAAGTTCTTCATGATCTATGACTGCCAATTACTCTATAAATAAATCTGGGGTCAAAACATGATAGGTAAAGGTTATTGTGAGTGAAGGAAGAAAAATGGTTATAACCCAGTAACATTGATTCCTCTGTACAGTACTGAACTAATCTGTTAATATGGCTCACACATAAATCCTGATAGAAGTTTAATGATTTGGTCACGCTTTCTGTGGCACATGTATGGTTTCTGCATGAAAATTACAGTTCTTGACCATATACTTTCTCCAACAATTGTGGATGGGTTGCAATTTTGTATAAGAAAGAAGCTGGTTGATTTTGGTCACAAGGTCGAATGTTATGGTCACTGTGATTGAAGAAGAAAACTGCATGATTACTTTAGTTCTGGAACAAATACATTGGCCAAATTTTGTGAAGGGCTTGCATTTGAAGTAAAGAAGAGACCTATTTATTTTGGGTCAAAAGGTGATGGGACAAGGTCATTGAGACTGAAAGAAAAAAAAACTAATTTGCACAATAACTTCTAATTTAGGATTCTTGATGCAGGTTTGTGATGGCCTATACTTGGTGAGCAGCAGAGAGGGTGAACCTCACAACTTTTAGGAGGGTCTATTCGCAAAAATAAGGCTTCATACAAAATGAAACACGACTGAGATTTCTTTAGCGTAGCTTATTTTTTAGCCTACCCAGGTATGATGTTTTTGTAACCACCGTCTCAGCAGCTGGAAATTAAATAAATATTATATCGATAATATGGCACCAGCATTGGAATCTTACACAGCTAAATTAGCTTGAGAGTGACTAGAGGTAATCAAAAAATTTCTTCCTGTGAGGGATTCTGTCAGACAAAAATTACAAGTGCATCAAGAATTTCGGCTGGATTTTGCAAAAAGTTCTCAACATATATTTAAACCCGTTACTGAGACGACTAAACCTCTTTTTTCTCAACTTGAAAAAAAAACCGAAGAAACATCAAGGCTTTTACAAGATCTTCCTGGTCGAATGCATCAGCCAGCAAAACCTATTACTAAACCAATGAGGAAATAATCACAGAATTACGTGGTAAATTTACCGAAGAAGCTTTAATCGCAATTGATAAAACTGATCCAAATGAATTTCCAGTTTTTTTTGTTATAAGCTATGAAAATAGAGAAAACATGTTAACGTTACCGTATCAAAAATACGCTTCCAGGTTAAGCCAATGGGATGGTGTAATTTATAAAACTAAAACTAATAAAAGTCGAATCGACACAAAGAGGGCAACGTACATAGAGTAGATCAGCACGGTGACCAAAGTAAATAGTCAATACGAAGAAGCGAAACATCCAAAAAGGGAAGAATTGAAACAACAAAGGAAAGAACAAAAACAGTAGAAAATATAAAAGAAAGAAATTCTTTCATTCGTTCAAAAATTAATTGATAAATTTAGACCTGGGGTTTATGAAAAGATTAAAGATATGGATGATGATTTACTAGCTAAATATACTGCAGATGATGCTAATTATATGTCTTATATGTTACCAGATTATCATGGTTTGTTTGAAACTGAGTATCGTAAGACGATCTTTTGAATTCGTCATAATAAGGGTAGTAATAATAGGGATGATCCCGATTTTAAGAGGTTTTCTTCAAAAGTAGATCAACTAAAAACAAAAGAAGAAAAGAAAGAAAGAAGAAGAATTTTATGACACAGGAGAATCTTTTGGAAGTGGTATTACTACAGGTACCAGAGGGAGTCGTCTTATTACTAAATGCCCTAGCAGCGCCCTCAATGACATTGCATGACTAGAAGTTCTGATTGGAGGAGCACGTGCTGGAAATATTTCTCCAGAAATTGTTAATGAAGCAACTGATATTTGCAGAAGATTATTTACAGGTGGTATCATAGATGTTAGTGTATATCGGGAACTCATCAATGAAATCGTTGATGGTTATCACAGTGATTAGATAAATAAATAACAAATTAGATGATTATACAAGCAGCAGAGAGGGTGAACCTCACAACTTTCCGAGCGTCGATTCGGAAATCTGAGGCTTCCACCAAATAGTAAAAAAAATGGCGTCTATTCGATAAAATAAGATTTCCTTATATACGCCAACGTCGTTGTCATCCACCCTCTCTGCTGCTAGTGATTTTATCACTAGTGATTTCATCACTGGGTTAACAAAAAATCATTTACGATTTCAACCAAATATTTGATCGACTTTATAGGACGAAAATCATTTGAAATTGCAAAGCAATTTAGGATTTTACAAACAAACTAATCGCTAACACCTCTTCTTGTAAATCAATTAAATTATTTGACTGGTCGGTGAGTTTGAAATTAATTCTCGTTAACGAATTATTATGGCATCGCATGTAGACAGGATTAATTGGGTTTTCAATAATTAGGAATCCTGGAGGAGCTGTTGGTGCAAACGAATAAAGAATATATCCCTGCTTAGCTTGATTTGATTGCTCTAGATTAATTTGATAGCTTCCTTCAATTGCATCACATACTAAATTGAGCGCAATCACCGTTGAAATATTCACATTATGAGGGGCAATATGCCTACCACCACCATCTGGATCATTATTATACCTGAAGAGGACAGCTGAATCTGATTTTTGTAGCGCCTTGATATCGGTTTTAACAATTCTTGCTAGTTCATCAGCGTTGTATTTGGGAAACTTGAAATTACGCAGATTGTCCTCTGTGATATTGTAATCGGTTAAGAATCGTTGTTTATTGTCGCTGTTGTCATTAATTATTGTTTGAATAATTAGTTCATAGATATATTTCATGTCCGATATAAGCTGATTTATTATTTCAACGTGTTTTTGCGATTTTGTTTTCCGTAGTTGTTCTAGTTGTGTGTCATATAATTGTTTAATCTCATTAAAATAACCACGGACGTCAGTTAGCGTAAATGAAATAGTAACAGATGAGTCGGTTGTTATTTTAATGATAAAATCCCATTGCAATGTTTCTTTGTTGGTAAATATAAATCTATCGGCGATTCTTCCTTTTCTTATATCAGATAAATTATCTCGATAACTGGGATTGATTTCATGATATGATTGTATGTCCGTGGTTAAGTCGGTGGCGGATTTTTCCGGTGGTTTTTCAGGCCATCCTAACACTGTTCTTAACGAGCTGTTATATATATCTACAATGTATCCCTCTGTGCTTATTTCGATCGACGACGAGAGTGTCGGTTGATGAAGATTAATAGCTATTTTTGATTCTTTTCCAGTGATTGATTTTATTCTACGCTGAATTTCAGCATTGATTTGCTTAATTTGGTACGACCCAGTTGGTAACGAAACTGTTTCCCACTCTGGAGTACCATCGGGTTTATTCTTATACGAGAACACCAGTGTGTTATTGGGTTGCTGATCACTAAATGCAACCGATCTGATATTAGGCCAACTGTGATACACTCGTAGTTTTGCTAGCGCTATCTCCTTCACTGGGACCGGAGAGGGGAAATTCACACTGAATTCTGGATTCGTTGATGTTATTGATATCATACTCGTTTGTACTGGGTTCGTGTTCTCCACTATTCGTTGAAGTAATTCCATCGGTGTCGTCATCGTTGCTATACTCATGATTTATTTCTAATTTTGGTATCGAGGAATCATAAATACTGACCATCACTGAGAACTCACAATCTGGTAATGTTGATATTATTGAGATCATTTTTTGTTTTTTTGGGTTCGTGTTTTCTGATTCCATCGGTGTTGTCATTGTTATTATATTCATGTTGTCGCTCTAATTTCGATATCGCGGAATCAAAAATACTGACCATCGCTGAGAATTCACTATCTGATATAATCGTATTATCGAGTGACGACGATATCATCAATGATAATTGCGAGTATGCGGTTGATGCAATATGAAATTGAAGTAAGTAATTCTGCAGTTTACTCTGGCTGCATGATGATATCTTTTTTGCTATCCCGGTTAATATACCCCCGATTGTAGCCACCGCAGAAATGCAAATTGGAACTACGACCGGGGCAATCATTGTAACCGATGCAAGTATTATTCCGGCACCAGTGAGAACGCTTGACACCGAGTATATAGTAACATCAATTGCGGTGATTCTTCGTCGGTATTTTTTTATTTTTATTTGATACTCCTCAGTGAGGGTTTTGAGTCTATTCTGAAATTCTCTGACCTGATCATAGCGACATTGCGTCGATGATAAAGTCATTGTTGTTATTTTAAATCCGCTAGTGTTTTCAATTATTTGTCATCGTTAGCGGGAATTGCTAGTACTTCAGTCGGAAAAATGAGCTACGAGTTCTAAACACCAGGCTATTTTTGATCTAATGGTGGAGCTATCAACCGCGACGACATTAAAGTTTTTTTTGCGACCATCCATAATTAACGTCGCGGTGCCACCAGAGTAGGTTTTACCGTCCGCGATCATATTAAATTGATCGATAGAGATCCACGTTAGCCTGTAGATACCATCGACCCATGTTGGCTTGTAGTCAGGGCCCACTATGCCGGGGAGACCCAAGATACCGATGGATAATGTAGTATAACCGTCTCTTATCCAATCCATGGTTCCATGATTAACCGTATACACGATATTTTTAACGCCCGTGTAGTGATGTGGAATCTTTACCTTTTCAGATATTCTTTTCAGGTTAAAAAGATCGTCGAAAATATCGAGATAATTTACCCTGATTTTGGTAGGATCTATTGTTTTTCCACTCTCCTCCCTGTTAGAGAAGAATAATGAAACCAGAAGGTCTTCAACTTTAAGCTCTGCTTGGGTTTTAATATGGTTGTCGATGTTAGAAAATTTCGTCGTGATATCTTGGAGGCTACTGCCCTCAAAGAACTTATTAACAATATCGCTGGTGTGCTTTTGTTTGTCAATAGCGCTTTTAATTTCCGCGAGAGTCATGCCTGTCAACGATGTGGTTTCAGACACAGGTGTTCTCCCTAAAAATTTATCCACGATGGTATTAAGTGTTGTTTGTCTCACCATAAACATATTAATATCTTTGAGAGTCATTGTAGATGTAGCCGGGACACCAAAGAAATTATTAGCGATGTAGGCATTGTGAGTGTGCTTGCCGATAAACTCACTGATTTCAGCGAGAGTCATGCCAGCCACAAGCGGGGTTCCAAAGAACCTACCAACAATGTCGTTTGTGAGTTTTTGATCTTCGCTTACTTTAAAAATCTCGAGATAATTTGCCTTGATTTCTGAAGCAGTCATCATCCTTCCAGCTTCCTTGTTAGCGAAGAATGAATTCAACAAGTCTTTAATTTCAGCGAGAGTCATGCCAACCACAAGCGGGGTTCCAAAAAATTTATGTACGACATTTTTGCGAAAACTATTATAACCTCGTATATAATCATCCAGCTCACGGCCGTGGGCGGCAATCTTGTTGTCATGGGTGGTAATCATGTTGTCATGGGTGGTAATCATGTTGTCGTGGGCGGCGATCTTGTTGTCGTGGGTAGCAATCGCGTCGGTGATCGTAGACACAAGTGCGCCTGGTTTAAGTTGTCCATCGTTGGAATACAGTGCAATAGAGTTTTCAGCGGCAGCGCGATGCCGTATCAAAATGTCATCCAATGACACATTACTGCTTTTCAATTTACCCTGGCGATCTTGAAATACAACTATTTCGTTCGGGTCAACACTTGTTAAATTTAACGTCTCAGCGATTTCATCTTCTATTATTTTTTTTACATCCTCGATAGAACCCGCAGATGTTTCCTCGGTGGGTTCCAACATTGACAGAGGTTGTCCCCAAATATCGATCATTATTGTTAGCGTAACTTGTGTTTTCAATTTATTGATCCTTGTAATTTCCCACTCGTGTATTCGTTTACAATAATATGAGGTGGTTTTCACGGAGATCCAAAGGATTTTAATGAAATCTCCGCGAGTACATTTAATACTTCACGGCCGCATATCGGTGGATCATTTAATTGTTGTGTTGGCAGCGTGGAATAAAAAATCGGAAACCCTTTGAGTTTCATCGAGGAATTTATATACCGCATAAACTCGCTTGGCGGAGCTAACCCATATGAATCGAAATAGACAATCCCACTTGGATCAATCGCGTATGCAACCCAGTGAGTTCCCGATCCGCTGCTGTTATCAAGATTGATGATACCGGTTTCAACGTTATTTGGTTTTCTCGGTAATTGATCTCTCATAAAAACCCCTCTGAAGTTTTTTATCGCTAGTTTTTTAGCAGCATCAATTAAATCAAAATTGGACATAGGAACCATAGGTCCCTCAACAATTGGGCCGGAAATCGAAGATTTCTGAATTAATAAACCGTTCCTGGTATTTTTCTTAGACCCGATCCGTTCACGGATTTGCCGCTGTACCATGAATACGGGGTTCCTGGTAGGTACAACCCCTTTCCCTTTTTTTTATACCCGGATCCACTTGTGGATCTACCGCGAGCGGATCCACCAGTTGCCTTTTTCAACGCCATCCCTGCTGCGGTCCCAACGGCTCCCAACGCTGCCGCCTTCGCCACCGCTGGGGCAGCCGCTGCAATCAATGCTGGTATTGCGGCTAACAATGGAAATATACCACCTGATTTTATCATGTTCGCGACTGCAGCTTTCGAAAATTCTATTTGAACTCCTCGCTTATTTTTCATTGCATCATTGAAATGTTTTATTTGACGATCCGTTAATGATATTTTATGTGTACCTCCGGACATCTGCGCTGGTTTTAACGTTATTGTTGTTCCACATTCCTTAGCGGATTTTGATTTTAATTTCTTGACCTGACCATCAGTCAGCTTGACACTAACAACACTATATGGCATTTTATTGTAAAACACATTTATTCTTTCAATTGATCTAATTGGGGAAATCCTATGGAAACTTTTCAAGTTTCATTTACAGATTTTCCACTGGTGCATCAACAAGTCTCATTCGTCCGCCAGCCCCTTCTAACAACATTGATTTGTCGCTGAGAATAACAGCAACCGCTCTATAATCAACACCACCAGGATCTATACGAGCCCTAAAATGTATATCAACAACGGATTGCCTTGTTAAATCAAGATGTTCCAGTGAAAAGTAATAAATTGGATACAAGTTCTTAAAATCGAGCTGAGATATTTGCAAACCAGTATCAACATTTTGATCACGACCCATATATGACAGCATCCGATGATACACACGTGCTATTTGGTTGTTTCCGTAATTAAGCTGTATATCCTCAGATGGTTCTTGTTGTCCGTTTATTCTCAGTGAAACCTCACTTACCCCTAACCGATCAAATATCATATGACTGCGTTCTTGGGAACCTAATCGATTCCGATTCTGCAGCGCTATAAATATATGACGTGGAGCTGAAACGCCTTGTTTTGATGCCAGGTGCCATGTTAATGTACCAGCAACATTATCCTCTTTAGCATCAGTCGTTGTTGTTAGCCAACTTAGCAATGATTTACCACCGGTTTCCATAAACGAAAGTAGCCGCTCTTCCGTGGTAATTGATGGAGTCATTACTGGCATCCATAATACTATTTTACTCAAAACAACTTTACCATCAGCGGCACCAGTACGCCAAATTGCATCATTGTCATTGCCTTTTCGCACTAATGCGATTGTGTGTTTGGCTCCATAGATGACTTTTCTTACATTTCTGCAGAATCCAAATATGTGATGGAGTGGAATCGCACATGAAAACTTTTTCTCTTGTCCTTCCAATGCTAATTTTCGTGTTGCAAATCCTAAATTGAAATTACCATTAACGCCTCCGAGAATATCAAACGCAGCTCCGGGTCTAGCTCGACGTTCTGGATTAATTGCTTCTCGTTGATTATCAACTGAAGTGTCTTGCGGTGTTAACACTTTAATGTATTGAAGGTGGTCAGCGTTATCAGAGGTATCCTTTGCAAACATCATAGATGGACCAGCCGATCTTGTATAATCATCGGAGTATCTTGATAGTCCGATTATTGTTGTTGCAACATCAACCTCGCGGTCTATTGATTCAATTTCTTTTCCATCAGTGAGATATCTTGCACTTTCAAATAACGCCATTATACCGTTGTTGACGAAACCAACTCGGATATTTGAATCATTTGCATATGGGGTATCAGCTGCATCATTTGTTACAAGTTTTCCTTCTACTTCAATAAATGCTTCACATGGTAAAAAGTATTTACTGGTATCTTGAACTTGAAGTTCAATTCGCGATCGTAGGTCGGGTTGTATTGCATGATAGGAATAGTATTGATAATCGCGGACGGAATCATCCTTGCGCATTGGGGCTTCCATATCTAACGCGGGATCAGCTGTTCGTTTAAACATTTATAACATTACTAGCGTTTTCAATTGTGAAACTCGAAGAGTTTAACGCTAGCGTTTTAATTCTTTATAATCATCGTCGTTGAAAATTCCTCGAATTTCTTTTTTGTTTCAAACCACTTCCTGCTATCGCGTTCATGATAGCGCTATCTGTTACCGGTGGTGACGAAGTCAATTGCGCTAGTTTTTCTTCCACTGCGTTATTTATTGCTTTGCTGATTTTTGCAGGCATCACTGTAGTTGATGGCAGAACCACTGACGAAGTCATTCGTGGTTTATTTCGTACCAATGATGCTATTTTATCTTTCGCGGCAGAAAATGCCTTTCCTGCAAGATTTCCAACGAAATTGATTCCCTTATCACGGATAGCATCAATGGCTTTCATTGATAATTGTTTAGCTAACGGCGCCACCTTGGGAGCCATTCTTGTAAATAACCCCGCAATGGTATTGCCGAAACCATCTCCGTACCACGCGCGATAAACAGGCAATCGTGAGTTCACCACGTAGACGCTTACGGGTTTATCATGGTTGTAGTGTATAATCATCTTATTATAAAACTAGTAGTTTTTCAATTAGTGGTCAATCGCTTACATCCATAAGATTTTCATCGTTGTGATTTTCAACTAATTCAGCAATAAGTTCTCGATATACATTAATGTCCATGATACCACCAGCAAATAATCGTCTACAGATATCAGCGGCCTCGTTAATTATCTCGACGGAGTTATTTCCGGCTCGTTTCCCTCCGATGAGAACCTCTAACCGTGATATATCACTGAGAATGTTACCAGGGCATGTCACGGTAGAGTCAAAGACATCCTTTGGATTTTTAATCGAATATCCTTTTCCGCTTGTTTTCAAAGTTGTACCAGTTTCATCATACTCTTCAATTCCCCTTCTAAATTCTTTATATCCCAATTCTCTTTTATTTAAACGGCCAACACCCTTATTCGTTTTATACAACCAATCAGCCCATTCATCTCGGCTTATTCTACTGTTTTTATACTCGTCTTTTAAAAATTCTTTTCTGGAATGAAAGCTTTGGGCGGCGAAATCACCAAAAATCTTATAATGTTCGGGTTTTATTAATTGAGGTCGTTTGATTTCTGCTATAGCTCCTTCGGTGAGTTTGTCTATAAAGGAAACACCTCTTGGGGTGACGACATCAACAGGTTGTGGTTCAGGTGTGGAAACTCTTTGAGTTTCATCATCAATATCAGCTAGTTGTTCATACTCACGCTGAGTTTTTATATCACTGGATAACTGTTGTATCCCTGCGCGTGTTTGTCCGGTCTCTGCTGCTATCTTTTCAAGCACACCAAGAACAGGCACTTCTCGTCGCTTGCCTTCCTTAGGAATATCTCCGTATATTGCTCGTTCAGTTGCTGTTTTCACATCGCTGGTCGCCTTAGTTACCGGGGCGAACAGTTGTTCACTTGACACAGAAAAGTCAGTCTGCGCTTGTTGTCGTTGTTGAAGTTTCTCGCGAACTCTGTCTCGAACCGCTATAAACTTTTTAATTGCTGCTAGCCGCTCTCGGGCTAATCTAGTTGTAAGCGATTCACCAACCATATATTGTTTGTGAACTAAATTTTCAAATGTGAAATCCGGAGGGTTTCCATCATAATTAAAAGCTTAGTTATTAAATAACTTAGTTATTAAATAATGTACCATCAAGCTAACGTATTCATCTTCGACAGGGTTAAACTGTACGACGCTATTCGCGAGTGTTTCAGAAATAACATCGCTGGGGATTTCAGAATTGTAATATCTGAGAATGGCGATGAACGATTTGTGTTAACGACGCGGCAACAAGAACAATTACGTGAAAATGGAGGCGTCGCGGTGATTACTTGCTACTACGACCAGATCATCCATTATGCACATAACTGCATGAGCAAGTCCAAACTGATGAGTATCCTTTCAGGAGAAAATCCTATGTAACAAGTGTTACAAAAAACGCTAAAAAAAAATAAATAAATTATTTAAATTATTTACGAAAGCCTATATTATTTTTTAGTAACACTCACGTGGTTAAGATACGGGTCGCTCCTCGTTTAACATTTTTCTAAGATCACGAACTTTAGAACCAATTTCAGCTCGTTTTTGATATTCTTGGCCAAGCTTTTGACGTATTGCTTCAACGGTGCTAAATAGCGTTATAAATAAATTAATGTCGTTACCGTACAAACAACCATTAATGGATTTTTGAATTCCTTTCACGAGCCTGTACATCCTAGGTAAAATATAACGACCCCTACTAGACAGATATTCAATATCTTCATATTCCGAGGTAATCTTGTCAACGTCGAGACTTTCAGATAATAATACCCCTTTATTATTTAAATTTGAGATTTCAGCAATTATATCATTTACATCATTGATATCCATTATTTATATTTTTATATAAATAAATTTATTTATAAATATAGTATACTGTATCTCTAATTAATAAAAAAAAAACATATATGACAACACATCTTTGGAACTCCTTGGGTGCCTTCGCATCCAAGTAAGCCCAAGGGGGACCCGAAACATACATCTCCGGAAGGGAGGCCTAAGGTGGCAAACGCCATCTTAGACCGCCCAGAAGATATGCTTGGGGGGACTTCACAACATGGACGGCACAATGCCATATATTTCCGCTCGAGTGTTGCGGCAAATTTTAGGCATAACATATACTTAATTAACTTAATTAAGGATGGATTATAATTCAATGGAACGATGATGGTATGATGTGGGCGTGGTAAACCAAACCAACATGGCAACCCATGAAATCTCATTCATGGTTGCATGAGTTGGAAAAAAACACCAACCCACGCTACCGAGAATGCGATAGCATGGGTTGCCATGTTGGTTTGGCTGAGGGGGACCGCCCCACTCCCCCAATTAATAGAAAAAAACATCTTCCGTTTCGCCATCAAATAATGTATCTGCTATGGGGACCGAACACGTAGTAGTTGATAGCTATGTTTACAAGACAAACACGATACCATTACACCACGGACTAGTCATACAGAATAGAGATTTTTTAATATATATATATATATCTGATATACTTAACAATAAGAGATTTTTAAAATAGACAATTTTACTGTATCCATCGTATTTAGGAATATAAAATACTAAGTACACAAAAAAAAAATTAATTTAACTGTTTGTAAATATCAATCACGCATGCCTGCGTCAGTGAAATACCGATCATACAGGGTGGGAAACAGAAGTGTGTACTGAAGGTCACATGAATACCGATCAATATAGAGGAGAGGGAAGACATGTATACTTAACAATAAGAGATTTTTAAAATAGACAATTTTATGCTGCAACAATGAGAAATATTTTAAACAAAATAATACAGTTGTTTAATAAAACAGCGTTTTATATACTCTGTTATAATTCTCTAGATAAAATACATTCACATACAAGGAATTTTAACCACGCCCACATACTTCAATGAATAGGAAACACTCGCGTTCCGGCTGAGCGAACATAGGTAATGCGTGGATTATAAAGAACGTCTGTACTGAAAAGAACGAGTTAGCTGTCTGCTTTACTGCTAGTCCACCCACCCCACACATGAGATATGTAGATAAATAAAACTAATAATGCAGTTTTAGCCCACAAGTGACAATAAAAAGTTTTATTCTCTATCGAAAACTCATGCATTATATCTCCATTACAGTCACGTGGGCGCGCCTAGTCAAGTACAGGTAATATAGCAGGCGACAAATTCCTTTGACGTCATAATACAAGGGAACTTAGTAGGTAGGGTGTGAATTGTAGTGCGGATTTATCCATAAAGGATTTATCTCCCTTAAATAGTTTCAGTGTATACGAACTTTATTTTATGACCATTTTTTTTAGACAGAGATGTTTTAATGATTTTTTCAGCAACAAATCGAATTGAAGTACTACAAATATCGAAATATTTTCCAGCCGCATTTATCGACTGAAAGCTTCTCTCTTCATTATTTTCTAAATCAAACGATTTCACACCCTTGGGATGTTTCGCGTGCTTACCAGCGTTGCTTTTTAAAAGGTTATCGCGCTGCGAGACGGCTTGAAGATTCCCAAGACAATTATCAGTCTTCACGCCATTTATGTGATCAATCACAAGACCGTCTTCGATTAATCCGTAAAATGCTTCATAGATGGCTCTGTGACAGAGATACTTCTTCCTCCCAGCTGAAAACATCAAATAGCCCATATTATTCAGATACCCAACAGGTTCTTTGAGTCTGCGGTGCCTGACAACACCATCACTAGAGGCTTCGTAATTAGCAAGCACTGGGTGAGGTCTGAAATCTTGGCTCATTTGTATAATAATACTACTTGTCTAATTTATTATCTGCTTTAATTATAAATCTCTGGATATAATCTTGAGGGGTTTTTATTACTTTGTCCTTGATTTTATCAAGGATGACGGAGTCAATGATTCGTTTGTCATAGTAGCGTTTTAGTTCCCTGTATCGTTTACCCCCACAAGCAAGGCATAATTGCGATTTTCCTCTAACACCCACCCCACATTGGAGGCATGGGAGAGGGCCTTTTGAACCGTTTCTCACGCTTTGCATATGATACCCACAGAATTCACTTCTGCATGATTTGTTACACGGGGTTGTAGATCCAATCATTAGCCACTTGCAGTGATTCATTATACTATATTTTTCTATTTAAATACTTGTTTTAATTATAACATGGAGGAGTTCAAGAGATTATCGAAAATTAAGCCCTGGAAAAATACTAAATTCAATCTTGATAGGGAGTTCCAAAGATTATCGAAAATCAAACCTTGGAAAAATACTAAATTCAATCTTGATAGGGAGTTCCAAAGATTATCGAAAATCAAACCTTGGAAAAATACTAAATTCAATCTTGATAGGGAGTTCCAAAGATTATCGAAAATTAAGCCTTGGAGAAATACTAAATTCAATCTCGATAGAGTCTCTGATACACCAAAACGTCTAATCGGTGATAGAACTATACTCGGTAAAATCAGGGAGTGTTTTAATGAATTCTACCGAGACGGTGCAGCATACTGTTGGTCGACATTTCGAATTATTGATGAAGATGTCAATGTACCCATCATCGATGCTACTATGAACGATAAAAGAGCAGCTGAGATAATTTCACACCTTGGTGAGAAATCCAAAGGATTTCAAGCAAAGCAATTTCCATCCAAAGGATTTCAAGCAAAGCAATTTCCATCCAAAGGGGAAATTCAAAGATGGAAATCCAAAGGTGGAAATCCAAAGGATTTCAAGCAAAGCAATTCCCAACAAAGCAATTCCAATCAGAAGTATTTTTTCAGAATAAAATTCATTATCGAAGTCGAAGGCAAATGGATTATTAAGGATAAATTTGAACCAATCCTCAAGGATAAAAAAACTGTCATTGTAAGTAGAGATTCCAAACCAGGAATTCTAACTGGAATTGACAAACCATACTACGAGAGATCTTATCCCGTAACAGCAATCGTTTATGGGATATATCCGTTAAATGATAAACCCGATATCGCAAAACTAGCTCCTATGAAATATTCACCATTGACTTCGTCAAGGCTCAATTGTGTAGCAACACGGGTAATGGAACACTTCACAAATGCATCCCGAGGAAATAAACTAACTGATCTGCGACGTAGGAAAATAACCGAATGGGAACTGACAGTGAAACAGCACGGTGCAAAGATTTCTGATATAGCTAAATTAGAAACATCATTAAGATTCCCAATAACCGTTATGACGATAACCGGAGAAGTATTACACGAACCGAAATATAAATTACAAGGAGCGCCAATACAAATTATTGATCATAACGAACACGCGTGGACACCTGCAGTAACAATATTTCCACGAGAACGAATCGTGAGATATATCCCCCCGGAATTTTCCGGGGAATTTTCCGGGGGATTTTCCGGGGATGTTTTCTATGAAGAGAAATTATTTGATGCTATTCATGCGTTGTGTAAAGATGATCCTGTGTCAGTGTGGTTACTTAGTAGTGCTGGTTCCGAATCAGGATTTGATCAATTTGTAAGACCAAATGGTGAATTATATCGCGTTGAAGAATTAGATAACAGAATGAGAAAAATCGCTAATGATTTTTCACCAGAGAGTTTCCATGAAAAACTACTCACGGATAGTTTTACTATTTCTTCAGTGGTAGCTCACTTCGCAAGAGAAAAAAACTCCTGGCGTCCAACACGAAGTGATTTTCTCGAGGACGTTAAATTGAGTTGCATCGAATTTGGTCATGGAGGACTGTGGAATACAAAATACCATCGTGACGGTATGATTTCAATTGATATATCCGCGTGTTATCCTGGAAGTTTTCTCGGGTATGGAGAATGTAGTAACTATTTTAAACGATTTGGACACCCCACGCATGAAATGACTCGTGTTGCGATTAATGGACCATTACCTGATTTTGATTTAACCGGATTCGCTCGTGTGATATCATTTGAACTCGCTACAGGGTTACATCCGTGTAGTTATGTTTGGCTCGGTAGACACCTATCTGAAAAGGCCTGGATGCCAATAGTGTTACTACGATATATGATTGATTGTGGCATGCTGATATCGTTGATTGTTTCCGAAGCTATTATATGCTATCGAGCTCAAAAAGAAGTTTGGCTACCACAACCCGATCTAGATCGTATAATCAGCGAACTACGAAAACAGTATCCAGATGGAAATTCTTCGAATTTCAGTGAAGAAGAAATCATAAATTGGTCTAAGAAGTTATTTGAAAGTAAAAAAGAACAAGCAAAGGATTTTGGACGAAAAATAATCGGTAAATTTACCCAGGGTGGAAGATACGACAATGCAAAATTTTCCTCGCGGTTGATCATAGACGTCGCTGAATACGATTTTCTTGTAACGGATTTAACGAAACAGGGAAAACTTGTATCCCGTAAGGATGCTTTTCTATCCAATGGTGAGAAATTGGGTACGGTTGTTACCTACTGTGATGGATATAATTCCCAGTACACACATTTGAGAAGTTCTATGCTAGCTTATGCTTCTATCAATTTATTTTCGATGATAAATAGATTTCCTAATACCGCGGTTAGAGTAGCCACTGATTCGATGTATATACACAATAAGTACAAATCAGCTGTAGCGGCATTCACAGATCCGGAGGAAGCGTGGGGGCGTTGGCGATTTAAAAAGGAGATGCTACATGAGTATTGTGAATCCGCAGACGTTGCCATGGATGAAAAGTACTTAAAATGTGATGAGATTCAATCAGAATTTTCTAATGCACCACCGGTATCTGATCCAATATGTAGATACAAAACAGTTTATTTAAACGGTTGTGGTGGGTCAGGAAAGACAACTCGTGCAATTGAATTATATCGTGGTGGTGGAAATACTTGTATTTCTACTAACATGATTGTGTTAACACCGACTCACAGACTCGCCAGAGAGATGATACAGCGAGGGGTAAATGCTTGCACTTACCATAGTTTTTTTCGATGGAAAGGTGACAAATGGACTCCTGAGCGTATGGGTGATAAATTCATTCCTGAAATCATAATTTGGGATGAAATATGCACAGTGTCATTAGATGTATTAAAAACATTTCTTGAGTGGTTGTTAAACAAAAACACAAAAGTCGTCATGTGCGGTGATCACGGCCAACCACCACCATTTGTCGGTGGATCTCCACATGAATGGCTAAAGGGTTCTGTAGACTATTATGAAGAAATTAATACCGACCATAGATCACTTGATGAACAATTACGCGAGTTCAAAGCACTGCTTAGATTACAACCGGATAAAATCCAATGCGAAATAGCGCGTGAAATAATTTCAGAAACTCCTATGAATGATTTCTGGGAAACGTGGAGACCAAATGATTTGATAGTAGCAAGTAGAAAAATAGTCAGAGACACACTTCGGATGAAGTTATTTGAATTGCATAAAGAAAAATTTGCAACGCTTCCAGTACCGTTGTGTTATAGGCCTTCGGATACACGAAAGCAGAATATAGAAGTTGATATTCCAAGCCTGACAAAGTCAGGAAGTGAAAAGCAGATTCTCGTGTTAAATGATATTGTGCTGGTTGATATCAATGTCGTTGAAGATGCATTGCGTGCTAATAAATCCCCATGGACGCTAGGATACGCAGCAACAATACACTCTTCACAGGGATTGACTATATCGGATACAATTGTTTGGATGGTAGATAATCGCATCGAATGGTCGAATTTAGTCTATCTCGCAGTATCCAGAGTACGAAGAATAAATCAGCTTCGAAGAATTGTCGTCATGACAGAGTCAGGTGGCGATGATGAAATCATTGGTGATGATAATGACACAACAATAAGTGATATTGATGTTAGCATCATTAATAAAAAACTCTCCGGTTACAAACAACAGGACAAAAAAAAACAACGAGAATTTGATATTGATGCTAAATTAATAATCACTTTGAAGAAACAACAGAATAATCACTGCGCGAGTTGCAATTGTATAATGCGTTGGCAGTATTCGGATAAGGATCCTCGCCAATTCACCGTAGACAGAAAAAATAACAATCTCGGTCATGTCAGAAATAATGTGATGTTGACTTGTCTTGAGTGCAATAGACGCCGGGGTGAAAGCACAATGCCTCTGGCATCGGGTGCTAATTAAGACCATGCGGTGGCAATTGAGTATCCTCGGGAATCACTTGCAGTTGTTGTCGAGTAAATCCTCGCTGAGGAGCAGTTGAATCCAGTTTATAGATTGCTGGTCTACCAGTTGATCGTGTTATACTAGATATCTTATGCGTAGTGACGCTCCAAATAGGATCAGTAGCCCTTTTTCTACCCCCTTCAAGCTCTCCTGGTTCGTATAAGTACCTAACAGTGACATTACTACCAAGAATTGGTTGGGAAACGCTAGCGTTTCTAGGGAAATCTTTTTGTGGTTGTACGGGTATAGACTTCTTTTTAATCGCGTTGATAGGTTTCATGTTGATTGTTCTAGTAATCTCGTTATTCAGTGCAGTAATCACAGCTGGTAACCTTTTGACCCATTCACGGGATCGATTTTCTTGAATGAATTCTTTTGCGTATTGATATCCAAATAACCGCTCAGCAATCGTCCGATTAAATCGTTCGACAATGGCCTGATCGCGATGTAGCGCAGTATGCCCTCGTCGTATGGTGACATTATGATTTTTCATTGTAGATAGAACTGCACCCTGAAATTCCTTGCCAGGATCAACCTGCAATAGATTCGGCCAGTGCAGAGGACCTCGTCGATAAATCCTTTCAAATGCAGAAGCAACTTCAGTGGCTGATTTTGTTTTTAACGGTTCTGCTTCTTTGTATCGACTTGCAATATCAACTACGGTTAACGCGTATTTGTAACCACGATCATGTGGCAGAAATAATATATCAGCCTGATGAACTTCATTAGGAGCGGTCACATCAAAATGCGAGAATTGAATTTGTTTAGGTGGTGGTAGATAAATTTGCCATAGTGCCTGTTTAGATAACCAATCCGCCGCTGTAGTTTTTTTCACTTTTGCAGCGCTAGCGAGTTTATGTACTGCTGATTTACCCCTCCAGTATCCTCTTGGGGAATAATAAATTGATTCCATATTAAAATGGTAGCATTTTCAATTACCAGCACCCATCATCAATTTGCCTTTCATAGCTGATTTTACCAACCACGAAGCCAACTTTTCTTTAAAAGATTTATCAGGAATAGCATTTAACGCATGAATTAATTTCACATCCGCGAGATGCCTGTGTTGCAGGTTGCTGCTTTTATAAGCAACATCATGAAGGTGACAGGCCTTATCAATGGCGTTTATTGGTTCTTCACCGGGTCGGGGTTGATTTTGATCATCAAGTCTGATATCTAATCGTGTTCCGGGACCACAATAGCTATATCCTGGAAGGTGCTTTTCTCCGGGGTACTTTGCCCATGGGGTTCCAGGGAGCTTTGTCAATTTGGCTGCGATATCACCTCCTCGTTTTTTTTTAAAACATCTCCGGATTGTAAAATCTTTGATTTTGTAGAAATAAATCTAAACTTTTTTATACCACATGTTGCACATCTACCAGTTAGTGCTGATCTGTTATTTTTAGTTGTAACCGTCGTCACATCATTTGTGCTAGTACGCGTTTTACACTTCACACAATATAGATCCATAATTTATGTATAGAGATATGAATATAATTGATTTTTCAGCGACTAAAATAAGAGAACCAGTTAAGCATCATGCAGCGCTACCAAACTCTATCCGTGCAATTATAATCGGGCCATCTGGATCCGGTAAAACGCAATTGTTGCTCAATTTAATAATGAGATGGATGAAGTGGGATAAGTTGTATTTAATTGCTCCTAGCGTAGATGATCAACGATGCTATGAAGTGTTAAAGGATTTTAACGAGAATGCATCAGAAATTAAAGGTGAGAATACCATTGATTTTATAACCGATATTGACGAGGCGCCATCCGTGGATGACCTTGATGGGAGCATTAACAATTTAGTCGTATACGACGATGTGATGTTAGACAATCAAAAAACCCCAGCTAGAATATTTTCCCGGGGGCGTCACAAAAACACTGATGTGATATATGTCACTCAACGCTACACTCAGATTCCAAAAGTGATCAGAGATAACTGTAATATTCTTGCTGTGTTTAACGGCGTTGATACACATACGCTCCGAAATATTTGGCAGACATGGTGTTCCGATATGGACTTCAATCAATTTAAAAATTTCTTTAGTCATGCTCAGTCAACCCCGCATGGATTTGTAACAATAAATTTACATGATCCTCGGACACGATATCGTATCGGACTCGATCAAATTTTCGGTTGAAATCGTAAATGATTTTTTGTTAACCCAGTGATGAAATCACTAGTGATAAAATCACTAGCAGCAGAGAGGGTGGATGACAACGACGTTGGCGTATATAAGGAAATCTTATTTTATCGAATAGACGCCATTTTTTTTACTATTTGGTGGAAGCCTCAGATTTCCGAATCGACGCTCGGAAAGTTGTGAGGTTCACCCTCTCTGCTGCTGTACACAATGTTCAACGTGGACCCTTAATGGTCATGGTGATAAATTCACGATTGCCAGTTTATAAAGCAACTTACGGTGATGGACTCTGTGATGTTGTTCAGGGTTTATTTAGAAGGATAGCCCCAAAAGCAATACCTGTTGCAAATCAATTATCGATGAAAGCTATTGACGTTATTCATGATAAAGGTATTAGTGCTGCTGGTGAAATTGCTGGTAAAGCATTCTTGGCAAGCAAATATAGACTAGCATGATTAATTCTATGAAAACCACATCAAATTATATCAGCGCAATTATCATAGGTCCTTCTGAGTCTGGTAAAACACAGTTGTTGCTTAATTAATTTGCTTTTTCACCATAATCATGCTACTGATAGAGTCTAGTCAGATAATATTAACAAAACATGAGTTTTCTAAGGACACTGACGACCTTACAGGAGCAATCTTCAGCTGTAAGAGGTGATTTTGGATGGGGAATCCTAGAACTCGATAGGGTTTCATGTAACCATAGCTGCTGCAGGGATACTTCAGCAGTCTTAATGGGAGGAATGGGTCATAGATATTGGCTCTTTGACCATTCAACAAGAGCTGTGAAACTGAAAATAATTTGTAATCTCAGCTGGATGCCAAGGGTTTCCTATGTTCCAATGTTAATTATTCAGGTCACTATGAGTGAAAAACAAATCAATTACACATGCACACACACACACACACACTCGTATATATGGGTGTTATTCATGTTTAGAATAAATAATTATGACGCTAAGGCACTTAATTTTGCAGCATGCTTCCCTGCTTCTTTGCCCTTGTGGCCAAAGTTATAGTCACATAAAACTCTGGTTTTGATTAAAGGGTTGCATTTATATTTGTTAAATTCCTTAAAAAATGTATTCATACATGGGATGAATCATTGTGAAGCTATGATAATTCATTCTGTGATATGCTAGCTTGCCCCTTCAACATTGATGTCAAGGTCACAGTCATAGAAAATTTGTGATATTTATTTATTTATCATGTGCAGTGCATGCCCATCTATTTAACAGGGTCATCATCAGCAAGGTGCTGAGCCTGCATTTCACTGGGAAACTGTCATTGGACACTTGTTCACAATGTGTGCCATGGTCTGCAGAGCTCCACAACTACTTGAAGAGTCATTGGCCTGCTCCCATCGGACAAGGTTGACTGCACAGCAACCTGTCCTGTCCAGAAATGGTTCAATGTGGTCCACAGATGTCATGGAAGGTTGAAATCAGGAGGGCAGACAGATGGCTCAGCTACAAGGAGTGGTTTAAAACATCTTTTGAAGACCACTCATCACTGCATACTAAAATACCTGTCATATCCTCTGACAATGGACCTAGCCAGATTGGATGTCTCAAACCCACGCAGACTGCTTGATATGAAGTGATGTACAGTGGAAGTTTCTGACTGGCATAAACCTCAGTCAGCAGTTTTGCGGTTGCTTTCTGGCAATGGAGATGTGAGGAGGAATGTTGCTGATTATTGGCAGCCGTGGTAAAGGTGGTGTTCCAGAGATTATGTGCATTGTTGCATTGAGCTGGATGTCAGTTAGCATGGTATGGGACGATTGAGTCATGACAGGAGCACAATACTCAGCTGTAAAATAACTGAGGGCCAGTGCTGATGTCTTGAGTGTCTGAGCACTAGCACCTCAGGTTGAGCCAGCCAGTGTGTGGTACAGTTTTCCTAACCAATACATATTGGATGAATCATTGTGATCCTGAGACACTTTAATCAGCCACATACATGGGCTCAAGATTACTCATTTGGCAGGAATAATTTGATTGTAGGCTTCTCATGCACCACCTGTCCATCCTGTTTGGTAAAACAGCATAGGAAGTGTTGTAATGATAAGTACATTTAGAGTGTATATGTGGCAAGTGACCTGTGTATGGGGCAAGTGATTCTCTAAAAGTCTTTTGGCCTTGGCCTTAACCTGTACACATAAGTAAGCTAATTTTGGAGTACTTTGGTCTCTGTCCCAAGAATGCAGAATCTTTATGATGACCTTGCTTGTGAAGCATTTTTTTAGTATATCCATCAACTTTGAGATTTAAAGACTTTAGATATCCAGTTATTTTCTTGTGATAATTGGGGAAAAGGGTTAGGGATAGCCTAATACTAGGACAAAAGAAAAAAGTGCCGGATGGGCTTATCAAATGTAGTTTTAGAACTGGATGAAATAGGTTGATTTTATTTTGTGGATTTGCAGCTCGAGAAAATCATATTAGAGTGTAAAGTCTTATCTATTATTTGTTTTTCCTTTATCTAGTTTTTATTTTTATTGTACAAAGTTTCAAAATTTCAATCTGGCGTTTGTATATTAAGAATTGAATCTGCCAAGATCAACAGGCGACAGTTAAAATGTACAAAAGATATACAATTAATAATAAAATAGCTTGAGATAATTGAAAATTTTAATGCATTAAGTCTTTATACTTCCCCAGATTGATTGCTATGGAAATTTTAACATCGATGTTTACTTCTTGAATGTATGTTTGTAGGATTGGTGGACAATCCAGTATATGACTCATCACAACCTCTACCTGGCCTCTCTAATGAAAATGGTGCAAAAGGAATCGAGTATGCAGTTGTTAAACCGAAGAAAAAGGAAGCTCAGGCAGATAATCAAAGTAACCTTTATGCCCAGGTTGACAAGACAGTTAAAAAGAAGAAGAAAGGTTAGTAACTAGACTGTTTAATCTTTATTATTTATCAAACAGTTTTCGTACAGTACTGACACTTTAATTCAATCTCCTGGCATATAAACAGTAGATGCATGTACTTTTTCTTTTCAGTTTTAGAGAGCAGTCCACTTCCAATAAGCATGTCATTTGAGCTATTCTATCTCAAAGGTGGATTTTTAATTTTTACTTATGTGTCTTGCTATAGTTTCTATGAACATAATTTTTTTTAAAAAGACTATTTTTTCATCTAATGTCTTTTTTAAAAAGACTTTTTTCTCAGTTTTTCATCTAATGTCTTGACTACAGCTCATGTACAAATAATGAGATATACAAAATCAGTTCTAGAGTGTTACAACTTTCTGGTCACAAACTTAAGTAACAGAAAAGAAGCAAAACCAGCAAGATTTTTCAAACTTAAAAAGCAGTTTATTTATCGAAGTTTATAAATTAAAAATGTGAGATGAACTTAAAGTATTATGAAGTGAATCTCAGCTAGTCCTTATAAAGTTATATCAAAGTCCTAATGAAAGAAAAGTTCCTTATAAATTTCAGTGCTGGAAATTGTACTGGTCCTCCAAGATCCATGATGTTGTCAAAATGGCATTATCCAGAAATCCTTCAAATAATTTATAACAGTTCCAGAATAAAATTATAGTCCAAATATTGAGCACTTTCTATCTCAACAGAATTGTCCAAACAAATATTTTTGCTTTTGAATAATATCTAAGTACAACATAAAATGCGTCTGCAGACTTACAACATCGATATCCCATCAGTCACTGAGAAACTATGTATAGACACTATTTAAGTCTTATTATTGAAATTATTATAAATAACTGTCAAACACGTACGTAAACATCTATTTATAGATCCTGTACAATATTATGCTCTTAACAGATTCAAGTCACGGAGGCAAAACTTAACTAAAAATATTTTGTACACGTTACAGCCTTGAATAAGAATTTAAAAAATTAGATAATATCGTGTACCAGGGGTTATAATATAGATAATAAATATAGATTTACATAACACTGCCAACCATGATGATTATGGTGTGAATTTCGCTACAGTGGTCCCCCTCTTATATATGAACACCCCTTCTGCACCGGGAAAGAGGCCTTATTAAATGGTTGGCCTTTCCAGGGGGGGACTGTATTTGTGAGATGTGTATGTATATGTGTATATAAGAAGAAAGCTACATATAACTTTTCTTCATTGAAAAGTAGCATTATTTATTAAAATGTTCTTCTTGTCTTTAAAACAGAGTTATTTCAAGGTAACATAAATTAATAGTTCTTATTCTTAGGCGTGGAATGTGAGTTGGATATTGTTGGCATGCGTATTACAAAACCATTCAAAAACGTTATTTAAATCTTTACATAAATTGCTTCATATTTAAAATAATTCTCTTTCCATTTATTCCATTTTCCAACTACTACAGAATATTCTCCTTATCTTTTACAATCTTGTTTAATTGAATCTTGCCAACATAAAAGGTTTTGGCAAGTGAACTCTCCCTATTGTTGTTAAGTCGAATAACTTTTACTTTTCCTTTTAAAGTATTATTTCTTCATTTCCGTGATGACATGTTTAAGTTTTGTAATGAATTATTCCTATGTTGCTAATTGTACAGTACTGCAATTTAATTTTGCAGATGAAATTTTCGTAAACGAAAAACCTTGTTATAAAGTAAGTGATACATGTACTGTCACATGATTTTTCAGTCTTTGTCTAGTACCCTGTTTTGTTCAAGGTTATTTGTTTCTCTGTGTGTGTGTGTGTGTCATTCCACAAAATCTATTTTTAGCCTATCTGACCATGTTATGATCTTGACAATTACGTCTGTCGCAATCGTCAGTTTAAAAAAACAGCCAAAAAGACACTCTGTGAAGCCCAAAGCTGTATCAAAATGCTGCTGACTACATCTCTATCTGACCATGTTATGATCTTGACAATTACGTCTGGTCATATTTGTCAATTTAAAAAAAAAAACCACTGAAGACCAAAGCTCTATCAAAACATTGCTGACCCCATTTCTATCTTTCTATCTGACCATGTTATGATCTTGACAATTACGTACGGTCATAATTGGCAATTTAAAAAAAAACAAAAACCACTTTGTGAAGGCCAAAACTCTATCAAAACATTGCTGACCCCATTTCCTGCAGACATCGGCATTTTGATATAATAATAACCTTAATAGCACATGTACTTTTGCCAACACTTCTTTCAGTAATGAAAACCTAACATCCGGAAACAGACATCGAGAAAGATAATCAGATTACTTACCTTACTGTATTTAATATTGGTTCTGGACACATATTAATTATAAAATGTGGCCGCTTGTGAGGGGTAAATTTTACATTTGTGCACTAATATGTTGGCCGCTGATCGCGTTAGAGGGGTGGCCTTTCTTGAGGGGGCTGTTCATGAGGGGGACCACTGTACTCTCAGTAGCAATTCACAGATTCACACCACATGCAAAAAAATCACTAATTCCTAAATTCTCAATTGGTTTAAATCAGGAATAAAATAACCTTTATCCCGTTGAGTGTTAGTCATGATGTCAGCAGTGTTACTGATAACGGTCCTGTACTGTTAATCATGATATTAGCAGAACTATATCCAATTGGTACAGTTTGCCAATTAGCAAGTATTTTAATATATATTAATCTATATTTATAAGGCAAGGTTTTATTTAAAAAATGGGCCCAAATGGAACTTTTTTTTAAAAAAATGGTGCGTAATATACATTGCAATTGTAAATTCTTTACATGAACACTCAGTGAAGACAGCTTTTGATAGAATTTGAGTAAGATGAGATTATTATGTATGAGTAAGTTTTGTTAGAAGTACCCATAAGCAATTTTGTGCCTGAAACCAAAGTCGAGATTGTGTGGAATTGCTGAATGTATAGGTCAGTTTCTTGAAGACCATGACTTGCCATTTGAGATATTTTCACTAATTATTTTCAAATTTCACTAATTTTTATCCTTCTTTTCACTAAATGTGAGTCTGGAGGGTTGGCAGCTCTGCATGTATAATTATTTCAGAGATCATACAATAATGAGAAAAAATGAAATAGATAGGTGTGGTTGTAATCTCTATTAATCAAGAAAAGCATTTTTTTTAATTTTATGAGAGTTTCCACTCACTTAAATGCATGTGTATTAAATTCAACAGAGTATATGAAGTTGCCAGATAACAACTTTTCTTAATTGTAAGTTGATATAGTGATGTTAAAAAAGAGCATAATTTCTTGGAACTGTATAATTTTGACATTCTAAAATTGTTTAGCTATGGCACCGCATGTACATTATTTAATGTTGGAAACATGATTAAGAAAGGGTCATTATTTAAACCACTATAGTGGTTCTCAATCAGCAAAGATCATGATTGTAATAATACGAGGGCGGTATATGGATTCAGATATATCTTGAAATTTTGAATGGATGGGTTACTTATTTCTGTTAATAAAGTGTTTCACATTTAAATTATAGAAAGCAGAAATGTACAAGGTATTTTTACACAAGGGGGTTGTGGGGCCAAATACTGTACTCAATTGCTTTAGGTCAGAGGATCAGATTACATCTTGTAAATGGTTTGGATCATTATCTTGAGATATTTTAAACAACTGAATTAATATGTTTTTAATGAGAATTCACGCTCTCCTATTTAGTTTCCTCATATCATATATTAGTATTGAAGGTAAGCTCTTGGTAGCAACTGTTACTATTCATATGGCTTTGAAATTAATTTTTTTCCAAATATACCTATCCTTGTATGTGTTCTATGCAACATGGACACAATGATATTCTTTCCAAGGACAAGCAATCCAATTTGTATTTCAAATATTTCAAAGTATTAACTTTCTCACAAACTTTTTCAAACAAATGCTTGACTTGTGCATGCAGAGCATATCACCAAACAATTTGTTGTTTAGTTGAATGACCATGTATATTTAAGAAAATAAATGTTACAAAAGATACATTTTGACTGATTGATGTCTTCTCAAAATACATGGCTGTGTAAGTGATTACACCACTAAATTTAACAGAATTAATAATCCAAATGTTTTTACTTTAGTGGAATCTTGTGAACGAAGAATATCACTGAAGTCCTTGAAAGTTTCACATAATCCAATTGAATTTATTAAATATTTAGTTCCTTGAATATAATCACATCATCTGAAAGTATTGATCGCTTAAATCAAAGCTTGATCGACTGAGCTATATCAATGAACTTATAATTGTTTATCCCTTTTTTCTTCTCAACAACTCTCACAAACACTAGCATAACTGAACAAGAATAAAATAAATGATGCAAAATGGTCATTGTACAATGCTCATTTGCTTTTCAAATAAAGTCTCTGATTCACAATTTCTAGAATAATCTAAATCATATTATTCCCTTTCACAATAGCTTAGTCATCAACATGCACAAATAGTCCAGTTCTGACTTTCAAAACTTAATTGAACCAATCAAATGCTAGAACGCACATCATAGTTTACTATAGGGCAATTTCACTATAAATTACATACTTTGTTTATGTGACCCACATTCATATACATGTGTTCTTCTTGACCTACTTGGTTGGTGATTTCACCTTAACTTTTACTACAGTGCTACCCATTGAATTAAAGGACTTAAAATATAACTGTCAGTCTCAAAATGACTTAAATAAAAATATTGTAAAGTCAAAAGATGATATATAATTCCATAACACCTTCCTCCTTAAAGGAAAGAAATATTTATACCACAGTTTGCTTTTATCGAATATCAAACACATAATTGAATAATTTCTATTGTCTCTGGCGCTATTTTGTCGGGTAATTTGGCTTCAAGAAAACTTGTTGATACAAACATAATCATCAACAAGCATTGGTTGCCTAGCTTGGTCTTAGTTAAAGGGCTTACACAATCTACCATTATTTTACTAAATGGTTCGTCAAAAGCAGGAATAGTTGAGAGAGAGCTTTGTATATCTTTTGATTGGGTTTTCTTATAATTTGACAAGTATGAGAAGATCTACAAAACTTAGAAACATCACTTTTAAGTTTCGGCCAGAAAAAAAGATTCATGATCTTGTGATAAGTCTTAGTTACTCGTAAATGACCAGACAACAGCATTTGATGGGCTAAACTAAGAATTTGCTGTCTGTACTATCTAGGAATAACAATTTGATAGCTCACTGATTACTTATCATTAGCAGGGCACCCTGACAAAAGAGCGTCCTTTAATTACCGACAAAAGAGCATGCTTTGCCATAGCTCTAGTACCTGCCCTAGTTGGATATAAACAAGGGATTTCTACTTAGGTAGGACCATCTCGTCTACCCATACAAGGCTTGCCAGTTACATGTGGATTTACCACGACCTTTACCTTCAGCTAGATCATTACCTAGTAACAAGTGAACACCCCCACTGTGTGAAGAGGTTTGAGCTCCTTTATTAATCACTGGTCCCAGAACTAAGTATGATGGCACATTAACACAATGGAGAGGAATATTAACATTTCCCTGTATTAGAGCACTTTCACCAGAAGAAGTCTTTTTGGAAAAGGGCAAAGTATTTAATAAACTCTGAGAAGCTTCTGTGTCTCCTAACATCTTATTAAGAGTAGCCACACCTAAATCACTAACAAATCATATTAATCACTGACAAGTGATGCTGAGTCACCAGCAAATGAACCCTTCAACATGAATGGCTTGTAAATTTCCATTACAAAATCAGACTGGAGTCAGCTAACCCCTATGCTGACTTTGACCTCTTAGAAACATCTGATCTGTTAAAATATTGTTGCCTATTTTTCACCCTATAGCAATCAGAAATACCATACCCTTTCCTCTTACAGTACGTGCACATTGGATGAGATAAGGATTTCTGATCTGTCTTGTCAGAAATTTGATTCTTCACAGTTATATCAGCTTGAGGTTTGAAAGTACTCAGATGAGACTGAAATGGTTTCTTAACTGAAACCTGTTGAGAGGAAGATTTATTTGGAAATGGAACCTTGTGAATAAAAAATAAACATTAGCTGTACTAGCCGTAATGGCTGTATTTTTTAAAGTTTCAACCCCATCCTTGATTTTATTGGAATAAATTTGTCTACTGGTTTCCAACTGCAAAATGATTCATCCATTTTAAAAGTAGACACTTTTGACCTTTCATTCTTATAGACTTTAAAAATTTTTAAACTCTGTAACGTCATTTTGTTTGTCACATAGAAGCACATTCTGTTAGTAAAACATGACCAATATATTCAGTCATATCTTCCAGCCCTTAAACAACTAGATCAGATATACTCTCTTGACTTTTAATCTTTCCTTACTAAAATTATAAAATATCCCAATGCGAATCTAACTCCATATTGTGAAATTCTGCCTGTTTATCCAATTGGGAATTTAGTTGTTTCAAATGTAACAGCTGTCAAATGACCAAATGGATTGATCCATCCTTATGCTAATTATAATGAAAGAGAATGCTTTTATTTTGACTCAAGAGTCTTTAGGTTTGAATCTGTTGAATAATGAAGTTGAGTGAGGAAATCTTTTGCTTCAGGAAGAAGAAGAGCTTCAGAAAACAGATATTGGTTAGAGAGTTGGAGTAAGGGGTTGAAACTTGAGAGAATACATTTTTTTATCTTTTACTTGGGTATCATTCAAGAGGAAATACATTTGTTTGGACTCTGGGAATAGAAAGTGCTCACTATTTTGGACTATAATATTATTCCAGAACTGTTGTGAATTATTCAAAAGAGTTCTGGACAATGCCATTTTTAAAATCTCATGATTCTAGGCAGACCAGTACATTTCCGGTTTCTAAATTTTTATGGAACTTTTCATTCATTTGGACTTTCATACAACTTTATCAGGATTATTTTGGATTCACTCCATAATACTCAAAGTCCCTTCCACAATTTCATTTATAGCTTTGATAATTAAATTATTTGTTAAGTTTTACAAATTTTGGGGTTTTGCTTCTTTCTGTTACTTAACATTCAACATCATGGATATGCTCTTTAATTTTTGAATTTGTTTGATTTAAGTACCCTAATATTTCAGATGCACCCAAAGGAAAACCTGGTAAAGTCCCCAGAGGTATGTTTCCTGGAAAGATTTGTCTGTGCATGTATAACTAGTACACATTTTAGAAAATTGAATATTAAACTAATAATTTATTATATCATCACTCCAGTGACCTAAGTGGTTAGAGCCTCAACCTAGGATGTGGGAATTGTGGCTTCAAACACCAGCCAGGTCATATCAAAGACTTATTAAATGGCACTAGCAGCTGCCTTGCTGAGCACTGAGCATTAAGAAGTTAGTGTTAGGACTCGTTGACCTGGTGTCAGGATAATGTGACTGGGTGGGACATCATGCTCTGTGTCTGTGGCATGTGCTGGATTTAACTGTAAACTGCCGTACTGCAGACATCATAGCGATATGGCTCAAATATGTTTAAAGCTACATTCAAAATCAAAATTAAACACACACACACTAATTATATCTTGGTTTTAACCAAAGACCCTGTTCTTGTGTTCTTGTTTCCTTCTTCACTATGCACTACGAGATATTCAACAATATTAGACATCCTCCACATTTTTATTATATATAGTGATGCACAAATATTTGTGAACCATCTTTGGTGCAACAGTTTTGTTTGGTAACAGAGTCACATTTAGTTGTTAAAGATCAAAGAAAGGATTCCCACTGTTCTATCTGGTTTGGCATTAAGGGGCCAATTATAACAAATGTAATGCAGTACAGCTGCACATGACAGCTGTTCTGTAAATCCAGCAAATTTTCTCTGAGAAAGAATCAAAAACTTTTTTTGCTAAATCTACTACCAGAAACATATCTTGTATGAAACCAACATGTATTGCACCACTTCAAAACACCATAGTGATTATGCTTATTTGGCAGCATGTATAACTAGTACACATTTTAGAAAATTGAATATTAAACTAATAATTTATTATATCATCACTCCAGTGACCTAAGTGGTTAGAGCCTCAACCTAGGATGTGGGAATTGTGGCTTCAAACACCAGCCAGGTCATATCAAAGACTTATTAAATGGCACTAGCAGCTGCCTTGCTGAGCACTGAGCATTAAGAAGTTAGTGTTAGGACTCGTTGACCTGGTGTCAGGATAATGTGACTGGGTGGGACATCATGCTCTGTGTCTGTGGCATGTGCTGGATTTAACTGTAAACTGCCGTACTGCAGACATCATAGCGATATGGCTCAAATATGTTTAAAGCTACATTCAAAATCAAAATTAAACACACACACACTAATTATATCTTGGTTTTAACCAAAGACCCTGTTCTTGTGTTCTTGTTTCCTTCTTCACTATGCACTACGAGATATTCAACAATATTAGACATCCTCCACATTTTTATTATATATAGTGATGCACAAATATTTGTGAACCATCTTTGGTGCAACAGTTTTGTTTGGTAACAGAGTCACATTTAGTTGTTAAAGATCAAAGAAAGGATTCCCACTGTTCTATCTGGTTTGGCATTAAGGGGCCAATTATAACAAATGTAATGCAGTACAGCTGCACATGACAGCTGTTCTGTAAATCCAGCAAATTTTCTCTGAGAAAGAATCAAAAACTTTTTTTGCTAAATCTACTACCAGAAACATATCTTGTATGAAACCAACATGTATTGCACCACTTCAAAACACCATAGTGATTATGCTTATTTGGCAGCATTTTAAAGGCATCTTTAGCATTAGTTTTACACATCCAGCTTTCTGTGTCAAGTTTTGCATTGAGACTAATAACATGGCCTATAATGATAAAAGATAGAGAAAATTAATCCTAGTCAAACATCTGATTTAGACAAGTGTATCAGGCTGTCATGAAGGTCAGACAGTACCTCAATAGTATCCTCCAAATGGAGTATTTGCCTTCTGCCCAGAGTACTGATGAAATATTGTGGATATGGAATTTGGTCAAACGGTCCAACCACATATTTCAACCTCCAATTGAAATAGTTGTATCAAATGACTTATTAGCAAATTTCAGGTTTTTATATTAATGATGTATACAAGTTTCCAGGACCTATGTCAGACTATGGCAAAATCCTGATAACAAATCATTAGAGAATAGTTTATCAGAGTGAGCCCTCCACACTGCTTCTAACCGGGGTATGTTTACGGATCCTCTGTTCTAGCATGTTTATCATTGAGTAGTTTGCAGTTAGGAAAGCAATGAATGCCTTACATGTCCTTTCAGAGTAATAATAGTAATAATAATAATAATAATAATGACTTTATTTAAAGAGGGTAACACAATTAGCTAAGAACTAATCTACCTTGAGGCCCTCATACAAAGGAATTTATTTATTTTAACTGCATCTCTGAAGTGACTGGATATATTGGGTTTGGAAGAAGGAAATTGAGGGGGCATTTCTAGTCTCAACTTGAATTCTATTCCAGAGCAGACTTCCAGAGTGTTGGAAACTTTTTGTGGATAATTCCTTATTTGGTTTGGGAATTTTATACTGTTTTGTAGACTCGGATCACAGGTGTGGAGTATTACCAGGTAGCCTATACTGGAATAGTGATTGTAAATATTCAGGAGCACTATTATTGGATATCCTGTACATTAATTTGGCTTTTCTCAACCGGATTTGGTCCACATGCATGCTTTTGCAACTTGCCAACGACACTCTTTCAAGATGTTAAATTACTATTAATTCCATTCCTATTATGTTGCAACCAAAACCTACCAAGGACATTGATGTTTTAACTCCTATTACAAATGACTATTATGTATATCTATATTGTGTGTTAGTTTTTATGATTATACATTGAAAGGGTCATTAACTAGACACAGTATTAAATTAATAATTATCTCATTCTATATATAAAAGTTGTAGATTTGTACTCTAGGATGAGGTCATTTCATTCAAGTAAGTATATTATAGCTTCAGGATAAGAGTAAACATGTTATTGTGGCCTTTTTGACCAAGGAAGCTGTGGAAGAAATTTTGATGATGAATTTGATTGGGTTCCCACTTGAGAAACCAGATTACTTAATTCCTGGCTGGCTAGCTGCTAAAGTACAGTTGTTGACAGTTAAAGTGATTTCAAAATGATTAGTTGAATCTCATTCTGGTATTGATCTTTTTTTTTCATATAAGGATAATTGACTGAAATGATTTATTCTTAGCATTACCATCAGTCATAAAGGAGTAATAGAGATGTGATCATTTAAGATGATTCATTAATTTATTTGAGTTATTCGTTGAAGTTACAAGGTGCTTTGACATTTGAAATTAGTAGGTTTATTGGAATTACTGTGATAACATTTAAAGACATGTTGAATTTTATCATTGCAATATATCAAGAGCATTGGCAGTGTGCTAGAGATGTACTGCAACCTGGGTAGAAAACATCTTTTGATACTCATACAACTGTTTAGCACCATATATGGAAGCCATGTCAATAATATCTTGTATATTCAATTTTGGGATACTTAGAGGGGTGTTTCTGGCACATAATGATTCTACATGTTCCAAATGCATGTATAAATTTTGGTAGTGAATGAGAACTCTTCAGGTCAGAGTCTGGTTTTTCTTCGGAAGTTGTAGAGTTGGTACCGTTATTGTATGGAATTAGAAGGGAAGATAAGTCTTTACCTTTTTATTTTTGGCAATGTTAGAGGGACAGTCATCGCTAATTCCACATATCCATATGTGTTTCTGACATAACTGTCCCAGTGGTCAATGTAAAGGATCTATGATTCCACTGGCATTGAACAAGAGAACATTAGGATTTTTGGTGTTCTTGGCATTCCTGAAGGGTAGATTTATATATCAATAAAAGGGAGACATCCAGTGATGGTGAATTTCCTAGACATGGATTGGAGTTTGTCTTTGGATGGATTCAGTAACACAGGAAAACTAATAATATTATCCACAGAGTTAGGCACTTCCAGTTATGTAATGTGGACGAGTATCTATATATATTTAAACTAATATTTCCAGAGACTGGACATGTATGAAAGACTATTATAGCAACTAGTACATGGAAGATTAATTTTATACATTGTATGTTCCCATTGCTAAGGTTTTACCAAAATATCACAAATATAATAATGAAAATAAATTAACAGTTTTCATTGAATGACAACACATTTCTGTATTTCAGGCGATATTTATGAAAATGCTACTATTATTAACAGAAGTGCAAGTAAATCAAATGTGCATAAGAATTTTGAAAATGTGAAAGTGGATTACTCTGATGAGAATGTGTATGAAAATCCAGGGGCAACAACAGGCAAAGATCTAGTGGTAGGTACATATTTTATTGCATGAAACCTTTCTTATTAGAATAAGACCCAGTGTATTCCTCAGCATTGAGATATTTTCTCAGGTTTGATATATCAATCAACAGTTGCTTTATTTAAATTCTTGAAAGTCTCCAACTACTTGGTAGGGGTCATGCATGGCCAAGTGGTCTAAATAGCTTACATTTACAGATCACTTACATCTCATCTGTCTGCAATGGTTGGAGTTTTGGCTTGGCAAACATGGGTATGTAATACAGCTTGCCAGTAGCTTCCCATGGTTTGGTGAGTCATCCCTAGGTTTTCTCCTGTTCTTCCTCTACCAAATGTACTGGCTGCCATATATAATCTATCATGTGCTAAAAATGGCATTAATGCCACAAAACTGTAAACCAAACAGAAAGCATTTACCATGTACAGTAGTAAAAGACCTTTACAAATTTCAATAGGAGCGTAACTGAAAGTAAAAAAATTTACTCATGTCTAAAGACCACTATGATAATGTCAGCTGCATGTTACCATATTTACCCTATTTATTGGGATACAATAAAATAATTTTTTTTCCTGTCCCAGAAGTTATGGTAAAATTTATTTCACCAAGGTCATTATGTCCCAAGACTTAGGAAATTAAATAATTTGTGTTAAATTTGTGCCCCCCTTCCCCCCCGGACTATATTTTACAAAAATAAAATAGATAAACACTTATTTGATGATATGCCTGGAATACCGAAATCGGTTAAAAGGATGATAAGAATCTTGAATGAAACAAAGCTATCTAAACTCTTTCTTTGATATTAATATATTTTCGTTCATTTCATTAAAGAAGTTTACTTCAGCTTAACCCAGTTTCTGCATTCCTGGCTTCCATCGCATTCCAGCCAACTGAATTGTTGGCCAACGAAACTTGAAAACAGGTCCATTTCTTTTGTGAGAATTTGATTTTATTAGAGAAAAGACATAAGAGTAAGTAAAGTCTGACTAAAAGATTATGGCTTTACTTTGTAGAAAATCGTCATTATTGGCTGCCAGTTGTTCGATTTTCCTGAAAATTTGCCTTACGTTACAATCTTAGTCGACATCAAAACACACTACACAGCGCCGTTATTTAGGCAGTAAGACATAGACGCCCAAAACATAAATATCAGTGTTGACGTCTTACATGTAGGACTACTGAATACCAAACTTTTAAAAAATATTTTACAGTAGATGATGATATTTAGTTAGACCTTACTGAAAACTGGTCATACTTATGGAAAAAAATCAACTGCCTTACTGAGACGGTCTCGTTAGGGTTGGCAGGTTTGCAGTTGTTCTAGGTGGATGCACGTCCAAGCTGCAGCCACTAGACATCAGTATTAATAAACCAGTCTAGACCCACATACGGAAAAGCTGGGCAAACTAAATTCATAAAGCAACAGAGGGCCCTTCCCAGGAAGATGACAACACATCACATTCATCTATAAATCTCTGTCTACATATATTCATAAATTCTCTCTCTCTCTCTCTCTCTCTCTCTCTCTCTCTCTCTCTCTCTCATATTTTCCATAGGTGCTTAAAGGTAGACCTGAGACCCCTGTATCACTTAACTCTAAATTATTAAATATCATGATTTATGTAATATCTGAAAATTTCTATCCTATGCGGTCAACGGATGGCGAGATATTTAGTTTAAATGTACATCTCATGAATATTCTCCGTAAGCCAAGTACAACTTCGGCAGTTTCCGTGATCTCAGGCAGTGTGACGTCACAAGAGGAACCCGGCATTGCTAGTAACCATTGTTTTTATCGTTGTCAAGCGTGAAACATCTCTGGATTGTATTCTGACTGCATGTATTACTTAGTATGGGAAAGAGGTGTATCATTGGTGGATGTAGCAATACACCAAAAGATAGTGTTTCATTACACTTGTCTCCCTCGGACATTAAATATAAAGGACTTTGGTCCCGGTTTGAGCAGCTGACGAGCGGACTGGAGAGATCCTTCAAAACATGCTACAATCTGTAGTGAACATTTTCAACCCAATTCATTTGGGCCAAGTCCGAGTTTGATGGCTGTGTTTGGAATAAAGAAAAGAGCTACTCTTCCCCCTGACGTAGTACCATCCATTATGCCACAAGCAAAGTGTTCTCACAGCCCTGGATGAAAGCCACCCATCCACCACAATCAATAGTTCAGACCAGACAACTAAGTGCCCAAGATCGGCATACAAGAAGAGGGAAAGAAAACGGGTAATATAGTATCTCTAACTTTTGCAAATTTTCTTCTTTTTATTTCGTTGCTTTGTGATTTTTTTTTTCTTCATGTTAGTGGACATGTTTTTGTATGCATGTATGTATGTATGTATGTGTGTGTGTGTGTGTGTGCGTGTGTGTATGAGAGAGAGAGAGAGAGAGAGAGAGAGAGAGAGAGAGAGAGAGAGAGAGAGAGAGAGAGAGAGAGAATCGGCTGTCACATATTAATATGGTCAGGTTTCATTGGTGTAATACTGAGGTGGAAAATATTTTACATAAATGTATGTAATAAAGTTTCTTCATGTAAAGCTTCACATGACCATTTCATCAGTATTATGCATAATGCATGGTAGTATAATATCAGTAATGCATGGCAGTATAACATCAGTATAATGCATGGCAGTATAACATCAGTATAATGCATGGCAGTATAACATCAGTATAATACATGGCAGTATAACATCAGTATAATGCATGGCAGTATAAAATCAGTATAATGCATGGCAGTATAACATCAGTATAATGCATGGCAGTATAACATCAGCTAAATTTAACTTTCAGACATTACAGGATGTTAATGGCTACATGTATTAGTTCAGTTGACAATGTAGCAGAAGATGAGGCAGAAAATGGAACTGTTTTTCTGACACAGATATGGTAGGTTTCACTAAGCAAGATTGTAAGCACTGCAGAGCATTTAACAATCAGGATTAAATAGATGTTTTTTAAAATAATTTGGTATTAAATTTTTGAACAACAAATAATATTGAATTTGATTAATGCAAATATATAACAAAATTGTCACACACTTCAGTAATATGTGCTTTTCTATTAAATTGTTATCCCACCCCTGTGATTTGGTACTATTGTGCTTTTCTACAATATTGCATGTCCTAAAGTTGACCGATTCTCATTTGAATATTATGTTTTTAAGGTATTTTCTCCTAAACACAGTTTCGGGTAAAAAGTAACAAAAGTAAATATATTGAAATGTAAAACTTTAAAGTGTCACAGTCTAGCAGTGGTGGAAAGGAGGTTGGGTGGGTGTGCAGGATATCTGCTGGGTTTTAATTAGGCTGTAGTCATCCATGGCAGTTGTTATACTTGATTCTTTTTAAAATTTTCTAGAAGTATGATGCCTGTGACTCAAGGGTGAAAACAATAATAACGGGTTGTCAGACGTCAGCAGACCAAAGAGAAAATCTGCTAGGACCCAATACAGTGGACCAAGGAAAGTTGACAAGGGTAATGGAGATGATTGATGGTCTAGAACTTGTATTGACCATGATGTGGCCCTGCAAAGCCAATTCAAACCTTTAGTTGTATGAAAGCCTTACATTATAGCAGTGAGCCGTCACTTTAAGCTTATTGTTCACTGTAATCAGACTTAATGGGTTTTCTTTTATAACTAATTTCCACATGTATGAATAACAATTGTATTAGTCAATACCAGCAGCAATATATATATATATATATATATATATATATATATACACACACACACACACACACTCACACACACATACAACAAGTAAATATTTTTATATTTTTCTCAGGTTTACAGGTCCTGTTAAAGCCCAAAGTAAGGAGCTGTGGTACCCAAACTGATAACCCTAACAGCACAGATGAACCACAGCACACCACAGTTACTGTGGATGACTTGAAAACCTCTTCAACATCCGAGTCCAGTGAAATAATAGTCAACTTCCTATGCTGCAACAAGTTCAAGAAATTCATCCTGGCAGAGCAGCTTTAATGAGGATCAGGGGTAAGTACAATAATGACTATGTAATACAGTCACCAGCCCACAACATCTAGCTATAATATAAAAGTGCCTCTATATTTACTAAGGTTCATTGATATGGAATGTGTTAAGATCAGTCCTGAATAATTTCATTTTACAACAAAATGTAGTTTTCTTGTAGAGGGGACTGTTAGACAAAGAGTTTTGCTAAAAATGCTTTGACGTAGTGATACTAATTCATTAATGAAATAGTATTTTTTAGTGTTAAACATTATCCTTTTCTTTTAAACCAAATACAGCCCAAGTAAGTAAAGTAAATATCATACTTTATGGTGATGACATTTGTAGTTACAATCAACTCAGAGGTGGAGTTTCTAGTTATTTTTTGCTGGTTTTATCAATTTCAAAATCCTAGAGAGAAAAGGAAGCTTAGTTCAGCATTTATGTCATATGACTAATTATGAATTGTTAGTATTTATATTTTTATTTCCAACTGTCTTTGCTGTACATGAAGTCTGTATCATACAATAAATATTTATTTTTCTTACAGACAAAAGTCAACTCATCAAGAAAGGTAGTTTTTAGTAGCAGCGAGTGCTCTCCTAAGCCTATTCAATGTTTGTTTTAACTGTGGAAAGGAAGCACAAGGACATATTAACCATGGAATGGGAAGTTTTATTAATATTGTCCAGAAATGTGACTTTTGTAATTACAAGAGATCCTGGAATAGCCACCCCTTCGTTGAATCCATTCCAGCTGGAAACCTACAGCTTTCCGCTGCTTTTTTGTTTGCTGGAGCCGTTTCCTTGCAAGCCTTTAAGATTTTTGAATTCCTGAAAATGGCCCATACCAACATAGACACTTTCTATATGCACCAAAGATACTACCTCCAGCCAGCAATTACACATTTTTGGAAGCAAAATCAAGAGATCTACTTTGAGTAGGTGAGGAGTGGTGGTGGTAGCATTGTTGTAGCTGGAGATGGTCGTGCTGACTCACCTGGTCATACTGCCCACTTTGGGATTTATTCTACTGTGGATATAAATACTGGGAAAGTAGTCAATATGGAATTTGTGCAGGTAATCAGCAGTACCAATATATTATCATATGGGGTCTATTTCAATAGGGTAGAGGGTGAATGTTATCATATACAGGGTCTATTTCAATAGGGTAGAGGGTGAATGTTATCATATACGGGGTCTATTTCAATAGGGTAGAGGGTGAATGTTATCATATACGGGGTCTATTTCAATAGGGTAGAGGGTGAATGTTATCATATACGGGGTCTATTTCAATAGGGTAGAGGGTGAATGTTATCATATACGGGGTCTATTTCAATAGGGTAGAGTGTGAATGTTATCATATACGGGGTCTATTTCAATAAGGTAGAGGGTGAATGTTATCATATACGGGGTCTATTTCAATAGGGTAGAGGGTGAATGTTATCATATACGGGGTCTATTTCAATAGGGTAGAGTGTGAATGTTATCATATACAGGGTCTATTTCAATAAGGCAGAGGGTGAATGTTATCATATACATGGTCTATTTCAATAGGGTAGAGGGTGAATGTTATCATATACGGGATCTATTTCAATAGGGTAGAGTGTGAATGTTATCATATACGGGGTCTATTTCAATAGGGTAGAGGGTGAATGTTATTATATATGGGGTCTATTTCATTAGGGTAGAGGATGAATGTTATTATAAGGTAGTCATGTAAGAGTGTATAATTATTCAGTCTTCAAAAGAACTCATTATTCCTAAACATATTCATGTTTTATTTTGGGAGCTGTGGTCGAGTGTCAGACTTGTAATGCCATTGTTGCAGATTCATTAACAGCCAGTGTCAACTGCCTCAGTGAGTCAGTGGGGAAGACAATTATCTCTAGTTTCCTCTGCATGTTATAGCAAAAGTTTTAAAATGGCTTTTAAATTAACAAAAGCAATGTCTGTTTTTACTTATAGAGCAATGAAGTCCACAGCAGTTATCATATAGAGTTAGAGGGCCTTAAGCACACAAATGATATGTTACAGGAGAATGGAATTCACATAGAGTCCATCATGACTGACCGGCACACACAAGTCACAAAGTGGGTGAAGGAGAATTCATCCGACTGCACCCACTAGTATGACATTTGGCACTGTGCTAAAGGTTAATATGTTTCATTTTTATTAATGGCAATTTTTGGAGATTATGTACTGGAACATTTGAAAAATTTAGACAACTTTATTTTAAAAAAGGGGTGGGTAGAGAAAATAAAAGCACCCCATATTGTTCAGGTGTTCAGGTGACAATTGAACCAAGATCAAACATTGTAAATCTAGCAAAAATGTCCCAATTTGTTATTCAAAAAGTCACTTTAGTTTACCAGGCTTTAAGAAGAAGATGAACTTACTGTCCAAGATGAAAGAATGCTGTGATTTAAAGTTTTGGACCAGGAGTGTGTCCAATCACATGTACTGGGTGGCAGCATCAACACCTGATGGTAACAAATCTGTGATGCTGGAAATGTGGCGTTAGATAGTGAACCATATACAAAATATTCATGATGGACATGGAGACCCCAAATGTTTACATGATAAACTAGTGGGATGTGAAACCAAGAAGAAATGGCTAAAGCCAGGTATGACCTAAGTTCCTGCTATTACAGGGAATAGCAATATTTTGTGGCAGTTGGATATTTATTTAAATTTAAAGGAACATTTTTGTCACTGAGAAATTATTGAATACAACCTTGAAGTCCAGATAGTATCTCCAGTATATCTGCAAGATTGTTCGATAATGTTCAGGTTAAGCTCAAGTGTTTTTAGGTTTGTCAACGTATACAAGTTAACAGTATCTAGGTGAACAATTAAGTAAATAAAAAATTTCTTCCTCAGGTTCTGCTGCAGTTGCCTGATTTTGTGATTTGGTTCAAGTCGTCAAGTGACAAAAGACATACAACAGCTGTCCCCACTGCTCCAAACATTTGAGCTGGAAAGACTTCACAGTGTGCTGAATCATTTTGCCCCAAAGCTTATTGGGTTTTCCTACTATGGCACAATTTGCAGGTATTTTGTTCATTCTTTCTTCATAATTGTTTTGGGGTGTTTGAATATTTATAAGTAAAAAGGTGTTACAAGTTCCTGAAGCAAATTTTAATATGGATCCGAAGTAATATGTAGAAGAATAGAACATAAAATATATATTTTTCAAAAGAATTAAGGTGTATAGAAATGTTTGAAGAATTACAGAATATATTTTCTGTTTTTATGTCAGAGCATTTTTGGCTGCATTACATTTTGAAGAGAACAACAGAAAACCACAAGCAAGAACATCAGATGGACAGCTGCGTTATCAGATTACCTTCCCGAAGTACAAATGTGGGGAATACTCTGTAAAAGAAGTCAAAGTGGAAAATACTTTTTGTAAGTTCTGTACTTAATTCTTAGGTAGACTTTTCTATACAGCATGTAAGAAGTATTATAAATCGATTCTAGAAGCTGTTTCTTTAACAAATATGTATACTAATTCATAAATTTCAACAACACAAAAGTACTATTGTAATTCTATCAATTGGTTGAAATGCCTTCAGGTCCAGTATTCTGGTATATTGAGATTTGAGATCAATTTTATTTTAAAAATATTAGCACTGAAATTATTTTTCTTCCTTTTCTGGTCTAAATATAGTAGCTGAATTGGGCAACAAACAAATGCAATCCAACAATTGATCAGCTAATTATAAAATTTCATTCATTATAGGCTGTGTTGATAGTCTGATGGAAGTGGCCGAGGTACTCGCAGAGAACACCAAATTGAATGAAGAATCTGGCTTGCAGTTGCCAAGAGACATCCTGCCTCCTCCACTGTGTGCACAGTACCAGCGTCCTGAGAAAGAGCTAGCTGTGTCTTCACACATGTCTCTATAGTCAAAAGCTAGTTAGGCCATTTGAATCCATCATAGGTATCAGATGGGAAAGCTTGTCTTATTTTGTGGACAACACATGCTGGCAGTGGAACCCTGACTTCTTTGCCCAAGAAACCCCAGCACCATCGAACAAACTGCCGATATGCCACGTACCGCCTCCTCCTGAAAATTGATTTAAAAAAAAGACATGAAAAACTTAAGATATCAAGAAAATACAATTACGCATACTAATTATAATTTATTCAATGGATCTCATTTTTTTTATTGAGATATTTGCAGTTGTTAGTATTTCCAATTGTTTATGCTCAAAACTAAGTCATGGTATTGTTTCAAATTAATGAGCGGAAATGTCTGATAAATGTGAATGTAACTCTGAAATATTGACAGACTTCAGCTATGTAATAAAATGTACTTATTGCAGTCTTCCATGTGTTGATCATATTGCTATCTGTACTGGTAAAATGCTGTCTCAAGTACGTACCAGTCCAGCCAAACTGTCGGAAACCCAGGATGGTCATTGATACATTGCAATGCTTCATTAAAGCCAGTGATTTTGTTGTACGTTTTAGCAATTTCATGGTAGCATCGAGATTCCTCTGCTGTGGGCATAACTTGACATTGAGCACAAAGACACCTGTATAATATAAAAAAAGTCCCAGGCAAGTTATTTGAGGCATGTCTTGCTAATGTAACAAGTGTTTATTGGAATTAAATATTTATTACTTTAAAATCTTGTGACAAAACACACGCAAGGATGAGCAATATTGCCAAAAGAGTGTACCACATCAGGAAGTCTGAGTTTCATTTAACATATCCCACCACATCTGAGATATTCAAACAGTTATATTGGGGTGGTGAAGGTTTTTGACAGTTACAAGGTTAAACATTTTATTTAATCTGCTACTGAATCAACAAGAAAGTTTATAATAAAATGTGCCAAAATATGGCTGATAAAGCTTTATACTGCCTTGCAACTCACCATGGAAGTCTTTTGAACTTTCTAGACAAAGGACAGGGTAATTCCAAATAACTGCCTTGGCTTAATTGTGCGAATCAAGGAAGGTATATGCCTATTTGTATACGCATATTTGAAATAAAGCAAGAATTGTATCTATTCACGTTTCTGTTCTATATTATACATATAAAAATGAAATGATATAACGAGGGAAAAAATCATAAATGGACCTATAGGAGAAATAAGCCTAAATATCATAGAAACAAGCCGATCCAACTTATCATTCGGTATTGTTAAGTCTGTTGCTGATATCGCGTTCAATTTCTTCCCTTTCTTCCTCTAATGCCGACTCTTCACTTGTATAGGTTCATAGCAGTAAGGTTCAACACCTTTTCACTACTCTCTTCTTGACCTTCATCAAATGAAGAGGAAGAATAATCCAATTCTGATTCATGTTCGCTCTGACTGTTGCAACAAGTAGCCATGTTACTAGCCAATTGGTGGTTCCTCTTGTGACATCACAAGCTCGCGCGTGCATATGTAGAAGTCGCATTTTGGTGATATTTAAAGGGTCATATCTCCGAATCCAGTGAATGAATGTCTTTGCAGTGTACTTGCAATGTCGATTAAAATAAGATTACCAAAAGTAGTATATAGCTGAATACCTGGAACATTATTTTGTGGTATCTTTCTATCCAGCAAGGGACACAGAAGATATAGCAGTTACACAAAAGGTAGATGTGTGTGTGTTTCAGTTGAAATTGTAAAGTAAATATAGTGTTAATTTAGTTTTCTAAATCTGCTATTTGGTTAGGTGACCAAGATGATTGGGAAGATGGTCTAAATGAGGTAAGGTTAAAATTGTGCAAGGAATGATTTTATATGTATACTGGTTTCCTAAGGAAGTTGTTTGGTATGATAAAGGAAATGTAGTTGTTGTGTAAAGTGAGTGAATGAAAGTAGATATTTATGCTTGGGAACTGTGTCAGTATCACTCTTGCAGCAACATGCTATACAGCACAAATTTATCTTACCATAACATGAAATTTGTGAATAAAGAAAGATGTGTTTGGGGATCTCAAGATTTTCTTTTTTTGCAGGAGAATTTGTGTCCTCTGCAATAAAATCTCATTTTGGTGGCCTAGACCAAGAGGAGCTTATGTAGTGACCTGTTGCCATCATCTCTGTCTATCTATTTGGACAAACTTGTTATCAATACTCCTTCATAACTACTGGGAAGATTACTATAACAATTTGTACACATTTGCATCCCAAGTTCTAGTTGGTTCCTAATCAAAATGGACATCAGATATTGCCATCTTAAAATATATACTCCCATGAATGGATGCTCATTTCCAAATCAAATATATTCATATCTTGTCTAGTTGCTTCCAAAATTGTTTCGAATCTGACAACCAGTATGACCACATTTACTACTTCTGATGGAAAGAGATATTAGCATGGGGTTTTCACCAGAAGATGTCTTATGATGTTTAGTTGATCTTAAAAGAAAATTATTGCTTCAGAGCAGATGGTAATATAACATACTATAATCCCAAATGTTAAAAAATTCATTCATTTCAGTTGAACAAGGATGGTTTACTGTATGCTGACCTGACGCTTGGTCCTCCTACAACCAAACATGGCAAGCCTGTCATCCATGGCTTGGAGAACCAAACAGAATATGCTGAGATAGCTTATGGCAAGAGAGGTCAACATCTACCCGAGACTGATGAAAAGGAAAGTGGTAGTGCAGAGACAAATAATGGTACAAAGATGAAGACAAATGAGTAACATGTGCATCTGTCAAACATGATTGGAATTTATCTTGTTGATTTAACTGCACAGTTGCCAATGAATGAAACATTCCTTTTTTTTGCTTGTATTACAAGTCATGAAGCAGATATAGTACAGAAGTGATTTTCATTCATATTGAACACATTATTCTGTAAATGTTGAACAGTTGTCAAGGAATTCTACTGACATGAATTCTATTGTCTAAATATTTTCCATAACCCATTGGACACATGATATAACATGCAAATAAGCTAGGGTGAATTTTAGTGACTAAATACACTTAAAGGAAAGTCACTGTAAAACTGCATACAACCGTCTATAATTAAATGCAGGACTGACAAATATAGAATGACTCATTGTCACTATGAGGCAGACTGTGCACGAGTCAACACCATATCTACCTTATACAAGTATTAGACCCATTTAAAAACCAAAAGTATTATCTGTGCATGTTTAAAATTGGAGAAAAAAAAGTCTCATTTTCAAAATTTCATCACCGTCAGTAATAAGTACATGTAGAAGATTTTACAAGTGTTCATTTCAAGTGAGTTGACTAATTTATAACATGAATGAAAGATGGTTACCTTTTATAATCCTTGGAACTAAAAAGTTCAAATTTTATGATGGGTTTCCTTAATAATATTTAATCTATAATGAAAAATAACCATTTAATTCAGTAAAGCTGCAAACCAGCTAATAAAATATATTGGAAGTATATTTAGATGCCATGGGCATTGTGCCTTTGCAATGATATTTATGATTTTACATTGCATGACATTATAGCATAATTTAATATGTCATGAGGTGTTATAAAATGTGTGCAGAATTTGAAATGTATTAAATGGTTCATCTACACTGTGTGGAAATGCACAAGAGTTAGAGGACATCCACCAGACATAATGGACTTTAAAACTTCATAGTGGACACTTAATACCTTGTCCCTTGTTTCCACATCCACCATGTTGAGTGGAAAATCTGTAATCAACAATGCATGTACTGTAGATCTGATTATATTATCCTGATTTGAGCTATCCAATTGCAAAATGAAATGTTAACATGGAAGCCATGCTGACTTGAAAAACTGTTTGTTGATGTAGCATACTACTTAACTTCACCATGAATGTTAATAATATGGAATAGAATTATTCTACCTGAAGCAAGGTGAACAGTTTCAGACACGTCCCTTCTGGTTATAAATAATTCAGTAGATGGTGTCTTATTGCATAATATTATATGACAGTAAAAGTAATTTTTATCCTGTGATTTTTCTAATGAGAAAAAAAAAATTAACATAATTATTTATAATGTATTTTTCTACAGAACTTTGTGATTACTATGTTTGATAAAATGCTAACTTATATGGTCAGATGTTTGAATTAATATTTTCAAAAATAGCATCTCTTATAGTGCATAGTTAATATGGTTTGCACATTATCTCTCTTTTGCTTTTCATAAATCCGTTCTTTCTACATCTGTATCAGTCTATCTATCCATCCATCTACCTATCTGTATTCTTCAGCACTCATTTAAGTGCACCAGGATAACTTTACAAAAAGCTTGTAATGTGGAGGCATGTGTGACTCTTGATTTTAAGGTGTTATGTATATTTAACTTGTATTTTTTTCAACTTTAAATTCACCTTGTTTTAGAATTTTCTGAGATCCAGGTATTATTTCACACTTTAGATATCATTACTGAAACCAATAAGCTTTTACAATGTCATCTAAAGTGGAGAACTTTATTTCAAATCCTACCCAGGAATGGTTAGTCTCCTTGAGAAGGGATGAATTGCTCCAGCTTGCCAGAATATATGATATTTTTTATGCAGTCACCTTTAATGAAGCAAAAAATAAATATCTGGGTCCAATATTTGGTGGAAAAGAATGTTTTGGATAAAAGTGTTTTGGATTTGATTAGTGAATCGCAAGCTGGCTCAAACTTAAATCTTATGTAATTGAAATTAAAATACAAGAATTAGAGTTAAGAAAGTTTGAGCTTCAGAAAGAAGACAAGTGCAGTTGCAGAAAGAGGAAAGAGAGAGAAAGAGAAGATAGGCTAATATAAACAAAGATGCATTGTGAAAATGAAGAGAGAGAATTACAGAGAGAAAAAGAAAAGGAAGAAAGGTAATTTCAATTTTAGATTAAATGAATTAGATCTGGAAAGTGAAAAGCACATCCCCACTTTACGCACAAATTCAGGTATATCCCCTTTTAAGAAAAAAGAATATAAAAATCAAAATAATCTCTCTCACTCTCTCTCTGCTTGTCCCTTTACTAAGTCTACACTTAGAGACATCATTTTACCATAGTATGCATAGTAAAACTGTATATTTAAATGGTAAAATCCCTACATATGTCTAATACTGATTTTCAGCCATTTTGCATTTACAATAAAACCTGTTATGAAAGACCGCTTTTGGTTGGCAGAAGGGGCGGTGGTCTCTCATAAGAGGTGTGTTAAAATGGACTGGTTTCCGGGGTCAGTAGTTAGCATTGTTGAAAAAGAAAAAATATCCATACTCACTGTACATGTATCATATCCTTTATTCATAAATCTTGTTAAATATTTCATGCATTCCTCTCAAAATAACTTTAGTAATAAAAATATACATCTATCAAACAACGTGAATCAAATTTATATTTGAACATCACATGAATATGTACATATATTAGTTCATGTACATGTATATGAGTTTTGAAATAAACAAAGGTAATATTTATCATATTCATCGGAGGTTCTGCCATTGTTATTAGTGTAGACGTAATAATGACTAGATGTACAGTATTTCGGTTTGGGTTGTGACCATCTGCACCCGGGTAAAGAGATGGTGGCCTGGTGAAACACTGTAACAAAAGATATTTTAAAAAATCCGGAAATGATTCACACTTACTAGTATTAAAGATAAAGAGCTCATTCACCCCCCCCCCCCCCCCAGGCATTAGGGATTAACTGGAAAGAAAACACGATGTACTCAAACCTACACTGAAGCCCTTTCAAACAATTTCTCACTGGGACATTAGGACTACCGGTGTTGTGTGAGTTTTCACAAAGATAAAGAAAAAATACAAACCTCTCAATTGACAGCGTATATCCATCATTACTCCCTTTGATGAAAAAATGCTTAATCTGACTGGCTGTTCACATGACTTCAACACTAGAATGGTGGTTAGTGACATGTACTTTAGTCTGGTTTACTGCAGTTTACAAATGACTCCATATGCTGGACCATAGGGGCTCGTATCATTGCTTAAAATTGACCTGTCATACATGTATGACAGACAGGTCAATTTCAATCAACGATACAAGACCCTGTGCACTGGACTTGTAAATTTCACAAAACTGGTAGCTAGCCATTTTTTTAAAAAAAAATACCTTATTAGAACAATCTTTACTATTTATGCAGTCGTTGTTACAAAGGATTAAATGATGGTTAATAGTGTTGATCTCGCCTTGTGGTTGTTCAACTGTAGTGTTATTTAATTTGCACTTTGTTTGCATACTACATATGTATCCTGAATTCTCGTGTTTACAAAGGATTAAGTCAAGGTCAGTGGTGTTGATCTAGGTTTCTTTTTGTGATGCGGTCATTCATATCAGTGTCGAAATGCATATTTTGACAAGAAATCGTGGTCACTGATCGCGTTCAGCAGGTGGTCGCTCATAGCAGAGTGTTTATATAGTAAAATCAATCGGTGCATTACGATTGTGGTCGGAAATGACAGGTGGTCGCTCATAGCAGAAGTCACTCATAACAGTTTTTACTGTACTACAATCTTAATTTCACCATTTTTCTACATCATGAATGCCCTTTACCCTCCAAAGAAAACAAACATCCTATGTTTATGTAAAGTTAATGAAAATGTATAGAGCAGTGTTCCCCTACATGTGGCCCCAAACTGGAGCTGCTAATGAAAATATACATCTGTATTTTTATGGAGCTGACACTATAAATATCCATTAGCCTATATGCAAAACGGTTTTTAAAAAAATAATAATAAGCCCAATTTCCAAAGTCACAGTGGGTAGTTTTAAATAATCACGATCTATCTCCATGCAGCAAGCATATGCACCACAATGAAACTATTGTTATTGCTATTTCTCATATATTGATGATCATATCAACAAGGAATATCCACCAGAAGAGTTCTTGTTGTGTCTCGTTTGTCCTAACTGAAAATGATACCTAGAAGGCATCAGACGTAGTTACTATGGTGGCCATGTTGTAAATCCTGACATTGCAACTCCAATTAAATGGACTGCAATACAGATACGGTATTTACCAAATGATGTCTTATGATATCGTCTGAACTGACAATGATGAAACATCTTGATAATCTTATTATCACTGCTCCTCCTGAATGGATGATCATATTTACTTGAGATTTTCACCTAAATATTTCTAAAGATGTCTACTTAGACCAATATGAAAATGGTGCCAATCTGGTTTCCAGTATGGCCAACACTGCGTTCAGTTTGAAAATCATGTTATCTCTCAAGAATATAAGAGTTGTTATCAACACTCAGTAATTAAAGAGAAGAAACTATCTTTGATTCTTGGAAAATCATTGCAGACAGAAGAGCATCAGTCCCTTAAAAAGGCTTTTCCTAGTAGCGGGTATCGAGTCAACAAAAGTGAGTATCTAGTAGAGAAAAGCCAGGATTGAGTTAGAAAGCAAGTATGGAGTAGAGAAACGCCTGCATTAAAAAATAGTCTTGAATTGTTAAAAGTGAGTATCGATTAGAGAAAGGTGAATACATCTAGTTTAAAGTAATAAGTATTGAGTGGAAAAAAGCAAGTCAGGTAATAAAATGTGAGTATAGAGTTGAAAAAGTGAGTATCAAGTAAGGGAGATTTGAGTAGGGAAATACGAAAAGTGAGTATATGATGGACTTGTTTGTAATAATAATAATAATATGAAGAAGAAACAAAACAATTTGTATGTTTGTACAGTACATATGAATCATGTATCTGATAATAATCTTAGCAGGCTATACTCCAGAGTCACTAGCACATGCGTCAACAGCTATAACCGAGGCAGCACTGAACCACTTCGCATGATTGTTTTTTAATTAGTGCAAACCTCCTTGATGAACACATCGATGCTGAAAGCTGAGATAATTAGGTGTTAAAAAATTGTTTATATGCTCCTCACATGCTAATCTCATTCATCTGAGTCTTTCTAAATATTCCCTTCTCGAGTACCATACGTGTAAAATGTGTGGGAAAAATGCACTACAGTAAAACAGTGGCTACCATATAATGAGGATGTCATCTTCAATGATGTCTTGAGCCTCATAAAAACATTAATATAAAATGTTACATAAATTTTTATCTGTAAACGATAATTTTTTCATATTTCTATTTATTTCTGCATCCTTATCGTGTGAAACTGGCAATTTTGAGGCATATTAAACAACAAAATGCTACCTAATAAAGATGCCCCATTTTCTCTTTGATATGTTCTGAATCCCTGCTGAAATCTCTCCCACAATAGCTGAAGTAAAGTGTTCACATACTTTCCATGTGACGATTACAAATTATGTAAGCAAAGCATGTGGAATGTAAATGCAGATTATTATATTGTCTTTTCAGTTGTGGATATATTAAATCTGTGTGTGTGTGAGAGAGAGAGAGAGAGAGAGAGAGAGAGAGAGAGAGAGAGAGAGAGAGAATACATGTATATCATTGTTTAGGTCAGCAGCTTCATCAAAAATAGAATATATTCAATTGATGAACAATCGCTGAAAACTGCATAACAAAAAATATATATATATAATATTGGAGAGGGGATGGGGATGAAGATTGATTAAAAGAATTATGGTGATTGGAAAGTGGATGGGCCCAGAAGCTTCATCCAGGCAATATAAAAAATTAGTGAACATGGGTTTTAACTACCCACCCCCCAAATTCTAATTGTTGTCCACAGTAACAACTGTAATGGAAGGCAATACACATTTAAAGAAAATCAATGATAGAAATAGTACAAGTAGAGTATGTCCATCTTCAGGTGTCAGCGAGCTATCTTCATGTACAGTTACAATGGAAACTGTAGAAAGCAAATAATGCCTTGGAGGCGAGATTATTTGAAAGAATATCAATATTATTTTGATCTAGAGAAAAATATGCATTTTGGGTTTATCTATCTCTTTATCAGCAGTCATAATGAAAAATCAATATTATGCAAAATTATATGTACATTTGGAGATATGATGTTCTGCATGTGCAATTATATTATCAAGATGAAATGAAATTAAAAAAGAAGCAATTTAAGATTTTCAGACTATCAATGGGGGGGGGGTCATTACTTTGGTGCAAGTTTGCTGAATACAGTATCATTAAAAAATATTAAATAGCAGTCTATTGTGGAAGAAGTATTGTGAGTAGTTACTAACATTAATGCACATTTTAGTCTTTATCGATATGGTCTGCATAAGCATATAGGTTAGAGGCAGATAGGTAAAATAAAGGTCAGAAGGGTATATGAATGTTCATAGCTATATGTGCATGTGGTTTTAAAACATTAGCATATTAATCATTGTTCATATAGTATCAAGTATGTTAAGGTCTCTGAAAGCTGCAGCATTACCACTTCAAGTTTAATACATGCAATAGTATTTGTTTTCTAAACTGTGGGGTCAGTACATGTCAAGGAGAGAGAGAATGGATGGGTAGAAACGCAGTTCTTTCAAAACAATAATAGGACTAAAACTTTTAAACAAAACAAAACATAAAACATACATTATTTTCAGCTAAAATGCAATTATTTGTGGAATTATTTATGTTGCTTGTTATATATGTAGAGACACCTTAAAGTGAAATGATTTCAATGATTTTAAAAAAAAATTCTATAGTGGATTTTCTTTGTTTGCAAAACAGGAGTTCCTTTTTCTATGCAGAGAGAGAGAGAGAGAGAGAGAGAGAGAGAGAGAGAGAGAGAGAGAGAGAGTAATTTTGCTCTGCTATATAATTAGTTTTTGAGGCCAATACTTCAAGACATGTAAAATAAATAACATCCTTTCTAGGTAATGTCCCAAAAATATAAAATATAAACCTATTAAGCCAGGGCCACTTATGTCTATCAAAAAGCGTGACCACTCACAGTTTGCCAAATCAATTAAAACTTACGTGAGTGTAGATCTTTATTATTAAAAAAAAAAAAAAAATCAAAACCAAGAGACAAGTTTTCTTTCTGGTCAATTCTCTCCTTTTATAAGTGACAATGAAATTTCACAACACATCACCATATCTGATATTGGGAACTTTTCTGTCATCTATAACCCGCCAATAGATCTTGACAATAATCAGCAATATGAAATAGGTTTAGTTTCAGCTGCTGCTTGGTATTCTATGGCAAACATAAAAACTAACGTAAATGACGATTTTACTTTTCAATCTGGTGCTTGGATTTCCGTAAAGATACCGCAGGGCGCTTACAATGTTGCAGATCTCAATAAAATTATGAAATCTCTAATAACCCCAAACGGGGGGGGGGGGGGGGGGAGAGGGGGCTTGCTAATAATTTTGAGCTTGTTACAAACCATAACATGCTACTAGCAAAAATAATGTCGTAAAAACAATTTGGGGGGCCTCGAGTGGCTTAGTGGTCTAAAGCGCTGTCCGTTACGGATCACTGCCATCTCACCTCTGTCTGCGTGGGTTCGAGTCTAAGATTCGGACAATGTAGGTGTGTGAGAAAGCTTGCCAGTAGCTTATCGTGGGTCGGTGGTTCTTCCCGCGGGTTTTCCCGGGGTGTTTCTCCACCTTTAATACTTGCAGCCATGTATAGCCTATCGTGTGCTGAAAAATGGCGTTAAGCCCTACAACAACAACAACAACAATTTGCTTGTTGACTTTAGCAAGAGCAACTGCATTGAATCATTGCTTGGATTTGATTATAAAAAAAAAACAGTATGGCTCAGTTGCAGCTGCTTCCATTTCATATGGAGAGTCTGTCATGAACGTAACAGAAATAAATACAAATTTGATAAATTGTTCTATCGTGAATGGTTCATACACTGCACACGGTAGTTCAGGACAAACTATTTACAGTTTTAGTCCAGATTTTATACCTGGTTCATTAATGCAAGCTAATCTAAGAAAAATAATTTATTATCCACTCAACGTAAAAAATCAAATATTGTCTGTCGCAATGATACTAACAGATCAGTCCGGCATCAGCTTGATGTAAATAACGAAATTGTAACCACCTATTTTACATCTAAGATAGTCAGTCAACTGACACCTAGCTGTTAGCGATCTTAATTTTATTGTTATACAGTGAATAGCCGAAAAATTTATTGCAGAAAAATAGTCGGTGGTTTCTTCGAAAATGTGTTTTCAAAAATAGTTGAAAATGTACCAGGAATAGCTCATAAAGTAGCACCAATCTCCATAGATGCATCAAAAGCTTTTGCAGCAGGAGCTGCATTTGCAGTGGGCACAGCTGTCTGCAAATAATTGCTGATAAAATTAAAGTTTCTCTAACACCAACAGCAACATATATAAAGCAAGCAATTTCTGAAAGAGTACCAACAACAGAAACGGCACAAGCAATAATAATAATAACAAAATAATTATTATCACCAACTGGTGAAGATATTATTAGAAAACTTATTACGAAAACGCGACCTCAATTCTCGCGGATCACGCTTGGAATTTTTGCGAATTTTTGAGTGGCATATATCACGTCTGCGTTTTTATGGCGCCCTCGGGAAAATATTTTGGCAGGATTTTTTTGTTTGTCCAACATTACATCGTCGTACACAATAAGATTGTTAACAATTCCATCCAGGTCTTCCACGAATGGCGTTTCGCCAATATCTGTAATAAACTCAACAACATCTTCGCCGGCAATTTCTGAAGCTTTTTCGTTGTAATCTTTTAACACCTGATAGCAGGGTTGGTCATCTGCGCTTGGGGCAACTAAATATAATTTGTCCCATGTCATATATTTCATTATCATAGTGAGCATCAACTGCGTTTTACCACTTCCTGACGGGCCGATGATGAGCATTCTTATAGAATTTGGTAGCATCGGATGATGTTTTATTGGTGGTTTCTCTCCCCGAGCTGAGAAATCAATCACTTCCATTAGATATAGCCTATTAATATTATGGATTTATATTGTGTGAAATGTGGCATGTATACTGAAACAGATCCTGTCGAAGAATTACTTACAAAAGATAGACAACAAGTACTATTTGGAAATCGTTACGAATGTGGCACCACAAACACTAGACTTGTTAAGCGAACCCTCGACGACAATTATAAATTTCATGCATGGTGTGTAAAATGTAAAGCACGTACTGAAACAGATTTTATTTTTAAAAAAATTACTAATCGAAGTTTGTTACGAATGCGGCGCTACAAAATCTACATCTGTTATGCAATCCATTAGATATATGTGTTAATAATATGGATTTGTATTGTGTGAAGTGTAAGGCGCGTACTGGCACAGATGACTTGACGACGATTACAACTAAAAATAACCGATCAGCAATTTCCGGTAAGTGTGTACAATGTAGTACAAAAAAATTTAGATTTGTTTCTAAGGATTTATAAAAAAAAACGAGGAGGTGATATCGCAGCCAAGCTAGCTAAACTCCCAGGAACACCATGGGCGAAGTATCCAGGAGAAAAACACCTTCCAGGGTATAGTTATTGTGGATCCAAAATCAGACTCGATATCAGACTCGATGGTCAAAACCATCCTCGACGTGGTGAAGAACCAAAAAACGCCATTGATAAGGCGTGTCATGCTCATGATGTTGCTTATGAAAGCAGCAGTCTGCAACAGAGACATATCGCAGATGTGAAATTAATTCACGCGTTGAATTCTATCACTGATAAATCCTTCAAAGAAAAGTTGGATTCATGGTTAGTAAAATCGGCAATGATAGGTAAATTGCTGATGGGTGCCGGTAATTAATAACAACATGGAATCTATTTATTATTCTCCAAGAGGATACTGGAAGGGTAAAGCAGCAATTGGTTAACTCGCTAGCGCCGCGAAGGTGAAATATACCAATGCAGCGGATTGGATATCTAAACAGGCGATATGGCAAATTTATCTACCACCGCCTAAACAAATTAACTACTCGCATTTGGATGTGACCGTTCCTAATGAGGTTCATCAAGCTGATATATTATTTCTGCCGCATGATGATGTTTACAAATACGCGTTAACTGTAGTTGATGTTGCGAGTCGATACAAACAAGCAGAACCGTAAAAAACAAAATCATCAACTGAAGTTGCTTCTGCATTTGAAAGGATTTATCGTAGGGGTCCTATGCGCTGGCCAAATCTGTTACAAGTTGATCCTGGCAAGGAATTGCGGTTCTATCAACAATGAAGGATCATAATGTCACTATCAGACGAGGACATACTGCGCTACATCACGATCAGGCAATTGTTGAACGATTTAATTGGACACTTACTGAGCGGTTATTTGGATATCAATACGCAAAGGAATTTATTCAGGATAAACGATCTCGTGAATGGGTCAAGAGATTACCAGGCGTAATTACCGCGCTGAATAACGAGATTACTCGAACAATCAACATGAAACCTAACAACGCGATTAAAAAGAATTATATACCCGTTCAACCGCAAAAAGATTTTTCAAAACAACCAATACTCGGTAGTGCTACTGTTAGGTATTTATATGAACCAGGAGAGCTCGAAGGTGGTTACAAAAGAGCTACTGATCCTATTTGGAGTGTCACAGCGCATAAAATATATTGTATAACACGATCTACTGGTAGACTAGTAATCTATAGACTGTATTCAACTGCTCCTCAGCGAGGATTTACTCGTCAACAACTGCAAGTGATACCCGAGGACACTCAATTACCGCCGTGTGGACTTAAATAGCACCTCTTCGTCTGTTGCATTCAAGACAAGTCAGCATCACATTATCTCTAGTATGACCTACGCTGCTATATTTTCTGTCTACGGTAAATTGGCGAGGATCTTTATCCTACCAGCACCGACGCAATATACAATTGCAACTCACGCAGTGATTATTCTATTGTTGCTTCAACGTAATTATTAATTCAGTATCAATATCAAATCCTCTATTATTTTTTTTTATCCTGCTGTTTATAACCAGAAAGTTTTTTTCTGATTATATCATCGCTGACAATATCACTTATTGTAGTGTCATTATCATCTAAAACAACTCTTCGAAGTTGATTTATTCTTCGTACTCTGGACACTGCGAGATAAACTAAATTTGACCACTCGATGTGATTATCCACCATCCATACAATTGTATCTGATATAGTCAATCCCTGTGAAAAATGTATCGTCGCTGCGTATCCAAGCGTCCATGGGGATTTATCAGCGCGTAATGCATCTTCGACGACGTTGATATCAACCAGCACAATATCATTTAGCACGAGAATCTGTTTTTCACGCTGCCCAGGAATATCAACTTCAATATTCTGCTTTCGTGTATCCTTGGGTCTATAACACACCAGTACTGGAAGTGTTTTCAGATAACTCCATCTGAAGTGTGTCTCTGACTATTTTTCTACTAGCCACTATCAAATCGTTTGGTCTCCACGCTTCCCAGAAATCATTTAATGGTGTTTCCGAAATTATTTCACGCGCTATCTCACATTGGATTCTATCCGGTTGTAATCTGATTAGTTTTTTGAACTCTCGTAATTGTTCATCAAGTGCTCTATGATCGGTGTTAATTTCTTCATAATAGTGTACAATTTTTTTTAGCCAATCATGTGGGGATGAACCGACAAATGGTGGTGGCTCAAATAATCTAATTCATCTACAAGGTGAGGTCCTACAAATTAGTCTGTTTTTGAAATCGTAGCGATTTTCATCGTAAAGAATTGTTAAATCCATAGCAGCAGAGAGGGTGAGTGACAACCGCATCTGCTGCTTTTGAAAAAAAACAGAAAACAGAAAACAATTGAATTGACGTGGGCTCCATCTCATATAAATCTATCAAAACATGAACAGGCTGACAATAAAAGGAAAGAAAACATATTGAAGAACCCCTGGGCCACAATCCACGATAGTACTCATTAATTGTATAGCCAAATCAAGACCAAAATGAACCAAACATGGCAAGACGAGTTGGCCAAAAGTCTCAAAGGAAGTAGGCTGTATAACATACAGTTGCAGGTGATAAGGTTCATCAAGACGCCAAAAGTAAGACACGTTTCATACCAAAAGTAAAACAGAATTCAAACAGGGGAAACATTACAAGCAAATAGTTTTGGTAAGTATATTTAAGAGAATACAACTAGGAACAGCTAATGCCCACATTGCCCTTACCAGAAGACCAAACAAATATCTAAAATATCTGCCCTAAATATCAAACCCAAACAGCCAGTCTCCAAAAGAGACAGAAAATATTCATATCACCATTAACGTATCCAGATTTCTTAAAAAAGAAGAAAAACAAACATTTAGTATCCACCTATATCAATATTCTTAGTATCATTAAGGAAATTGACAAATACTGTCAATTCAACATTATGGCAACTCTTACTATATTAGAGTCTAAGTTTAAATAAAATAAAATATATAATACTATAGGAAAATATCAAAAAATAAGCCCCAATACACATAAAATTTTTATAGAAATTACTTACCTAATTATTTCTCACTTAAACTATTTCAAAATCATAGGGAGATATGTGCGCTGTTGAGGGCCCTGAGAAGGAGGTGAGCTAACTATATCGACGGATATAGGTAAAACTGGACATCATCCGTTTAGGGTATGGTCTGATGCATGTGCGCATACAGTGGTCGCTATATCAATTGTGAAAGCGTGAGCTGTCCCCCTCCCCCACGTTAGCCGCGACTATAACCATTTGACCAAAGCAATGCAAATAGTGGCGGGACAATAGAAACACTCTTAGCATGTAAACAGTCATAAACAAACAAAAAGTGTCATAAAACACTCAAACAGCCATATATACGTATCCCATCTATACTAACAACGTCTTCTGGGAGTATTGGTCTGTGAATGCAAATAATTAATATCTTCATACAAGTTGGCCCCAAAATTAGAATTATATAAGGTGGCTAAATCACCTAGCCATCCTGTCCCGCCACACAATGTAACAACAATTGAATTTATTAAATATTACTTGTTTTCTTACAAAACGAGCTAGGAAGTTAGTTTAGTTATAAGACCCCCCCCAAAAAAAATATAAGATAACCAAACTCAAATCATCATGCCCTCCTCCCGCACAAGACCGATCCAAAATAACTTTAGGTCGAACAATACATGCTCCTAAAAAAACACACTACATTAAATATATCATCACACCAATAATAAATACAACACAATGCATCACAGACAAATTGCTCCCAAAATAGGAAAAGCACAGATCGAATTCCAAATCTCAAGATGACGAATTTAGATCAGGAAACCAGGATGTGTTGGGTTCCTGCTGTGGTGCTGGTGCCGCCTGTCCCATAGTCGCTTCTCGCCTTTCCACGCTCAGGAATTGCAATTGAGTAGTATGCATTTGACCTCACTAGAGTAGCTCTAATCCCAATCATAAAATCGGAGACCAAAAATATATCTTACGAAAGCAATTATTGACCTATTGCCATAGCTACTGCGATGTCCAAAACTTTAAAATTAAGTTTACTTCGAAGATGCGAAATAGAGCACAATGGCCATCATTTTGATCTAAGGCGACGTCTCTCCTCCGATGCGCGTCTATTCATGGTATTGTTTCTTCTTTTTATTCCAGACTAATCCATCCATATCCTCCCATCACGGTTAAAGTTAAAACCCCACAGTGACATACCTCTGTTGAATTTTCCTGACAACATCAGTTTTACTTTGTTACATTCTATCTCACCATGCTAAACAATCCCCTCCCGCCGTTTCTCATCCTCGTTTAGTTCCAATCTTCTTCCATAGAGACTCATTCGTGACACATTTCTATATATCACACACTGTCACGTCCATATCAAATATAACTTTCCTTCCATAGTTATCCAACCATGTTCAAAATTTCCTTCTGCGCCTTATTGACCATCGAAATACATTTTACACATCCCCATGTTAGCCTATCGATTTTTAATTTGTATTGGACCGCACACCATGAACTACCATATACAGTAAAGTTCCCATAAATGACATAAGAGAGCCATCCATGTTAATTTTTAACATATTCCCATAGTGGCTAATACATGGTATATTTTCATGCATTTCCACTGAGATATATATGTCTTAGATTTTCATATCTCCATGGTGACCGTTACATGTGAAGCTTCCATGCATTTCAATAGTGGCCCGTTAGTGTTATATTTCTATACATCCCCATAGTGCCCCACTGACGTTACATTTTCATATAGGTACAAATAGTAGTCCACTTAAAAACTTTCATCGTGTTTTGGTGCATTATTTTCAATTATCTAATTAGATTTTCACTTAGAGATTCGGGTGCTGAAAGAGTAGGGAGTCGACATATATGCATAATCCATGTGCATTAAATGCAAGCTATCTTTTGCTTTGTTTACTTTTAGTAACAATATGTCGTAGGAATCGGAAAATGTTTCCATGGAAGATTTACCTTCTAGGTCGAATTCAATTCTGAATATGATTTATGTAATCAGGAGAAAAAGAAAATTACACTAAACATGAAATTATTTAGCTCTGGATATATTATTACCCGTCAGAATTATTCTACCACGTTCCCCAAGGCCGTATCCTTGTCAAGCATTGAAACCAAACGGATGGCCAAAACCTTTGGTTGATATGTTTAGCAGGGTTGGGATACAGGCTGAAATCTCTACATATTGTGGAGCCCAATTTACTTCCGATCTGATGGATGAGATTACTAGGCTGTTATCCATCAAACAGTTGAATACTACACCATACGATGCAATGTGCTATGGACTGGTAGAGAAATTTAATGGCACCCTAATAAAGGTGTTACGAGGAACGGGCGCGGAACGGCCGCAAAACTGGGACAGTTATTTGAATGCGGTGAAATAAAATCTATGTCCCATTACGTGCTCGACTTGCGCGAGGGAACTGAGAGTACGTATTGGATGTCAAATGAAGAACTTGTAAAATCGAGCGTAACTATGCCAACTACTGCAATCACAGAAGGTGAAATAGAAAGTTAGCTGTTGGAGAAAGCATTGGAGATAGCGTGCTAGTGGCCCTTTTTACTAACACGAATAAGTTGTTAGTTCAGTAGTTCATTATATAGATTCCTATGAGGTTAATGGGGGTAAAAAGTGATATAGGCAAATGGCAAGCTAAGCATATCTCATTAAGCAAGAAAAGTGGGTATAATGGAGCATTGAACACAATTTATTCGCCTGTTGTTGAGGATGACGCAGTAAAAGTTCCCGAAATAGAATCTCCCCTGGACAATACATTGGGTGTCAAGGGAGAAGGTATGGAACAAGTAAATACGACTGTGGAGTTGACCAAAGATCATCGTCAGCAGATAAACGTGGTGTTGGGAAAATACCAGGACTTAATCACCGGCAGGACAGGTTTTGCAACATTGTAGTAATCAAAATTCAAAGGAAAGCTTTCTTTCTCAAAACTGACCACCAAACCCTGCTGTATTTAAGAAAGGCTATGGTCGCTTACGCTCTATTGATGATTTGGGCACTGACACTACAACCATATCCTTTTCAAGTACAGGCAATTAAGGGGTTTAAAATGTAAATGCAGACCACTCGACTAGGGCGTGGGTGACCAATCTGATACTTTTTTTGCCCATTCTCTTGACTGTAAGTCAAGATTTGTAAGGACTACGTTATTTTATTTATATTCCATAATTACTCAAGAGTATGTCCATTTTCTGTTAGGGGGATGTATTGTTACGGAATAAGGCAAGAAAATAACCTGGTGTTGCATTAGAACGATTAGGATTAGAATTTATTTTCTTACCTCTACTAATAGTGACTGCTTAATAGGTGTATCATGATGTAGGTCCTTCTCAGCGAGATACCCATATTGCATGATGTTCACGGGTACATTACCCATGTATCTTGCACGTGTACTTATAGGAAGCATATTCTATATGCGGGAACAGTGATGCCAAGGTCGTGACAGGAGGTGTCCGATTTAGACAATATACTACAGCCATATGGCTGATAAAGCTGGCAGTGTCGTAGCATGTGTCAGCGTAGCTGTTAAAGTGGCAGTATAAGTGTTAATGTGGCAGCATAGCTATAATGGTGGCAATAACAGCTGTTAATGTGGCAGCATAGCTGTTAGAGTGGTAGAATAGCTGAAAGTGTGGCTTCGCAGCTGATAGTATGACAGCATAGTTGCCAGGATGACAATGTAGTTGGTGGCAGTATAGTCTCATTGCTAAAAGAGAATAACACAGTGGCGTCACTGAAGAGGAATGAAAGACCAAGAATTCAATTAGAAGCATATGAATCTCGAAGTGTGCAATTGAATTGTGAATACCGGTTCTTATGGTTATATGAACCGTATTCATTTTTTTTTATAATAACAGCATATGTTAGCATGAACCATGCTCATTTATTTGTTTAACAACAAAATCCCAGTATAGTGAAATCATATCATATACGGGATGATTCCTTTTACGTGTTCATAATAGAATTTAGTTTCTTCTTTTGCGTTTTGTCATAGTGTGTAATGCAGTTCCTTAACAGAGCAAATGTGTTTGTTTGTTGCTGTATATTTTTATCCCTTTCATTGTTATATTAATATTTATGATGATAATTCGCATACAGTCAGTTCGGTTCGGTGTTTTAATTTAATACATTTTTACAGGAATGAAAATTATGTTTTATGGAAATTATGTTTTTTTTTAATGTTTATTTTATGAATTATTGTATATATATATATATATATATATATATATATATATATATATATATATATATATATATATATATATATATATATATATATATATATATACATACATACATACATACATACATATATACATACATACATACATACGACGTTGAGGGGGTGATGTTAACTTTGCATCACTAGGCGTATGAACTTATACAAGGAAGTCTCCGGCTAGGTCGGAAGGTCTCTACGGATCAACGGCCAAGTGTTCGGGACCAGGACGCACCATATGTATTAATGGATTGCGGCTGTGGCCGACCAGCTATGGTTCACAATAGCAGGGAAGGCAGATCTCTTCAGCCATGGTTGGCCATCTGCATAGGAGAGGGAAACTCCGATATAAAACCTACGGCCTGCGGACCTCGCTGTCACCGTCCTGGCTTGCCGGGCCACGAAAAATGAGCCTCAGGTCTAAAGGGTGGGGCCAGTTTGCGCAGACTGAACTCCACCTAAAATCTCCATCACGCACGCATGAAGGAACCGTCTACTGTCAACTGTTTATATTCGACTCTATCAAGCCCTGCAGCCATGGGAAATGGGGGGGGGGGGGGGAAACGGCAGGTGAAAGATGTTACTGGAAGCCGCAGTCCCAATCCTGCATGCATGCGACTCAGGCCTTTGGCCGTCTGGTGTTGATCTGGTGACGACACCATCACCCGGCAGCATCCTGAGTGTCCAAGCAACCTTTTGTATGGACAGCACTGCTTGCTCCACATGGAGAAGGGTCTAGAAAAGGTGGCCTAACCAAAGCTCGTCTCCTTACACCCCAGTTGGCCTGCCGCAGCCAACGGCATCTTAAAACGAGGTCGAAACTTAACAGAAAAAACAAGGCATGTCCCACCTGCCTCACATCGTGGGAAAAACTAAAACTGGCTTGTTGGAAACATCAGAACATTGCTAGACTCAACTGACAGCAACAGACCAGAACGACGCACTGACTTAATCGCACACGAACTATCTCGCCTTGCTGTTGACATTGCTGCACTTAGCGAAGTCCGCCTTTCAGAGGAAGAAAGTCTAAGAGAAATCGGCGCTGGATACACCCTGTACTGCTCGGGAAAACCAAAAACTGAAAAACGACTTTCAGGAGTCTGTTTCATGGTCAAGGACTCAATCACCACTAAGTTAACAAACCTTCCAAGTGGTCACACCGACCGCATCATGTCCATGCGTCTCCCGTTAGGAAACCAACAACACGCCACACTCTTCAGTGTATATGCTCGAACACTACAGGCCGATCCTTCTGAAAAGGATTAATTATACGCTGACCTGCGCAGACTTCTCAAGAGCGTCCCAGAGAGCGACAAAATAATCATCCTTGGATATTTCAATGCCAGAGTGGGCCGAGACTCAGAAATCTGAAAAGCAGTCATTGGGAAACATGGCGTGGGTGGCTGCAATGACAATGGGCGCCTGCTTCTCGAATTGTGCGCAGAATTATAGCTCACCATTACAAACACCATATTCAAGCAGAAAGACAGCCTGAAAACGACCTGGATCAAAACACTGGAATCTAATCGATTACATCATAGTACGCCAAAGGGACTTAAAAGATGTCATTCACACCAGAGTGATGCGCAGTGCAGAGTGCCATACAGATCACCGTCTTGTTCGATGCAAACTCAACTTCTATTTCAAGCCCAGGTCCAAACAACAAGGACGTACCATAAAAAGGAAGCTCCAGATTAAAAACCTCTTGTCTGAGGACGTCAAGGCAAATTTTCAAGAGAGCATGCACTCTAGACTTGAATAACCTAACTTTCCGCCAGATCTACCTCCGGAGGAAATGTGGAATCACATCAAGGCTGCCATTCTGCAAACCTCAGAAGAAATCCTTGGATTCACCACTAAGAACCACACACACTGGTTTGATGAAAACGACCAAACAATCCAAGAACTACTTGCCAGAAAGAGATCAGCATACCAAGCCCATCTCGCACGACCATTATGTCCACAGAAGATAGCAGCCTTCCGCCTTATCTGCAGCTCCCTCCAGCGCAGTCTTCGAAAAATACAAACTGAATGGTGGAAAAAGCTTTCAGAAAGAACCCAACTGTACGCTGACACTGGAGACTACAAGAAGTTCTATGAAGCGCTGAAAGCATTGTATGGTCCCTCCTTCCAAATACAGAGCCCCCTACGGAGTGCAAATGGACAAGAGCTACTCACTGACAGGGAATCTATCCTAAACCGCTGGTCAGAGCACTTCCACACCCTCTTCAGCACTAGCCGTACAGTCCAAAAGGCAGCTATTGATCGCATTCCACAACAGCCACCAAAGATGGAACTCGATGTGGCACCCACACTGCAAGAGACTGTAATAGCCATAGAACAGCTGAAGGCAGGAAAGGCTGCAGGAAAAGATGGTATGCCACCAGAGATATGGAAGAAAAGAGGCCTAGCATTGCACACCAAACTCCACAAGTTCTTCGTTTGCTGCTGGGAGCGAGGGAAACTTCTGCAAGACCTCCGAGATGCAGTCATCATCACCTTGTACAAACACAAGAGGAAAGGTCTGACTGCTCAAACTACCGTGGGATAACTCTGCGCTCCATTGCAGGCAAAATCCTTGCTAGAGTGTTGCCAAACAGACTAGTGCCTATCATTGCAGAAAATCATGCTCCAGAGAGTCAGTGTTGCTTCAGAGACAATAGGGGCACAACTGATATGGTGTACGTCCTGAGACAGATCCAGGAAAAATGAAGAGATCAAAACAAAGGAATGTACATCACTTTTGTGGACCTAACGAAGGCATTTGACACGGTGAGCAGAACTAGACTGTGGAAAATCCTTGAAAAGCTCGGCTGTCCTCCCAAATTCCTTACCATGATCATCCAACTACATGAAGACCAGCTTGGTCAGGTTTAAAACAATAACGAATTGTCACATACCTTCCCCATTGCAAATGGCGTGAAACAGGGCCGCGTTTTAGCTCCCACACAGTTTTCAATCTTCCTCAGCACGATGCTCCAAAAAAGCTACAGAAGACCTTGATGACGAAAAGGGCATCTATATTAGATTCCGTACTGATGGCAACCTCTTCAACTTAAGGCGACTTTAGGCCCACACCAAAACCTTGGAAAAACTGATTAGAGAACTTCTCTTTGCAGACGATGCCGCCCTTGTTGTCAACACGGAAGTTGCCCTACAGCGCGTAAAATCTTCGTTTGCAGAAGCTTACCAGCTCTTTGGCCTCGAGGTACGCCTAAAGAAAACTTCACCAGCCAGCCCCCAAGAAAGAGTACCGACCACCAAGCATCTTCACTGACCGGACAGAGCTAAACGTAGTCCACCATTTGACCTATCTGGGCTGTGTGATATCCTCTGATGCAAAGATCGACAAAGAAATAGACAACCGATTAGCCAAGGCAAACAGCGCCTTCGGCAAACTCTACAAACGTGTCTGGCACAATTTCAATCTCAAGAGAGTTACAAAGATCAACGTCTACAGGGCTGTCGTACTGACCACCCTCCTATATGGCGCCGAATCCCCGGTCACCTACAGCCGTCACCTGCGTCTCCTTGAACGCTTCTATCAGCGCTGCCTCCACACCCACCATCCTCAACATCCACTGGAGTGACTTCGTTAACAACATCGAAGTCCTCAGACAAGCAGGGATCACCAGCGTTGAGGCCACACTCATGAAGATACAGTTTTGCTGGGCAGGGCACGTGTCCAGGATGAAGGATCATCGCCTGCCAAAGATCGCACTTGTATGGTGAGCTATCAACTGGCCACCGTGATAAAGTGGCACCTGGAAGGAGATATAAAGACACCTTGAAAAAGACCTATACCACCTGTGGCATCGATCACCGCCAATGGGCATCACAAGCTGATGACCGTGCAAGCTGGTGACGTACAGTTCACCAGGCCGCCGACACTTTTGAACAAAACAGACGGGCCATCTTGGAGGAAAAACGATGGCGAAGAAAAAGCCGGGAACCATTGTCAGCACCCACCACAACCCAGACATTCCCCTGCAGCCTCTGTGGACGGACGTGCCTGTCACGTATTGGGCTCGTCAGCCACCAGCGCACGTGCAATAAACATAGAAATCCTCCTTCTTAATCTTCGTAAGCGAAGTCAATATATATACATATACAGATATATATATATATATATATATATATATATATATATATATATATATATATATATATATATATATATATATATATATATATATATATATATATATATATGTTAAGTTTGACTATACACTATTGCCTAGTTTTCATTTTTGTGTTATGCACACTCAGCCAAAAATCACAGTTTATTGCATGCTTTTAATTGTAAACCAATTTTTTTTCAAAGGTTCCTTGTACCTGGTACACATTTGAATGGTAAAAAAAAACCCATGACAATTACTCGCAGAAGAAGATAACGACATAAAACAGAGGACAATAACTAAAACATGGCGTGAGGTGATAAGATAAGATACAAAATTAAAGCACCGGTTGTCTAAGTGGCTAGTGTCCGTCTCGGATGCGGGAGGTCGAGGGTTCGATTCCCCGATGAGTCATATTAAAGACTTATATAAAGGGTAATAGCAGCTGCCTCGCTTTAAAAGGATAGTGTTAGGATTGGTCGGCCTGGTGTCAGGATAGTGTGACTGGGTGGGACATGATGCTACATGTCTGTGGCATGATGTCCCATTGCTTAGACATCACTATAAACAGCCACACTGCATACATCTTTGTGGCATGATTGAAAAAGAACCACGTTGAACATCCAGACCACACAAACATTAAAGAAACATCAGATACTAAGATACTCCATACATACAATACACTTGTGCTAGAAGATACCATCACTAATATACTAAGATATTAAGATTTTAGTATCAATCAAACATAGCACATAAAATTAATTATACATACAGTGTTAAAAGCCTATACTTTAAAAATAAATAACGGAAAAGTGAAAAGCAACAAGTTTTGTAGAATTCAACAAATAATTTATTTCTTTTGAACATAAAGTGAAAATTAAAAATGAACTTATGGTATTAGATCCCAAAATAATATAGAATTACAGACACAAGTGCAAATAGTTTAAAGTTCTGAATAAACTTTAGTAGAAATTTAAATGCAGTCCAATGCTGAAAGTGTTGATGTGCCTGTGGCGTCATGTATTGTGTGATTGTACCAACAGTCTTTTGTTGCAAAACAATTCCAGCTTTGAGTTCACTATAACTCCCAGTGAATGTCTCCGTCCAAGAAATAAATTCCAGTATACAGGAAATACTGGACACAACAGTACTAAAAAGCTGATTCTGTTAGATCTTTCCAGTGACAAGATTATATAGTCCTCTACTTGACCAGAAGTCACAATTAACAATTTCTAAAAAGGTCATTACCAAATGGAAAATAACTTTCTAGAAAATTTGTAATGTTTACAAAATAAAGTGTCAGTTATTATTAGAAAGTCTGTCACTACAAATATAATATATATCCTTGACAATGTCAGGTACACCAGGCAAGTTCAAAATGGGAATTTCAATAACTTAGATCCAAATCCAAATGAAAATATTTACTTCTATTAATAATGATCTTGATATTAAACCCATACAGATAGAGACTACGTCAGTTTATGTCTTAGTTCTTTACAGGCTAAAACAAAACAAAATTATCTATAATTCATTTGACGTAGAACAAAAACTGGATCTTGGATAAAGTTAAGTCCATCATACAATATTACATTACGTTAGCTTATAATGAAATAAAAATAAATAAAATAACTAAACAGCAATGCAAACGAATATACATAACAACAGCAACTATTAATTTCGAGAGCAATTGGAAAATAATAATACAATTTGTCACAGAACATAAGCCGTAAACTGACCATCTTAGAGATGTTATCGTTTGATTATATAGTTTCTCCTTTTTATTTTTATTCAATGTTTTGTAGTCTTTAGTGGATTTTTCATGTAATAGTTTGGTCATTCCATGTTCTGAATTCCGACAAATTGAAAGAATTTTTGTGATCTCCACCAAAGTACACGCCCAATTTGTAGATTGATGAAGTATGGAGAAAACGTATACGGAACATGTGAATTAGTTTGTCAAGTGTTTGGAGACAATGATTATTGGACCTTCCACATTAGTAAGCAGGGTATGTTATGTATAATCTATTGAGAAATACTTAGGAAATGTGTTCAATGAACATATCTGTGATGTGAAAATGATATTGTTTAAACTTATGCTCATTTTGAGATTTTGTATCTCTTGTGGTTCTATTAATGAAAGTCTTTGGCAAACTAGAACATATATTTCAGCAATAAATAATATGTGACAAAATGAGAGTGTGATAAAACAGGCTTCAGTATGGATAGAGATGTAAGAAAAACCACATTTCCGAATCCTAGTAGATCTATTTAGCTTGTCAATTTCTTTCTGTATGTGTTCTTTCAAGGTTAAATCCGTGTGTAACGTGATATCTAAGCAGGCAAAGCTTTCAACTCGTGATACTATGAATGTTGAGTTTGAAAGATATGTTAGTGCCAGCAGTTTTTATTCTTTCTTCTTTGTTTATAGAACTTTGGAAAATGTGGAGACTTAGATTGATAGCATTCATCCAGTTATAAACATCAGCGGGCTCCGAATGCAGAAGTCACCCTATTATGGCAAGAGTTTGATCCGCAAAGGAAAAAGCAGCATCATTTACATGTTTGCTTCAGTTTCCGCATAGCAAATATTCAGGCCATTTACATCAATAACAAGCACAAGTGGTCCTATTACATATCCCTGCGGAATATTTGTTTTGCTGATCTTTGAATCAAAAAGGTACCATTAATTCAATCGAATTATTTTAAATGTGAGATTTGTACGCTAAACTACAATAATTCACGTACTAAATGATAATCTATGAAATGGAATGGTGAGAATATTAGTGCCAAAGAATTTCACGAAAAGCTACCATTCTCACAATATGGCTATTTTTGAATTTATTAAAACATATGCAATCTCTCTAATATGTCTGGACTGCATTAGAATGGCCCTTCCAAATTGTGAAGAGGCCATCGTATTTTAAAAAAGAAAAAGTTATAAGTGAACAATTCACTCTTAACGTTTGGGAAGTAGCAGCAGAACATACATTTGGAGAAGGCTACCTGAATATAGTTTAGTGCTTTTCTTTAACATAAGTGATGTTTGGAATAATATATGTTCTTACTGAAATATTATTTTTGTTTGAAATAATACGAAAAACAATCGGCGCATCTTTTACGAGTTTACCATGGTAGTAGCCAATGCCAGTGACTTTCTAGTCAGAGACGTTTTCACTATATTATAAATGTCATGAAAAATATTTACAATTACATTTTACATCGTATGCAATGATCCGTCACACATTTCTTTGTACATTTTTGATGTATATATATATATATATATATATATATATATATATATATATATATATATATATATATATATATATATATATATTGCAAAATAACCATTATATATCACACTTCAGCGGTTATTCTCAGTCTGCTACGTACGCTTTACAACACTCAAGCAATCTGATCATATACATTCCGTTCTGTATTTCCTTTATGAAGTTCTTCATACATTGGTTTTGGAATCTGGGGGTTACACTCAGTATTCGAATATGTGAACATTTCAGCATCCATGTTTCCATTACTGAAACAAATAATAATAAAAACAAGACACTCATCGGTAAGAATTATGTGCTTATAAGCTGAGGATACAATATCCGTACTAATTTAATATACTTATTTTGACTATTTTTAAAATTATAATTTGCACTATATCAACTTAAAACAATGCATGCACAAAGTTACAATAATCAGTTGATTAAATGTCCAGTTTTACCATATAAACTGAAAGCAGTATCGCCAATTAACACTGAAAAACATAAAAACATGTTTATATTACAGTCTTTCAATCATTTCTAATTGTAGAGAAATGTTCTATCGGAGCAAACGTACTCTGTCAATTACATTATCAATGCATGTTTAATGCTGACATTGTTATATAGCTTTTCATTTTAAACTTCAAGATTGTGGTACGTGCTTTGTGAGATCAGTCGGGGAGTATAATAATGTTCTGTACGCGTGATTCTTTTCCATTGGTCCTAGAGGGTACATTGTTTTCAAGCAAATGATTGACAGCATATACGATAACTTTCATGATCTTTTACTAACAACACTTATTTGAAATAGTCTTTATTGGCACTCTTGTTTACAAATGAAAATATTTAAGAACGTCCGTCTAAGTTCTTTATTTTAAAAAGATATATACCATTTTCCTTAGTCCGTACGGGTGCATTATGTTTCATAGCGAGATGTGAAAAATACATGTCCATCTTATCACTTTATTGTACATTAAAAGAATCAAAATGCTGAATATTCGTCTATTGGAATACACTCTGATTGTTACCCATAATATATCCATGTAATCATACGTTATATTAGATTTTCCTCTTGGCCTACTTAAAGAGCTTTGATTATTATATATGATACATACATTTTATCATCAGCGGTGTTAACCTGTCTCCTTGGACTACCTGTTCTCTTGGGCTGCACCCTGATTATTATAATAATATACCTAATAACATCTTAAACTGTCTTCTTGGCCTCCACCATGATTGTTTACATGGAATCCTCTAATCATAAAGTTACGATAAAGTCTTCTTAGTCCGCAAAAAAAGAACCCTTATCACCATACAAAACATACCTGTCCAATCTTAAGTTGCGCTAATATATTAACTTGGCATGCCGAAGCAACCCCGATTTTAATACATCAATCGATTCATACTTTGTGTTCATGTTCTCTTGGCATGAACCCTGATTGTAATAAATAATATGCCCGTCTAATAATAAGTTATATTAGCATGTCCGCTTTGCCCTCAGATGAAACCGTTCAGAAGGAACATAGGATTGCTATACATCATATACCCATCTAATTATTAATTTGGTAAACTGTACTAAGGGTCTGTAATCACTTTTTATGCATATTATACACACTTAATCATATTTAAAATTTTCCTGTTAGACTCCACCTTCATTGTTCCATATGAGATAACCATTTAATCATAACGTACGTTACCATATCATTTTGTTCTGCTGCAAGAACCCTGTTTATCGTACATAACACACACGTCTAATGAAATGTTTTGTAAACCTATCTGCTTGGTCTCCACAATGAATAATACACCTGATGTACTCATATATTGATATTCCCTGTCCCTCATTGTTATACGTAACGTACCCATCTAATTATAAGCTATGTTACCAAATTTATATTTCCTGCCGATGGAAACTTGATTATCATACATAATTTACCGATCTAGTCGTAGGTCAAATTAAGCTGTTTACATCACCTGCGCACTGATTTTGATGCAATATATACCATTTAAACAAAAATTATGCTAACATGTCTTCTTGCCTTAGAGAAGCAACCTTGGTCACTACTAAACATACACAACCAATCCTAAATAATTGTACCCCTGTCCTCTTAGCCTGTAGACGAACCTTGTTTGTTATGCATAATATATGCTTCTGATAATTAGATGTGTTATTCGTCGTTCTGCCATGTAAAATGATCCCTGATTGTTACACAGATTATACAGTACAATTAGAAATTATGTTAATATTTGTTCATGGTCACTTAATGTAAACCCGATTGTAACACACCCTTCTAATACAAGACAACATTAAACATCTATAATTAAACTCGTGCTGTTATTTGTTCTAGTTTTACTCACCTCCTGATGGAAGTGTTTGTGGCAGCTGAAAATTAAATATAGTGGAGTGAGGCAAGATTAAATCACAGGTAAGTGTATATGGGTATGCATGATTATGCATCATTCGAGTTCATATTAATATATTTATATATATACACATTTCAGTAATGATTAAATACGTTGTTACTTTGGGCATTTTTAATCCGGGCGCACAAGCCATTATTAACGTGTCTAAACACACATCATTAACAATCTCGCTCAATGGTAATCAGTCATATTGTTTACCAGGTGTCTACGTCAGGCCCATTGCTTTTTCTTAGTTTCATAAATTACATTTATATTTCGACACAGCAATCAAGCACAGACTTATTTAGAGATAGTTCAACTATACCAACTTCAGGTAGTGATGTAATAACTTACAAAGTAGCAGAGGGTATCATTAGAGTCATCTGTATTCTCATTGGGCCTATCTTGTTAAATAAGGAATTATTAATAATATTATTAATAGTAATGTTAAAAATACGGCTCGAGTAATGACAAGAGATTTAAAATTGTTAGAGCACTGGCTAATATTGACCACATTTCATTATTCAAGATGCCATTTTATGACGAGCAAAGTATATTATTTTTTATTTGCCTCTTCCATATTGGAATCAATACATGCGACAAGAGACCAGTGTTTTCCTGAAATCCTTAAATTGTCCAGTGTTTATCTTTAAGAAAAAAAAAATACATATACATTAATGTTGTACATTGAATTGATGCCATAATTAATCTAACCAAAAAATTGAGCAATCAGTTTTTAAAACTTGTGAATTTCTTTTCATATGTTATTTCAAGTGTGGCACCCATGCTTGACAGGAAATTGAAATTATTAATTAAAGAAAAACATGTCTCTATGTTTCATACTATGTGCCAAACAATCCATATTGGTCTTATGGTACTTTAGAAGATTAAATTAAAATGTTTTCCCGTTTGAAACAAAATTGGATATATGCGATTGTAAAGACTTCATTTCAATATACTGAAAGATTTTGATACCACGATGCTTTAGGCCAAATTTTGTTTCGATTGATCCACTTTTTGAATAGACCAATTTTGTCTATATATTTAGGAACGGTATCAATATACGGCCGCGGATGGAAGTCATTAGAATATTTTCAGAATGTGATTAAACAAACAAGGGGTTCTCTGTTAAATACCATTACATTCTGTGTAGCAACGGTTAAAAAAAGGGTCTTTGGTGGTATTGCCTATTTTTTTTTTGTATCTTTTGTACAGCAATTAGATACTCTGATATCATAATGCCTTTATGAATTTTAAGTGCAGTGTGTTCAATGCATTTTTCTAAAACATATTTCGTTATATTACTCTACCTAGTGGGGAAGTTGCATAATGTCTGGTGAATTATTGTAATGTATTCAACCCTCAAGAACAATTACGTCAGGATGATTTGTTTCCTAATTGATCCATCGAAGTTTCATATATGAACAGGTATTATCTACACAGATTAAACTGTGATATAGTACGCTTGATTTGCAGTTGCTCAGTTTATAATGAGTCCAAATGAGTTTATAATGAGTTTCAAATGAGTCCAAAGCATATGTAAAGCAAATCGAATCTCTTTTTAACATGTGTTCAAATGAAAAAAGCAAACTGAGACGATGAACATGAAAATGTAAATGAAATTGTCACAAATGACAAAGACATTTGGTTAATTGATATATATATAGATGTAGATTACACTGTGTAATAAAAATGATTTCAATAGATCTTAAAACATTTGAAGAAGATATTGTTGGCTTTGACTTCACTAGCGAAGATTCAGGAAGTGGGATGCCCACGTATATTGCGCGCTCACTGGTGGCTGATTAGTCCAATACGTGACAGGCACGTCCATCCACAAAGGCTGCATGGGACTGTCTGTGTTGTGATGGATGCTGCCGATGATTCTCGGGGTTATTTTTGCCATCTTTTCTCCTCCATGCTGACCAATCTGTTTTGTTCAAAAGTGGCAGTGGCCCGGTGAACTGTATGTAGCCAGCTTTCACGTTCAGCAGCTTATGATGCTCATTGGCGGTGGTCGATTATTTCTTTCAAGGAGTCTTTATTTTTCTTTCGAGGTGCCACTCTATCACAGTTGCCAGTGGACAGCACACCATACAGTGCGATCTTTGGCAGGAGATGATCCGACATCCTGGAGACGTGCCCAGACCAGCGTATCTGTATCTTCATGCATGTGGCCTCAACGCTGGTGATCCCTGCCTGTCTGAGGACTTCAGTGTTGGTTACAAAGTCATTCCAGTGGATGTTGAGGATGGTGCGGAGGCAGCGCTGATGGAAGCGTTCAAGAAGTCGGAGGTGGCGGCTGTAGGTGACCTAAGATTCGGAGCCATATAGGAGATTGGTTTGTACGACATCTCTGTAAACGCTGATCTTTGCATCTCTATTAAGACTGGCGTTGTAACACACTCGTTGATAGAATCTGCCGAAGGCGCTGTTTGCCTTGGCCAGTCTGTTGTCTATTTCTTTGTTGATCTTGGCATTAGATGAGATCACACAGAAAAGGTAGGTGAACTGGTGGACTACTTTAAGCTCTGATGCTTGGTGACCGGTACTCTTCCTTGGGTGCAGATTGGTGAACTACCTCAGTTTTCTTTAGGCTGACCTCACGACCAAAGAGCTGACAAGATTCTGCAAGGCAGGATGTTACGCGCTGTAAGGCGGCTTCCGTGTGGGCAACAAGGGCGGCAGCGTATGGAAATAGTAGTTCTCTAATCGGTTTTTTAATGTGTGTGCCTGAAGTCGCTTTAAGATGAAGAAATTGCCATCAGTAAGGAAGCGGATATTTATGCCATCTTCGTCATCAAGGTCTTATGTTGCTTTTTGGAGCATAATGCTGAAGAAAAATGAGAACAATGTGGAGGGGGGCTGAAACACAGCCCTGTTTCACGTCATTTGCGATGAAGAAGGTCTGTGACAGATTGTTATTGTTTCTGACCTGACCAAATTGGTTTTCATGTAGTTGTATGACCATAGTAAGGAACTTTGGAGGACAACATAGCTTTTCGAGGATTTTCCACAGTCCAGTTCTGCTAACCGTGTCATATGCCTTTGTCAGGTCCACAAATGTAATGTACAGTTTTTTTTGTTCTCGGAATTTCTCCTGGATCTGTCTTAAGTCAAACATCTTGTCAGTTGTGCCCTTATTGCCTCTGAAGCCGCATTGATTCTCTGGAACATGTTCTTCTACAACGGTTTCCATCAGTATGTTCAGCAACACTCAAGCAAGGATTTTGAATGCAATGGAGAGCAACGTTATCCGACGGTAGTTTGAGTAGTCAGACATTTCCTCCATGTTTTTGTACAAGGTGATGATGACTGCATCTCGGAGGTCTTGTGGACGTTTCATTCGCTCCCAGAAGCAAACGAAGAACTCGTGGACTTTGGTGTGCAATTCTGGGCCTCCTCTCTCCCATATCTCTGGTGGCATACCATCTTTTTCTGTAACCTTTCCAGTCTTCAGCTGTTCTATGGCTTTTAAAATCTCTTGCAGTGTGGGTGTCTCATCGAGTTCCATCTTTAATGGCTGTTGCAGGATGCGGTGAGTAGCTGCCTTCTGGACTGTGCATCTAGTGCTGAAGAGGTTGTGGAAGTGCTGTGACCAACGGTTCAGGATAGATTCACTGTCAGTGAATAGCTCTTGGCTATCTTCACCCCATAGGGGGTTCTGTATTTGGAAGGACAGACCATACAATGCTTTCAACGCTTCATAGAACCCCTTGTAGTCACCGATGTCAACGTACAGCTGGGTTCTTTATGAAAGCGTTGTACATCATTAATGTTGTATGTCTCGGAGCCTGCACTGGAGGGAGCTGCTGATAAGGAGGAAGGCTGCTTTCCTCTGTGGACAGGATGGTTTAGCAAGGTGGTCTCGGTGCGCTGATCTCTTTTTGGCAAGCAGTCCTTGGATTCTTGGTTGTTTGCATCAAACCAGTTTTGGTTTTCTTAGTGGTGAATCCAAGGATTTCTTCTGAGGTATGCAGAATGGCAGACTTGACGTGCTTCCACATCCTTTCCGGAGTTAAATCTTTGAGAAAGTTAGGTTCGTCAAATCTAGACAGAAGGCTTTCTTGAAAATCTGCCTTGACTTCTGCAGACAACAGGTGTTTGATCAGGAGCTTCCTTCTCGGAGTGCCTCCTTGTTATCTGGGCCTGGGCTTGAAGTGGAAGTCAAGCTTGCATTGGACAAGACGATGATCTGTACTGAACATCACTCTGGTATGAAAGACATCTTTTAAGTCTCTCTGATGTAATCGATTAGATGCCGGTGTTTTGATCTAAGATGCATCCATGTCGTTTCGAGGTCATCTTTCTTCTGGAATACGGTGTTTGTGATGGTGAGCTGTAATTCTAAGCAAAATTCAAGAAGCAGTCGCCCGTTTTCATTACAGCCACCTACTCCATATTTTCCAAGAATGTCTTTCCAGACTTCTGAGTCTTGGCCCACTCTGGCATTGAAATCTCCTAGGATGATTATTTTCAGTCTGGGACGCTTTTGAGAAGTCTGCACAGGTCAGCGTAACATTTATCTTTTTCAGAAGGATCTACCTGGAGTGTTTGAGCACCTACACGGAAGAGTGGCGTGTTGTTGTTTCCCTAAAGGTAGATGCATGGACATGACGATGTCGGTGTTACCAATGGGAAGGTTAGTTAACTTAGTGGCGATTGAGTCCTTGACTATGAAACAGACTCCTGAAAGTTGTTTTTTAGTCTTTGGTTTTCCTCACCAGTACAGGGTGTATCCAGCGAGGATATCTCTCAGACTTCCTTCCTCTGAGAGGTGGACTTCGCTACATGCAGCAATGTCCACAATATGGCGAGACAGTTCGTGTATGATTAAGGCAGAGCGTCGTTCTGGTATGTTGCTGTAGGTTGAGTCTAGCATTGTTCTGATGTTTCAAGCTAGTTTTGGTCTTTTCCCACGATGTGATGCAGGTGGGGCATGCCTTGTCTTTTCTGTCATGTTTTGGCCGCGTTGGAAGATGCCCGTTGGTTGCGGCAGGTCAACTGAGGGGCGGGGGTTGTTAAGGCGACGTTCTTTGGTTAGGCCACTTTTAATAGGCTGGTCTCCATGCGGAGCCAGCAGTACCGTCCCTAGAAAAGCTTGCATGGTCATGCATGCTGCTGCCAGGTGATTGTGTCGTATCCGGATCAACATCACACGGACAAAGGCCTAAGTCGACTGCATATAGGATTGGGACTGCGGCTTCCAGTGACATCTTTCATCTGCCGTTTTCGCCCCTTTCCCATCGCTGCAGGGCTTGATAGAGTCGTTCAGATGTAGGGGCAGACGTAAATACTAGACAGTACACAGTTCCTTTATGCCTGCGCAATGGAGCTTTTAGGTGGAGTGCGGTTTGCGCAAACTGGCCCCACCCTTTAAACCTGGGGTTCATCTGCCATGTCACAGCAAGCCAGGATTGTGACAGCGAGGTCCACTGGTTTTATATCTGAGTTTTCCGCTTTTAGGCAGATGGTCAACCGTGCCTGAAGAGATCTGCATTCCCTGCTATTTCTAACCATAGAAGATTCGAAAAATAACATACGAGGAGACCTTCCAATGAAATAGAAAGAAAATGAGCACATATACGTTTAGCATGTAATGAAACCTTCAAATATGACGAACAGAGGGAAACTATATTATTTCTTTTAAAATTTACTCGATATGTTGCAGGCCAACGTTGACAGAAAATTAGCACAGTACAGTACGGATGTTTTACAGGATTAATATTTTTATGTCGCATATTCCTATTATAAGCTCAGATCGAACTCATATAAGTATTTCAATGGACCGATTATGAGGCTTGCATAAGCATTACAGAATAAAAGTAATGGAGAGTGTAGTAAACAAAGCAAGTGATCGTTTTATATAAGTCACCAAAATGAAATTTAGATAGGTACTGTCAATGGTTAAAAGACGATGACATCAAAAGTTTTAAAAATGACTTCGCTATATCCTCAAAAGTATATGAAATAGTTGATGCACACAGTCCGTAATATTATTCGAAACTGAAAAATATATCCTGACATCCTAATTGTTAAGTACAGTGTATATTTAATTTAATTGCTTGTTTGTTAATTTAGATTTTTTTAATATCTTTCATTACTTGCTATTGTAATGTAACATTGTCTGCTGGACTTGACCTTGTCCAAAACTGATTTTCATTTCTGCTTGACCTGATTGACTTTTATTTTATTTTATTCAATATAAACAACTAATACATAGCTAAATGTTTCTCTCTGTGTATGGGATTAATATCAGAATCATTATTAATATATAAGGTAAATATGTTTATTTAGGTCAAAGTGTTGGAGTTTCCATAGTGAATTATACGGAATCCAGGTAATGATTTGTGTAAACATCAGGATCATTCTAAAAGGTTATTTTCTATTAGGTAATGTTTTTCGTTTTGAAAATGCTAATTGTGACCTGAGGTCAAGCTGAGAACTTAATAATCTTGTGGTTGTGAGGACTTGGTCATTCGTGCTTTAAGTCTTAGCACTATCAAGTTGTATCCTATGATGTAACTTTTTACATTTTGGGCTGGAATCCTTTCATCAAATTACTGAATTCAAGTGATTATTTTCTCTTTAAATACAAAAGTTCTCTGATAAATTTCGTGGATAGAGACGTTCACTGGAATTTATATTCGAACCTGGAATTATTCGACTGTGATTCAACAAGTGACTGTTGACACATCAAAACTCTGTAAGGTATTAAAGACACGTCATCGCCTTCTTTTTTTTTTGTATTTCTACGATAGTTGTACTGAGTGTTATCCTGGATTTAAACTACTACGACTTGTGTCTGTAACTTTTGGGTTATTTGGGGATTTAATTCTCAATACCGTAATTTCTTTTGTTCTCATTTTCACGTTGTATTCTAGAGAAATACATTATTTGTTAAATTTTACAGAGCTTGTTGTCTTTCATTATTTTCTGTTCCTTATTTTAAGAGCATAGACTCGTAACATTATCATATATGCTTCGAGAGAGTTATACTTAATTTCATTTAAAGGAGATTGGGGTGGGATTGTAATAACAAAGTTGATACGTATCTTACAATTAGAATACAATAATTTTTGCGGAATAGCTGGCATTAATATTAATAAACATGACAAGCAGACATATATATATGATTTAGTCATTTACATCTTAGAAAATATGATACATATAATTTATTAAGACTGCACAGTTGTGAAAACCAAACAACAAAAATAAATAAAACTAAACTCACAACAAACTATTAGCATAGATTAAAAGTTTTGTATGGCACTTTTATTTGATAAATATTGTACCGCATACACAAAATTTGTAATCAACATTATAATATAACTTAGATGTAGCAGAAAAACCACGATGCTTCCAAGAAAACGGCAATGTCATTTATGACAGATACACTAATTTGATTTATAAATGTCATAAATGAATTCTTTATGTGTTTGGGTAAAATTCACAAAATAGTGAAAGGACGATTGCAATAGGAAGTTAGAAATCTATTTAAGTCACAGATAATGACTTTAAAGATAACGTCGACAAATTATATAAATGTGAGATAAATATATTTAAAGTCAGAGTTCATGATAATAATCACGTAACAGGCAAATGCATGCTATCAGATGATAACAACTGCAATTCGAACTTTTGATGTACAACATTATTTATTAAAATGTATCTGATCATGATTTGCAGCTGATCTGAATAAGGAAGCTTGAAAAGATCATGTGGTACAAATAATGCCCCAAAACGATGAAATATACATACTGTTTAGCAAATACGTCGCTTATATACTCCCCACCAACACATTTAAAATAGAATGTATGTCAGTCTAGTTGAGTATCAAAATGCCCTTTCATAATTGCTTTGCCAGGAATGTTCAACCCATGCAACAAAATCGACATTGCACAAAATATTTACCAGTTTTCATTATCTTACATATAGTCTTTATACATACCATTTATTCGTCTTCTAATTATGATGGCAATGATAGCTCCAGCTAATCCAAACACAGATCCCCCAACGCCTATTCCAACTGATGCACCGACCTCTAATGAAGATGAGCATGGGTATTCTATTGAATAGATAATTTATATCTGAAGTTTAATTTTTTTGCATCAAATGTAATTTAATTGCAGTGATTAATGCGATATCCAAATTATAAATATATCATTTTGAAATTTTACATAGGAATAGATGCGAAATGCGAACTTTCTAGTTATCTCTAAGGAACTTCATTTGTTGCATTGTGTCCCCAATCCTTTTTAACCTATGATATTAAAAGCATGTTTAATAAATAATGATTATTTATCTACATGTTTTGAGGCACGAAGGGGTCAAAACTGTATGTTGTTTTGAACGTGGCAGAAACTAAGGTTATGAGCATGCAAAGTCTGAACTTGGCGAACTGAGTGAATGAACTTTTGGAGCAAAGCTCAGCGTAACAGACGCGAAAAAGAGAAGGAATCAAATAAATTAATCGTGAAATTGCATAAATAACCTATATCCGCGCCAAAGGTCTTAAAAACAATCAAAGAGAAAAGCAAATTCGCATATTCGGCAAAATCGCTCACGCCAAGGATAAGAAAGGAGGTAGACAGCTTTCTTCGAAAATGTTCTGACCTACTCGCTGTGACTCAAACAGCCGCGTGGGTTGTCTAGCGCGCTGAACTTTGAGCTGACTTGCAAACTTCCTTCATCAGCGACTGAGAAGCACGTTAAGCCATCCAATGCCAGTCGCTCTATCTCTACAGCGGTACAGACTTTGTTAAGGTATCGTTCACGAACGGCGATATTGCTAGCTGGGCTTGCAACAGAGAAAGAGATATTGAATAATTACAGGGTCACCTTTTCAATTGGCGAGGTTCAGGAATTTTAAAGATTTGTAATGCTGCAATAGCGGAGCTGCTTACCAGGAAGGGGAAACCATTGACAGTAAGAAGTGGACAATTATAATAACCAGTGCGCTTATAAGAGGCGAAACTACAAATGGAGGGATGGCAGATATAGGGACTTACTTTTACTCTGGACCTAAGGTTTTGCTAGGCGCAGCAATGGGGACTAAAATGTGGGAAAACTGCTAAAATTGCTGGAAAATTAAAAACCTTTGAGCAGGGTAGTTCTGCATTGAAGTTTGCGAGTTGTGCTAAACCAGATTTGTATTTTTCCTTGAAAGTCAACTAAGATGCAGCAGCTATATACCAACGTCACATTACACTCCAGCCCGATCATAAATAAATGTGCAAAACTCGGACAATCGCTACTTTGAATGGGTTCTGCTATCGGTATTTCGCTGACCGAGGACTACGCATACTGCACTAGAAAATACCAAAAGCTCAACTAAGCAGGGATTGTATTTTATGTGAAGGCATTGACTTTCCAAAGTTTGAGAGACAAACTCTGTCAATCTACATCATGGTGCATGTATGCTACAATGGTAGTTAAAGCAAATACGAAGAGATATGAGAGAGACTATGACTTTCATAAGTTTGTAGACGGCCTAGCAAAGCCAAGCCTCTGCTTCTGTCTGACCTATACTAAGCTAGCTGCACTTGCCGCTAGGTCGTACCAATCGTTCCTATGACCGAAACCTGAGTCTGAAACTGCAGAACATTTTATCCTCACGCCTTTGAGCGCTTAGAACGTATGGAAAACAGGCATATTGTCTTGGTCAAAACCTTTCTTAAAGTCTTAGCAAGCAGCATTGAAAGAAGGAAGATTGCAAAAGTTCTAAACATACTGCTGCTACTTAAATAAACCTTCAAAATCACGGGATATGCGAATGCATTAACAAAGCAGCACAGAGAAGATAGGTTTCACAAGACTTTAAAGCATGCCAAAATACTGCAAGACATGTAGCCAGAGGAAGGTAACATATAAGACAGTGGCAGACTATGAAATATTAAACTTTCCAATTGAGGGGCTAAATGTTAAGCCAAGACAACTCATCAAGTTCAAAATATATGAACATCTGCTTTGTGCAGTTATATATATATATATATATATATATATATATTTATATTTATATATATATATATATATATATATATATATATATATATATATATATATATATATATATATATATATATATATATATATATATATATTATGTGCAACGGCATAGCTAACCTGCTTGTGCTTTATGGGGGTCTGGGAATTCAGTCACACGGAGTGTGCAAAAATTGTCGACGGAGTGATTGAAATGTCAAACGGGGTTCATTTCACATATGAGCCAGCTGCCCCCGCTGACGGTGTTCTAGCGCACGACCCAATAAACACGATTTCACGACGATACTCTAGGCACCGTCTTACAAAAAGAGACGTCGCTGGTGCAAAGAGGGGTTTCTTTCCGTAGCCAAAGTACGATACAACAACTAAATTATGAGCAAGTACAGGAGCGCAACACATGGTTATTGCAGCCTTGAACTGTGGACCAAGTCAGACAAAACTAAAATTTCAATAATGATACACAATCTACTACCATGCAATGTGCAAAACACATGGTCTTGCGCGTTGTAAGAACTGTTTCTTATGATGAAATATGAGTGATTGTAAACAACAGGGAGAGATAGATAACTTTTCAACTGTGCAGTTTCTTTTATGGACAGCTGCCAGTTTATTCTGTTCAAATTCGTAAACTATTTCTTGGACCACTTTGAAAAATGTTTACCCATACGAGTACATGGACAGCTGAGCAGTATTGGAGGAAAGGCAACATCCTCCAATAGAGTCATTTAAATCAAATCTCATGGGCACATGCATTATACAAGAAGAATAAGAACCATTGCTTGCCAGATTGTACCTGAAACCTGACGTGGTGATTATGACAGATGCATCTGGATTGTTACAGAGATGCCATGGTGTAAAACCTAGCAAATTCTTCAGAGCACGAAGCATGAGCCAAGAGGCAATCAATCCTGCAGCTACTAATTGACATAAACATATCATTGTTCTCAGAGAGGGGAATACCAGGTGGTGTTTCCAAAGTCAGTTACAGGTACGACAATGTCAAATACTTAAGCACTCATAGACCTTGAATAGCGAACGTTTGCACAAAAACCTGCAAGTGTACGCAATGATGCAGCGCCAGCCAGAATGAGAATTTCACTAGATGAATAAAACCTCCCCACCAAAATAAAATAACTTCCCTGTGTGTTGGTTTAGTGCCCACATGATTAGCTCAACAACTAATGAGACAAAGAAGATTGAAACAAAACACCTCGGAGACTATCAAAACATACTGGTAAGCAAACTGAAGGAATAAGATTACTAAATGTTTGGATCTAGTCCCCAACCTGCCCCGATAGATAATTCATTACAAAAACTTGCAGTTCTATACAAAGCACGTTAAGAAATTTGCAAAAATACAACAAATCTTATCTAAAATACTATCTTTTCACGAGAGAGAATGAATTGCTCAGTACATAAGTTAAATTTGAGCTCCGAAACAAAAATATCGTTCGATTTCTTCAGCCAACTAAATATCATCGTTTTCGGTAAAACAATGGGAAAACGCCACTAACTAATCCGAATAAGACTTGTTAGCCCAGAATGAAAGGAAAACGCATTGAGGCACTTAAATGCAGAACTCGCATTTAAATGGCAATATATATTTGACGCTAACACTGTAGCCTGCAAAGCGCAAACACCAGCCTAAAGTTGAACAGATAAATTCACACAGGCTTGTTTGTTCTTGACCGTTTTAGGCTGTTAAAGCTTATTGATTCCTTGGGTAGCTTAAGTAGTGCTATGGTGACAAATTATGGCCCTGTATGATGATACGTACATCCTGAAGTTGAACATTAAAATCCCTGATATTAGTAGTGTCAGATTACCTGTTTCACTTTTGGTTGCCCTTTTGGGTCATGACCAGTCGCCACAGCCTCTATTCCCCATGATATGGAAAGCAAACTATATACTATGTGTAATCCGTGGATGATTAATCCACTAAAATGAGTTCTGTTTTACTCGGATTTTACAGTATATAAATCCTCAAACGCTTTTATGCTCGAAGTTGTCGATGATTCTCCATTTCCGCCAAAACTTTCTCGAATTTGGCCTCGTAATTTTTTTTATATTAGACTGCCACAGAATACAGTTTACTAATCGTGTGGAGTCTACTTTGTGCCGCTGCAAGTTGTTTTGAACAGACACATATGCGTGATTGCAATCATTTCAAAATTAACTTGCTAAGACAAACAGAGACACCGGTTACTATCAATATAGCCGAGACAACAATTCTGACTGGTATACCTACGATGGTTGTTGTTGCTTTAAATCCAATCACAAAGCAGCAGTTGTTTTCACGGCTAGCCCGCAAATATCATCTACGACCAAATACCGCAATCTATACTTTTGGATCAACGCGGTACACTCGGTGATTTCGTCTGGCAGCTGTTCCTCCTTTTCAATTATTTTTTCACATCAGTAACATTGAGGGTACTTCTATTAATAAGACAAACGTACAATTGCACGAGAGGCAGAACTTGTCCGGACTCATCACTTCCATGTGCAATACCTAAACGCACTTCTAGACAATTACCTTTTTTTGACACAATTGTTGAACAATTATAAAAAAATCATCTTCTTCGAAAATATTTAATATCTGAGGATTGTGCTTTCTGCGAGTTTGGCACCCTTTTCATTTAAAAACACTGATCACGCCAGTAATTTTAAAGATAACGATCGCCTTTCTTAATAACTTTTACCCGAACAAGTGCGTTCTTGTTTAATAACAGTCAAGATCTTTCTTTTCTCAACTGAGTCAATGATGGTGTAAAATATTCACTAATGAACTTAACCTGCATGGACATAGCGGTGAGTACCACTTTACCATTGTAGAAGCAATCTCATAGTGTTTTTCGCACATGATTTGCAGTCAACAATTTGCGTTTTCACGTGCATTTACGATGATTCCAATCTGACTTCGAGTTTGTAGTGGTACATTAGGTGATTCCAATGGCTAAATTGAACTGCGTTGTTCCAACTGTGATCACTTCCATGCCTTATTCGCCTGAGGGAAGTTCAGTATTATTCCATGTGACAACAGCGTCTGAACAAAACATAAATGAGTTATATTCAGACAAACCACCAAACTGTCGTCATTGGATTTAATTCAAACTGTAATAAACTCAAAATGAATCTAGTGCGATCTCAGGTGTGCAATACCCCAGGTGCAGAAAAGATCACAATGAATTCTGGTTTTGTTGATTCGAGTGTGATCATTGTGGTAGGGATATGGATTGTATTTTCAACAACCTGTTGCATCGTAGTGTATATTTCGCAAACCACGACTTGTCTCAATCGTTTTAGAACTCATTATCGATGTACAAATTTTATTCATTGTATATATATATATATAACAAGTTCATGCATCAGTGCACGATCTCTATTTCTCTCCATAATTTCGTTGGTGAGCAACCGCTGACAAATTGAGTTGGCCTCGTTAATATCTTCTGGTGCATTGTTGTTCGCATGAAATGATACCAAACTTATTTCTATTAGATCCCGACGATATTAGTGTCACACATTCCACCATGCCTTTCTCATTATTTTGGTTGCTTTTACTGTGCAACGTGTGCAGCTAACTCCTTGAATAATGGTTTTATAAGTCTTTGTTTTAGTTGCTTCTCCAACGTGGGTGCAGCAGGTCTTTGTTTTTGTTTTTATCGTAATTCATCTGATGTTTTACTGGGGGGGGGGGATGCACTTTGTGGCCGCGCAATTGCAGAATTATGGGGTACGCACGTCTTGATATGTTCGTCTTTCCTCAATTTCAAGTTACACATCTTTCTCTGTAGCATCTTCGAGGTCTGGTCTATAAGAAGTCGTAGTGGTTGTAATTACATCACTGGTTGAGTTGTGTAGAGTGCTAAATATTCTCTCCGTAAAGCTTCACCTTCTTCAGCTCATCCGCTCAAAGTGCCTTAAGTACCTTAAGCGTTTTTACATAATGATTAATCAACCATGCATTCTTCTTTTATCCAGCAGACGCGTTAACCATAGTCAGTGTTGTCAGCAGAATGCAAGAAGAGGTTCCTTTGACGTCAAAACGATCTGCAAGTGTCACAGATGCACACTATTACACTTATTCGCCACTAACACCACGATCATTACAGTTGGATCCTGGTAAAGAATTACTCGGATCTGTTGCGGCGCTGGTCAACAAACACCGCATGGGAGTTTGTGTTGGACATGTCAACAATGATCGTGACCAGGGTATTTTTAATCGATTTAACTGCACTCCTGCGGAATGGTTACTCGGATAACAGTACGCACAGGAATTGTTGATGAGGTCCCAACAATCTCGAAGCTATTTTAGGATTGATCAGCACGTTTTCCATAGTCATAGTAGCACTAAACAATGAAGTAACATGGGCGATTGGATTTTAAACCAGTTAATGCGAAGCGGCAAAAACAGTCACATTTAGACATAAAATGATTTCACAGCCGACACCGTGAAACCCAAACCGAAACAAGTGTGTTAGGTATGGTAGACAACGTCGTGCAACTAACAAGATATGGTTCGTCGACGTGTTCACTATCTCGGAAGGGATTTATAGTATAAGACAACGAACAAGTTAGCGTTTGAAGTCTATTAATGAAATATCTTCACAGATTCGAAGTTGGCTATTGTGAGAGATGACTTGCAAATCGTTCCAGTGAATACGGAACTGCCACCCAGATCTGTTTTGATGTACTAGTAAATGTTCTTGGACATTAAGCACTTGTACCAACCGGAAGTTCATTCACAATAATGTGATAGCCAAACGCATTGGTGTTGATTCCGTCTGGAAGTATCCATCGCTTGGTATATAAAGGGAACAAACTCACTTCACTGCGTCGGTCAACACCCATCTGATGTTTCTGACACCCTATCAGAAGCGTGTACTCCAACACGATTGAATACATTTTAGGTCGTAGTCCCACATACTCTTCGATAGTTTTTACTCCAACACTCATTCTTCAACTTACCAATAATAAACAACGGATGTTCTTTCTTACAATCAAATATGTTTACAAAACTTTTTTATCCATATCTGCGTTAAAAATGATGTTTTTGACTTGCAACTGCAGCGAATCAGTGTCAATGTACAGCATCTTGACCACTGTTAAAACGGTTTGATCTTCTCAAGGTAAACCTCGTACATGAGCAGCTTCGACAAGGCAAAAACCAAAAAACCACCAAAGATTTGATTGTCAGCTTTTGTTTTGATTTCCTGCTGTGAAAGGCAACACCTCAACCATCACAGATCTTCCAGAGATTCAAAGACCGGATCAGCAATAAGCCTTCACAATCACGGACTCCATACTTTTTCAGAATAGGCAATTGTTCTTGAGTTTAAAAAAGTCATTATCAAATTCAGTTCGGCCTTAAACCTCTGATCTGTATGCATCTGGACATACGATCACATCCAAGCGTGTTGACGAAATATTAGCAGTCGATGGATCTTGGTTACACTTATACCCAATCGCAGATACAGATATAGATTTCTCACGTGTAGTATAAGTAGTTTTGGTCCTAACACTTGGTACTAGTTTAAAGCATTCATTGCATTTACGTCTTTATTCATCAGAGATCGCGCACTAATAGGAGGACAACCATATACTAGACACCGACAAAGCTTTTGATGCTAGTAAATAATAGTTGTGTACATTATATTAATCTTCAATGTATTCTAGATCAACTTAAAAGAAGTGACCGTGGTTACTGCTGATGTGATAGTCTATACGCTATTGCACGTTTATGCGTGTGGGGTAAACGACCAAAACCCACTAACCAGCAACGGTTACATCATTGTCCACCCCTAAATATTATAGTAATTTGTATAGATGATGTAACTGTTAGAGGCAGCGGGGTCATACCTGTCCACGTATGGGTTGTTGGCGCGGGCATATATACGATTAGCCATAGAAACCCCGCCACAAAGAGAGCACTCAATAAACTCGATTTTGGTTTGGGACAACAACGCGTTCCAGGTCAGTCCTGATAACGAGAAGTAACGTGTACGATCAAGCTTGTACACGTGCATGACAGTTTCACGAACTTTCTCAACTACACCAGCTAGCAACAGATCGGCGCACAAATACAGATCTTATAAGTGACCCATACTATTGCATTTTTAATGAAGACCAAACACTGTTTCCGTTTACGTAATATTTTTTCTGAAATATCTTCACGTGACAGCAATGAATAAAAGGATTCAATCGGTGGCCACTGAGTTTTAGCAAATTTGTTCCGTAACTAATGTACTCGTATAGACAAATATTTGCTCGTTAACAAATCCGCCTTAGTTTTTCAGTTGTTGTTGGACGCTTTTTTGTCTTCCATATCAACGTTGTGACATGCAAAGTCCGCGTAGATGATATAATTGAGTTTCTTCATCTTTCTTTGCACTGTAGTGAATTTGAAAACGCTTTTCTTCGTTCTGGAATTATTGTCCTCTGAGGTTTTTCATTAATCCCACCACAGTAAACGTCATGGTAGGTGAGCAGTTAGCGGATGTTAAATGCATGTATGCAACATCTGCTGAGATATTTCTTACTTTTGTAGTTACTGAAGACCTTTATTAGTATGTAGTGCAATACCGACTCTGATGTTTCTCATTTTACTCAGCAACAATACATCAGACGGTCCATGTGGTGATAGTGCAAGCGGATAAAAGACTTTATCCAAAGTAAACGCATTAACATCAATATATTAGTTAAGTGTTTCAACTTTTTTTACTGTGGTCTTAGTATCCTGTACAGAACATTCGATATCACCGAAGTTGAGTTCAAACAGGTCTTGGTTATAACTAGCAGGACTCGATGCTGATCAAATTATCCATTCGAAACAGCTGTTGTCAAAATTATTTACATTATCACTGACCATGTCGGAATACACTTTGGCGTTGGTATGTAACTGAATCCAATAAATAGTTGATATGGTGAGATATGTACTTTAACTTGGACTCATTCATCGAGAATCCATCCAGAACTTGCATTGGTAGATTGTGCAAGAACCGCTGTGAATCCGGGGTGTAGTACTTTTAAATCCGTTCGTGTCAAGCAATATAAAAATATACGCTCTAAGAACAGTATCTGCTTTAACTCCACAGTGGCCAAAGTTTTGTAGGACTTATGTGATTCTAGAAATAATTTTTGTTACTTGTTAACAGTTTTCGAGCGTCTTTGCTTGGTTTGTATGTTGGTGGAATAATTGCAACGTAATTTTCTAATTGGCAACTACGCGTACGCAATTTAAATTTAGGTTGCTGTGCTTTGGCACGAACATACTCAGCAGTTTCGATAGCATTAGCAGACGCAATTCGGTTTTGTTCATTCTGTATACGACAGAAGTGTTGTGTGCCGTAATAAGTAAACAAAAATGAAAGTGTAAGTTGAGAAACAACGTTTAAAAAGTAACAAATTGAAAAACCAGATTTTAAAACGAAAATTAATACCACAAATAGTAAAAATACAAATTTAAGAGAAAAATGATTTTACGCTTTGGTGACAACTTAACTGTATTATATTATTTTTCATTTTTGACTGTTTTAAATGTTCAAACACATACACAAACGGGATAAACACAACTAAGATTAAGCTTTCGTCCTCACACTAAAGCTTCAGGTTTGCTTTCTTTATACAGTGCGTGTATGTAATTGCATAGTATAATGTGTGCAATTATTTATACATACATTTGCTTTTGTTCGTTAATGTGCGTGTCTGTGATTGTGATTTCAATCCATGTGCGCTAGCCGGTATAATTGAGTATTTTGCTATATCTTGTCAGTGTTTGATCTTCGATAGTAGATAATTGGATGTTGGTCGCTCTAACTTGTATTACAAGTGTTGAAGAGTGGTCGCTCCAGTGGCGTGTTGGTGACATAGTGCAAATGCTAGATAGTCTGTTTTGGATGGTAAAATAATCGGATTAGGACACTCCAAAGGCGTGTTGATAGTTAAAAGCGGCTGTTGGATGATAGCTAAATCAGTGATGGATAGTAAATAATTGGGTAATGGGTAGATATTTAATATCATGTATTGAATATTATATCTCTGGGTGATGATCAGTTCACATGGCGTGCTGGTGGTACTGTAAGGATTGGATAGTAGTCAACTTTGAAAACTAGGTGATGGTCATTTAAAACTAAAAATGATGTTTTGTTGCTGACGGGGTATTGATCGCTAAATACGGAGTGTTGGATATTATATATGGGTACTAGTCACTATGCTCCGTTTGTTTAATAGTAAATGTGGGACATTTATCACCATACACTGGTTGTTAAGTAGCATACTTGGAGTTTTGATCACAACATACAGTACGTTCGATGGTAAATGCAAGGAATTGTTTATTATAATGTTGTAGTTGGTATAATAAGGATGTTGTAGTGTATCAGACCTGATGTTGGTAACTATAAAGGGCGTTATAGATTGTGTATATGAGGTAGTAGTCAGTCAACACGGCGTGCTTATGGTATAATCTGGTGTTGATCACTACATACGGCATATTGGATCGTAAATAAGCGATTAACTAAATTTTGGTTTGGGTCTACATTTGATCTTTTTCACTATATGAGACCAACATGGGTCACAATCACCCATTAATATTATTAGTGGTGCTTCTCTAGCCGTCGTTTTGCGAAGAACCATACTTTTTAACAACAAAGATCAGAACGACGGAGAAACGACATGTGATGAGAAGATTTTAACGAGAAAAGCACCAGCAAAGTTAAAGCTTCAGCCATCACTCTAAGGAGAGTGAGACCCTCTTATTGGAACCAGGAAAGCAAGTTAACGAAAATGGCAAAAGAGACGTTGGCAAAGACATATAAGTTATATAAAATGAGAAAGTAGACTTTGAAAAGGTAGTTGGCACGATTATATCGCCTGCGTTAAACAAGTGAAGCGCTATGTCAGCCATCGTTCTAACCGAAGTGAGTTGATAGAAGCTGTCTGAGGGCTGATAAGGAATGCTAAACACCTACAATAACCTGCAGCCGAGACGGCGGTGCTTGAAATCGCAATCGGAGCGACAGTCCCTGGGCCAAACAAGGGACAGTGTCATGCGGAGACCTCTGCGGCGGTAAGTTTTGTAGAACAATTTGAATTTCGGTCACAAGAAAATTAAAAACAAATTGCAAAGTAGATGGAAAAACAAACATCGATGGATGTAGACGATCATGATGAAGTAGAATGTTGTCCGCTTCGCGATTAAACAACTGAAAGTTCGTTAGTGCCCTGAGATACCCCTGAAACCGTGAGAGCAAGAAAACACAATAAATAATGAAATATACTTCACTCAGCTACGAAGAGAATGTCTAGAGAAAAGAAAATGAGGCTAGAAAGTTGGAAGAAGTATTATTGACTCTAAAAGACTAACTGGACGATGTTACATTGAAAGCGCCTAGCCTCCTTATCGGCGCAGAAGAACAGTTTGAAAATGTGGGCAAATTAATTTCATTTTCGATTAACGCATTCCTTTGGTAGAATTAGAAGAGGCTGAGCAATGACCACTGCCGGGCATCAAAGAAAGGATAAAATAGTGCAATTAAGAAAATGTGAGCTTATAAAAGGAATTAAATAGTATGGAGTCGGTATCGGAGGATGCAAAGATACATAACAGCTTAAACACAAGTTACTGTTCTGTAAACAATACGTTAAATTGCCTGGTATAATTTGTTTGTAAAGTCCGTCAACGCCATTGATGGCTAGATAGACTGTCATTTCGTAGTCTTTTTTGCTGCAACAGCCATGATCTTTTCCACAGCTCTTCGCCAAATTCTTACAGCAAAATATAATAGATGTCCCAACGGCGACCGTACAATAATATGGTCCGTTTTGTTGTCAGAACGCTCAGCAATTGCAGTGGATGAAAGCTGGTCGCTTGATATGTTAGCGTTTCGCGCTGTCACTGAGGCTGCGGCAGCATGGGTGGCTGCTCGTCTGTAGTTGGGATAGGGGATCCAGCCCTACCGAAGGCTTTACGGAAATTTGTTTTTATAGCCAACGTAAGTGTCTATTATAACTCCAGGTTTGTGGGGATCATGTAGAATGCGTCGTTCAGCTTGTATTTGACTTTCTCGATTAGATGTTCAAAGTTGCTGAGAACTTTGTGAATATTTTCGACTTCAATAGCATCCTAATGCTTTTCATGAAACTGCTTTTGCACGCCGAATATGGCACAAACGTCAACAATGGAAGTTATCATTTGGACCTGCTCGCAAAGTATTGCACTAATGAACAACCTTATGATTTTTGTTCGTGTGGTCTATTCTTGGCCGGGTGAATCCCTGCCAGAAGTCTAGTGAAATAATGCACTCCATTGCTGGTGACAGAATCCCCCAATTGGGTAAAGTAAGTTATGCTTCTTTCCTCCCGCAGTGTCACTCACATGAGTTATGTTTCGTTCATCGCCTGTATTAAACCATGTAGTAGATGGAAATCGTCAATTTTGTTGTCAGAATGCTCAACGATTGCAGTGGATAAAATCTGGTCGCTTGATATGTTAGCGTTTTGCGCTGTCACTGAGGCTGAGGCAGCTGGGGTGGCTTCTCGTCTGTAGTTGGGATAGGGGATCCAGCCCTACAGGAGGCTTTAGGGATATTTGTTTTTATAGCCGACGTACTCGTCTATTACAACTCCAACTCCAGGTTTGTGGGGATCATATAGAGTGCGTCGTCCAATAGATGTTCAAAATTTCGTTGTGAATATTTTCGACTCCTGTAGCATCCTCATGCTTTTCATGAAACTGCTTTTGCACGCCGAATATGGCGGGAATGTCAATGATGGCCAAGTATTGCATTAATAAACATCATTATAATTTTGTTCAGGTGTTCTATTCCTGGCCTGGTGAATCCTTGTGAGCAGTCTTGTAAAAGATTGCACTCCATTGCTGGTGACAGAATCCCCCAATTGGATAAAGTAAGTTATGTTTCTTTCCTCCCGCAGTGTCACTCACATGAGTTATGTTTCTTTCATCCCGCACTGTCAATCACATGTAATGATTAGTTTCAAGAATGGTTGATTTGACACGTACGTAGTAATGAAGCTAATATTCATAACTCCAAGACCGCCGACATTACCTTTTTGTATCATCCAGTCCACTTAGATGTGCCGGTATGGTTTACGTAATTACCATCCTGGAGGGTATCACCGCCCATCCCCCGCAGAAATGATTTTCCTTGTCTTGTAGTAAACATGTTGCGAATTGTACCTGGTCTTACCACAGTATGTTCATAAACATATAAGTTAGCAAGAGGTCAACATAAAAATGCAGTTTTCAAGCGACAATTTAATTAAGACGGGCGATGAAAGAAAGTTAAAAAGCTAAGATACATGCGTGCAATCATATATAGCGACATAATCGTAAGTCGACAGAGATATAATTTGTTTTCGCTTGAACAATACTACTTATAACAGGGCAAATTACAAGTCGTCAGTAGTGAAGAAGATATCTAAAAAAGACGCTTTAAACAATATAGTGAAAATAATTTGGAAGAAAGGTCGCCGTCGAATCTCCTGACGATAAAAGCAGCAATGCGAATTGGATCCAGCAATATCCGTGACATATACAGGACCGGAAAAATGGAAAAAGTAGCCCCGGATATTAATAGATACACTATTCAAATACTTAGAATCTGCGAGAATAGATTGAACGGACCTGTCCCGACAACTGTTGCCAGTACATTATCGAGTACATTATCGACTCTGGTTTTGAATATTCAGAAAATCTTCCTCAGTAATAAAAATGCAGTCTTGAAGCACGTTTAGAAGAAAAGCTTAATACAAATAACATCTCATGATAGACAGCTGGGGAGACACCTGGACTACTGTCCTTTGCAGTGTGGGCATTGATAGAAACAGATGGTAAGGAAGACCTAACGACCCACTAACGATCTAGTAGATAACTAAAACTTGATCTTGTGAGATGGGGAGTCTGACCAATCCAGATTTTAAAAAAAAACAAATCTGGAAAGCTGCTCACCAGGGAAAAAGATGACGTGAACACTTCCAAGAACTTTCTAACTCCCACTAGCCAAATGAAAATCAAGAAATACCGCCCACAGAAACATTACTCAACATAAACATCAATCCTCCAAAACGCAACAATATAAATTATTAAGCACTGAAACAGTGGAGAAATCGAACTGCTGGAATATCCCCAGAAGCATTAAATATCGACTTCAGCACAACAGCGGAGCTGCTACATATTTTGCTATTAAAACTATGAGAAACAAGACAGATTAAAACCATGTAGAGAACATGTCACGTAGTCAAAATTTCCAAGGAAGTTGACATAAGACAATGAACAGACTGGCATGGAATGATGGTATTGTTGGTATAATCAAGATTCTGACCCACATCACACTCAAAAAGGGGAAAGAATGCAATAAAACTAAACCTCCTCCCAAACATGCTGGATTTATTTAAGATATTCCTGCACAGACCACATAGTTTCTGTTAGTAGCGTCATTGAATAGTAACTAGAATTGCAGTCTACTTTGTACTTACAAGAGAGATTACCTTAGCATTCTTATATCAATACATTGAGGAACAAATCAGGTGCAAATCATAATTGGAAAAGGCAGAAATGGTTTTAACACCTTAAACCTGTGTGAACATCCGCCATGCTCTCTGCATAAAAGAAAATCAGGATATAAAAATAGCTGTTACTATATGGATATATAGCGGTAGTGAGTCGACTCAGCCACATCAAACAGACTGCAGTCATATTTTAACTAAGGTTTCCTATGTGTACTCAAAATCAAAACCTCCGATATAGCAAATACAATGTGGAGTTTGATATGATACACACACGGGTGAAGCTAACAGACAGCATAAATGAAGCTAACAGACAGCATCAATTTTTAAACCTGAGGATGGAACTCTGAATTTAAGATTAGAGAGGACATATCAAAAAAAAAAGGGAAACGCTTAATCGCGAAAACTACATGGAGAGTGGTCAAGAAGGCCGAACAACATGGAGTGCTATTTATAAACATTACCGATTCCGTATGCTCCACAGATAGGCCTCATGATTAATTCTGATGTACTAGAGGATTTGTTTCCCATGGATACTAGTATGATTTGCTTCATCCGATATATTCCCCTTCCAGCAATTTAAAGTCTAAGATTTTTTTTCTCCAAACTATATTCTGTTTAAATAGAACGAATTCATATCAGATTGGCAAAACAAAGAAAAGTGTGAGTCATAACAAAACCAAAATCTGATTATATAGAAATTCATATGTACAAGCTAATTTATTAGTGAAGATGGCATACACTATTCTCTCATTGGGTATATTTTGGCTTTCAAGACCATTATATCTTAGCAGGACTTGTTCTTCTAAATAAACCCAATGACATAGTTTCATATTAATGGTAAACTCGAGTAGGGGTGGTGTAATGTGTTGTCTTTGGGTGACAATAAATGCCTCATTACAACAGCAATTATCAAGATCGGTGAGCAGTCTTATTTGATTTGATTGCAAAAGGAGTTATTAAATTGATATTTACAACTGTAACATAAAATATGAAAAAATTAACATCCTATGATATTTCATGCATGAATTTACTAAAAAATATTTAATATGTAGCAAGCTTTCGTAATAGTTTGGCATGCATTTGATCAATCATTCATCAAAATGTACGTTCCATTTAACAATTGATTTTCTTCAACGAGTTGAATTAGATAACAAAAAGACACACCGGTTTACAAAAAATGTTATTGAAACGGTTTAAAACTTGGTAGGTACATTGAATGATAAATTTAATAGTAGACTTGAAGAATGAAAATCAGGAAAATATTCAAACCTTTTAAGGTTCTTATAGCAAGTTGAACGTCAGCAATGTCTCCTCTTCCGTTAACGTTGTATGCATACAATCTCAAATAATACTGAGAACCCGGGATAAGGTCTCCAACTATAACAGAAAACCAGCCCTCTGTTTCTCCAGCACTGACCAGAGACACATTATTCCATGTCATATTATCACGGCTGATCTCAATAGCGAACGTTTGAGCGAATCCCCCATCATATCCAGATAGCCACATCAGTGACAGTTGTTTTTCTTCTATATTGGTTGCATGCAAATTTGTTGGTTTCTCTGGTGCAACTGAAATTTAATACTGTATATACATTACAATGTACGTTGTGCCTTTTGAGTGCATAACAGTGTGAATTAATTTGAATTAATTAGGCGGTCAAAAGAAGGCAATCAGTTGCAATATATTGACCCTATTATACATCCATATTCGATCGTTACTACGAACATGTATGTATATTTCCTAGTTCTGATAACATTGCGCAATAAGAATTGACTTGTTGCAATATCGGATTCCAAATTTATTTATTTCTCTTTTTTGTACTTTACAGATTGTCCCCATCCCCTCAGAAATTAAATTTAAATCGCAGAATGTTTCTTCATTATTTCAATAGATAGGTATACTACTGGTAAAATTTCTAGTTGAGTCCATTGTCATTTACCTTTCATTTACATTTTGAAATATTGAAACAAATGGAGTTCAAAATATTACATTTAATCGACCTAGTCTACCCACCCCCAGTACCAAGTTAGTTGTCTGGAATACTTGATTCGATTGTTTCAATTTTCATTTCTCATTATGCGAGATACATACTGTATTGCCTACGTGCCACAAATATTCTGTGTGTCTAAATAATAAAATAAATACTTACAAGACATTAAGAAATGAATTATTAAAGGAAAACTGTCCCTTATCACTTTTTAATAATCTGAGAGGTACGAAAGATTGCATAAACTTTGTATCAGTTTATTTTAATATATTTTATTACATTACTTTATGATAGTATTTGCTATTTATTTGTCTGGAATGCCACTCATGATAGTTCTCTATCTAAAATGAAACATACGTTCGATATATTTTCACTAAATATAGAGCGTATGAGAGAAGAATAGTCGAATGCATCGATATTGTTGAATTTGTAGCCGTTATAATACTAATGCTATACTTCCATCATTACATATAAAACCTGAGAAAGTGATACATCAAGTGTCTATTTACTCTCAATATCAACCACGCAGAATTTCGATACTTATTTTGGTGTGTTTTCCTAGCGACATATTCATTGGCTATGTCTATACATATGCATGATTCTGGAATCTCTTGGAAATGTACACGAATTTCTAAATAAATCGTAAGAAGATAAACTCTGTTTCTATTACTGATATATTGTGAAGCACTTAATTTCATCTGATATTATTTATGACCTAATTATATTCGTATTTCAGGAAATAAAATATATCTCACTAAATTTGTACATTTCTGATCCAATATCAAACTACGGGATATAGTGATTATGAAGGAAATATCATCTGACTTACTCTGTTCTACGATTTGGACGTTTCTTGAATCTGACCCAATACTGTTATTTACTTTTACGTCATACAGTCCGAAATCATTTTCACTGGTTATGCAAATATTTATTGTTGCCCTGAAACGTGGAACTGACATATTTGAAGAATAAACTGGAAGATTTACTCGATGTGTTGGTCTAATTGATCCTCGATGCATTGATCCATCAGAGTTGAATTGTCGTGCTGTGACGGTTAAATTCCCCTCCGTATTAGAGTAGAAATCAAACTGGATCATGATACATCGGCCAATATAACCTTTATAGCTTGGAGACATATAGAGTATTTCTGGAGCAGCTGCAAAACAAATATTCATATGTATTATTAACAGGTAACCATGCTTCAATTATCCATTAGTGCTTCAGGTACACAACTATATGCTGAATTTCCTAACTATATGGAAGAGGGACCTCCCCAACAAACTAATTTACTGAGAAGACCCCACTAGGCATGTGGTGTGATCTGCAACAAAACATATTAAACAGCACACTGCAGAGGATAATGCAGAACCGTCAGATTAGCATAGGCAAACCACCCGAATTGGCTAAAGGATGGCATGCAATGTTATCTGTTTGAATAACGCCAGACCTCCTACGCCGAGCCGGTCCAAACGGAACGAAGGATACATTCTTGTTAAAGAGATATGATGTGCCGTTTACACCGGCGCGACGAGGATCCACATTGTGTGCTAGTGGGAAGAAGAAAGTATTGCCATAAAATAATCCAAGGTGGACTGGCAGAGGCTGAGAAAGGGCAGCGTAACGACAATTTAAGAGATAAGCTTTGACTGGGATGAATAAGTCTCTGCGAAGTTTAAGACGGTGATTGCCAAGCTGTTTATCGATGTGCGTGTACGGTTTGGCGACAACGATTATTTGCTCTGGTCAAAATATTGTGTGGTACAGATTTTACTCTATTAGAGACTAATTGTATTAAACATACTGTATTAACTGTATTACTGTATTACTGTATTAATAAAAGATGAATCATGCACAATATGGGCGAGTAGAGCACGACTAGCATGCGGGTTTACTTGGGAATGGTGGTGGCAGGAGCATCATTATCACCGAAGCCGCGAAGTATTACAGCAACTTCAGGAACAACACAACTGACTGAACAGTTTGGTAGAAAAGGAGATGGGATTTTCTTTTGTTATAATTGTTATATGAATTGTTTTAAAATTGTTATATGAACTCTAAGGTGCATGATCATAAGGGGTGCTTGATTCTAAAACAGCCATCCTGGTAGCAGTCCCGGCATGTAGAAAACGCTTTTAGTTTCTCTACAGATGAGTAGGCCTTTACTGATGAGTCTAACACTGTCAGAATGGGAGAGGGTATGATGAGTGAATTGGCCAGCCTTTCACCTAACACACAGCCACAGCTTTTTCCCCAACATCGATATACTCTACTATAATACTGCTTACCTGGTGGTAAATGAATGAACCCAAACCCATCAACCTGGCTGCACTCAGAAACAGAAATCTGATAAATAAAGTCCGAAGGACTTTATGTTAACTTTGTGAGTGATTAGGTAAAATTTACACATCAATAAATACCCAACCATGATCATTTAATCCTTATAATTCCAATTTCATCATTTCTATCGTCAAATTAACTTATTCCATCAATAATGCATTCGAATTTACGTAGCGCGTAGTTACCTTTTATTCGGCGTTTCACACCGCCCCGTAATACATGACCTGTACAGAATCACACGAAGAAATTGATTACAGACACAGTTACGTTTATTCATAAACTTCATCTTTTACATCATAGGCAATGGTTACCGTGGTTTTTAACACATTTTGTTTACTGACAACATTCTTGTTCAATTTTAGTCAGTCCCATCTGTTACGTCAGATGACCATGACCTTACATAATAACAATTGATGGAATCGCATCACAATTAATACTTCCAGTTCAGTACCCACGAATGTAGTTCCAGTCTATTTTTAGAACATTTTTTCCTCTCTCCTTTTGGTGGTGATAGAAGAGTTATATTGATGCATCTTTGGTATGGATTTAAAGTTAATTGTTTATTCTTGAGAATAGGAGTTCTGAGAGTGGTTGTCTGTATGTATTTTGGCGACAGTGCACATGGAGTAATTAGGCCTTAGTGATGATCCGGAAGTGAAATCAGTGTTCTGTGTACATGCTGCTTTGTTTACAGTGCAGCCACTCAACAAAATGCCGGTCAACCCTTGACAAGAATTTAACCGTGAAGTCATCTTTGGAGGTATTTCAGATTAACATATGACTTGTATTGATTGTCACACTGTGGAGAGGTCAGTGCTGAGAAATATATGTAGAGAACATATAGTAAAATTAATTGTGGTGTATGGCCTGATACCGAATCAACAAGTGTGCTAAATTAAATTTCAATCAAACCTGAAATCATTATGGATTTTTTCAGTGAATACTTCCAATTTTTATGGAAATATGAACAAGATGATGCTATCCCTTACTATATAAAAGTAACAATGAAATAAATTCTATACAAGAGTAACATTTTATGTCATTCTCAGCAGCGTTAATGCTTAACAAGACCCACTCGGTGATCTAGTGAGAAATGAAATGTGACTACTGTCACTGTTACGTTATTCAAAAACTTCATACTTTACAAAATAACATAATTCTTGTTTACTTTAAGTCAGTCCTGTATGCTACGTCAGATGACAATGACCTTGCATAAGAAGAGACAGGGATAGAACAAGTGAGCTAAATGAAATTTACAAGCAAACCTTACATCATTAAGGAAAGTAGTCCCATAATGTATCGAAGTGTAAACAATTCCTGATCAACATCACGTGACCGTTTACATCCAATCATATTACAGGAAATTCGTTTAATTCATAAAAATTGGAATTATATATATTTAGAGGAGAATTATTACTTTAAATTATTCAATGGACTTATTAAGTGCTCATTGACTTTGAAACAACACATAATTCTTTAATTATCGAGAATACATTTAAAGACATTCAGTCCCGGATTACCCATTAGGCAGAGTAGGCAACTGCCTATGGGCCCCGCGACTTTTATGGGCCCCATCAGGGGCCCCCAGGGGCCCCCATGAGACCGTGACCGTGGTTTGGGGGCCCCAAAAGTTTGACTGCCTATGGGCCTCCATTACATTGCCTTTGTCAAGTGGACGGGCATTTGAGCTAATTTAACACAACGGACAAGCCTGACAAGCAACCACTTCACGGCGTATATATATTTACCCGAGAGGATGAAATTCTTTTAATTGTTTGCGTTTGAATGTATGCTGCCATTCTCTACTCAAGTTCAGTACAAAATCTACTTTTGTACTACAGGAAAGAATTGAAACTTAATTATCACAACTAATAGAGAAAAGTATTACATTCTGGGGACTAGGTCGCACAATGGCTGTAAACCTTTGATCTAATTTCTAACAATATACCACCACGGTGAAGGAAATCACTTTCAAAGTACTCTTTAAATTTTTAACAAAGCTGTGTCGACTAACAAGTCAAATCCAATTTATCTATATCAATCAAAAAATTAAAATAAAACATGTTGAAAAACGTATTTGTCTGTCATCGTCTGTTCTTGTTTCGGAAACTTCAAATAATCTTTATCCCGCATATTTTTCATTCAAGGAGAAGGTTTACTGTTTTTTGACAGTTGATGTACTGTCTAATATTACAGTAAGATACAAAATAATCTGGTGAGCAAATTAGTTTTTCACCTGACTTTAACCACCTTTCATGTAAGCCAGACGACACAACGTTAATTTGCCTTGAGTTCGATCTTCTCTCTAGAGAAGAACTAATTGTGCATGAATGTTGCTGGAAGATTTGCATATGAACTGTAATTTTGTAAAATATCTCGAGAATATGTTAGAGCAGTGGATTGATAGGTCGGAAAATAACGATATTATCATGGCAGAATATGTGCCGATTTACGAAGAAAACGCGGGATTTTTTTAAGCAAGCTCTCAGACTTTCTGACCAGCATTGACTTGGGAATATCTTTATTATTACAATAACTGTAGTCATCTAAATTCGTTTGTTCAGCACACGTACAACAGAGGTCTAAATAAAGAGTCATCGGACAGACTGCACAACGTTGACGCGGCAAACCGCATTGGAAACGTGTTATAGCTATTCTTGCCAGCCGGTTGATTGTACTTTGGCGTGCCTCAAAAAAACGTCATATCACATTTGTCTTAATGTTGAAAGAGAGCTTGATTTTGCGTGCGTGATCAAACAGTGTTGGTGTCTGACAACAATAGATCCATTTGATCAGCTGGACACATTGCTTGAATTATTCATTGGAATTACAAAATGCTCATGTGACTTGACTACAGCAACGATTTGAGATTATTGTGAATCATTCAAGCTACTTTTGGAAAATGCCACAGAAATAAATCAAGATTTGGAAAATGCCACTGTGTTACATCAAGACTGGAAACATGTTAAAAGATATTTATAGATCAACATTTGAAACCTGGAATTCATTCGGAAAATTCGATTCCTTTGGACTTGTGATTGACCTTATTAGGATCATTTGGGATTTAATTCACAATACTGTAAACTCCTCTTAAATTATTTTATAACTTGGAGAATTGAATTATTTATTACGTATAACAAAACATGATGGTTTTGCAGCTTTATATGGCTTAGTTTAAGACAATAGAGTCGTAACACAAGAAAACATGATATGCATTTCAATTCAAAATTCTAAGGAAACATTGCCAGTCTATATCATACTCTATGTTTCATAATATTCAATTTATGTTCATTGGAGATCAAATACTTAAATACCAGATCAAACTGCGAATTTTCGATCTAACTAGACGTGGAATCTTAAATCTTGCGTGCAGAGTGCATGTAGCACATATAAAAAAAATTCAAGTATTTAGGAAAGTGCACCAATCGTCATTTGAAAACACAAAGTTTCAAAAGTGAGCAAGATAAGCAGTCTCTGTCCTTTATATCAGTGTCTGGGATGGTTAACTTGTATCTCTCTCAGTATCAAGTACTTTAACATGGTCATTGTTGATATTTTGTCTATCCGTTTTCATGCATATTCAAATTGGACATATGTTATGTGATAGTCCAGGGCCAGTGGTTATACTTATTTGGACTAACGTGACATCTCCGAAATGTATTTCAGTGCCAAGATGGAATGTGCCATAATGTGCAACGTAAGTACGTTGGGCATTTTATTTATGAAGTATTGGTCACTGTCTTGTTACTACTCTATGGTCATAAACTATGCAATAGAAATAAACAAAACCAACAAGTTTTGTAAAATAGTATTATGAAGTGATTCGAAAATAAACCGAATAAAGATCTATGAATGTCCAAAAGAATGAAACCTTCTGTATCAATTTAAAACTGGACTTTTACTGGTCCGTCAAGAATCGTGACGTTGCAAAAATGGCGTCGTCCCAAATCCAAATAATTCATAACAGCTCCCGAATAATAGAATAATGAGGACTTTCTTTTTCGTTGAACAGTACCAGTAATGCTTTTCCACTCAAATAAGATCGAAATACAACATAAAACACGGATTTAGAACAAGAACACAATACATGAAAATATGAATGAATATGATTCATCAGTTCTCTCCTTATATACACATATTATAACTATGTTTCGCAGCATACCCCACATGACAGATCTCACTGACAGATCTAGCTACAAGATTTTATCCGAACTTGCCTGATTACGTTACCTAGCAAAACCAATGAAAAATTACTTAGTTCCTCTAGAACCATTCAAATCACGCCAGCCAGTGAGAAATTAACCCAAAATGATCATTGAGTCATATTATTAAGCTTATTATTAGAAATTTTCAACACACATGTACGGATTTATTTATAGAGCCTGTGTAAATTTATGCCCTTAACAGGATCCATGTCAGTAGTATAGTGGGGCATTTTAGCGACAATGGGAAAATACATTACAGACCCCCCTGGGTAAGATTTAGTGACAATGTTTTGCATTAGCGACAAGGATAATTTAAGATAAACTCTATATAATATGTATATTGGGCCTGTTGAGCGACAAGGGAAAGTGGAGGGTGTAGAGCGTCTGACGTCACGATGCATCGCAACAATGTTGCAAGGGGTTGACTTCAATTGGTGGTCAAAGCTTAACAGGTGTGCACCGGACTGACCTTACTCAATAGGTGTGCACCGGACTGACTTCAATGGAGAATAAAGAGTGGGACTTAGATTTTTATTTAAATAACACAGGCAAGAAAAGTAAAATCTTTTTGAGGCAATTGAGTGGCCCTGAAAAGGGTCTTTGGGTTCTTCTTGTTCTTCTATTTTCTCCATTTCTTCATCCATCTCCTCAATCTCTCTATCAATCCTTTCTTCTTTTGCTCCGTCTCCGGAATCCAGTCAGGATGACCCATTGCTCTGAATTTCTCCAGGACTTTGATCAAGTTGTTGTTTAGTTTTTCAAAGGCTTCTTTCTTCTTTGTTGTCATTGTCCTTTCTTTCCTATGACCATTTGTCTTTGATTTTCTTTACTTCTTCTGTTAACACATTTCTCATCATTTCTTCTGCTTTGTTGAGCTGTTCCACGCCCCACTTCACAAAGGACCACTCTGTCAAATCTAAGATATTATTAAAAAACACTTCACTTTGTGGACATTAGCTAAGGCCTCCTTCAATGTGCCCACTCTGCCATAGGGAAGGTGAATGAAGCCTCTCAACTTTTTAACTTCTTCCTCAAGCATGCCTTCGATGTTCTCTTTGGCTACTTTCAGGCTTTTCACAAATTCCAGGCTGCCAGGGAACCTCCATTCATAATGTAGTCTTTTCACCACATATTCCGCATCAATCATCCAAAAATAACTATGTCTCAAGTTATTAAATAAATCGGAGACTGTCACCATTTTGTTTTGGTTATTCCGAGGAATGGCGCGAATGATCGGCGATTGATTTTATATATGAAAAGCACAGACGTGAAGGAAAACATCCCTTACACTACTTTTCATATAATATACTATCCACACACGTACGAAGCAGCCAAAACAAACCACAAATATACTATCCACACACGCACGAAGCAGAAAAAGAACAAAAACAAAAATTACTATCCACACACGCACGAAGCAGCAAATAAAAAAAACCCCCACAAATATACTATCCACACACGAACGAAGCAGCAAAAACAAACCACAAAATTACTATCAACATACGCTCGAAGCAGCAAAAACAAACCACAAAACTACTATCCACACACACACGAAGCAGCAAAAAACTAACTCAAATTACTATCCACACAGGCACGAAGCAGCATAAAAACAAACCACAAATATACTATCCACACAAACGAACGAAGCAGCAAAAACAAACCACAAAATTACTATCCACACACGAACGAAGGAGCAAAACAAACCCAAAATTACTATCCACACACGCACGAAGCAGCAAAAAATTCAAATCCAAATTACCATCCACACACGCACGAAGCAGCACGAAAACAAACCACAAATATACTATCCACACAAACGAACGAAACAGCAAAAACAAACCACAAATATACTACCCACACAAACGAACGAAGCAGCACAAAACCCACAAATATATAATCCACACAAACGAACGAAGCAGGAAACACTAAACACAAATATACTACCCACACAAACGAACGAAGCAGCAAAAACAAAAGACTAATATACTATCCACACAAACGGACGAAGCAGCACAAACAAATCCAAATATAATATCCACACAAACGAACGAGCTCTCTCTCTCTCTCTCTCTCTCTCTCTCTCTCTCTCTCTCTCTCTCTCTCTCTCTCTCTCTCTCTCTCTCACACACACACACGCACACTATCTCATTAGGAAAGGAGTGAGTGTTTTTAATCATACTACTCCACACTTACACAATAGGAAATTTGAATAGTCTCTTTTCTAGAGTATTGGTTAGCCCTGAGAAGGGCTGGTTTTTGGGGAACTTCAAATGCACCTAATGTTGCATCGCCCAGATCTGGCACCACACACACACATTTCCTACTCCAGTTATTCTCCCAATTCACATGAGTGACTGGGAGCGCAGATGGAGGATGATTTGCTTCACTCTCCAAGTCTTCACTTTTAGGGAGAGAGAAGACTTGTGCCCTCTGTTTTCTCCTTCTGTACCACACCCGATGATGAACACGCGGTGTTTATTGTTGACGTTATTGTTGCTGTGGTTGTGGTTGTAGTTGTGGTACTGGTGGTGGTGGTGGTGTCTGTGGAGGCGTCTTCGCCTCAAGCTTGAACTCACACAGAAGCCTTAGCATGAGGTGAGGCAGGATCCCTCTTTTCTGTTCCTTCTCTTGTTTCTTTTTCCTCTCCTCTTCCTCCTCTATCCTGGCTTCCTCCTAGATAGCCTCCATGGCCAACTCGTCCAAAAGTTGCCTGGCAAATTCCAGGTACATCTGGAGTTCTATTAACTTAGATATGCGGCTACTCATTCTTAGTGTTCATGTGTCAACGATGGGTAGCCAGATTGACGAACGCTTTCCCTTTATATCTGTCAAAAGCGGACGTGAAGGAAACCATCCCCTGATGCCAAAATTTACCAAGGTTCATATAATCACACAAAAAAAAAAACGCGCGGATTAAAAACAAACACTCACTCACTCAGTCACGTTTTTACTGATAAACGTTTTTTTTACAAGCTATGGAAAACCAAGTGATTATAGACGCACTTCTATTTGTTTCTAACTTACTAATATACCAGTGGCAATTAAGTGAGTATCTCTTTTCTAGAGTATTGGGTAGCTCTTTCTGTGGACGAGGAGGTATGGCAATCTTTTATTGTCTAAGATTCCGTCCCCGTCTGGCAACAAGCTTTCCCACAAGATAGGGTCTGCTTCGTTGGAAAGAGTAAGATAACTCTTTCGTGTCGACACGGCAGTCGACAAAACGGGTTCCTGTTGCTGCTGCTGTTGTTGCTACTGCTGTTCTCTCTGCTCTCTCTGCTGCTTCGGAAGTCTGTACTGCTCTGTCCATTCTTCTTTTTCTTTCTTAATTTACTCTCTGAAGTGATCTTCTATCAGGTCTTCAGTCACTTGTAACATTCTGAAATTATCTATCTCTTCAGGCTTCGGCATCAGATTTAGTCTGACACGACCTAAATTGACGTAAGCTTCTTTCAGCTTGGCTGGTCTTGAACACATCTTCATATGAGGATGAGTCAACAATGGATGGTTAGACTGGAGACTACCCCCATTTATATGGTCCACGCGCGGACGCGATAGAAAAAAATCTCTACACGGATTTGTGTCGTTTTTGAGGGATAAAGAGAAGTCAAAGTGCATATATCATGACAACAATGGAAAACAATCGACATACGTATTTGTTCAAAACACAACATTTTTATTCAACAACTGACAATTAACAAACAAACATTTTTTAAACAGTTCAACAATTTTTTCAACTAACAAACAAATTATTTTTGACAAGGTTGACAACGTTGTGAATTATTTTGAGATTTTCACTGTTGGAAATCACTGGGCCCTTGATGTACACTACATTACCTAGCTAAAAACAAAAGATAGCCATAATGATCACAAAACCATCGATCGACTTTGTCATCGTTTCTAGACGAGTGAAGATCAAAAAAAGTTGCTAAATGATCTAAAGAATATCCAAGACTGCTTTGATGCAGAAAATACACACAGTATTGTCCACACACCATGGAATCTGTGCCTTGTAATTGCACATTATTGAATCGGGTCGTCTGGGCATTTCTTCTCATAAAATCGACGATGTCGTCTTCCGAAAGCGGCAATCCATACGAATCAAAATACTCCACACATCCTTCTTTAGGAAAGTAGACGGCAACCCAGTGGTTTCCTGGGAGATGACTGTCGTCCGTGTTGATGAAATAAGCTTGATGGTTTTGAGGTTTGCGATGAGGCAATTCATCCTTAGCGCACATGACAGGATTCCATGAATCAGTATACGAACTGTGGTTTGAGAGGTAATAAAGTTCCGAGGTATCCATTTTGTGTGTGTGTTTTTTGTTTCTCTTCACAGGTAATGATAAGTGATTAATTCCATCCGAACCTTTTGCTTGAAAATGTCTGACAAGTAACCGTTTCTTTGCTTTGCCTCTGCACGCTGATTTAAAAGAGATTCAATGCGATGAATCTCCAGAGCAGTTAATGGAGGACAAGAATGTTCACGCAAGTCTTTATACCACTGATGCAACACGGCTTCTTCCAAGATGAGACCCCAAGCTTTGTCCAGATAATCGTCCAATGTTTCTTCTTGATCCAGCATCAGATATTTGTCGTATTGTATTTGACTGGGATTATCGTTTTGACATCCATAGAAATCGTTTTTTGTCAGTTCCATAATTTTTACAGCTAGGTGTGTGGCAAAACAGGTGACTAAATGTTGTTCTTGTTCTGGCCATCTGGACTTCATCACTATGTCCTTGTCGTCTTGTTCTTTGGGTTTTGTTTTCGTGGAATCCTCCCAATCCATGGCTGTAGATTATCCACTAGCCAAAAACGGATTACAGTCTTCCATTGTTTCTAATAATCTCGGATGACTTCTCTCAAACTGTTGATTTCTATGGTATTATCAAATTCGGCATACAAGATGACGTTCATTGTCTCTTCCAGCTCTTTTGGAAACTGACGTTCCACACGAATCTGGCCGGATTGTATAGGGTGGAAATGTGCCTCGTCGCTGCCTTGGTCTGGGGTGAAATCAAAAGCCCACAAAGCATAACCTCCTGCATAATCCTTATACGTAATAACGTGACTGGTGTTGGTCCCTATCTGTCCGGTGGCTTTGTACAGAGACAAGTACTATCTCAAGTAATTCTTCTTGGCAAAGTTAAGTTAGAAAGGTCTGGTACACAAGGTCTTGCCATCGCTATTGACTTCGATCTTGGACACGTTGAAGTGTTGAAAGTGGAACGGATTTTCTCGAAAGGCTCCGTAAAAGGCTGAATTCTCGACGATGAAGATGATTAAACGTTTGGGAAACTGTCCTTGGAATAGATGATCTTCGATCATGAAGTGTTGTCCTTTAGGAATGGTTAAAGTTTTCACTTCCACTCTTTGTATCGGATACTTGGAAGTCGTTCTACTCAAATTCTGACTGATGTCGTTTCCCACTTTAGGTAACTCTTCCACGCGTCGCACGTAGAATCTGACTTCTTCGATTTGGTTTTGTAATCGGGACTATCACCCATCAAATAGAAAGTGATACTGCTGCGATTCAGTCTCAGGCGGACATTCAGACTGTTCAGCAAATACTTCCCTTGCAGCCACATGTCCAAATGCAACCGATACATTAGTACTAAACTCTGTCCATCGTTGATTTTGTTTCGTCGCTCTTCATATCCATCGTTATCATGCGGTAGTGTGTTAGACTTTTCCACTTTGTTAGGTTTCCAGAGCACACAGGCATCAAGATGGGTGTTTTTGGCGTAAATATCCGTGCTGCTGATGACCAGTTTGTTATTCAAGTACATGTCTACTCCGGTGAACAAGGAATGCATGAAAGTGTTGACGGGAGCTACTTTCTCATCGCCGTCTATAGTATTTCCAGATTTATCTAGAAGTTTGATTTTCAAGTACAAGTAACTGCTGTTCAGATCGATGTAATCTTCGGGTTGTCTTTTGATTTCAAACTCAATGGGAACTGAATCTGTCAACCCATTGGGATTCTTGCATTGTCATCATCATGGGTGGCATGGCAAACACATCTAAGTTCCGACAGGGAACAAGCGCAAGACTCTCGGTGCATCATTTTTTGCTTTTATGATTTTTTAAAAATCGAAAACGCCTAAGTCTCGGACGGGTCTTCTTTTCTTACTCTTTCTAGCTTTAGGAGTATGAAAGCTTCTGAAGGGGTGTTTTCTTCTTCGTCTATTTCTGACTTGTGCTTGCTGTAGTGCTAGGGAAGCAGGAATACCTGACTCGGTTCCGTCCAGAACATTTATAGGCGTTTTTCGTCGACCCCAAATCTCTTTGCCTGTTTGAAGATACATATTATTGCCTGCTCTCAAGAAAGCTTCCTTTGGGTTTTGTTTGTCAGTGATAACATTTTGGAGAAATTCGTTGCCCTGTGTCAATGCGGCATATTTCAAAGCGTGCAATCCTCGTGTCACCATTGGTTTCAACACGGGTGCCACTGTACGAAAGGCCGATTTTAACATATCTCCTAAACCATGTCCTCGCTGTTGAGCGATTCCTTGGTACACTGGATACATGATTTACAAGGCGTTAGAGAATCGTTTTCGAAAATGGAGTTTCACCGTTACTTTCCCTTTGGTAAATGGAACATGCCCCAGATCTCCTTTTATAGCAATGTTGACACTGTCAAAATAAGACTCACTAACAGGTATATAATGAGAATGTACAAATTCGCGGTGAACGTGATAAGTGTTTCCACCTTCCTGGTCATTGGTCGTGGCAGAATCCACTTTGAAAGGAATGACATACATTAACTAAATCGGAATACACAAAGATCAAATTCTGTCCTTCGTTCAGTTCTACAGGGGACTTAAAACTCTTATAAAATCGATCGTTGTTGTTCATGTCTCTTGAATTTTGGTACCATATGAGGTCTCCACCCAAAATGCCAAACAATTCAGGACAAAATCTTATGGACACCGTTTAGGCATCCTAAATTTCATCAGCATGCGACGAGCTACTTTATGGTATTCGATCGTTACAGACTTGTTCAGTTTGGCCAGGACTTTACCAAACTGAGCGTTAAAAATATTGGCAATCGCGTCCAACAAATGTTGACAACTAAAATTATAACCTGCTGCAATTTCAAATTGATAGATACTTAAGTTAGGATTGGCTAGTGATTGTTTGTTGTCTTTGTAAAGATTTTGTTTTAGTTAGTCAACTCGATCTGCACTTGTTCGTTAAGGATTTCGACGAAAAAAGTTTTGCTTTTCAGTGATGTTTTGAATTTGTGTAGGGTGAATCATTTCTACCAAAGCCACTTCCCAATCCAATTGGCTGGCCTGAGGTAATTTGGCCGTGTAACAGCACAAAGTATAGTTGGGAAACACCTACATGGAACTGTCGCTGATTAACGTTAAGTAAAATTGGTTATTGTTGTTCATAATTCCAGAGTTCTGATGCTGTCCGAGAGGTCACTCGAAGTCAGAGGAATGTCTCCACCCACAATTTTGTGTTGTTGTTGTTGGAGTGGTGACTGTTGGAAGGATGACAGACGTTGGACGCATGGCTCCCTTTTTCCCCTTTCGAAGAGGAGTATTTCAGGGAAGAATTGGGAAAAAGGTAACCGATGCAACTGCTCAGTAAAATGGTCCACAATTCTTTGTCTCCTTGTTGTAAACTCAAATTCGCGATGGCTGCACCGATGACACAATATACCACAAAGATTTGGCAGAAAAAGACGATTTGCGTTTTAGGCTCACGTTCTCCACAGTACACCCACAAGGGTTGTTTTTGTAGATCTTGTAAAGGAGAACTCGGTGAAGGAGTGGTCACGGTTGTAGTGTTGAAGGGCATGATGGTCACTTCTTTGTATAGTCGACGACTTGCGAAGCGTCGATTCAAGAATCAAAACTAGGAGGATATCCTTTCCAACGTACTTTGACTTCTTTGACACGTCGTTTTCCCACTTTACGGGTTCTGCGTTCGAGAATGCTTTCGATGTTGTACACGTTGTCTTCTTTTTTGGTCACGCGTTGTAACTCGGGCAAGTGAAACGTTTTTTTTAGCACTTCCCCGCTCATGTATTCCAATTTATAGACGGAAGGATGAAGACCATGCACTTGTCCAGTGACACGAAATTAGGCGTTCCAGTTGGGTAAGTAACCTTTTAAGAAAATGAGCTTGGTTTTGCCAATGCGCACCCAATCTCCAACAGCCAGCACTCCACTTTTCTTGGGGACAGCCACCGACGGGGACGAACCAAAGAGACGATCGAACACGAGTAATTCGTTGTCGGGAGTCACTTTTTGAGGGGCACGTCCGATGCTCCGATGGTAAGATTGGTTGTACGCTTGAACCAAGTGCGGTTAAGATGTCAATGTACTTTAAAGTGTGGTGATGCGTAAAATATTTCCACATGCGTTCTTTCAAGGTGCGTCGAAACGTTCCTCGATGCTGGCTTTGGTTTCAGGATTATCGGTTAGTGCAAAAATGAATGTTACGTTTTTTGATTCTTTTGTGAACGCTTGATTCAGAAATTTGGTGCCTTTGTCGGTTTGCCATCGAAGAGGGTGACGACCACTTTGTTTCAACACCAGTTTCAGGGCTCGCACTTATTCACTGCTCGATTTGGACGCAAATGGCACGACGCAGGCAAATTTACAAAAGACATCGATGACACAAAACAAATATTTGTAGCCACGATTGTAGGTGACCAAATGAGAGACATCGGCCAAATCGGCTTGCCATTGATGATCGATGCCCTACACTCGATTGCAATTTCTGAAATATATTCCTCGAATTGGTTTGTGTAAAGTGTACGTGACTTGTTCTTGTAACCATCGTTGCACTTAAGGTAAACGGAGACTTTTCAAGAAGGTTTTGGCAGCACGATACAATTTCTGAACTCCTCCGTAACCTGAAAGATGGGATGGATCGTAGTTAATGCTGGCTAACACCTTCTCCATATTTTGTTTTGTGAATAAGTCAACTACTCTTCACTGATGCTACTTTGGACAGGACGAGAGGGTGGTTTGAAAACGGCTTTACGTGTCCGACGTGACACGGGAGTTGAAGTGGAGGGTAGTGGTGGTGGTGGTAATGGAATGGCTTTGGTCTTTCTTCTTTTTTACTTCTGGTTTCTCTTCTTTCTTGTTGAGGAGGAGACGACATCATCTTTTTAACCCAAGCTTTCGGTTCTTCTCGTTGGTGTGTGGGGGGAAGGGGTCAAGAAGGACACTGAAATCTTACTAGGAATGGGAGCTGATGACGGTGTTTGAAAGACTTCTGGTACCTATTCTTCCTCAGGTTTTCGTGGGATTGCGTCTGTCTTGACCCCTGGGGTGTTAGTAGTGGTGTTGGACTTTTCATCAGAGCCTTAAAATCTTTCAGAGTGGGTTGTGCTGTTTCGTCTAAAGCATTCTGGTGAAAGAGTTGCAGTCGTTGCAAGAGTTGACGGTACTTTTTCTGTTTCGCACAAATCGTGGCGATCCATCAACGATTACAATTCGTATGGTAACAGGGACATCTCAATCAAATGAGGATTGGGAGGGAAATGCGGGGTTCGTTCTTCTTGCCAACGATGGTATTCCATCCATCGTTAGTAAAGCACTAAAGTCAGTTTTCGTCCTTCCATTGGATTTCAAGGGTCGCGTCTGAGATTTGTGGACTTCAGAGGACCCTTTCATATTCTTTGTCGTTTTTATCTTGAACCCATAGGTAAAAAACTTCTCTGGACTCCTCCCAGCATGGCTCCAGCTACTTCTCTGACAAGAGGTCCTAAGAATATGGTCAAAAAACCTCCGCGTTCGACAAGCATCTTTTTCTTTTGACGGATGGGTATTTTTTTTTGGACCATTTGGCGAAGAACGTGTCGATGCTTGGCTAAACATTTTTGCTAATGTTGAGACGAAGGTATCGTTCCTTTCAAGACGTTCAAACAACATTCGCACACGATATCGATGACGTCTTTGGAGTCAGTTTTAATCATTTGTTTTCGCATGGGTGAAGAGGCTTTGGACGGGCTAAACGAGGAGGCAGTCCTTTTCTTTTCTTTCCTTCATGGGTAGAAGAAGGATGTTTTTTGGATGGTGACATCTTTATTTGTTTGTTAGTTTGTTCCGGGACACACTGACGTTGATGGCTTGGCAAATGTCGTTTTATCATTTATGGGGGGTCTAGCGCTTTGTCAAAGAGGTGACACCATTTTTTCCAAAATTGGCAAATAATCCTCCCTTTTGCTAGCTCCTCTTTTTCTTTGAACGACAGCGTCTTTTCTGAGGGTAACGTCTTTGCTTGGCTAAGTATTTTTTTTTCGGATGACATGACTATTTTTCCTTTTCCTTTTTGAACAAGAGAACGACGATGGTGACAGTGTGAACTTCTTTAAGGAGACATCTGTCGGTGATAACGATCACACACACACACAAAAACACACAGACGTCGATGACTTAGTACATACCCTTTTATTTTTCTTTGTGTGAAACACTAGGTACCAAAGACCAGCCTCTCTGAGCCCTTCTACTGCCAAATCGACGGGGCTAAAACCTCCCTTTTGTTGACTTATCCTTTTCACTGGACGAGTGTGTCTTTTCAGTTGGTGATGACGTCGATATTTGGCTAAGCGTTTTTTTGGGATGACGAGACTGTGTTTTTTTTGTCCTTTTCCTTTTTTGGACAAAAGAACGACGTTGTGCACGTCTTAGGCGACATCTTTCGGTCTTCAGGAACACAAAACCACTCATGCGATCCTGTCGTCACCCGTCATATTTTACTGGAATGCGTCCCCACTGATTGTCTTGACGTCGTATCAACTTGATGACAGGTAACTCGCGTCGGGGAGGGGTTCGCAACGGACTAAATTGGGACAATTCTTGCTTGGATAAATCCATTAAACTCTGTAATATGCTCGATCTCTCTCGGACTTTGATTTTTGGGGCTGGTACTTTCTGAGTAGCTGCTTCTGCCGCTAAAGAGGAGGAAGATGTCATGGCTGGTGGAGAGCTTTTGGGAGACGCAAGTTTCCATTGTTTCATTAACTGAGGAAGAACGGGTGTCAAAATTGGGTTTGGCAGGCATCACCAGCAACGGAGAAGTGGAAGAGCCTGAGGGTAATGGAGACGCAGTCACAGATGCCACAGGTGACCTGGTCTTGACACCGATGCTCTTTTTCTTCTTCTCCTTTGGGCCCTGTTTGGCTTTTTTGGAAGTGACTTTTTTCTTGGGGAGGACTTTGGGGGCATTAGGATCCCATTTTTAGAGGGAGCGAATGATGACACCTCCTAGAGAACCGAAACCTCCAAGTTTCAAAATGAGTTGCTTCTTCATTTGAGTGTTGATTCGGGGATCGGCAACTAGCGTCAAGGCTACTTTGGTTCTCTCATAGAAGCGTTTGGTTTGATGTGGAATGTGAATGATGCCTTGCAGTAATTGACGTGCTGTCACTGTAAACCATCGTAAGACTTCATTGAGACTGGCTTCTAAGACGCGAGCACGTATTTATGGATATTTTTCGCGACTTATGCCGTACAAGGCACGGATCAATTTGACGGGCAAATGAGACTGAATGGATGTCATGTTGACGCTGTATAAGAAGTACTTGAAGTGTCTGAGGTTTTGTATGGATTTTTTGTTGTTGTGGTTAAGTCGTCGACTGGGACATGTACACGACAGGTACTCCGTTTTGGCACCAGTCGTGAAACAGATGGGTACGAAATCGCAAATAATCGGGAGTGGTGGGTTTTAAATCCACGCGTAAATAGGCGTGTGGGGTTTGAGTGCCATCGTTGTACACCTGAGTCAGCCAAGGTGTTCCTAACTGTTTAGCTAAGTCTTGCACTTGCGATTTATCTCTAGAGCTTTTAAACAAGACCACATAATGAACATTGAGACTGATAGTGCGATGGGCTTTACATTGTTGAAACAAATTTTGAGTAATGTAAATGACACTGGCATTACGATGATACCCTTTGCACGTAAACCACAGTTTAATTTCTTCGTCTTCTCCTAACATGTCGTCGAAAATGTCCAGATGGGTTTGACTGGGGTCAGACACGATTCCATCGTCTTCGCTAGGAATGCCTTTCACGAACACAATCGAATCGCCTTGAATTTCTCGCAATAGGCTGTAAGCCGATTGCCACTCTTTGTAACACCACACGATCCGTTGAGGTGGATGATCGATCAAATGACGTTTATGTTCGATCAAACGTTTAACAAATTCGGTTTTGCCTGAACCGCTAGGTCCAGCAATTAACATGTTAAAGGGATGGCGAAGATACAAGGCTTCCCAACTGGTACGATCTAAGTGTTTGTCGATGACTTTGAAAATGGAGGAAGAGGGAGCAGAGACATTAGAGGTAGCCATAGTAGTACTGGAGCGAATGTCACTTTTGACAAGAAAACAGACAAGACAAGAGTTTATATAGTTTTTTTTCAGGACACGTTTATTTCAAATAATTTGGAACCACACGAAAGACAAAAACACATAAAGGCCAAATGGCTAAGTACAGCAATAAAATACGCATCAAAACAATCAAAGTGGAATATAAACAAGTCGATGTACAACATGGTTTGGGTAACCAAGGTGTCCTAGGGACAGTGTGTAATGTTCTTACAATATCTCCATGGGGTGCAGTCACACAAGTATCCTCTGGAAATGTTCTTTCGTGAATGTCCATGACAGTCTTGTCCTGAAGAGAGTTGTTGTACTAGACGGTGACGGGTTTTTCTTCCGGCACTGTCACTAACACAGGTTTAAAATTTACTTTTTCTAACTGAACGTAAGACTGGAGGATCAAAACTCTTGAGCATAACTAGCCACCTCTTGAGCCCAAGCTTCAAAACCCCAACTTTTCCAGTCATATACATCTGTCCAGTGAGGGTGTAAGTCAAAAAGATACATACACATCGTCATACACATCTTCCGTAACTAATAGTTGACGAATCTTTTTTCCCGTAGAGGTCCAGAAGTGTCCAGATGAAAACGCAAGGCTTTGAGCAGAATTAGTCTCTCGTGGACATTTAAAGGAACCACTTTCATGTTTTGGGTTTTTTTGGGTGGAAAATATTGTTCGTGAAGAGTCCACAAGGAATTGGCTGGTAAACGAAATCCCAGAAACCATGTCACTAAGACACACACCACATGTGAAGCCCAATTCAATGGACACAGTTCATGTAATAAGTCTTGGTAACCTTCCACTGTCTGAATATGCTTATTGATTTCCATACACGGAATCTGTTGTATCATAAGTGATAAAGGTTGTGGCATGGTCGTCCGTTTTTATACCCTCTTTTTCGGAAGCAATAAGTGTACATTTTGCACAAAGCTGTACGTACTCCAGTGGCGAATCTAAATTGTCTAGTCACTAACATACACATTACACTTCCTTCAGAAGTTTCCTCGTGAACTAAGTTTACATCGTGTAAAAGATTTTGGTAATCCACTAACTCTTCCTTTGGTACTGGATGTAGTAAGTGTACCTCGTAGTTAAAATAAGCAACATCCCTTCTCGTCCAGGTCTGACCACTGGAATACGTTCATCTGAATCAGTCCTCTTATAGCATTCGGGTACCAATGGATCCAACAACGGTGACGTAACGGTTGCAATTGTTCTTTGTGTTTCACTTGTATTTTGACTAACTCTCGGCAAATGCGTTCTCTCAACTCCACAGGCAAACTGCGAACGTTCTCTTGTAAAGTATCTAATCTGTGTCGTCGAAAAATCGCTGGGTCTTGGCCAATAGACTCGTTTATATTTGTGACAGAAGTAGTGTCCTCTCTCTTCTTTTACTTTGAAAATGGGAATAGTTTGAAAATCGAGAAATGATTTTGAGTTTGCGTTTCACTTCTATCTTGACCAACTCTTGGTAAATGTGTTCTCTCAGCTCCACCGGCAAATACAAATGTTCTTTTGTAAAGTATCCATCATTATGTTGTCCCAATCTGATTTCTTAATCGACATGGTTAATCACAGCAAGGGCACGTTGTCCCACTAAAGGTAGGTAGTGACAATCTGGAGACCATAGAGCACGTTGTCCGTAAGCCGTATCTTTAAACTCCCACACGCGAAGTGTCAGACCGAAGCAATTGACTTAATCTCCTGTGCCCAAGTACAAAAATCCGGCTCTGGCTAATTGTTCGGGGGTAGGACCTGGCAGATATTTTGGTCATTTTTCTTGGAACGATTGGAATCGACTTTCAAAGTCGCAGTATTCAGGCGAACGCACAGGGAACGAATATTCGTTTGTAACAGATTCCTCTCAATGAGGGTAGGGTGAAAACCGCAGGGTTTGACTTAGGGCTGCATGACATCCGTAGGGTGGTAGCTGTATGGTTGTACGTGGAGGATGACATTGACAATGAAAACCAGCAAAGTAAAAAGGCTTTCGGTAACGAGTGGCATCGCTTTCGCATCCGTCAGGTTTGACACGCACATCATCACTTTCCACTTTGTAGTGGTAGTAGTGGTAGTAGCAGTCATAGCAAAGTTCCCATGATGCTTTACTGCTGCATTGCTGACGTCACAGTGTAGAGCATCGCTGCAATCGCAAGGAGTAGTAACAATGAACTTTTGATCTTGCCTATTGTCCTTTTTATATGTTTACCAATATCGTTGTGAAGTGGTTGGAAAGCTGCATCGCTGCAATCGCAAGGTACACGCCCTCCACTTCCGAATCCCCGAACTTTAATTGGACCTGTCTAAACTTATGTTGCGCTTCTTTGAAAGTATTCATCATTTTTGCTAGGTCGTAGTAGTAACAATGAACTATTGATCTTGCCTATTGTCCCTTTTTATATGCTGACCAATATCAATGTATCCGTACGGTAAGGTGAAGTGGTTGGGAAGCCGTACTCTCTTCTGGTACACGATTTGATAGACTTTTTTTAAAGGTCGACTGACAATTTGGTGTGTGGGTAAAAGTACAATCTTGTGCGGTTCAGTAGTGGTCACTTTAAAGTGTTCATCCTCTCCAGACTGCAAAGCATCTTTTAATATCACAAAGTTCACCACTTGACTGTTGCGATAATTGAGAGTCAATCTTTTCACGTTACACTCCGTGTGCACCTCACCTTGTTTGTCCCGGTATGCGTAGCCGTAATGTTTAGGACCGCCACTAGCGAAATTTAGAATCATGTCGTCGGGTTTCTTGTCTGTCGAGGCTCCGAAACTGTCCCCTTCGATTTTAGGGTAACAGTGACCCAGGCGATCAATGTTGATGCAACTGTCTGTGTCAAAATACAAGACGCGATCTCCTAACAGTTCTGAAACTTTGTACAATTATATGCGAGTATGAGCTGTCACGGAAGCCGCAATGATGACATTTCCAAATTCGTCGGCTTGTACAAAGTCCAGTATTTCTTCGTAATTCACTAAGATCAAGTCCTCACGAACGACGTCCACGTATTTCATGTATTTAGTTTTGTCGTGAATCATCTGGAAGTAGCGGGAAGGTTCGATCAAATACTCCGTTTTGGGTAAAGACGGTTGTTGTGCCATTTTACACCACATCAATTTAACATCACTTTGGCAGACGATAGCCAGCCTTTGTTTTTCTCAGTGTGATCTAAAGTGATGCCTTCCTGCTCCCAGTATTTCTCTTTGAATTCCTTTCGGTCTTCGGGAGTGTGGCAATAAGATGGATAGCCACTGGCTTCTTGTTTAAGTTTTAAAAAGGCATCCACGTAGTCTGAGAAAATACCTTTCTGAGTCTCGTCACCCATGTGGCATTTTTCTGTCTTGGGAAAGTGGTAAATTTCGTACACGTCTAACAGTTGGTATCACAGGTCCAGAGCTTTGAACAATTCCACGTTGACCCACGTTCCCGTAAAGGCGCGTTCTTCCTGGGTGTGCTGACAAGGATGGTCTTGGTTATACGTTTCAGCACAAGTACGACACAAGGGAAACATCAGTTTTCCTTGGCAATGGTGAGGTAAAACGAGATGGTACAAGTCCGTGGGAGACAAGACTTTTCAATTAATCAAGCCTTCGTCGAATGTTATTCAGCTCAATCTGTCCCGTCGGCAATTGTGGATGCCCTGCCGGAAAGCGACAATATTTGCACAGGTAAGGATACAGTGAACACACGTCCAAGTATTTGATTTCTTCTCCTTTCTTCTCGACCGCGTGGTACAGCATTCGTCTGTTCTCCGTACAAACTATCCCGCGGGTTCAGTGGGTCCATCAACTCAAAAAGTGATCGTACTCGTGTTCCCACATTTCCACCACTTGTTATCCTTGCTGTTCTAACTTCAAGCGACGCTGGTAAGTGGTCTCGTACAAGTCTTCCATGGTTCGTTGTAAAACCTGATTTTTAGTGTTACGTTCAGGGTAGCATAAGGGACATCCGTGAAATAAACAACCGTTAAACACGTACAAGATCTTGGGGTTTTCTAAGTCCCAACTATCTACCGAATACGTTCTGATGATCTTTTCGCCTCCTCCGTTGCGGGTATGCTGGATCCATTTGTCTTCCTTGTCGTACAAGTAATGTAGCCAGTGTAAGGCTTTGACTGAATATTGACATTTTACAAAATTTATCTTTCGAGGGATGATGACAGCCATGGTGCTTTTGAGCATGAATCGTTGGTGGTACACTAAGGAACACACTTAGGGAATGGTGCAAGCTTCTTTCAAAGGATCGACCCTCCGTGTTCCATGAATAATTCTCGAAATTTTCCACAGCAACGCTGTAAAATGTCCACGTAGGAACGATAATACTTTAACATTTCTTCCTGAAGGTCGAAGGGGTCCAAGTCGTGAGCCTGGTACCAAGCGGAGAAAACTTCTAGTTGTTTCGGTATGCATGTTGTCGGGGTCGTAATCGTGAGCCTTAGACAAATGGGTTAGAACGGCATGCTGATTGGCTTCGGTGTTGAAAAAGTGAGGAAAATAACCTTTAACCATTTCTGTCATTCCAAACGTTTTAGGCATTTGACTCAAAGGTATGGCCAAGTAACTCATTGAATCTTTAAACTGTACTTGTCCCACTTGCATGGAAATGATTTTGGCTCCGTTCAAAGTCACTTTAGGACGTTCGGTGTTTTGTTCCGTATAGTGTCTGAGAAGAAACTGTCCATTGTATCCGGAGAAATTGTGGGCCATCACCGTCGCATGGCGATGACAGTCTCCGTAACGTTCGATGTCCTCTTGGCTCCACGTCTCGTCAATGGGGTCTAAGATCCATCGGGCAAAATCAGCTAGCGTGTTCGGTGTCCGAAAGATTTTGTCACGTCCTCCAGAAATTTTGCTGCAGTGAGGACAATGACTAAAGATAGGCTCTTTGATGCAATGCTCGTACGCTCGATGAGCTACGCAGAAATTAGGAATGTGAATGCCATTTCCTTGCATGCATTCAAAATCGAAAAAGATGCAATTCCCTTTCTTCTGGTTATCATCATCTTCCTCTTATTGTTTGGAGTGGTATTTTTGAATGTAGCATTGGTTTTCTAAGTCCACGATTTGGTGACAAGGTGTGTCTTTGGATAGTCCCGCTTGCTGTAATAGGAGTTCTGCTTCATTTCGTTGTTTGGCTTGGTCCAATATTTGAATAGTTTTCCAGGCTCTTTTCCATTCTACCGTGTCGTTCTTGTCGGCATACGTTCGTCCCACCACGATGGCACGGACTAAACACATCTGGTCTTGAGATTTGTTAATTTGGACGAGACTCGTTTTGGTGCTGCGAAGGTCGTAAACCAATAACACTTTTTTGTGTCTGCTTCCCTTGGGGGAGAGAGATGTGGGTCATGAACTGTGTCACTTTTCCTTCGATGATGTGAAATTTGTCGTCGGATTGTTGCATTTATTGAATCTTGTCCATGACTTTGGAAGGTGTCATTTCTGCAAGGTTGTGAAACTCGATTCAAACGGGGGACTTTAAACTGTTGTGATGAATAGAAAGTCTCAAGAGATCGCCTTTTTTGGCTTCAGATTGTCGTTTCAGTGTGGTTAACACAGAATCACACACCTCGGTGATGAAGCCCTCTGCTTTCTCCAGTGGTACGTCGGACTTGAAATCATTAAATTTAACCGTGTAGGTGTAAGCCGTGGTTCTAAATTTTCTAGAGGAGCGCTTTTCCGTCTCTCGAATGTGGTAGTTATTTGTAGGGTCTACTGGGATGAACTTTGGATGGGTGTCGACTCTCTGGGTCTGGATTCTGGCTCACTCATGTCATCTTCAAAATCGCTAGCATGAATTTGAGCCAAGACTTCAGCTACTGTACGAGGTGATAAATCACGTTTCTTCATCTTACTTTCTTTTCCTTTCTTCACTAATTGATGCGATCGTTTCATCTTGACTACAAAAGGTCAAATGACTACATTTTCAACGCTATGCGTTCCTTTATATCAATGTCAGACCAATGCATATATAAAGGGTCAGTGTCTTATCTTTCTGTATTCATTACACTCTCAAATTGACCACAACGATGGAAGACACAGGACGAACTTCTAATCAGAGCTTTGCGTGGTATCATACGAACGTTTTTGCTAGATAAGCCGACGGACTACTCCCCCTCCTTTCTAGATAAAAGTCAAGATACTTGCTATATCTGTAAGAAGAAAGGGCATTGAACAACAGTGTCTAGACCGTCAAAAAAAACAGGTATCCGAAGAAACAAAAGTCAAGGCACCTGTTATCATTGTCAAAAACAAGGACTTTGGTGCTCGGAATGTCCTACAAAACAACTGTAGCAGGAGGAGGGGGAGGGATTCAGAACAGGAAGAAGAGGTATCCTCCCCTAAGGAAGAACGCCGACACGTCAAGAAAGACAAGAAAAGAAGACGAGACAAAACTGAGGAAGAAGAGGATGAAAAACCGGAGAAAGTGAAAAAATTTAAAAAAGCAGAGAGAGTGAACAAAAACGCAGAAGAAGTCTATGAACTTTTTAAAGTGTTGTGTTGTGTTGTGAATTGCATTGTAAAGATTTGTACCAGAATAGACCAGGCAGAAAACGTAAGTGTCTCTTGGTTTTGATTTTTATAATGATACGGATGTACACTCACGCACTCACTAACTCACACACACACGTACATGATAGGGTAAAAAGGGGTTTTGAGTTTTCATTGATTTTTGGCAATTTGACTAGTATCTCTTTTCGAGAGAAGTGTATGGCCCTGAAAAGGACTGTTTGGTGTTTTTTTTTAATTAAAAAAGTCAAATCTCAGGAACGGGATGTAATCTGCTGTAACCGCCTTAAGCCTTTGCCCCGGCGAAGACCTACTTGTGGACTGCCTCCAGTTAATTATAATGATTTGGTCGAAATCGCTAGGGGTGGTACCGCAGGCGTAGTCACAGGGCCGGATTGTTCGGCCCGGGAAGGTCTTTTTCTCGTGGGTCGTATTAAAGAAGTATAATACATTTGTTTGAGACTCCTTAACTCGGCTAAAAGGTCTAAGAGCACCATTACCGTTTGCCTTTCACTGTCCTCCTTCTCTCTTAGATCTTGTTTCTTCTCTGCTGCTGCTTCTTCCTGTCGTTTCCTTCTTGCTTTTACTTCTTGCTGTTGCTTTTGAAGGAGAAAAACTTGTTCCGCTTCTTTATGTTGTTGTAAAAATATCTCCAATTCTTCTTTCTGTCAATGTTTAAAATCATTGACGTGTGGTAAAGAAGGAGATGGTGGTGAAGGTGCTGGTCCAAGAACAAATTCTTGCGAAGAAAAGATACAATCCACAAAATCCCAATTAAAATCGACCTCTTCTGGAAATAAGGCTGTGTTGACTTTGGTAGCCTCTGCTATACCATCGCTTCTCGTCTCCACGGCCGGTGCTCCCCAATTAATCGTCTTTTTAGACTCCATCATGTTTGACAACTGTGTCCCATGGATTGACTGCGCACAGACGCTAGCGCATCTATAGAAGGAATGTGACCTCAAAGACTGCTCTCTTCGGATTGGAAGACTGTGACTGAATTTTTGTAATGCGTGTGAGGATTGGTGGAAGAACTCAATCCGTATCATTCCTCTCTATCCCTATAAATAACCGCAATTCACTGCATTCCCTTCACCGCTTTCGTCTCAAGATGTGGACCAACGTAGAATCGTTGACCCTCGTATCATCAATGGTGTTCAACCAGGACTATCCCATGTATGTGAAATCATCATGAATCATTGCTAGGATTACGGATACAAACATCTGGATAAGAATAAATTATGTGTAAAGGCAAAGTTCTTTGAAGCGAGTTCTCCTCTATGGACCAGAAGTGAGGAGAAGTTTGAGGAAAAGAAGAAGATCCGTGAGATGCCCTCTCTGTTAACGGAATGGTGTTAACAAAAAAAATCCAAAGGCCCTTTTCTGGGCCACTCATATGCCTGAAAAAGATTTTGCTTTCTTTGCCTATGCTATATGGCGTATGTATATATGTATTATATGTTGTATGTGTAAATTCGATTTAAATCTAAATCCCAGTTTTTATTCCCCATGTTGTACGTTGTATGTTGTATGTATAGTTTGTATAATGGACGTGAGGTCAGTCCAGTGCATGTTGTATGTTGTATAGGTTGTATAATGGACGCGAGGTCAGTCAGGTGCACACCTGTTAAGCTTTGACCACCAGTTGAGGTCAGTCTCTTGCAACATTGTTGCAATGTACCGTGACGTCAGACGCTATACACATTCCACTTTCCCTTGTCGCTCAACAGGCCCAATATACAAACTATATAGAGACTATGTTAAATTCCCATTGTCGATAATCTTACCCAGGGTGATTTTCAAACCTTTGTCGCTAATCTTACCCAGGGGGGTCTGTAATGTATTTTCTTATTGTCGCTAAAGTGTCCCACTGTACTACTCATGTCACGTATGCATAATTAAGCTAAACATATTTTGTACAATTTACACCCATGAAAACAATTTATAAAAATTAGTTAAAACCATGTACCAGGAGTTACAAGGGATATAGATATATATACAAGTATAATCAGTAAGGGGTATGACATATAAAAAAATATTCGAAATATAGCATATTAACAAATAATCAAGATTTACGGAACTAAACATTAAAACGACGCCAGACTGACTTAGATTTATAGCATAGTCAATTAAAGAACAATGCTAACAAGCGAGATCCTAACTCTTCAATTTCTAGATGGAATAATTAAATCTTTCATTGACTTTTGAAGCAACAATTGTAACAAAATATCGCGTGTTTTTAATAATGACAATAGCCAAAGTTATAATTGTGTCCTTATATAGCCGTGCATCTATGATATTCGCTTTAGTTCTCTGATTATACATCGCGTGAACAAATTACTTTTAAAAAAATGTTTTAGATACTTGTGTTCTTAACAATAATATACACATTCAGTAACTGCATATGTTTCTCCGTATTTGCACACAACACAAGATAACTGCATATGTTATGTTTAAAAATGTATTCACCGTGCAGTCTGAAACAGACAATTATTATCTTATCATATCGTTGTGTACCAAATCTCTGCAATATCCATCGGAGATATTAGCATTTCTTGAATGTTTCATGGTTTTCGTTTTCGGCTATGCCTTTACAATTTTCGGAAGCCATATATATCTTGTTGTCTTTCGAAAACAATGCATATCTTGTTGTATTATTTCTAAATAAGGTAACTAAATACAATATAGATTAAAGTGTAACTGTCTTAAATGTTGATGCTTACTGTACTTACATAAGACCACCAATAATGTTTGAATAATCTGAAATCTGCCATTTTTGCTGTTGGAAACAGTACACGTATAGTTGTCTGAATCACTCTTGCCCACATTATCTATCATCAAGGTCTGGTTGGTTTTAAGATAACCTGGAAACGACTCTCTCCTCCACTGGAAACTGCATGCAGGGTTACAATCTGCCGTACATAGTATCGTGATTGATCGGTGTTCTACCACCACGATGATCCCACTAGATGGGTTCAGCTGAATATTGTCTGGACCATCTGAGAAAAAGAAACAAAACACATCCCACAAATAGAACAAAAAGAAAGTATACGCTTTCTATATTAATGCATATATATTAGATATGAAGCATATCAGATGCATTTCTTAGATGCACAAGACGTTGCATTCAGTTTGAGATTTGTTTGTTTATAAAGCCCCCTGAGAACGTATTATATTATGTAAATCTGTATTACCTGCTTAATGTTTGGCTTTTATAGAGACTTTTTCATAATTGAAAGTGGTAAACAAAATGTTTATTAAAAGTATAGTTCACAACTTCAATTTGTTTTCGAACTTAGGATGTTCTGGAGGCGCTTTGATTACTATTGATGAATGTTTCCTACAGAAACGACCCAAATCTAGGAAATTCGAAAACAACCTATTGCGCCTTAAGTTAAGTGTGGTATTTGAATATATAGCTGTCTTGGTAAATAAAAGTCATTCCTGCTTTATGATCACTCTCTGGAATGATTTACAGCTGTGTGGAAACAAACTACGATGCTCACTGGGTCTTGGGACACCTTCGGTGTTGAGTCTGATATCAAGTCTGTTTCCAGGGCCACAATAATTATACACAGGAATATGTTTTTCCCCTGGATACTTAACCGGCGGAGTCCCTGGTAATTTTCCTAATTTTGCTTCAATATCACCTCCTCGTTTTTGTAATGCTTACCTTTTATCGCTGGGGATAATTTTTATTTTTTGTACCACATCGTTCACACTTTCCTATGAGCGCTGATCTGTTATTGCTTGTTGTGATAGTTGTTAGTGTACTTGTTGGGGTGCGCATTTCACTCAATATAGATCCATATTCTATTATCTTTTATATAATATGGAAGTCACTGACTTTTCCGCGACAAGAAAACGGGATCCGGTCAAGCACAAGGCTGCACTACCAAATTCTATCCGAATGATTATTACAGGTCCATCTGGATCTGGTATAGCACAACTGTTACTTAATTTTATAATGAAATGGATGACATTGGATAAGTTGTATTTGATAGCGCCCAGTGTTGATGATCAGCGTTGTTATGAAGTGCTAAAAGATTATAATGAAAACGCAGCGAATATAGCTGACAATGATGTCTCATCGAGTTTATTACCGATATTGATGAAGCGCCATATATAGATGATATTGATGGATTTATTAACAATTTAGTCGTGTATGATGATGTAATGTTCAATAAACAAGCAAACCCTGCTAGGATATTTACTCGAGGTTAGCATAATGCGATTTATATTACTCAGCGATATACACAAATTCCGAAAGTGATCAGAGAAAACTGTAATCTTTTAGCGGTATTCAATGGAGTTGATACACATACTTTTCGAAATATTCATCAGACTTTATGTGGTGGTGATATGGATTATAATCGTTTTAGAAATTTCTTTTCACATGTCCAATGTACCCCACACGGATCTGTAACGATAAATTTATACGACCTTGATCAAGATATCGTGTGGGTATTGATAAGATTTTTAATTAGTTGTAAATAATCGTCAATATCCTTTGTTCAATGAAGTGCGGTATACTATCATCATATAAATGACGGTTTGGGTCTAACCACCCGTTGATATAAGGGTAGATTGGTTCTGAATTTTATCTGCTGTAATAGTCATCATCATGTTCGAAAATAAGTTTATCAAAAACCGATAGATAAAAAATATAACTATGATCTTCATCGGAAAGAAGCCACCATAGACGCATTTTATATAATTACTAATTTATCTCTTATTAAAAATTTTATTGACGCAAAAATAAGTTTTCTCTTTTTTTTTTTTAATTGAAGGGCGACAGTTATTTTTTCACATCCGCGACAGCGAATGCATACTTCACGACTGGATTTTTTTACGATTTTGAAACCTTTGGTTTTGAAACCTTTTGGTTTTCCATCAGTGACAACCTCGGTGTGATACCTTTAGTATAGCAGCGGGGGGGGGGGGGGAGCGAACCGAGGATTTTTCATTAACAGCAGCAACTCAGGCGACAATTTGTTTTCATTTCGTAACAGCGCAAAGCTCTCTGAAACTATTTGACAACTGGATTTTTAAAACTATTGTCGAAAGGCTTAGCTTTGCTTAAAACTTCGTCGGTTCGCTTCCCCCCCCCCCCCCCTGATTCTATGGGAATATTCTAATTTTAATACTGAACGATGCATTCTGAACCTCTATGAAGAAACATCATTTAAAAGAATAATGACATTCTAACAATAGTCTTCATTTGCTTTCAAGCCTTCTAACATGGAACAGTTCATCTGTCATGCATTGTAATATATATATATATATATATATATATATATATATATATATATATATATATATATATATATATATATATATATATATATTGTTTTGAAGAAGTAATGAGAAAACATGTTTCCAATGTATTCCTTGATATATCTGTCTAGCTATCATACTAGTTTCAATGTTCAGAAAATAGATGGAGAAAATAATTTAAGTGGCTTACATAATTTGGTTTTAACAAGGACCGACACAGTTAACAATTAAACATGGGTAATTATATTTCTTTTATGTAAGGCACATCTGCAATCCTCTATGTTAAAGATATATTGATGTTTTAATTTAGATGTATAGACTATGCTGTCTTGAAATAAAGAATTCTTATTTAGATGGTGTTACATGTATTATAAATCCAATCATTAGACTGTGGTAAACTTGTTTTCATTGAATTATTTTTGGGCAAAAACCTTACATTTTCTGAAGCTGTTTAATCTTGTTGTCTGATCTCTCGGTATAATAAGTATTATCATAACCTAGTTCAACATAGCTGTAATTTGTTGTACTTACATATCACTACCAATTGTGTCTGAATATGTTGAGATCTACCAGTAATGCCGTTGGAAACAATGCATGTATAGTTGTCTGCATCACCCTTGCCAACACCGTCTATCATCAACATCTGGTTTTCTTCAAGGTATGCAGGAACTGAATCTCTCCTCCACCGGAAACTGCATGCAGGGTTACAGTCCGCTATACATCGAATAATGATCGCCCGGCCTTCAATCTCCATGATGATCTTACTAGAGGGACTAAGCTCAACATTGTCAGGACCATCTGAAAACGTACAATATAGTATTAACACACTCACAAACACAAACACACACTAAAATATAGATACGTTTATGTTTCTTATAACCATCATATATTTCTGCATTGAGGCACTTTTATCACGCATGAGGTATCCTCTGTAGATTTCGTGAGGAGCAAAGGAAGGTTCATTCATTTTCTGCACTTCTTATTTACCTAACAATTGGCTCAGCATTATTTGGGTACAAGTACAAACTTTCGCGTGTGTCGATTGGTTCGTTGAATTGTTTTATTTAGTTTTAAAACCTAAAACATCATATTTGTCTTTGGTGACGATAATTTAATAATTTCGTGCATTGTGACCAGTTAACACGTATGAATATATCAAGCATCCGCAGTATTCCACTCTTAACAATGTTTGCAATATGAGCACCAAGATATTTTAAGTATAAGGTCATACATTTTTTCATTTCCATTTCTGAACAACTAGACACCGTTAGAATCTGGGAGAAATAACATTTCAATGTGACCATTATTTCAACGTATGTAGTGTTACGACTCTATATTCAAAAACTAAAGTAACAGAAAAGAAGCAAAATCAACACGTTTTGTAAAACTCAACAAAAAATTTCATTATTAAAGTGATAAATGATAAGTGAGAAAGGAACTTACAGTATAATGATCTGAATCCAAATTGGTCTTTCTACAAGTCTCTGAAAGTCCTAAATGAATAAAATGTCCCATAAAATTTCAATACCGGAAATGTACTGGTCCTCCAAGAACCGTGAAGTTGTCAAGATGGCGTTGTCAAGGATTCTTTCGAATAATTAATAATAGTTCCAGAAAAATTGTATTGTCCAAATAATGAGCAATTTCTGTCACCACTAAACAGCCCAAAGAAATGCTTTTCCTCTCGAAAACTATCTTAGTACAGCATAAAATATGTCTGCAGACTTACAACAGGAACACAAAAGTTGTGAATGACTCCAGAAATCGAAATGAAACTGAATGCTTAATTTTCTCCTTACATACACGTTGAATTGTAAACTGTATTTTGCAATGGACCCCATATGAGAACATACACTATTGATTTACAATGTACCAGGTCACGAAGTACTATATTCACATGACCTCACGTAGCCTATGGGGAAGCCACATACTTCTCGAAATTTCCACATCCCATCTGTCACTGAGAAACTATGTCATAGGTGCCATTTTAAATCTTATTATTACGATTATTATTACTAATTGTCAACATGTATGTACACAACTATTTATAAATCCTACGTGATTTGTGTTTCCAACAGAGCCAAATTACAAACATAATATATAAAAAAATTATACGAATAAAATAACGACCATGAATTCAAATAACGAAAATTAATAAAATCATATGCTTAAAGTTACAGAAAATACTGGTCTACATAACAGTAGCAACAGCGCGATTAGCAAATTATGTACTTTTTCCAGAAGAAAAAATTAATATGGTGTTACTACTCTATGGTCTCAAACTAATAGCAAAAAACAACTAAACCAATAAGGTTTGTAAAATTCAACAAATCAAGCATGAACCTAGGAAATAAAAATAAAACATAACAAAATTAAAACACTGTCAATGAAATCTTTAATTGTCCCAATAGTTATATCACAATTTCGTTAGTGAAGAGAAATGCGAAGGAATTATTTTGGTGTTCCGAATGAATTCAAATTTTAAATGTGATGATGTGCAATATCATGGAATGTTGCGTTCTATTAATATTCTTGATGTATTACAGTCATATAATCCAGAATATCCTCGATAGAATTGACAATAATTTCCATTATAGTGATTACATCCTGAAGTCAAAGAGCACTTAGTAATGCAAATAAATAATTAAAGAAACAATTAAATACCCTCAATCGAATACTACTAAAACCGATCACACTAAAACTGATGTGAAGACATTGAATGTGCAATACTGTTTACATCAAATGCATGTACTGAGTGCCACTTGACGTATAACACAACAAAATTCCATTGACCCAGGTCTTTCCTAAAACATTAATGAAGATGCTACAAATATGGGGTACAAATGCATATTTTGAGGATTTCGTTCTCTCATTGTCTGCTAGGGCTAAATATTGAAGTACTTGTTTCAGATTTGATGCTTAAAAGGCTCATTATCAACATAACATAAAATAACATAACTTTACAGCTGACCAGTTTAGTAGCTATACTGAAGAACTCATTCTATGTAATCTGTGCAATATACCTTATATCCTGTTTATTTTTTCATATATCCTTAACACATTTTTCGTAAGATATAGATATTATTAGTGCGCACATTATCTTGTTAATTATGAAAGTCATTCAAGATATTGACGATGATGAATCCATTTACCAAGTTTAAACGACATTGGACGAGAAATCTATAATCTATACATAGAGAGGGAACAGCTCAACCCATCAGATACGAGGTTGTTTAATACGAGGTTATACGAGGTTATGCATTTAGCTGTCGGGGCAGGATCGCCATTATGTTTTGCTTAGTTCGATCCAACGAGTTGGGCGAGCTATATGTGTTTAAATTTTTTTAATTAATGTTCAGTTTCGCAAAACACGTTCAATGTTGTATTATACGTTGTTTTATTGTACTTGTAGTTTTATTCATCAAGAGTGTATGACTTGTGTTATTTGGTAGCGAGAGATGGTACGATTCGGATTATTAACAGGGATATGAACACATATGCAATAATCCTGTTGGCAGATTATCCTGTCGTTATTATAACTAATACTGAAGATGTATTATGTATGTATTAAAGTTTTAGTATATCATATTTCTATTTTTAAAGTGTGCATTCGTACGTCATAGTCGTACATAAGAAATATTTCAGGTGTGTTAATATTGATTCATTTGAAACGCTCAGATTTTTTAATCTGGATAATCAGAAAGCAGACCATTTGGAAAGCTGTGTTATTTTTCATCTTCAGATAACTAGGTATGAGTGTCTAAGTGTGGCTAACTGGGTGCGGACTGACTAGGTGTAGCCAGAGGCCGTTCCAATAGTGATGAAAGACCGCCAGGAAAGTGCCAACTTATATGTGCATGAAAAGCCTGGAGGGTTGAAGTGACCGAGCCGGAAAGCGGGTCACGAGCTTATGAAATGTCAAGTAAATATTGGACATATAAGAATGACATTATAGTGTTTGACTTTAAGAATTTCATTAGTGTTTGACTATAAGAAGAATGTCATAGTGCTTGACTATGAGAAATGTCATTATAGTGTTTGACTATATGAATTCCATTATAGTGTTTGAGCAGCAGGGAGGGTGGACCCACCATATGTTTAGGAAAAACTAAAGCTTCCTTGATATAAAACTTACGTAGAGATGTTATTATGTCAAATTAGGAGTTAAAAATCCCTCCTATGTGCTGCAATTTCATGTGTAAAAAAATCTCTCGATTTGTTTACGTACGGATACATTTCATGAGTTCGCGCCCTCTCTGCTGCTGTGAATTAACCAAATATTTTATCGATACGTACACGATATATTGATATAGGGTCAGGTCAATTTATTGTTATAAATCCGTGATAAGTAGTTTGTGCTTTTGACAAGAACTTTTTAAATTTGATTATGTCCATGTCTCCGCTACACCAAGTATGATGAATATTTTTTAAAGTATGTGTATCAGCTCCATTAAATACAGCTAAAATATTACAGTTATCTCTGATCACTTTCAGAATTTGCGTATATCGTTGGGTGACATAAATGATATCTGTAATTTTATGTCTGCCTCAAGAAAATATTCTAGCTAGATTTGATTGTCCATCATCACGTCATCGTACACTACTAAATTATTAATAAATCAGTATAACTCATCAACGGACGGCGCTTCATCATTATAGGTGATAAAAATACTAATATCGTCGCCGTCATTTAACAGTTTGGCATTTTCATTAAAGTCTTTAAGTACTTCGTAACATCTCTGATCATCTACAGATGGTGCTACCAAATATAATTTATCCCATTTGAGCCATCTCATTATCAAATTAGGTAGCAGCTGGGTTTCACCACTTCCAGATGGACCTATTATTATCATTCTGATATAATTCGGTAGCGCTGGATGATGTTTGACTGGTTCGTGTTTTCTTGTTGCTGAAAAATCAATTACATCCATATAATATGTATGTGAATTTATATTGTTTAAGCTGTAGACTTAAAATTCCAACAACTGATTTATCCACAGTCACAACGAAAAATAAAAAAATAGCATATGGTGGAAAATGTTCTGTATGTGGTAAAAAGAAATTTACGTTTTTACCAAGAACTCAACATAAGGATGGTGGTGATATTGCAACATTAATGTCAAGATTTCCAGGGACTCCATGGGCTAAATACCCAGGAGAAAAACATCTTCCTGGATATAATTATTGTGGTCCTAGAACTTGACTTGATATTCGATTTGACGACAAAAATAAACCAAGACTCAGTGAGTATCCAGTAAACGCAACTGACAAAGCATGTCACGTTCATGATTTAGCTTATAAAAGTAGAAATTTAGAATAACGACATCTCGCAGACGTGAAGTTGATTCATGGACTTAATTCCATCACTGATAAATCATTCAGAGAATAACTTGCTAGTTTCCTGGTAAAATCCGCGATGAAAGGTAAACTAGTATTTAGGTGCTTGTAATTAATAAAATAATGGAATTCATTTATTACTCCCCAAGAGGATATTGGAGAGGTAGAACAGCGATTAGTAAACTCGCCGAAGCAGCAAATGTCAAGCGTTCCGTCGCTGAAAAATGGTTATTACGACAAGCAATATGGCAAATTTATCTACCACCACCTAAACGAATCGAGTACTCACATTTTTATGTCAGCGTCCTTAATGAAGTTCATCAGGCTGACATATTATTTCTACCGCATGATACCATCAAAATAAAAAGACGTTAAACAACGTACAAATATGCGTTAACTGTCTTTGACATTGCGAGTAAATATAAAAAAGCAGAGCCGCTATCAACAAGGACAGCAACGGAAGTAGCTTCTTCGTTCAAACGAATTTATCAACAAGGTGGTCTAAGATAGCCACAGCTGCTACCGGTTGATCCCGGCAAGGAATTTCAAGGTGCAGTATCATAGTTGATGAAGCAACATAACGTTACCATCAGACGAGGGCATACTGCAAATCATCGTGATCAGGCAATTGTTGAACGATTTAATTGAACACTCGCTAAACGGTTATTCGGATATCAATACGCGAAGTAATTGATTCAGGACAAAAAATCTCGCGAATAGGTTGCAAGACTACCAAGTGTGATAGCTGCGCTAAATAATGAAATAACTCGAACAACTTCATTGAAACCTATTGATGCAATCACAAAAGCTTGCATACGAATACAACGACGTGATGTTTCAAAACTAAAAGTGTTTAGTAATGTCACTGTAAAATATTTATTTGAGCCTGGTGAACTTGAGGGTGATAAAAAAGAGCAACTGATCCTATTTGGAGTGTCGCCACACACACTATTTCCAGCGTTGTAAGATCCACGGGTAGACCTGCAATATACAGATTAGATTCAACTGCTCCTCAAAGCGGATTTGTACGTGAACAGTTACAAGTAATTTCCAAGGATACACAATTACCACCTCGTTCACTTAACTAGCACCTCTGCGTCGAGTAAACTCAAGACAGATCAACATTGTATTTTCACGAGTATGACCAACATTACTATTAATTCTATCTACGGTAAATTGTCTTGGATTATTATTCGAATACTGCCACAACATTACACAATTACAGCTCGCACAATGATTATTCTGTTGTTGTTTTAATGTCATAATAAATTGCGCGTCAAGATCAAATTCTCGATTATTTTTTTTGTCACATTGTTTATAACTAACTAATTATTTTACTATATCGTTGTCAATAACATCATCAACAATTTCTGACGTGTCCAGTACGATTCTCCGTAGGTGAGATATTCTTCTAACTCCAGACACTGCAAGATAAACTAAGTTCGACCATTCGATACGATCATCTACTATCCAAGCAACTGTATCTGAAATAGTTAACCCTTGTGATGAATGAATTGTCATTGCGTATCCTAGCGTCCATGGAGTTTTGTCTGTAGTTAACACATCTTCAACAACACTGACATTAACCAAAACAATATCATTTAGCACGAGATTCTGTTTAGTTAAAGATCCCGGTATATCAACTTCAATATTTTGTCGTCGCGTATCTACTGGTCGATAACATAATGGTACAAGTAGATTTGGAAACTTTTATCGGTGTAAGTGAAATAGTTGTTGTTGTAAGTTATCACGAACTATCTTTCTAATTGCAACTTTCAAATCATTTGGTTTCCACTATTCCCAAAAATTCTTGTAATAATCCACGAAATTCTTTAGCCATCCATGAGGAGACCCTCAACAAAAGGCGGTGGTTGAGCATAATCGCCACATATGACCACATCTGTATTCTTCAATAACAACCAATCGAGAAATGTTTTTAATACATCCAACAATACTGTGAATATTTCATCCCAAACGATAATACTTGCAATGTATTTCTCTCCCTTTCGTTCAGGAGTTCATTTATCTCCTTTGCATCGAAATAAAGAATGATAAGTACACGACGCTACACCTCGTTGTTTCATATCACTCGGAAAAATGCCATAAATCACTGATGTCACAGGGTACGATCGCGTATAATATGGCCTATCAATACCAGTCAAGATTCCTGGTCTGGCTTTTCGATTTAACGTAACCATTTCTAGTGCGTGAACATGCACAGGGTTACGTTTGTCACGGATAATACAAGTGTTGGTATCATCTGCTATTTTATTCTAGAAAAGTATCTTCGAGAGTCGAGATAATTAATAATGCTCGCTGCTCGATCATCGTTCATTGTAGCATCAATGCTAACTTAGTCGATTCTAAATGTTGACCACACATAAGCTGCACCATCGCGCCGAAACTCTTCCTTGGCTTCACAGATATGTTTGATTAAAGTCCGATTCGGAATAAGTGTTATCATGCTTGCTAATTTTAACTTGACCTTGGCTTTACGAATATATTTGATTAAAGTCCGATCTGATTTTAACTTGCCCTGCTGAAGCATTCTGTCAAGATCGAATCTTAAAGTTTTCCAAGTCTCGATTGCAGATAATTTCGTAAACTCATCCATATTATACTTAAGGCAAATATGTATTTAAATTAAAAATACGGTATATAATAATGATTCAAACAAAACATCAATGCAGGTGGCTAAATATAGGATTTGCGACTCCCTGTAACAAAGCGTGCGTAAATAAATTCTGCGGACTTCACTTGCAGCGCGATCGTCACGGAAGTTTAGGGCCTAAACCGTGTTTACAATGCGCTGTTGGAGTACGAGGAGAAACACATTTATGTGTACAATGCGGTGGTAAACGATACCGAGAATTGAAGCAATATTATGATACAAAATCCAACGACAGTGATAAAATCATAAAAAGCGGACAAGATTATGTAGCAAGATTTTCAAAGTAATAATTTAGACCAAAAAAATCATTTAAACAAATAATATTATTATATAATAGAGCAAAATGAGTTTGTCAGAAATCCAATTAATTAAAATTATGAAGCAAATCGTAATGGTATAGTTAGTAACTGTCAATTACAAAAACCAGTTGGATTTGTCACTAATACTGGTTATCTCATGTTCTCTGATGGAAAGAAAAAGTATCTCTGTAATTGATTTGTGTTCGAATGTTTCTTTGGGGTGATCAAAGACGGTTTTGTCATCAATCACATTAGCGGAGACACGCTCGATAATTCTTTAGATAATTTTGAATCTATCACACAACGCAAGAATTGTTTACAAGGCAATACTGGAAGATGCAAGACGACTGCTAGGAGTGTAGTCAAATCTGTTAATGTTGAGACCGGTGAAGAAATAATATATCAGTCAATGAAAGCGGCTGCAAATTATTTCGATATCTGCATGCCTTCAGTACAAAAGGTCGCTGATAAATTACGTAAATCATCATATTCAAAAACATACGAACAAAAGATATAATTTTCTTATGTCCCAATGACATTTGATGGAAATAACTCCTCCGCGAATGATTGTACAATTTACAAGTAAATTCTTACTTCGGTGATGAAAAGTGGTTCTGTAATATCCATCGCTATACTATTGAATTGTTAATGTTTTCAAAAAAGGGAGATAATTCTGAAATACACAATTTCGTAGATTTTAGTTAATTTTTGTCGCAGTAATTAATAAATTGACCATTTACGTTGTAATTAATATCCATCTGTACAATAAGATAGATATATAAAGTTTCTAACTTACAAAACGAGCCGTTACATCTTATGAGGACGGAAATACACTGTTTTTCGGGAAAAAGCCACGCAATTGTTTTAGCATATGTAACTATAATGTACGCTCCGTTACATACTGATTTTCTTGTATATTTTTTCAACTTGACAGAAATGGAAAATCAACGAAATGGTTTATTCATGAAGTCTGTATATAATAACTTTCAAAACATATATTTATAAGATAATAACAATGGTGCATTGCTAACGCGTTTGATTTTCATACAGGAGACCAGAGGTCGAATCCCTGTGGCTTACATTTGTCGATGGGTGCGTAATAGCGAGTTTTCCTATATAATTGAGGTGGGGCGGACCCCGCTACGTTCAACATGTGTCAAACGCTCATAAACTCACCCCGTGGGTGGGTACTGGTTTTTATACTTACTCCATGGGTTGATTTTATGGGGGAGGTGTGCAAAAACGTAGAGAGAGGACCCGTATGTTATGCCGTCCTTACTGTAAATAGCGTAAATATGTAAATAATATATATATATATATATATATATATATATATATATATATATATATATATATATATATATATATATATATATATATTTATATATATATATATTGTGCCGTCCGTAATTAAGATTGTGTTTTGTGCCGAACATAATTAAGATTGTATGTTGTGCTCACCTTACGGACTCGTTAAGATGCAGCAGCACCTCAGGAGTCAGTATAAATATGTCTCTTTAGCCGGCTTTGATGTCATACATGGTACCCTAGAGGTTTTTGGGAGATTGTGCCGTCCTTATATAAGTTAATTAAGTTGATGGTGTTCTTTGAATATATGTATCTTCTGGACTCGCTGAGATGCGGTGGCACCCCAGGAGTTCACATAAGATTGTGCCGTCCTTATATAAGTCAATTAATTTGATGTTGCTCTGTGAAGATATGGATCTTCTGGACTCGCTAAGATGCGGTTTCAACCTAAGGGTTCACATAAGCTTGTGCCGTCCTCAAAAGAACAACATAAATATATCCGACGACATTGATCCTGAAAAAATTATTTCCGATTTTGAAACATTGAAAGAATGTGAGCACGAAGGAAGATACATGTTGCCATTAAAGAACCGAAGCAGCAGGGTGGATGGGGGAGAATCCGACAAACTTTTTAGACGTCGGCGAGGCTTCCTTCTCGTTAATATTTAATAGAAGGGTCTTTTTGACAAACCAAGGTTTCCTAGTAAATATATAATAGAAGGGTCTATTTGGTTCCTTGTAAGGGTCTATTTGGCAAAAAAAAAAAGACGCCATTGTCGTTGTCCCCCCCCCCTCTCCTGCTATGGGTTAACAATTCTTTTACGATGAAAGTTCTTTAGGATTTCATAAACAGACTAATTTGTAGAACGTCACCTCGTAAATCAATTAAGATTATTAGACTGGTCATGAGTCTGAAATTAATTCTCTTTAGCGAATTATTATGACATCGCATATAGACTGGATTAGTTTGATCCTCAATAATTAGAAATCCTGGAGGAGCTGTTGGTGCAAATGAATATAGAATATATCCCTGCTGAGCTTGATTTGATCGCTCGAGATTTATTTGATAGCTTCCTTCGATAACATTACATACTAAATTTAATGCAATCACCGAGGATATATTCACATTTTGAGGAGCAATATGCCTACCACCGCCGTCTGGGTCATTATTATATTTGAGGATAGTTGGACCCTTGTATTGCTGTCTCCATGCTATAACTGCTACAGTAAATTTTTCATTGATAAAAAATCATTAACATATTTTTTTGTTCGTTTGCGTTATACCCAGGATACTTGAAATTCGGTAGATCATCTTCTGTTATATTGTATGCAGTTAGAAATGTTCGTTTAGAGTGATGAAAATCGTCGTGATCAATTATTACTTGAATTAATCGTTGGTTGATATATTCCATATCGGATGTAAGTTGATTTAATATTTCAATTCGTTTACTGATTTCGTTCCGATCATACTCATTGGAAACCCGTTGTAGTTGTTGACTGTGTTTTTGATTGATTTCTATAAAGTATTCGATGAGGTCTTTATGTGATATATTTTTGTATGTAGTTACTTCTGGAGTCAATCTTAATATTCCAAACGGCGGAATCTCTGGTGGATAGAAATATAAAATGACTCCCCGGCAATGATGACTTTTTTATATCACTGAGAGTTTCTCGATATGATGTGGTAATTTCGTGGTATATCATTGTTTATCCGTGACATAATCAGATTTTTTAGGTGGAGGTGGTGTTTCAGGCCATCCTAGTATGGTTTTTACAGAACTCTGATAGATATCTACAACATAACTAGGTGAGTTTATCTCAATCGCGGATGATAGTGCTGGTTCATGAACCGTTATAGCGATTTTCGATTCTGTTCCAGTAATGGATTGTGTTCTACGCTGAAATTCAGCTTTGATTTGTTCAATTAGGTATGAACCAGATGGCAGCGAAACAACGTTCCAGTCTGGAGTCCCGTCTTCGCGATTCTTATTAGCAAATACTAAGCTGTTATTCGGTTCTTGACCGCCAAATGCTACCGACCTAATATTAGGCCAACTGTGATACACTCGTAGTTTTGCTAGCGCTATCTCCTTCACGGTAATCGGAATAGGGAAATTCACACTGAATTCAGGATTGGTTGATGTTATTGAGATCATGCTGGTTTGCACTGGGTTTGTGTTCTCCACTATTCGTTGAAGTAATTCCTGCGGTGTTGTCATTGTTATTATATTCATGTTGTATTTCTAATTTTCACATCGCGGAATCATAAATACTTACCATCGCTGAGAACTCACTATCTGATATAAATGTATCATCGAGCGATGACGATATCAACGAGGACAATTGCGAGTACGCGGTTGATACAACGTGAAATTTAATTATGTAGTCTTGCAGTTTGCGTTGGCTGCATGATGATATTTTTTTTGTTATTATCGAAATTATTCCCGCGATTGTTGTTGCCGCTGATATACAAATTGGAACAGCTATCGGAGCAATCTTTGTCACCGAGGAAAGTATTATACCAGCTCCGGTGATTACACCACTCACCGAGTACACGGTAACATCAACTGCGGTGACTCTTCGTTGGTATTTTTTTTGTTTTTTTGTTTGATATTCCTCAGTGATAGTTTTGAGTTTAGTCTGAAACTCTCTGGCCTGATCATAGCGATATTGAGATACCGAAGGTACCGTTGATGAAGAAATTTTATTTCCAAATCAGTTTACGATTTCAATTTAGTTGTTTACTCAAACCCGAAACGAATTCCACATACCATGCTACTGAAACCCTAACCAAATTTTTATCAGTGGATGCTATCGTGAATTGTTCGGGTGTATCCTTGTCGATGATCGTTGATATTGTATTATTGATCCCAGATGAACTCGACGATGATATATTAAATAGAGTCAGTGTTACTAGTGTTAATCGATAAATACGTTTGACGGTTGCAGTGATATGTAGTATATTGTTTGTGGGTGTCCACGCAAATGATCCGTATTGGATCGTGTATACTACGTTGTTGGTTTTTTCATGAGGAATTTTTGTTTTTTCAATGATTGTTATCATCCTCGGAAAATCATCTTTGATTGCTTCGATAAATTTTTTCGTCTCATCGATGGATTTTTTAATATCAGGAAGTTTTATGTCGAGTTTATTCAGCGTGGTTGTAAAAAATTTCTCGATGAGGTTTTAACGAAATGATGAAAACTTTTCAACGTTGTCTTCATATTTGGCTTGGAGTGTTGCTAGTTCCAAAATAGAATTTTTTATCTCTGTGAGTTTCGTTGATTTTACCGCTGGTTCGCCGATGAAAGCCATAATTGATTTTAATTCGTCATTGAAATTCTTTATATTGTCCATAGAGTTTTGTATTAATGATAAATTAGGTAATGTTGTCGCTGGATCACCCAAAAAATTTTGTATGAATATTAAATCATCGTTGAGAATTTTTAATTTATCTGTAATCGTCGAAACGAGTACGCCGGGTTTTAGTTTACCTTGATCGGAAAAAAACGCAACGGTGTTCTCGGTTGCGACTCATTGTTTAACTAAAATATCAAACAGGGAAAAATTACTAGTTTTCAATTTACCCTGACGATCTTGAAATACAACTATTTCATTGGGATCAACACTTGCTTAGTTCAACGTCTCAGCTATTTCATCTTTGATTATTTTTTTTATATCACCGGTTGCAGTGCCATCGTGTTCGGGCTTCTTCAGCGCTGATAAAGATCTCCCCCAAATGTCAATCATGTTATTCTATATAATTCCTTTCTAAATCTTTGATTTTAAATTGGACATTGGAGTCAAAGACTCTCCAACCATCGGTTTGGAAATAGAAGATTTCTGGATTAATAAACCGTTCCTGGTAGTCTTAGACTCTTTCCGCTGTACCATTAATATGGGGTTCCTGGTAGTCTTAGACCCTTTCCGTTGTACCATGAATACGGAGTTCCTGGCAGTCTTAGACCCTTTCCCCTCTTTTTTTATATCCCTTCCCAGTTGCTTTATTTAGTGCCATTCCTGCCGCGGTACCAACGGCTCCTAACGCCGCCGCTTTAGCCACCGCTGGGGCCGCTGCCGAAATCAAAGCCGGAATCGCAGCTAACAGCGGGAATACACCACCTGATTTTATCATGATTTTAATCGTGGCTGCAGAGAGAGTGATCCTAACGCCTTTTTTATCTTTGAACGCATCATTGAAGTGTTTTACTTGACGAGTTATCAGCTACAATTTATTCGCCCCGCCAGTCATCTGATTGGGTTTCAGTGTTATTGTGGTTCCACATTTTTTAGCTGATTCCGATTGCAATTTCTTGAGTTGACCGGGGGTTAACGCAACACTAATATAACTGTATTTCTTTATACAATAACAGATTGATCTAATTGTTACATGTTTGCCACTGGTGCATCTATCACTCTCATTCGTTAACCAACACCTTCGAGTAGCATTGATGTATCGATGAGAATAACAGCAACCGCTCTATAATTAGCTATAGCACCACGAAGCACATTAGCTCTAAAATGTATATCAACGACGGATTGTCTTGTTAAATCAAGATGTTCCAACGAAAAATAATAGATCGGATATAAATTCTTAAAATCCAATTATGATATTTGCAGACCAGTAACGACATTACGATCGCGTGCCATATATGCCAACAACCGATGATACACGAGTGCAATATGATTTTGACCGTAATTAAGTTGTACATGTTCGGATGGTTCCTGCTGGCCGTTTATTTCTCAGTGAGACGTCTTTAATACCTAATTGATCAAGTATCATATGGCTGAAGAGTTGATTGCCAACTCGTTCGTTATCCTGTAACGCAATAAATATATGACGTGGCGCAGCAACACCTTGTTTTGATGCTGGGTTCCACGTAAATAACCTATTAATATTTGATTGTTTAACATCTGTACTTACCGTTAGCCAACTTAGTAATGATTTTCCTCCTTGGTCCATCAATGATAGTAATCGTTCTTCTGCGGTGATTGATGGAGTCATTACAGGCATCCATAATGATAGTTTTGTTAAAATGACTTTACCAGCATCAGCATCTGGATTTGCAGCATCTGCTGAAATCCTCCAAATTGCGTCATTGTCAGTACCTTTTCGCACGAGTGCTACTGTATGCTTTGCTCCATAGATAACTTCTGGAACATTTCTGCAGAATCCAAATATATGATGTAGTGGAATCGCGCATGAAAATGATTTACGCCGCCCCCCCAACTTTGACATACGTGTCGCAGCTCCTAGATTGAAATTAGTGCCAGTGTTTATAATCATATCCTCGATAGCAGCAGCAGCAGGAGAAGGGCCAGTACGATCATTTGGTCGTCTTACAATAAATTGATTTCCTCCAGCGGTATTCTTACCATCATTTGCAAACATCATAGAAGGACCAGCTGATCTTGTATAATCATCGGAGTATCTTGCTAGCCCTATTATTGTTGTGGCTACATCAACATCACGTTCTATCGACTCAATTTCTTTTACATCGATGAGATATCTTGCACTATCGAATAACGCCATGATACCATTATTGACAAACCCGACTTGAGTACCAACTGGATACGGTGCTGGTACAGCAGGAGTATCAGCAGCTGTTACAAGTTCTCCTTCTACTTCGATAAGCGCTTCACAAGGCAAAAAGTATTTACTGGTATCATGAACTTGAAGTTCAATTCTTGATCGATTGTTTGGTTCTATTGCATGATAGGCATAGTATTGATAATCACGTACGGAATCATCCTTACGTACTGGGGCGTCCAAATCAAACGTTGGATCAGGTGACCGTTTGAACATTTTATTAAATATGCATTGATCTAAATCATCGTCGTCGACCACGTCGTCGTGGTTTTTTTAAGCCACTTCCCGCTATCATATTTGCGATGTTGCATTGGTCGTTGGTGTATGACGGAGTCATCAAAGACGCTAGTTTTGATCCACTGCGTTATTTATTATTTTACTAACACTCGCAGGCATCTCCGCTGTAGATGGCAGTGGTCCCAATTGTGGCTTCCTTCGCCGTCGAACTAGCGCTGTTAGTTTATCCCGAGCGGTTGAAAACGCTTTTCCGGCAGCATTTCCTACAGCACTAATACCCTTATCACGAATAACATCAATGGCTTTCGTCGATAACTGTTTTGCTAGCGGCGCTACTTTTGGAGTCATTCTTGCAAATAACCCTGCAATGGTATCACCGAGACCATCACCATAGTACGCTTTATAAACTGGAAATCGTGAGTTTACTACATAGACGCTGTTTGGTTTATCATGTAGTGTATGATCATCTTATTTAAATGATATTTATCTAATGCGATGACTTAGTTGCTGTGGTAACCATCCGTAGGATTTTCCACTAACTCGTCAATGAAATCTCGATGTGTTTTGATATCCATGATGCCACCCTGAAATAACTGCATGCAGATATCAGCTGCTTCATTAATTATTTCCGGTGAGTTATTTACAGCTCGTTTCCCTCCGATGAGAACTTCTAATCGTGATATATCACTGAGAATATTACCAGGATATTGAATAAGACCACTACCTGAAATTCCAGTCCCAGAATATCCATTTCCTTTTGATTTTTTAGTAATACCAGTCGCACGTTTTTCAGAATCAGCTTCTGCCATTATTCGTATTTCATCCGGGTTTGGGTCGTCTACTGTATAACCCAGTGGTGGTTGTCTACCTTTTACCAGGGCTTGAAATGCAGGAAAACCAGGATGTTTCTTTTGTGTGATTCTAGTTCCACCATGTTTTGCTAAATATACTTTTGTTTCCTAAGTGTCACTGTCTTTTATAAACCGGTCAAAATCATCAAGCATATAATTTTTTCTTGTTTTAAATTTAGTTTTGGCAAATTCAGCTAATTCATTATCGTTAGAGATATTTCTAATTTCAGTTAACGCATCATTCGTGAATATCGTTTCAGGTGGATATTCTTTTCTTGCAACAGCGCCTTGTTGTTCTTCTTGTTGAAATTCAGGTGGTGGTGGGATAATAGGAATATCACCTGGTAGTTCAATTTCTTCTTCAATAAGTGGTGCTTGGAGTTCAGGCGGTGGGGATCTAATATCAATATCGCCTAATCGTTCTATTTCTTCCTGAAGTTGTCGTTCTTGTTGTTCTCGTTGTCTTACAGCAGTTATTATACCACCAGAAAGTGTTCTTAAAGATTTTTTTGTTTGTGGATCTTCGTGCTATTTTTTCAAGTTCACCAATAAAAGGTTTTTCTTTTCTTTGTTCCCCCTTCTCGGGGTCATGCCCCCATATAGCACGCTCTACCCCCTTCGTTGCTGTGGTCATTGGTTTAAACAACTCTTCAGATCACGCAGAAAAATCTGTTTGTAAACTAAGTCCAGCTTGTAGTTTATTTCTGACAGAGTCGCGGATTGTTAAGAATTTCTTAATTGAAGACAATCTCTCTCTCGCTAGTCGTGAAGTTAATACTTCGTTGACCATTATTGAAATAGTAAAACAATTTCCAATTAATTTACAATGTAGTGATTTATGATTTCTACGTTTTAACTCGACTCAGACAGACAAGCAAAAAAAAAAAAACACTAAAATATTTTTCAGTTAATTTACTTCCTTGTTCATTGATCAATTATATACCTTGCAACAGTGCGAGAATTTTACTAACGCGCTATACTGTCAAATCGTTAGTTGTATCCAGTGGAATTTTTCATTTTCTTGAATTAACGCCCGTATATTTCTAATCATCAAATTAACCTCCTTTTTCAATTCATAATCCCGGCCCAGTTCTTTTCTTATTCCTTCCACAATAGTAAATAACGGGACAAACACATTTACATCACTACAAAATGCAAGAGAGTCCCGAATAGAATTCTGGATTTTTTTATCAGCGCATATTTCTTTTGGCAGCATATATTTGTTAGTAATAATACCGTATTCTATATCTTGAAAGTCAGACATAATTTGGTCAAGATTTAAATTGTCAGATAATTTAATCTCTTGTATTTTCAATTTTGAAATCTCGGATATAATCCTATTCATATTTTCATTATTCAAATATGATAATACATATTTCTAATACAAAAAACAAAACAAAATTGAAGGTCAATTTTGACCCGTTTTTTAGACAGCACAATGCCATTACTATGGTTTTGGGTAGTTTTTAGGCATACATGTTAAGGACAGCACAATGCCATTACTACGGTTTTGGGTAGTTTCTAGGTATACATGTTAAGGACAGCACAATGCCATTACTACGGTTTTGGGTAGTTTCTAGGCATACATGTTAAGGACAGCACAATGACATTACCACGGTTTTGGGTAATTTCTAGGCATACATAAAGGATGCATATATACAATGAATGATGTCAATGAATGATTATACATTTCCATTCGAGTCTTTTGGTAATTGTATAGGGACAGCACATTTATCACGAAGCATATTCCCCTGAGAGTGAATCTAACTCGTCAAAAAACGGGTTAGAATCACAAGAGGATATGTTTAGTGAATGGACAGCACAAACAATAGATTATATATCACGAAGCATATTCCCCTTAGAGTGAATCTAACTCGTCAAATAACGGGTTAGAATCACAAGAGGGTATGATTAGTGAATGGACAGCACAATGCCATTACTACGGTTTTGGGTAGTTTCTAGGCATACATAAAGGATGGATATATACAATGAATGAATGGATGGATATATACAATGAATTGGATGGATATATACAATGAATGAATGGATGGATATATACAATGAATGAATGATAAGGGACAGCACAAGGACAATACGACATATAACAATGAATGAATGGATGGATATGTACAATGATAATGAATGATGACACTCCTACATTCAAATTGCAAACCATATATACTCCCCTCCCCCCACAAAGTCACCATGGGTTGAATGAAAAATCATTCGCACCACGGCTCGGTGTGGTTGGTATATATGGTTTGCAATTTGAATTTCGGAGGTACCCCCCCCCAATTAAAACCATCTGTCGGCCACCGTTAGCAATAATGCCTGTTACGGGTTTCAAACCATGGCCGTCAGTAAGGCACCGCGACACGTTACCGATTGAGCTAATGGTTCTTATTACAGGTATATGTTTTTGAATATAATATATAGGTAAGCTAATAAAATCAATAACGAACAGGTGTGATGTATGTCGTCAACGGATCGATCACAAAGCCACGAAGGAATCCATATGCCTTTGTGTATGAAACAAAACCGAATACTTGAAGAAAAAAAATACAATTATTTGTAAAAAGCTACATATTTTATTCGTGGGGTTTTCATACAAAATATATTATATTTCTACTGAGAAATAATCGGAAAACCCCATTGACATCTATAACTCTTTCATAAGCACACGAAATATCTCCCTTGGTGTTATATAAAACATGATTAGACATACGAAAATTGAATCTTTTGTCCATTCTTTTTTTAAAAAGCTGATCGATAAATTCCCTCTGCTACTTTTCGTACTGAGGGCATACAAATATCAAAATATCTAACCGCTTCATTCATTTATTGGAATATTATTTCTTCCTTAGTTACTGTATTAAAAGATTTTACGGGTCTTTTTCCAATTGATTTACAAGTACCAGTTTTCCCGTATGTAGTATTCTCACTCTGTGTAACAATTCGTAAATTATCCAATTTGTTATTCCAAGGATTGGAATCAATGTGATCAACTACAAAACCATCTATGATCAATCCATTAAACACCTCGAAGACGAAACGATGGCAGTAATAATTCTTCTCTCCAGCGCAAAACATCAAATACCCAATATTATTCACAACACCGACTGGCTTTTTCAATCTACGGTGTCTGACAATACCATCACTCGATGCCTCATAGTTTGGAATCACAGGGTGTGGTCGGAATTCTTGGTTCATTTATATACTATACTATTGTTTGTCTAATTAATTATTTGGTATAATGATAACATCACTTGAGAATCTTTCAATGTAGTCTTGGGGTGTTCTTGTGATTTTGACACTGTGAGAGTCAGAGTCATTGATGGAGTTCTTAATTCGTTTATCATAGTAGCGCTTCAACTCTCTGTATCTCTTACCACCACAACCGAGACACAATTGTGATATTCTTCTCACCCCTACCCCACATCGTATGCAGGTAAAGGCCCATAACTCCCGTTATTAACGCTTTGCATATGATACCCACAGAACTCCTTTCTGCATGATTTGTTACACGGGGTTACTGATCCAATCATAAGCCATTTGCAATGATTCATTATATAATATATTCTCTATTAAATACTTGTTTTAATTATAATATGAAGAAGTTCGATAGATTATCGAAAATTACACCTTCGAAAAATACTAAATTCAATCTCGATAGAGTCTCTGATAAACAAAGGAATCTAATAGGTGATATAACCATGATAGGTAAAATTCGTGATTGTTTTAATGAATTCAAGCGTGATGGAGCATCTCACTGTTGGTTGACATTTCGAATCGATGGTGAACTTGATGCTACCATGAACGATCAAAACGCAGCAGTGATAATTTTAAATCTTACGCGGAAAAGGTATTTTTTAGAATAAAATTCATTATCCGTTCAGACACGGGCGATTGGATTATCAGGGATAAATTTGAACCCATCTTGAAGGATAAAAAAACCGTCGTTGTGAGTCAAGATTCAAAACCAGGAATTCTAACTGGAATTGACAAACCGTATTACGAGAGATCTGATCCCGTAACAGCAGTTGTTTATGGGATATATCCGTTAAATGATAAACCGAGTATTGAAAAACTAAAACCCATGAAACTATCAAAAATAAATTGTGTGGCAGAACGAATAATAGAATACTTCATAAATGCGCTGCGTGGAAACAAATTGACTGATCTAAGACGTAAAAAAATAAACGAGTTGGAGTTAACAGTGAAACAGCGAGGGGGCAACAATTCAAGATATAACTAAATTAGAAACATCATTAAGATTCCCAATATCGGTAATGACAATAACCGGTGAAGTATTATACGAATCAAAATATAAATCAAATGGAGCTCCAATCAAAATTATTGATCATAACGAGCATGCATGGACATCTGCAGTAACAATATTTCCGCGGGATAGAACCATAAATTATATACCCGCGGCATTTTCCGGAGAAGAGAAACTATTTGATTTTATTCACCAGTTGAGTGAAAACGATCTCTTGTCACTGTGGTCAATTTGTAAGACCCAATGGAGAATTATACCACACTGAAGCCCTCCATGAGGCGATGAAAAAAAACTAGCTAGTAGTTTCTCGAAGAGTTTCGACGACGAACAATTACTAACAAACTGTTTTACAATTCAGTCGGTTGCAGCTCATTTTGCGAGAAAGTAAAACACATGGAAACCAACGCGAGGTGAGTTTCTCACAGACATCAAACCAAGTTGTATAGAATTTAACCACGGTGGATTATGGAATACAAACTATGACCATGAAAGTATTATTTCAGTTGATATAGTCGAGAGTTATCCGGCGAGTTTGCTCGGGTACGGAGAATGCGCTGAATACTTCAAACGATTTGGACATCCAACACACGAGATGGCCCGTGTTGCTATTAATGGACCACTACCCGATTTTGATTTAACCGGATTCGCTCGTGTGGTATCATTTGAATTGGCTACAGGACTTCATCCGTGCTGTTATGTTTGGATTGGTAGACATATATCTGAAAAACACTGGATGCCAATAGTGCTGTTACGGTATATGATTGATTGTAGAATGTTGATATCGCTAATTGTCAATGAAACGATTATATCCTATCGAGCTCAGACTGAAGTCTGTTTACCACAAACCAATCTAGATAGTATAATCAGCAAACAACGAAAACAGTTTCCCGATCTTGACGAAGAAAACATCATGGATTGGTCCAAACTGTTATTTGAAATCAGAAATAAAGACGCAAAGGATCTTGGTAGAAGAATAATTGGTAAATTTATTCAAGATGGAAAATACAACAATAAACGATATTCTTCACGGTTGATTATAGATAGCGTTCAGTACGATTTTAAAATCGCGGATATAACATCTAAGGGTATATATGTCGATCGTAAAGACGCTTTCTTGTCTAAAGGAACAAAATTTAGTACAATTGTTACTTACGCAGACGGAGAAAATCTTCAGTATACACATTTGAGGGCGTCTATGCTAGCTTATGCTTCTATCAATTTATTCTCGATGATAAATAGATTTCCTGACACCGCAGTTAGAGTAGCCACTGATTCATTTTATATAGACACGAAATACAGCGAAGAAGTGGATAAATTCACTAATTCTGACGAGAGTTGGGGTTCATGGAGAATTATGCGGGAAATACCTTGTGACTATTACAAATCAGCAGATGTTACGATTCAAGATAAATATTTGAAAAATAATCAGATGTCAGAACTATCTAATGCAACGCAGATATCTGATCCAATATGAAGATATAAAACCAGCTACCTAAACGGCTGTGGCAGGTCAGGAAAGACGACTCGTGCGATTGAATTATTTCGTGGGAAATCAAACGTGATTGTACTAACACCAACACACAAACTTGCCAGAGAGATGAAACAACGAGGAGTAAATGCCTGTACTTATCAGTTTCTTTCGATGGAAAGGCGATGAATGGACTCCTGTGCGAATGGGTGAGAAATTTATTCCTAAAGTCATTATTTGGGATGAGATGTGCACAGTGTCATTAGATGTATTACAAATATTTCTCGACTGGTTATTGTTAGCGAATACAAAAGTAATAATGTGCGGCGATTATGACCAACCACCACCATTTGTCGGTTTATCGCATGATTGGCTAATGAATTTTGTAGACTATTATGAAGAAATTAATACTGATCATAGAGCACTTGATGAACAATTACGCGAGTTTATGAAACTAATTAGATTACATCCTGATATAATCCAATGTAAGATAGCGCGTAAAATAATTTCGGTAAAACCATTAAAAGATTTTTGGGAAGCGTGGAGACCAAACGATTTGATAGCGGCGAGTAGAAAAATAGTCAGAGACACACTTCAGATGAAGTTATTTTAATTGCATAAAGAAAAATTTGCAACACTTCCAGTACCGTTATGTTATAGGCCTTCGGATACACGAAAACAGAATATTGAAGTTGATATTCCAGGCTTGACAGAGTCAAGAAAGCAGAATTTAGTGTTAAATGATATTGTGCTGGTCGATGTCAGCCTCGTCGAAGATGCATTGCGTGCTGATAAATCCCCATGTACGCTAGGATACGCAGCTACGATACATTCTTCACAGGGATTAACTATATCAGATACAAATGTTTGGATGGTGGAGTGGATAATCACATCGAGTGGTCAAATTTAGTTTATCTCGCAGTATCCAGAGTACGAAGAACAAATCAACTTCGAAGAGTTATTTTAGATGATAACAACACTACAGTAAGTGATATTTTCAGCGATGATATAATCAGAAAAAAACTTTCTGCTTATAAACAACAAGAAAAAAAAATAGAGAATTTGATATTGATGCTGAATTAATAATTACGCTAAAGCAACAACAGAATAATCAATGCGCGAGTTGCAATTGTATAATGCTTTGGTGTTGGTCGGATAAAGATCCTCGAGAGTTTACCGTAGACAGAAAAGATAGCAGTGCAGGTCATAGCAGAGATAATGTGATGCTGACTCGTCTTGAGTGCAACAGGCGAAGAGGTGCTAGTTAAGACCACGCGGTGGTAATTGAGTATCATCGGGTATCACTTGTAGTTGTTCACGAGTAAATCCTCGCTGAGGAGCGGTCAAATCTAATATATAGATTGCTGGTCTACCCGTGGATCGTGTTATACTAGATATTTTATGCGACACTCCAAATAGGATCAGTAGCTCTTTTTATGCCACCTTCAAGCTCTTCTGGTTCGTATAAATACCTAACAGTGACATTACCGAGTATTGGTTGTTTTGAAAAATCTTTTTGTGGTTGTACGGGTATATACTTCTTTTTAATCGCGTTGTTAGGTTTCATATTAATCTTCCGTGTAACCTCATTATTTAGCGCGGTAATCACAGCTGGTAAATCTCTTGACCCATTCACGGGATCGTTTATTCTAAATAAATTCCTTAGCATATTGATATCCGAATAACCGCTCAGCAAGTGTACGATTAAATCGTTCAACAATTGCCTGATCGCGATGTAGTGCAGTATACCCTCGTCTGATGGTGACATTATGATGCTTCATTGTTGATAACACTACACCCTGAAATTCCTTACCAGGACCAACTTGTAATAGATTTGAACCCCTTCGATAAATCCTTTCAAATGCAGATGCCACTTCAGTTGATGATTTTGTTTTTAGCGGTTCTGCTTATTTGTATCGATTCGCAACATCAACTACAGTTAACGCGTATTTGTAACCACCATCATGTGGCAGTTAATTTGTTTAGGTGGTGGTAGATAAATTTGCCATATCGCCTGTTTGGATAACCAATCCGCTGCTGTAGTATTTTTCACCTTTTCGGCGCTAGCGAGTTTACCAATTGCTGCTTAACCACTCCAGTATCCTCTTGGAGAATAATAAATAGATTCCATGTTGTTATTAATTACCAGCACCCATCATTAATTTACCTTTCGTCGAAGATTTTATTAACCATGAAACCAACTTTTCTTTGAAGGATTTATCAGTGATAGAATTCAACGCGTGAATCAATTTCACATCTGCGATATGTCTGTGTTGCAGATTGCTGCTTTTATAAGCGACATCATGAGCGTGACACGCTTTATCAATGGCGTTTATTGGTTCTTCACCACGTCGAGGTTGGTTTTGATCATCGAGTCTGATATCGAGTCTGGTTCCGGGACCACAATAACTATACCCTGGAAGATGTTTTCCTCCTGGATACTTCGGCCATGGTGTTCCCGGGAGTTTAGTTATCTTGGCTGCAATATCACCTGTTCGTTTTTTTTTACATTATCTGCAGATCTCATAGAAACAAATCTAAATTTCTTTGTACTGCATTGTACGCATTTACCAGAAAGTGCTGATCGGTTATTACTAGTTGTAATCGTCGTCAAGTCATCTGTGCCAGTACGTTTTTTACACTTTACACAATAGATATCCATAATTTATTTATAATAACATGAATGTAATTGATTATCCAGCTACCCGACGACGGAAACCTATTAAACACCATGCGATGTTGCCGAATTCAATTAGAATGATTATAATCGGACCATCTGGAAGTGGCAAGACACAGTTGTTACTTAATTTAATAACGAGATGGATGAAATGGGACAAGTATTTGATAACTCCCAGTCTAGATGATCAGCGATGTTACAATGTATTAAAAGATTTTAACGACAAAGCAGTAGAAGAATCCGGCGAGGGTATTATTGAGTTTATAACCGATATCGATGAAGCACCGAGCGTTGATGATATTGATGGAGATATTAACAATTTAGTCGTATACTATGATATCATGTTAGACAATCAAAAGAATCCCGCTAGGATATTTTCCAGAGGTAGGCATAAAAAACTGACGTGATATATGTCACTCAACGATACACACATATACCAAAAGTGATCAGAGATAACTGTAATATTATTGCCGTATTCAACGGAGTTAATACACATACTCTTAGAAATATTTGGCAAACTGGTGCAGCGGTGATATGGATCATAATCTCTTTAGAAATTTCTTTCGTCGCGCTCAGTCAATCCCACAGGGATTTGTGACGATACATTTAGCAGATCATCGAACGCGATATCGTGTAGGACTTGATCAAATATTCGGTTAACCAATAGCAGCAGAGGGGGGGGGGGAACAACGACAATGGCGACAAGGAACCAAATAGACCCTTCTATTATATATTTACTAGGAAACCTTGGTTTGTCAAAAAGACACTTCTATTAAATGTTAACGACAAGGAAGCCTCGTCGACGCCTAAAATGTTTGTCGCATCCCACCCTCTGCTGCTACCGATTTATAAAGAAAATTCAAACTGAGTTGTATCAATCGCTGGTTACAGTAAAAGAAGACGAATTGGTGTAATTCGTCTTGTTGTCTTGACGGATTGAAAAAAATTAGATATGAACTATCTCAAGAATATGAAGCAAAAGAGATAATCAATACTCGCGTGAGATAACTAAAAAAAAATACTAGATCGTGTAGATATATTTTTTTACTGAATATCATTCAGAATTAGATAATGGTTTCTTCATTTGATCATATTAAATGCAGGAATGTGCATAATTTAGAATCTGATCTCGTTCACAATTGACCATAACAATATGTTCTCCTCTTAAGTCATCGAGTTGTTCTTGCGTCAATAAAAAATCTTCGTTACCATACTCATCAGTAACTATGTCAACTCTAAATTGTTCTACCCCTGTAAATACTATCCTGATTGCATTTTCAAGTTTTTCTGTATGGTGTATGAAAACATTCACGTGTTGGTACATTATATAATATCTCTTTGATTTAAATCGTTTACGATTTCACATACAGATTTATTGACAATGTTTCATTTTGCAAATCCAGCAAATGCCCGGACATGTCAGTTAGTTTGAAATTTATTCTTGAGAAGTAACGATTATGACAGTGGAGATAGAAAGAATTGATTAGTTTTTGTTCGATCAGAAATCCTGGTGGGTCTTTTGGAGCGAATGAATAAAGAACAAATCTTTGCTGCGCTTGATTTGATAGTGTTGTGTCAGTGCTGTAACTGTTGTCGATTACATCACAAGCAAGATTGACTGCGACAACTGATGTTATATTTAAGATTTCCGGGGATGGATACATGCCGTCCTTCTCCTTGAGCATTATTGTTGTGCTTGAGCATAGTCGCCTCGGGTGGTGTTTTTGTGTACTGTGCAAGTATATTAACGAAGAATTTATCGATGACATCGTTGGCTGGCTTTCTTAATTCGTCTGCGTTAAACACGGGAAATGTACAATTCGGTAGCGTGCTTTCTGTTAACGAGTGTGCGGTTAATAATCGTTTTTTCATACCATCAGTATGATTAATTATTGCCTCCATTGCTTGCTGCTTAATATATTCCATATCAGATACAAGCTGATTTAATATTTCAATTTGTTAAATGATTTCGCTGCATGAACTCATTGCTCCGATGACTCCTTCATCGTGAAAAGATATTCCTGGAAAATTTGTTGTAGTCGTAGTAATTGTATTTTATGATCTAGATTAATGATTCTAAATAATTAATGATATGATATAGTCTAATAAATGTATATTCATATATGCCTATAGGTTGTTCGTAGAAAAAGAGCCAATCTATAGTATCTTTATCAGTAAAATTAAAATCAGTTCTCAAAGTTGCATTTGTTATATCTAATAAATAGTTTTTATGTAATGGGTCATTATCGTGGTATGATTGTTTGTACGTGACATAGTCAGATTATTTCCGTTCTGGTATTGGTGGTGGTACTTCAGGTGGAATTTCAGGCCATCCTAACACTCGTAATTGTGCTAATGCGATCTCTCTTACTGAAATCGGCTTTGGAAAATTAATACTGAATTCAGGTTTGGTGGAACTTACTGTTATCATCGTGGTTGTTGCCGGAGTTGTATTTACGACTATGAAAAGTAGAGCTCGATACTGACGTGATTCAGCCATTATTGTTATATTGTTTTTCTAAATCAGTGCGCCGTAGATGTTATTCATGATGGTAAATTCAGAATCAGATATTATCGTATCGTCGAGGCTAGATGATATCAGCGATGATAATTTAAAATATGCTTGTATCGCTGTATTTAATTTTACTGTATAGTCATTGCATTTTGTAACTGCGCACATGGATACCTTTTTAGCGATAATATTAAAAACACCTGCGAGTGCGGTTGATGATAAAACATATTGTTACCGTGATTGCAGCTGCCACCGGTTGCAACGCTGATAATACTACACCAGTGGATGCAACTAACGTGGATACTGAACAAACCATAATATCCAGCACGGTCACACGCCGCTTGTATTTTTTTACTTTCACGGTGTACTTGTCAACGATGGCTTTTAACTCTGATTGCTATTCGCGTACTTGATCGTATCGATATTGTTGAATTGTCATTGTAATTATATTACCCAGTAACCAATTGAGGCGTTTCAGCAACAAATTCCAGACAACACAAGTAAGATGCTGCGGTTAAAGTTTTATCAACTGCTTCCAGGATAAATATTTCTTCGCTTCCTTCATTTAATACGATAGACACAACTCCGGAAAACTTGTCGGTTGAATACCGCCAGGGATATGTAGTAAATACACTAAAGTTTGCACAGATGAACACAGACAGTCTGTACACACCAGTGACTTCCGCGGTATGTTTTATAGTATTATTTTGCCGTGACCATGTTGTAAACCCCAATGACACCGTATATCCGTTACTGATGATCTGTTTATGGTGAATTTTAATCAGATTAATTTTGTTAACGATGGCAGGAATTCCACCAATAACATCGTATAGTTTTTGTCTGATATCGCTGATATTACTCTGCGCATTAGTGATCAGCTCTGAAATTGATTTAGAATCTCTGATAGCACCTAATTGTCGATTAATCGTTTCAATGTCTGACTTGGTGTCGGCGAGTTTTGTGTTAATTTCGGAGAGTTTTACGTCAACAAGAAACGGACTTCCAAAGAAATCGTCTGCGACTTTATTGAGTTTTTGAAAGTTTCTACGGGTATTTGAAAACATATTCACGTGAACGTCGTACTCAGCTCGTAGCGTGGATAATTTTGTATCTACGTTGTCTACATATTTTTTGTTGCGGCATCTTCAGCAGATGTTGGTTCTGCTAAGACAATTATTTTATAGCTGTTCATGTTAAGTTCACCTGGCATTGTATCACCGGTTACGCGTAAACGATTAGCAACACTTTATGTTATTTCATCTCTGATTTGCGATTTAGATAAACTCGAGTCTTTAATTTTTGCGCTGTCAGTAAATACCGGAATATTATCCGGGATTGCACCAAGAACTCGTCTGGCAATGTCATTCCACTTAATGTTATTAGCTTTTAAAACACCGTATTGGTTCTGAAAAACAGCAACCTCATCTCGGTCAACCCCCGACAAGTTCATGAGATCAAATATTTCATCTTTAGTCGCGTATTTTGATAAATCAATATCGGTTTGCTTTTTGCCTTTTCGTGTGAGAGATATTCCGTAAATATCAACCATTTTTTTTAGAGATTGTTTAATTTATTTGTGGTGTACTCGTGCACGCCTTTGTGAGGTGGTTTGGTTGATCTCGATACCGCGACAAGTACATTAATTACTTCACGGCCACATATTGGTGGATAGGTTAATGCTTGCGTTGGTAGCTTTGATTGCCGAACTGGAATTTTCGCAATGATTTTATCACCGAGTACATACTTTAAAAATTCAACTGGCGCTGCTAGCCAGTACGCATCAAAATAAATAAATCCAGGAGGGTCAATCGCGTTTTCTACCCAAGGAGTACCAGGTCCATCGCTGTTATCAAGAATATTAATACCGGTTTCATTGATACTCGGTTGACTCGGTAACCGATCTCGCATAAAAAACACCTCTGAAATTTTTTATATTTAGTTGTTTAACAGCATCAAGTAAATCGAAATTAGACATCGGTGTAAAATCCGTTGATTTTTTTTATCGTTAACGATTTTTAAAACTGTTTTGGGTACAATGAAGACGGAGTTCCTGGCAGTCTTAGACCCTTCCCGTACCAATGTGGAGTCCCTAGTAATCTTAGACCTTTCCCTCTTTTTTAATCCTTTCTCATTTACTTTCTGTAAAGCCATTCTAGCGGCAATTCCTACAGCACCTGGCGGCTGAAGAGAGTTCAAGTTGAACTCCAGTTTTTGATTCTAAAGTTTTATTGAAATGTTTAAGCTGAGTCTTGATTAACGATAATTTGTTTGGACAACCATGTGCAATCTGACCTTGCTTTAATGATATTTTTGTTCCACGTTGTTTTGCTGATTTCGACTGTAATTTTTTCACCTGACCTTGAGTCAGAGTGACATTAACGTGCAAGTACGACATTTTTAACAATATCGCTGCGATCTAATTAATGTGTTACATATTTTCTACTGGTGCATCAATAACTCGCATTCGTCCAGCAACACCTTCAAGTGGCATTGCCTTGTCGCTGAGAATGACCGCGATTGCTCTGTAGTTAGGAATAGGAACAGTTACGTTATCACCGCGAGCTCGAAAATATATATCAACGACTGATTGCTTAACTAAATCAAGATGTTTCAGTGAAAAGTAATAAATCGGATACAGATTTATAAAATCTAATTGTGATATTTGCAAAGCGGTATCTATATTTTGATCACGTCCCTTAAATGTCATCAAACGATGATATGCACGAGCTGCATGATTTGTTGTATAATGTAACAATATATCTTCAGATGGTTATTAATGTCCGTTTATTCTTAAAGAGATCTCACTAACACCGATTGTATCAAATATCATATGATTGTGTGTTTGAGAATTTAATCGGGTAAGATTTTGAAAAGCAATGAAAATATGTCGTGGTGCAGCAACACCTTGTTGTGATGCTATATTCCATGTAAATAAACCATTAATGGCGTTTTGAGCACTATCTGTAGTTACTGTTAACCATGATAATAATGATTTACCGCCCTGATCCATAAATGAGAGTAATTTTTGTTCTTCAGTAATTGATGGAGTCATTAGAGGCATCCACAGGGAAAGTTTTGTTAATATTACTTTACCAGGATCACCTATTGGTCGCAAGAGAGCTTCATTATCATCGCCTTTTCTCGTGAGTTCAACTGTATGTTTGGCTCCAAAAAATAACTTTGGTAAAATGTCTACAAAATCCAAAAATATGTTACACTGGAATTACACATGAAAATCTTCTACGATTACCTCCCAGCATTGATCGACGTGTTAAGAATCCCACATTAAAATTTTGATTAACACTGTGAATCACTATAATATTGGTCATTTTCGGGGTGATCAGAAGTATCTTTAGCAAACATCATTGACGGACCAGGTGATCTTGTAAAATCGTCGCTGTATCTTGCTAAAGCTATCATTGTTGTAGCAACATCAACATCTATTTGAATATTTTCAATATCTTTTCCGTCAATGATATACTTAGCGCTGTTAAATAACGCCATAATACCATTATTAACAAAACCGATTTTAACATCAGCTCCATATTCTGTATTATGTTTTCATAATTTCACCTTCTACTTCAATAAATGCTTCAGCGGGTAAAAACTATCTACTTCTATCCTGAACTTGTAGTTCGATTCTCCCACGCCGATATGGTTCTCGTGCGTCATAAGAATACTATTGATAATCGCGTATAGATTAATCTTTAAGGACTGGTGCGTCCATGTCAAATGCTTCATTGGATGTATGCTTGAACATTTTATATAATTGTTATCGTCTAACAAGAAGACCACTTGCAAGCTATCAGACTAGCAGCAATATTTCTTTCTGCATCTGATATTTCAGATAATTTCTTATTTGCGGCTTGATTTATTACTTTACTAACATTAGCAGGCATAGCGTCGGTACTTGCCAGTTTTACTTGTGGTGGTTTTCGTTGTATTAACCGTGCTAGCCTATCTTTGATTGCCGTTAACGCTTACCAGCAAGATTACCAACTACGCCAGGAGCTTTTTCACGAACAAAATCAATAGTTTTCATTCCAAGTTGCCTTGCAATCGGTATTGTTTTTGGAGATATTCTTCTAAATAAACCCTGAACAACATCACCGAGTCCATCTCCGTAAGTTGCTTTGTAAACTGGTAATCGTGAATTTACTACCCTGACCATGACCGGTCCACGTTGAACATTATGTATAATCATCTTATTTGTTACTTATCTATCTAATCGTATTCATCGGCGATTTCATCAACGAGTTCCCGACAAACGTTGATGTCCATGATACCGCCTTGAAATAATCGTTGACAAATATCAGCAACTTCATTGATGATTTCACGGGAATTATTTCCAGCATGTTTTCCTCCAATCAGAATTTCTAGTCGATCTACATCAGCAAGGACGCTATTAGGACAATTAAATAAGACCACTTCCCGTATTAATACCTTTTCCATGATTAACACCGGAAGGTGTATCATCTGGATCAAAAATTACTTCTTCTTCTTCTCTTTTATCAACAGATGATATTTTTCTACTTCTTGTTTCAAGTTAAAAATTGCTGGATTATTTTTTTCAATTCTATCTTTATCAGTAAAAACGAGAAATATTTTTTAACCCAATTTTCAATCTTTATTGCTGTAAGAAATTTAGTTCTTACATATTTTTCTCTTTGATCATATCCATACGCGGCAATATATATTGCTTTATCCCGACTCCTAATCTCATTAATACCTCTAGGAATAAATATAGTTATAAATCTCGACGATTTTTTTGTTGGAGTTTGTGATTTTTCTTGTTGTCGTTCTATTTGTTGCTGCGGTGGGGGAAGTTGATATAATGGTGGTGGAGTAGGTTACGGTTGTTTAAGCTCTCTATCAAGTCTTATTATTTCTTTAACAAGTGCATCAAATTTATGATCATCACACCTGATTTGTTTTTCCTGTATATACACGATATACCCATTTAATAAAAGTGTCATCATTTACGGTTTCATTACCAGGTTTTAACAAAATAGATTTATCATATATACCAGTTAGTATTGTTGCAGGCAAATCATTTTTTAAGTATTTTCAATATCCTCGACAACACCTTCATTAAATTTTGCCTTCAACTCAATATTTCCTTTTATACTTTAGGTTTAGGTGCAAGTTTTTTTTCTTCACATCGGCGACTTCAGTACGAATACCATCAAGTATTTCTTCATCGACAGGTGCAGGTTGAGCTGCAGCTATTTTATCGGGAAGATCTCTTAGAATATTTTCTGTTTCCTTAGTTTGTCTTGCAGTTTGTATCGTGGATCTAGCTGTGTATATTAATGGAGCAATTCCTCTGTACCTTCTGCAAATTTCACCTGAGACTTCTGACGTTCTTGAAGTTTTTGTCTAACAGAATCCTTTACAGGAAGACATTGTTTGATTGCCTCTGGTCGTTCTCGATCTAATCTAGTTGCATGAGAATCTCCAATATTTGCCGTATTATTTGATATAATAATGATCTAATTCACATCAGCAGGGAGGGAGCGACCTCAATGAAATGTATTCGTACGTAACCACATCGAGAGATTTCCGAAAAAAAGTGATGAGTTCGACCTCCCTGCTGATGTTTGACTATAAGACAAATGCCATATTATGTGCCTTTGTATTCATTTTGATGTCATGTTTCTTTATCATTAGTGTAAGAGAATAATACATTTTTTGTTGTCACTCACATACGTGTTATTTCTTAAATACCATTTCAGTATCAAAGGGTGTTAGCTCAATTACGTTACAGAGGACATGCATTGTTATGCGTTGGTTTCATTTATTATAAAATTTATCAATGACGATGATGATATAAGCTTACTGTGAAACAGAATCCGATTGGCACTAAGTCGCAAGAGTGGTAACAAACTCAGCTAATAATATTCAGAAAACATAATTATTACACTAATATCTTGCACATGTTCAAACGCACTCGTGATATGATTGCTAGCACGTTTGGTTAAGATATGACAATAAATATAGTTCTCAGATTGTTACCAGGCTCATCCAATTACATGTGAGGCAAACTTTCAGAATTTCCTTAATTTCTTAAGCTATCAGTTTTCTCGAAATTAAACTCTGATGGAGCTGCATAAATACTTGTGTAACTGACTAACATAGTGATTAGCTAAGACATGTATTTTGACTTTGTTTCAAGTGTCTTATACTGAAGGTCAGTTATTAGCATATTGCACCTTCATGATAATATTAACATTTCCTATTTGCTACCTCAACGATTTTATATATGTCCTATTCAAAAGGTCAATAAGTGCACAATGGAACATACCCTGGTGTGACCGTTGTATTTGCATTACCCGGCCACTGAAATCTCCATTTGGAACTGTCCAATGTCCTGCCAAGTACACATCACTACATGATCTTATTCACAAAACCAATATAATTCCCCTCCTTGTATGGGAAAGGGTGAGTGGGGGGACATAACTAGGGTTGTCACATTTGACAAGAGTAGAAAATAAGTTGATAGTTCTTAGAAATTGTTTGGGTTCTCATTTATGTGTAATGTTAATGCTCAAATGATCCAGTAATAAAGGAATAATATTCAAAGGAGCGACGTCGGTAAACCCCATCCTTTAACGCATTTTCGCCAGTATTTTCTTAACATTTGAGCTTGAAATGGGTATATAAAGCATTACAAAAGATTTTTTCTGAGCGAAAATGACATTGTTTTTTTATTGTTATTTTGCCTGCTCATCTTTGCATGGGTGATGATCTGACCTCTTTTTGCATTACGTCCTTCCACTTTTCTGTAATACCACCCAAGCAAATGATTTGTAAATTATTCAGTCTTTCCATCTATCCTTTATGACAGAGTGGAAATTATATACAGTACATTTATAATGGAAAATGGTATAAATGTAACGCACAGGATGCAAAATGCTGAAGACATAAAACCTTTTGTTGATTTGACTTCGTAAGCCTGAACAAAAGCATGTTTTACCAAAGCCAGTAACGTGTAACAAAATTTCTAAAAAATGTATTATGTTTACAATAACCGAAATGCTGCTGTTTAATCAAAACCAATTATAAAGTCTACCTCCCCCGCCCATTCTACCCATTATGTGTACGACATGATTCTGTATGTGCGGCGTGCCTTTGTTGAATATGTGACACTTTAGGTAGAACATTCATGGGACCGTCATAACAAAACTGTTGCTATCAGAGGTCTTTAATTACACAAGCTTTAGTGTATTATGATAATACTGACGCCAGTGAACTATCTTACTAATCTGGTGTCCCTTTTACATTTTAACGCGTAGCATCTTTGGTTGTTGTCTGGTTTGAATGTACACTCGATTAACCAAAACGAAATTGTCTACGACAATATCAGTATTACATGGCATTCTACTGCAAATATGCAGTCCATATTGCATATGAGCCATAGCTTGTGAACGGTGATCTTGAGGAGAATAGCGTTGAGGACCACAATAATGCTTAACATCTGATTCCAGCAACACAGTTGCCAATATACACAGCTGCAAGTGTTTTATCACTTTCATCCATCACAATGGCAGCACTCATATACTTTTTATACAGTCCTCTCCTCTTTCCCCTCAGACAATAATGTTGTCTTAGCATCGCAATTTTTATTTCAGGCGAACATCTTGTGGATCTTGGAGTTTTGATTACAGCGGTCTTATGCTTACTCTATAAAGAGCGTGATATAAACGTTTAATTGATCTAGAATGGCGTGGGAGGGTGCTGGCTCCTCGGCGTACACGGCCATGTAACATGCGATATAGTGACAGAATATATAAGAGTCTATAATATCTTTAAACGGCACGGTCTTTGACACGTCTGCTAATATGCCAAAACCTAACATTTACAGTCAGTCTTTCTGCAGGGTTTGTGAATGCGCACTTTTTTCTCCTTTTCTCATGCTGATCACTATAATACAATAAACCTATTTACAAATATAGCCATGTGTTTTCGTTTGTTTTTCTTCTGAGGAAACTAGTGATATAAGGTTGAAAATACGCAATATAATCTTATCAGCATCTATACAGCCCTTTTGGAAGAATTCTCACCAGTTCGACTCTTAAGCATATATACTGCCTGAGAATTTTTAATGAATGACTATTTCACTTTTTCGCATGAAATTAGGCACGAGCTCTTCGCAGTCGACTTTTTTTTATAGCTAGTTTATGTCGTTGTCCATCAATCTTTCTGGCGCTAGTGGATAATCGTTATGCGCATCATGATGTCCTGGCCGATAATACAGGTCGACTTCGAGGAACACCCAACGTCACTCTTCGCCGTCGACAACGTCACTTTTCTTGCATTTACTTGATCATCTTATCCGGATTCAGCCAGGCGAAATTTGTCGCCGGCATCGGATGTGACATAGCCCATGCATACAAAATGATGCACTGTGATTGATTTTCTGGATCGTAATCGGGTGTATACTTGTTGTTCGCTACCTAGTGCCTATGCGTAATGACACGGATTCCTTCGTGTATTCCCTTTTCAACAAAACATGTCGACGTCGGTGAACCAACCCGTGGTGAGTTCACTGATTTCAACGCTTCATTTCTAAAGAAACAATGCTCGTAATATTTCTTGCACACGCCCTTGAAACTTTTGAAAACGTCTGCGAACAATAACACATCCGTGCTCAGATACAAATCGTGATAATCTCCCGTGGTGACCATTCCAAACGCATGGCATTCCCTATGGCGGTCCATACAGATTAAAAAGGAGATCAATGCAGGCATGTGTTACTGGCAGGGATGTAAATTTGAGCTATTACGCTCCCAATTCGTCAAACCCAAATAAAGTAATGCGATATTGCTTTGATTTACAAATTCGGGGATGTCGGCAACCTGCACAAAAAAGAAATTGCAGTGAAATATATCGTGTTTTGGTATGGCGAATAATGGCTGACTCGGTCAGGGTTTCTCGAAGCAGGATAAAGCCCATATTAAAAAAATCCTAGATGGAACCCTTGTCGTTGTTTCAAAGTTGATGTAGCTCTGCCTTTTGGATATTTTGTCGGCAAGTAGTAACCACGAGCTTGCACTGAGCGGATTATACTTGGACATGTTGACGATGAGTTATGTCACGATATCGGCGACCTGCACAAAAAAGAAATTGCAGTGAAATATATGGTGTTTAGGTATGGCGAATAATGGTTGACTCGGTCAGGGTTTCTCGAAGCAGGATAAAGCGCATATTAAAAAAATCCTAGATGGAACACTTGTCGTTGTTTCAAAGTTGATGTAGCTCTGCCTTTTGGATATTTTGTCGGCAAGTAGTAACCACGAGCTTGCACTGAGCGGATTATACTTGGACATGTTGACGATGAGTTATGTCACGATATTTGTGCTCTATGATCCGAGAATCAATCACTCTTCATATACCAACTGCTCCGGTGGCCTAGTTGTTAGAGCGTCCGCCTCGGATGTTGGAGGTCGTGAGTTCGATCCCCGGTCGAGTCATACCAAAGACTTAAAAAAATAGTGCTAAGAGCTGCCTCGCTGTGCGCTCAGCATTAAGAGGTTAGTGTTAGGCCTGGTCGGCCTGGTGTCAGGATAATGTGACTGGGTGGGACATCATGCTACATGTCTGCGGCATGATGCCCAGTGCTAGACGTCACTATAAAACTGTCACACTGCAGACATCGTAGCGATATGAGTGAAAAATTGTTAAATCTACGTTAAAAGTCCAAATCACACACACACACACATTCGTCGTATACCAGATTCCAATACCGCGCCGATTTTATCGATCGACACGTCAAAATGTGCATAAAAACTCGTCTCAAAAGCCGACAAAGCCTGCAACCTCCTTCTGAACTCCAAGGTGTATATGAACGATGTTTCTTTAGCTGATTGTATATTATTCGCATAAATGAATCCGAAACCTGCGACAATATCGCCCGTGTCAGTGACCGCGTTAGTGTTGTAGGAAACATAACCGTCTTTATTGAAGCGTTTTAATGAGATATAAAGGTCTGAAGTTTGTTTGATTCTTTCCGAGGAAGACCCCGACGTGTACGAAGAAGAACCACAGGAGACGGTGCTAGCAACACCAGCGACTGGCCCAACATTAGAAGCAGCAATACCACATCTAAAACTTATTCAAGCATTTTTACCTTACTGCACTTGTTCTTAACCATGGTCCCGCGCACGGCACTTCCCGGCCAGATCAAATTTAGGAAATTCCATTACGTTTTCGAGCGTTTGCTTGAGGCGATAGGTTTGCTTGAGCATGCAGCGAAATACCATCAAGTCTCTGGAAACATGTCAGCGGCGTACGATAAATTATTTTCTGCTGCGTTGTCATTGGCTCAGGCGTCTTTGCTAACTTCGTTTCCCTCAACAATGGTGCTGAACGCCGCTGTGGGGATCCACAAATTAAATTTGTCCGGGTAACGAAATAATTTTGGGAGAGAGTTTTAGTCTTTAGTCGAAATGACTTTTTCGATCCCAAACACATTTTGGCTGTTTGAGGAATTCATCCGAATTAAAAGAACCCTCAATATGCTACCCTGACACATCTTTAAGCGTATACGCAACCGGCAGTCTTCTGAACTTTATCTACTACAAACATTTTCTCTGTCCAGTTCTGTGTCTATCCGTTACCAAACATGCTTTCCTGTCTGTTGATTCTTACGTGGTGAGCCCATGAAATTTATGCTTAAAAAATAACGCGCCTGCCACTTTCGTTTCGTGGCCATCAGTTCGTGCTTCCGTGGGCGTCATTTTAATGCCACCATGACTTGTGTGATTGTGTTGAGTCATAATCTCAGGCAAAAGTAAAATACCGATTACTGTTATCGCTGAAAATCTATTCCAAATGCCATTTTTGAGCGTCCTGTTAAACAGCTCAATAACCACAGCTTTACCTTAATTTTGCATGCTTTGCAATGGCAGTGTGCATGCATATTTCATGCAACTACTCAATCACATTAATGGCACGGGCAACTCCGTTACCATTGCGGGTATTACCGCTGAATGCAGCTCCGTTGTCGGTGTGGCGACGTTGTTGCCCGTGACAGTGATGGGCTACGTTCCGTAATATTTTAAACACCACGCACTTCGCACAACAATTTGTTCATGAGACTATTTTTGTAGTCACTTTTACCTGGTCAATATTATCCGTTCTAGTCGTCCTGCAATCAAGACACAAAGACTACATGGTTTATGCTTTATGCTGTATACGTCCGCTAAATTTGCATTACTGCCTTCAGTGGAGACATGGATTACACCGCTCTGACAATTTTCTAAATTGTCGAAGTTGCTTGTCGACTTTCTAAGTTCTTAGCAATTCTAGGCGATAAGATCTTTGGAAACGATGAGATCACTGTTCAGAGCGATTAGATCGCTTTGACAGGAGACTTTTCGTTCTATCTTGGCTCACTGTAATCGACGCAGTACCTACCACGCGTCTTGAAGTTGAAGCGAATTATACACGGCTTCCTTGGCAACCATGGAAACATCGCTTCCATTTTACAAATCGGCCATTGTAGACTCTAAATTCCTTACAACAGTGACTGGGGGAGGTAAACCGAAAGAATAAGATTGCACTACGTTGCTCAGTTTGTGATCGTTGACAACAGCAACCCAGTGTTTCCCAGTGTCCCATCCCCGTCGAAATAATTTTGGAAGCTGGTCCTTGGAAAAAGAACGAAATTTTTTACGGTCGGCATCGCTCGCTTTCAGTATCCAAATTGGACACGGGAATCACGTTCTTGGTGCCGTCCCCGGCAAGGTCAGACCTTTTCTTCCTTTATTTGTATGACCGGTCTTAATGTCCTAAAACATTACTCAGAACTGCAGGCCATAACGATCAGGCTAATACCAACCCGATAAAACCTTCCTGTTTGACTAACTTAAATGCTGTCAAAAACGATAATGACACCTTTGTCAGCAGCGCCATGATTAGCTATCGATGCGACCTGGAGCTGTGTCATCATGGGCAGATCAGGTCCAGTTATAGTATGTGCACCGAGTTTAATTGGTATAGGTCTTTTACCGCGTGCTGCAGCTGAAACCTGTTTCGTTTGCGACGGCGTCAAGTAACTCCCATTGGCACATATATCATCATTTGGTCTTTTAGGAATCCGGTAACTTAAAGACGTGATGACAATGATACTAATTTTACGGCTGAAAATCCATTACCTAATAGTGCTCTTTGGGTCTCGCTCCAGATATCGTATCCATATATCTCTCCAGATCCTGCAAAGAGACCATGCGGCAATAGCATCGAAGTGTGCAGTTTAGGTGCAAACGTTCTGTCGATAACTATAGCTCTGGCAATGAAACCATCAGTGTGTACGTGTCTCTAACGATGACCATGTTGTGGCTGGCTACGCTTGGGCTGTCATTTTGGCATGTATTATAAAATTGTGCAGACTATCACGTGATTTTCTTTCACAAAACTGATCGTCTTTGCAACAACTTTGTTGCTACATAATTAGTCATTTTTCAACTGAGCACGTGCAGCGTCATGAATCGGTCCAACGTCACCAGCAATTACACATTTAATCCACACCAGGATCGCCAGTGGTACACCGGATCGCGACATCTGCCGAGGAAACTTTGAGAAGGTCGGAGTGCTTGGAAAAATCGAAATGGAAAATGAATTACAACCTCTCGTAATATTCCATCGAAATTTGCGTGCCCGTGTTCTTGTATTTCTCCATGGCTTCCATGAGCATTTTGTACACGTGCTTGTAATTTCTAGTGACGCTGAAAAAATTATACTCTAGTTCTCGTTCGGGATACTGCCAGAAATTGATGCAGTCGTAAATGCGTGATTAACTGAGATTAACAAACACATTCTTGTTTCCGGTTTGGTCTGCACGTCGTGCTGACAGTTGATATGCTACAAATTCGTGCCATGGAAGTTCGCTACCCACATTAGTCGCTACTCGCCATGACGTGGTTACATGCACCCTAGAAAAAGGTTGCATGTAAAACCTGTTTTTCTGCAAGTAAAATCTCTTAGGAAATTTAGAGAGCATTCACGCGTGTCCCTATACCACCACATGATGATAGCACCCAACCGATTGTAATCATCACTGAAAATGATCAAATTCATCATTATCTTTGCCTGTGATAGGAATCTATTTACAGAAAACTGGCGATGTAATCTCTTTCTGCAGCTTCCAACGTCTAGAATTTTCCTCACCATTCTCAACAGGCTTTATGAGAAAGGAAATAAAAAACCTTATTCCGTGTCTCGTATCTGTGTACTGGCATCAAGACTGGTGATATTCGTGTCATTATACTCGACGTATTCGTATTCGTTCGCCGAGTCATCGATGGGCGTATCCTCGTACATCATCAGGTAATCTGGCATGGATCTCAGGCACATGGATTTTATACTATTGTAGTGTGCTAATAATTAACAAACCGCGATCACACCGGGCTTAAAAATCGTCAAAGTCACAATTATCTTTTAAGGCCGTATCCAACAATGATGCTGCCAAGAATTGATGAAACGCAGTGGCAGCTATGTCGATGATGATATAACCGCCGCTGAAAATCGTGCGGGTTTTTGTCTTAAGTACAGATATTATTGCTCACGGTGATGATAAAAAAAACCGTTTCATATCTAGGCGGAAATCAATGCAATCTTGTATGAGGGATTTTGATTAAGATCCACTGGAGGATTGTACTGTACGGTCGGATTCACCGAGCGAGAATCGAACAAAAGCGTGGTATAGTCGAGAGACATTTTATTTTATTTTATTGGTGTACTGTTAAAGCAATGCTAACCACGGTGAAGATTCCAACAGGATTGCCTTTTATCCAATACATTGATTTTTAGATGTGGATTGGTTTTCATCCAATCGAATCCTGGTATAAGAATTGGTACTGGTCGTGATGGTTAGAGTTTGGCCTAGCAAAGTTATTTCAAATCCCCGCTATCTAGTTATCGATTTCCATGCTGACATTACCCTCTAGTTTTATAATCGATTAGTTATGTTGGATTTGAGAGTATTTAATGCCGGAAATACCGATCTGATTTTGCTAGTGTAAGTTATGTTGCTGGTCACAATGCGGACATTTCGCTGACAACATGCGATGCTGGCAACGTTGTCGCGGGCGAAATCCTAAGTTACCTTGCTCAAGTGAAAAAACTGTGACCGCTCATGGGTGAAAATAATATTAGTGGGAAAGAGGCTTTTGTCATTGCTCTTTTTTGTTCTGTTTATCGCGCTGTTCGCTATTTAATTTCTTAAACTCGTCGAACATGCCGTTAATTTGCTCTTTCCTCGAACTATTAGCAATATCTTTGCAATAATTTTGTCGTAAAAATTGCTCTTTTCACCTAGAACCTCACACACAGCCGGCACGTTGTAGTATTCCTCCTGATGTTTTGGTCAGGACGTGCCAAAAAAAAATTCATGGCGGGCCCTGTTTTAATTCACGAAGTTTTCTAACCATGTTTTGGTTGTATTAGGGGGTGTATAATATATGTTGGCAATCAACAGGTCGGAAGAGTCCTCACGCTTCGACTTTTCTTGTTTCTTCGGGTATCGCACAGGAAGCGTTTCCGCATAGCGATGAAACGTCGTGTAATAGTGCTTGGAATCCGATGTAACGGTTGCTTGACAGTCCTTGTCCTAGTTGTCCGGTCCGGAAAGCGGCGCCGGATGTATTTTAGAACGTCGTAATACAATTGCGTGAAGTAAATGCAGTTACAATGTTTGTTACTCGAAGGTGAAAATTACTCGTAAATTTTAGTCACATTATCCTGATCGAATTTGATGTCATCAAACACAATCGTTTCATGCCCCTGTTGGTCCGATTTCTCCACCAGCTTGATCTCGTCCCGTTCGGTAATGGTAAGATCGTTAATGCCCCACACCGGTGTCGCCCCACGACGCCTCGTTAAACTCTGACAGCGTCTTGTATTTTTCCTGGTGTGGATTTAGTTTCTAAATCACCAAACGGTCGTAATTGAGCATGCTATTCAACAGTAAATTCATCAGGTAGCTTTTCTTCCGTGACACGTAAGACCCACGATCAATAAATGAAAATCTGACATGAAAAAAGCTTCCTGTTTTTTGGTTTAGTCTTGGTATCGATATTAATGATTTTTTCATTTGTATATTAATTGTGTCCTACACTTTGTTCGGCGCGTTAATAGGGACAACGGGATAAAATGGCGCACCCGCAATCTCCCAGGAAGAACTCGATAAAAAAAATCAACCGCATCGGGGAGGCGCTGGCAAGTTCATTTATAATGGGCGATCACAATATCAGGAATCTTGAGGATTTAAGTTATCCACCACCAAATGTTAAGGCCGTGCGGTGGTCGCACGTGCTAAGATTATTCCAGGATAAATTGTCTCTGACTAGAGGTACCATGACTGGAAACCTGACCATGGGCAACATGATTTTCACGGTCTTTCTGCATCTTCGTATCCTCTCAAGCCATCTCCGCCGCAGATATCCAGGTTTTGTGGTTTCCAGAAAATACAATGAAACCAGAGTAACAGTTTCCAGAGAAACCACCGTGACTAGAAATCTATCTGTGATGGGTCAAATCACTAGCTATTTCGTCATGTCCTCTGCAGCTTCTGGAAAAACTCACCAAATTGCAATGGAGTGACTTAATATAAAACTACGATAGCCTATTATCTTATTATCTTTGTACCGTCGAATCTTCCATATGGACTGACAGAAACTTTAGTCGATTCTCAATGGATTACCAACTGCATTTCATATCCCGGATGATACCCAGGCGATCATGTATTCATAATTAAACTCGTTTTGAAATAATGAAAATATCCACCTGTGGAGGAACTCTCACATGAAATTTCACTGTGGCCATTGGAGCTAGAATCGCGATGACTTATCATCCGTCCGTGGCTAAGAACATAGTGGCAACCAACGTGTATATGGACACAGGTCACGTCAGAAGCAGCACTAGGCATAGACTCATACACACTGGCAACGCCAGAAATAGGTATTGAGTTTTAATTTCGGTATCGTAGGAATTTTCAGCGGATTATAGAATCTATTTTGCCTTCTGACATCATCTCGTGGCTTACGATGCTAAAAACGAATGGGCGAGACCAACTGCCAGTAGAAGTAGCCACCTGGAAATTTCGTGTCTGCGGATAAAGCATTGAACACAGCGTATTATGACATGGATATTAGACGGCATCAAAACAGAAAATACATCCAATGTGCTGTATAATTGTACTGCACCCATGAGAAGTAGTGCTTGAAGTTTATATCTGAACCTGTTTCATGGGGACTGGATCACAAGGAAGGTAGTCAAAGGGCAAAAGCATATTACGATGCAATGTATGGGTGGATTTCAAACCCTCGACCCTCCTTACCTTATACACTGGTATATCTAAACTGGGGATTGATATCACCTGATATACATCCTGGGACCACTTGTCGGCTAATTTCTGTTTCACTGTTAGTCAAACGTTGCGCACTAAGACTCGGTTCCCTACTTCAAGTTTGGACTCTCGGACCTTTTTATCGTACTGAGCCTTGTTCTTAGCATAGGCTCTTGCTTGACTCCCTCGCAGCGACCGTGTATGCAAATTGGAGGAGGTCTTTCAGTTTTTCCGCATACTTGTGAAGCTCTTCAAGCAGCAGAGGGGGCGAATCAGACAACATTTTTAGACAAGTTTTCACTGAAATCACGCTTAAAAACAATGAAACCAATGACATCAGGCCCCCCCAATGTGTATGTGAATCATGGATTAGGTCCCAAAAAAAAATATGAAAAAATCAATGAAATTAATGAAATCCTCCATCGATTTTGGGAAAAAAGGGACTACAACATCGTTGTCACTCACCCCTTCTGCTGCTAAAACTTTCAGTTGGGGTTAACCGAATATTTGATCCAGTCCGATACGATATCGTGTTCGAGGGTCATGTAAATCACTACGATTTTACAAACAGACTAATTTGTAAAACCTCCTCTTGTAAATCAATCAGATTATTAGACTGGTCAGTGAGTTTGAAATTAATTCTGGTTAATGAATTATTATGACATCGCATATAGACTGGATTCACCGGGGACTCAATTATTAAAAACCCTGGAGGAGCTGTTGGTGCAAATGAATACAAAATATATCCTTGCTGAGCTTGATTTGATCGTTCTAAATTAATTTGATAGCTTCCTTCGATCACATCGCATACTAAATTGAGCGCAATCACCGATGAAATATTCACATTGAACGGAGCAATATGCCTACCGCCACCATCTGGGTCATTATTATGGGTCAGGATAGTTGTTTGTGGTTGTGATGGTGTTTTTTTCCACGTATCATGGATTTTTTTGAAACCTTCATCAATGGCATCATCGAGAGATTTTTGTAGTTCTAAGAGATTATATCCTGGTAGTTTGAATGTTGGAATATCTCTTATGCGGATCTTATAGTCTATTGCAAATAAATCTCTTGTTTTAGGACTACTGTCCCCTAATACCTCTTGAATAATTTGTGAATGAAATGTTTCCATGTCATTGATGATTTTGTTACATGTTTCTACGACACTGATAAATTCATCTCGGGTGAGAGTGCCTGATCTAAGGGATATAAACAACAACGAAATATCGTTATTGAAAGCTGTGAAATTTTCAGTGATTTTATCCCGGTTAGCAAGATGATGAATAAGTCGTACTCTTTCATCATATTCTACTCTAATGAAAAAATATGACTTATCATAATATCTATAGCTTTTTATTGGATTATCAGATTTTATCCTGTCTGTGATATAATCGGTTTTTTGTGGTTCTGGTAATTTAACGGTTTTCCACCGGGTGGTAATTCAGGCCATCCTAGTACGGTTCTAATAGAACTCTGATAGATATCTACGACGTATCCTTCTGTGCTTATTTCAATGGCAGATGATAGTGTCGGCACATGAACTGTTATAGCTATTTTTGATTCTTTTCCAGTAATCGATTTTATTCTACGCGCGAATTCATCATTGATTTGTTCAATTTGATATGATCCGGTTGGTATGGAAACAACATTCCAGTCTGGAGTTCCGTCAGGTTTATTCTTATTTGCAAATACCAGTGAATTATTGGGTTGTTGACCACCAAATGATTTTGACCTAATATTTGGCCAACTGTGGTATACTCGTAATTTTGCTAGCGCTATCTCCTTCACTGGGACCGGAGAGGGGAAATTCACACTGAATTCTGGATTCGTTGAGGTTATTGAGATCATGCTTGTTTGTACTGGTTTTGTGTTCTCCACTATTTGTTGAAGTAATTCCATCTGTGTTGTCATTGTTATTATACTCATGTTTTTGTACTTCTAATTTTGACATCGCAGAATCATATATATCTACCATCGCTGAAAGCTCACTCTCTGATATAATTGTATCATCGAGCGATGACGATATCAATGAGGATAATTGCGAGTATGCAGTGGACACAACATGAAATTGAATTATGTAGTCTTGTAGTTTCCGTTGGCTGCATGAGGATATTTTTTTTGTGATTATTGAAATAATTCCAGCGATTGTTGTTGCCGCAGAAATGCAAATTGGAACAGCTATCGGAGCCATCATTGTCACTGAAGACAGTATAATTCCAGCTCCGGTGATTACACCACTCACTGAATACACAGTAACATCAATTGCGGTAATTCTCCTGCGATATTTTTTAATTTTCAATTCATACTCCTCAGACAAGGTTTTGAGTCTAGTTTGATATTCTCTGACCTGATCATAGCGATATTGCGATGATGAAATCATTTTTTATTTTAAATACGCTAGCGTTTTCAATTACGATTTACTTAAATTCGCTACGAATTCCACATACCACGTTGTTGAGACCCTAACCAAATTTTTATCAGTAGATGTGATTGTGAACTTTTCAGTTGTATTCTTGTCGATGATCGTTGAAATCGTATTATTGACCCCAGATGAACTGGACGATGAAATATTAAATTGAGACGATGGTGTTACTAGTGTTAATCGATAAATACCCTTAACGGTTGCAGTGATATCTAATGTGTTGTTTGTAGGTGTCCACTCAAATGATCCGTGCTGGATTGTGTATACTAAGTTTTTGGTTTTCTCATGAGGAATTTTTGTTTTTTCAATGGCTGTTATCATCGTCGAAAGATCACCTTTGATGTCTTCGATGGAGGTTTTCGTCTCATCGATGGATTTTTTAATATCAGGGAGTTTTAGTTCAATTTTATCGAATGTTGTTCCAATAAATTTATCAATGATATTTCTACGAAATGCGGTAAACTGTTTTATATGTTCTTCGGTTTTAGATTGAAGTGTTGCTAGTTCTAACGCAGAATCGTTGAGAGTTTTAAATCGATCTGTAATCGTCGAAAAAAGTACGCCTGGTTTGAGTTTACCCTGATCGGAAAATAACGCGATAGTATCCTCGATTGCGTTTTGTTGTTTAACCAAAATATGATCCAGAGAAATATTACTGGTTTTCAATTTACCCTGATCGAAAAATAACGCGATAGTATCCTCGATTGCGTTTTGTTGTTTAACCAAAATATCATCCAGAGAAATATTACTAGATTTCAATTTACCCTGATCGGAAAATAGCGCAACGGTGTTCTCGATTGCGTTTTGTTGTTTAACTAAAATATCATCCAGAGAAATATTACTAGATTTCAATTTACCCTGATCGGAAAATAGCGCAACGGTGTTCTCGATTGCGTTTTGTTGTTTAACTAAAATATCATCCAGAGAAATATTACTAGATTTCAATTTGCCCTGGCGATCTTGAAATACAACTATTTCGTTCGGGTCAACATTTACTAAATTCAACGTCTCAGCGATTTCATCTTTAATTTTTTTTTTTATATCCTTGATAGAATCAATGGGTTGGAGTGTCATCGGGTTTGGGTTTCAGAGGTCTTCCCCAAATATCAATCATGTTATTGTAAAACTCTTTCTCTCTCTAAAAAGCGATTACTAGTGTAGTCATTAACGACAATATGAGGTGGTTTTCCCCTTGGGTTACCCAAGGAGTTAGAAATAGCGTCAAGGACATTTAATACTTCACTGCCACATATGGGTGGGTCATTGATTTGTTGTGTTGGTAGCGTAGAATACCAAGTCTTTATTGGAAGGGTTTTTATATACCGCATAAACTCTTTTGGTGGGGCTAATCCATATGAATCAAAATAGACAATCCCACGTGGATCAATAGCGTATGCAACCCAGTGAGTTCCAGGTCCGGTGCTGTTATCGAGATTAATAATACCTGTTTCAGTTTTGTTTGGTTGATGTGGTAATTGATCTTTCATAAAAACACCTCTGAAATTTTTAATCACTAGTTTTTTAGCAGCATCCATTAAATCAAAATTGGACATTGGAACCATAGGTTCGGAAATTGAAGATTTCTGAATTAATAAACCGTTCCTGGTAGTCTCAGGCCTGATCCGTGAACGGATCTCCCGCTGTACCATGAATACAAGGTCCCTGGTAGTCTTAGACCTTTTCCGCTGTACCACGAATACGGGGTTCCTGGTAGTCTTAGACCCAATCCTTGAACGGATCGTCTCTTTTTTTATATCCTTGTCCAGCTGCCTTTTTCAACGCCATTCCTGCTGCAGTACCAACGGCTCCTAACGCCGCTGCTTTAGCCACCGCTGGGGCTGCTGCTGCAATCAATGCTGGTATTGCAGCTAACAATGGAAATATACCGCCTGTTTTAATCATATTTTTGATAGCAGCCGCAGAGAGAGTAATCTGAACCCCTTTTTTATCCTTGAAAGCATCATTGAAATGTTTCACCTGACGAGTTGTCAGCGATAATTTATTTGCACCACCAGTCATTTGGTTGGGTTTCAACGTGATTGTGGTTCCACATTTTTTAGCTGATTCCGATTGCAATTTTTTTAATTGACCGGGAGTTAACGTAACACTAATAACACTATATGACATTATACATAATAGATTGATTCTAAATCGTTTACAATTTCAATTACATGTTTTCCACTGGTGCATCTACCACTCTCATTCTTCCACCAACACCTTCGAGTAGCATTGATTTATCACTGAGAATGACAGCAACCGCTCTATAATCAGCAATAGCACCAACACCAACAGGACGGGTTACACGGGCTCTGAAGTGTATATCAACGACAGATTGTCTCATCAAATCAAGATGTTCCAATGAAAAGTAATAAATCGGATAAAGGCTTTTAAAATCCAATTGTGATATTTGCAAACCGGTATCCACATTTAGATCACGTGCCATAAATGACAACAGGTTATGATAGACACGTGCAATATGATTCTGACCGTAATCAAGTTGTATATCCTCGGATGGTTCCTGCTGTCCGTTTATTCTCAGCGAGACTTCATTAACACCTAACTGATCAAATATCATATGACTTCGTTCTTGATTACCAACTCGCGCAGCATTCTGTAACGCAATAAATATATGACGTGGAGCTGAAACACCTTGTTTTGATGCCAGGTGCCATGTGAATGTACCATCAACACTGTCTTGTTTAATATCCGTAGTCACTGATAACCAACTCAACAACGACTTTCCTCCTTGATCCATAAATGATAGTAGTCGCTGTTCTTCTGTGATTGATGGAGTTAACACTGGCATCCACAATGATAGTTTTGTTAAAATGACTTTACCGGCAGCAACCCCAGCATTACGCCAGATTGCATCATCATCAGTACCCTTTCTCACGAGTGCTATTGTGTGTTTGGCTCCATAAATAACTTTTCGGACGTTTCTACAGAATCCAAATATGTGATATAGTGGAATCGCACATGAAAATCGTCGACGCTGCCCATGCAACGTTGCTACACGTGTTGCAAATCCTAAATTGAGATTACCATTAACGCCTCCGAGAATATCAAACGCAACTCCGGGTCTAGCTCGACGTTCTGGATTAGCTGCTTCTTGTTGATTGGCTTCTGCAGTACCCTGTGCTGTTAACACTTTAATGAATTGAAGGTGATCAGCGTTATCAGTAGTATCCTTTGCAAACATCATAGATGGACCCGCTGATCTTGAATAATCATCAGAATATCTTGCTAACCCTATGATTGTTGTGGCCATATCAACTTCACGGTCAATGGATTCAATTTCTTTTCCATCAATGAGATATCTAGCGCTTTCAAATAACGCCATGATGCCGTTATTAACAAAACCAACTCGGACATTTGAGTTATTGTCATATGGGGTATCAGCTGCAACATTTGTTACAAGTTCTCCTTCTACTTCAATAAATGCCTCACACGGTAGAAAATATTTACTGGTATCATGAACTTGAAGTTCAATTCGCGATCGGAGATCTGGTTGTACTGCGTGATAAGAATAAAATTGAAAATCGCGTACAGAATCATCTTTACGCACTGGGGCATCCATATCAAATGCTGGATCAGATGACTTTTTGAACATTTTATTCTATTTATCAGAGTCTAAATAGTAAAATCGTAAACGATTTTCCATTTTCATCGACGTAGTTTTTTAAGGCCACTTCCTGCTATCATGTTTGCAATATTGCTTTGGTCTCCTTGATTTACCATCGACGCTAGTTTTTCATCTACTGCGTTATTTATAATTTTACTAACACTTGCAGGCATCTCTGCTGTAGATGGCAATGGTACCTGTTTCTCTTTTCGCCTCACTAATGATGTTATTTTATCCTTCGCAGTTGAAAACGCTTTCCCGGCAAGATTTCCAACAGTACTAATACCCTTATCACGAATAACATCAATGGCTTTCATTGATAACTGTTTAGCTAACGGCATCACTTTTGGGGCCATTCTTGAAAAGAATCCTAAAATGGTATTGCCGAGGCCATCTCCGTAGTATGCTCTATAAACTGGAAACCGTGAATTAACTACATAGACGGGGGTTGGTTTATCATAATTGTAATGGATGATCATTATTATAAAAACAATAGTGTTTTCAATTGTTATTTAATCGCTATGATACCCATTTGCTAACTCGTCAATGAAATCTCGATAAGTTTTGATATCCATGATACCGCCGGCAAATAACCGTCTACAGATATCAGCTGCTTCATTAATTATTTCTGGAGAGTAATTTCCAGCTCGTTTTCCTCCGATGAGAACATCTAATCGTGATATATCATTGATAACACTATCAGGACAAGTGTTTCCAATCCTTGGATTTCCTAATCCACTTCCGCTATAACCAGTTGCTTCATCTAGTTTGTCTGTATCCGTGGTTTGTAAATAATCAAGAGTATCATCATCATCATCATCAGGTGGTAGTTGTTGTTTTTTTTGTCTCCGTGTTGGTGTTTGACGTCGTTCTTCTAAATCATCATCATCATCAGGTGGTAGTTGTTGTTTTTTTTGTCTTCTTGTTTGTCTACGTGTTGGTGTTTGACGTTTTAGTTCTTGCCGTTCTTCTATTTCTCGTTGTCGCTCTTCTATTTGTTCTCTTTTATAATTACTAATTCCAATTTGAAATTCCTTGTATCCTATCTCATCCTTATTCAAACGACCAATCCCTTTATTTAGTTTATACAAATAATCGAACCAATCATTACTTGATATTCTATCATTTTTATACTCGTCCTTTAAAAAATCTTTTTTTGAATTATAACTTTGAGCAGCAAAATGACCAAAGGCTTGATAATCCTTTGATTTCAATAATTCAAATTTTTTTATTACTATTTTAGCATGATCAGTAAATTTATTCAACAGAGAAACAGTCGTTTTTTTCGGATCAGTTTGTTCAGTTTGTTCAGTTTTCGCTGCTAGTTTTTCAAGTACAGAAATAAGACCCTCTTCCTTTCTCTTACCGTCAGGATCATCTCCCAGTATAGCACGCTCTACCCCCTTCGTTGCTGTGGTTACTGGTTTAAACAATTCTTCAGACCCCAGAGCAAAATCAGTTTGTAAACTCTGTCGTTGTTGCAGTTTATTTCTTACAGAGTCACGAATTGGTATAAATTTCTTAATTGCATCTAGTCGCTCACGAGCCAGTCGGGTTGTTAATGCTTCATTGACCATTATTTGAAATCAGAAACCATTTTTCAATTGTAAAACAATTTTTTAATCGTACCTAACACCATCGTGCAACTCCCTTTTTGACATCAGTGACATGTCGGATGATTTTTAACACGGTCATGGAAGTGTTATTTCATCGTGAGACACCTTCTATCATTGATGAGGAAAGTATCAAAATTGTATATAAAATAAATAATACTGATAGTTTCCTCATTCTTTTTTTGATCAATCTGACACATCGTCCATCGATTTTTGACACCCCCTTGAGGGTCGGCTAAAAAAAATGATATGGTCGGGCAATCAAAAAATGATAATGGTCGGGCAATCAAAAAATGATTAATGGTCGGGCAATCAAAATTGTTCATTTTCTTGAATTAATGCTCGTAGGTTTCTAATTTTAGAGTAGACTTCTTTTTTCAATTCGTATTCGTTACCTAATTTTTTTCGTATTCGTTCTACGATAGTATACAACGGAACAAACACACTGATGTCACTGGAAAATGAAAGAGAGTCTTTAATAGAATTCTGAATTTTTTTGATGAGTGCATATTTCTTGGGTAGCATATATTTGTTAGTGCTAACTCCGTATTCAATATCCTGAAAATCAGACACAATTTGGTCAGGATTTAATCCATCTGATAGTTTGATATCCTGATTTTTCAATTTTGCTATTTCAACTATGATGCTATTCATGTTTTCAGAATTCATTATTCTATAAGAATGACATATCTCTAATTGAAAAATATGACGCATTAGACATAACTAAATTGAACTTTTTGCCCACTCTTTTTTGAAATAGCCGTTTTGGTTATCCCCTCTGCAACTTTTCGTACAGAAGATGAACAAATATCGAAAAATTTACCGGCTTCATATAATGATTGAAATATTTTTTCTTCGTTCAAAGATTTTACTGGTCTCGCTTTTTGAGCACCTTCCAGTCCTTCCAGATGAATTATTCTCACTCTGTGTAACAGCTCGTAAATTATCTAAAGAATTATTCTTTCGATTAGAATCAATATGATCAATAACAAAACCATCCTCGATCAATCCATAAAAACATTCAAATGCGAAACGATGATTGAGATAAGTTTTCTTTTCTTTTCCTCCGCCAACAGTAAACTTCAAGTACCCGTGATTATTCACAACACCAACTGATTTCTTTAGTCTACGGTTTCTGACAGTACCATCACTGGATGCTTCATAATTTGTACTCACTGGGTGTGGTCTGAATTCTTGGTTCATATATACTATTCTATTGTTTGTCTAATTCAGTGTTTGGTTCAATAATTACATCACTGGAAAATCTTTCGATGTAGTCTTGCGGAGTTCTTATGATTTTGTCAGTGACGTTATCAGGGTCAAAGACTTTTTCAGGGTCATAATTTCTGATGGATTGTCCATTTTTTATTCTTTTATCATAATAACGCTTCAATTCCCTATATCGCTTACCACCACAATCAATACACAATTGTGATCTTCCCTTAACCCCAACCCCACATCGAATACAGGGTAACGGACCAAGACTTCCACGTCGAAAACTTTGCATATGATACCTACAGTATTCATTTTTTCTGCATGATTTGTTACACGGGGTTACATTTCCCATCATGAGCCATTTGCAGTGATTCATTATACATAAATCTTTCATTCAAATGCTTGTTTTATATATAGCATGAAGGAGTTCAAGAGATTGACTTCGAAAAATGCTAAATTCAATGCTGATAGAGAGTTCAAGAGATTATTGAAAATCAATCCTAGATTTAATCTCGATAGACCAAAAAAACGTCAAAAACGTCCAAGAGACGGAAACATGAAAGAGTTTAAGAGATTATTAAAAATCAATCCTAGATTTAATATCGATAAACCCAAAAAACGTCCAATAGACGGAAACAAACGTAACAAACGTCCAAGAGACGGAAACATGAAAGAGTTTAAGAGATTATTAAAAATCAATCCTAGATTTAATATCGATAAACCCAAAAAACGTCCAAAACGCACAATAGACGGAAACATGAAAGAGTTTAAGAGATTATTGAAAATCAATCCTAGATTTAATCGCGATAGACCCAAAAAACGTAACAAACGTCCAAGAGACGGAAACATGAGATCATCATGGAAGGATGCTCAATTCAATCTTGATATAGTTTCTAATACACCCAAGAATAAAATTCTTGATAAACCCATCAGAGACTGTTTTAATGAATTCAAGCGTGATGGAGCATCTTATTGTTGGTCAACATTTCGAATTGATGGTGTTGTTGACGCTACCATGAATGATGAAAAAGCAGCAGTGATCATTTCACGTGTTGGGGAAAAAAGTCATTTTTTCCGAATCAAATTCATTATCCGTGAGAATGGCAAATGGATTATTAAGGATAAATTTGAACCCATTCTCAGGGGCAAAAAAACTGTCACCGTGAATGAGGATTCCAAACCAGGAATTTTGACTGGAATTGATAAACCCTACTACGAAAGATCTTATCCTGTCACAGCAGTTGTTTACGGGATCTATCCACTCAATGAAAAACCTGATATTTCAAAACTAGCACCCATGAAATATTCGACAGGCCTCAATTGTGTAGCAGAACGAATAATAGAACACTTCACAAATGCGTCCCGGGGAAATAAACTCACTGATCTAAGACGGAAAAAAATAACCGAGTGGGAGTTCACGGTAAAAGAGCATGGAGCAACAATTCAGGATATAACTAAATTAGAAAAATCATTAAGATTTCCAATATCGGTAAGGACAATCACCGGAGAAGTATTATACGAATCGAAATATAAATCACAGGGGGCCCCCATTGAAATTATTGATCATAACGCGCACGCATGGTCATCTGCAGTAACAATATTCCCACGGGAAAGAACCGTAAAATATCTATCCCAAACCGAAGAGTTTTTTTCAGAGCAGAAATTATTTGATGCTATTTACCATTTGAGTAAAAACGATCCTGTGTCAGCGTGGCTATTTCATAGTAATTCAGACGAAGAATGTAGATTTGATCAGTTTGTAAGGCCTAACGGAGAATTATACCGTACTGAAGAGCTGCAGAATCAAATGAAACAACTAGCTAGTGAGTTTTCTGAGGGGGAAATCGAAGATCAATTATTAGCAAATTGTTTCACAGTACCATCCATTGCAGCACATTTTGCTAGAAAGAAAAACGCGTGGAAACCAACCCGAAGTGAGTTCTTATCAGATGTCAAATTGTCCTGTCTTGAATACAGCCATGGAGGATTATGGAACACAAAATACACCGCTGATACCGTTATTTCAGTTGATATGATTGCGTGTTATCCAGGAAGTTTTCTTGGGTATGGAGAGTGTGAGAAATATTTTAAACGATTTGGACACCCTACACACGAAATGACCCGTGTTGCTATTAATGGACCACTTCCTGATTTTGATTTAACCGGATTCGCTTGTGTGGTATCATTTGAAATGGCTGAAGGACTTCATCCGTGTAGTTATCTTTGGATTGGTAAACACATGTCTGAAAAACACTGGATGCCAATAGTGTTATTACGGTATATGCTTGATTGTAAGATGTTAAAATCATTAATTGTCAGTGAAGCAATTATATCCTATCGAGCACAGAAATCAGTCTGGTTACCACAACCTGATCTAGAAAAAATAATTAGCGAAGAGCGAAAACTGTTTCCTGATTTTAATGAACAACAAATCATGGATTGGTCCAGACAGTTATTTGAAATCAGAAACAATGAAGCAAAAAATCTTGGACGAAGAATAATCGGTAAATTTACCCAAGGTGGCAAAGATGATAATACGAAATATTCTTCACGATTGATTATAGACAACGCTGAATACGATTTTGTAATGGCGGATTTAACGAATAAGGGCTTATATGTCAATCGTAAGGACGCATTTATGTCCGATGGAACCAAATTGGGTACAATTGTTACCTACAATGATGGATAACATCCGCAGTACACACATTTGAGAGCTTCTATGCTCGGTTATGCTTCTATTAATTTATTTTCAATGATCAATAGATTTCCTACCACCGCAGTTAGAGTTGCCACTGACTCATTTTACATAAATAGCAAAATGGCTGATTTTAAGGCTACTGGCAACGAGAAATGGGGATCATGGAGAATTAAGAAAGAAATGATTCATGATTATATTCCATCAGCAGATGTTACCATTGAAAATAATTACTTAGAAAGCAATCAGTGTTCAGAATTTTCTAGTGCACCACCGATTTCTGATCCAATATGCCTGTATAAAACAGTTTATTTAAACGGCTGTGGTGGGTCAGGAAAAACAACCCGGGCAATTGAGTTATTTCGTGGGAAAAATCCTACGGATTTCACAAAAATGATTGTACTAACACCGACTCACAGACTTGCAAGAGAAATGATACAGAGAGGGGTAAATGCCTGCACTTATCACAGCTTTTTCCGATGGAAGGGAGATAAATGGACTCCTGAGCGCATGGGAGAGAAATTTATTCCTGAATTCATCATTTGGGATGAAATAGACACAGTTTCCGAAGATGTCTTAAAAATATTTCTTGAGTGGTTATTATTGAAGAATACAAAAATCGTCATGTGCGGTGATCACGGGCAACCACCACCATTTGTCGGTGCATCCCCACATGAATGGCTAAAGGGTTTTGTAGACTATTATGAAGAAATTGATACTGATCATAGATCACTTGATAATGAATTAAAAGAATTGAAGAAACTAATTAGATTACAACCGGATAGAATCCAGTGTGAAATAACCCGTGAAATAATTTCGGGAACTCCCATGAATGAGTTTTGGGAAATGTGGAGACCAAATGATTTAATCATTGCAAGTAGAAAAATAGTCAGGGACACACTTCAGATGGAGTTATTTGAATTGCATAAACAAAAATTTGCAACATTTCCAGTGCCCCTCTGTTATAGGCCATCGGATACGCGAAAACAGAACATCGAAGTTGATATTCCAGGCCTGACAGAGTCAGGGCGTGAAAAGAAGATTCTCGTATTAAATGATATTGTTCTGGTTGATATCAATGTTGTTGAAGATGCATTGCGTGCTAATAAATCCCCATGGACGCTAGGTTATGCAGCGACGATACATTCTTCACAGGGATTGACTATATCGGATACAACTGTTTGGATGGTAGATAATCGCATAGAATGGTCGAATTTAGTCTATCTTTCAGTATCCAGAGTACGAAAAATAAATCAACTTCGAAGAATTGTCCTGACAGAGTCAGGCGATGATGAAATCATTGGCGATGATGAAATCATTGGTGACGATAATGATATTATTGATAAAAAACTCTCCGGTTACAAACAACAGGACAAAAAAAAACAACGAGAATTTGATATTGATGCTGAATTAATAATCACTTTGAAGAAACAACAAAATAATCACTGCGCAAGTTGCAATTGTATAATGCGTTGGCAGTATTCGGATAAGGATCCTCGCCAATTCACCGTAGACAGAAAAAATAACAATCTCGGTCATGTCAGAAATAATGTGATGTTGACTTGTCTTGAGTGTAATAGACGCAAGGGTGCTAGTTAAGACCATGGGGTGGCAATTGAGTATCCTCGGGTATCACTTGTAATTGTTGTCTAGTAAAACCCCGTTGAGGGGCAGTTGAATCCAGTTTATAGATTGGAGGTCTACCCGTAGATCGTGTTATACTAGATATCTTATGCGTAGTGACGCTCCAAATAGGATCAGTAGCCCTTTTTCTACCCCCTTCAAGCTCTCCTGGTTCGTATAAGTACCTCACAATGACATTACTACCAAGAATGGGTTCTTTGAAATCTTTTTGTGGTTTTTCAAGTATCGACTTCTTTTTAATCGCGTTGATAGGTTTCATGTTGATGGTTCTAGTAATCTCGTTATTCAGTGCGGTAACTACACTTGGTAATCTCTTAACCCATTCACGGGATCTTTTTTCTTGGATGAATTCTTTTGCATATTGATATCCAAATAACCGCTCAGCAAGGGTTTTATTAAACCGTTCTACAATGGCCTGATCACGATGCAGTGCAGTATGCCCTCGTCTGATAGCGACATTGTGATATTTCATTGTAGATAACACTGCACCCTGAAATTCCTTGCCCGGATCAACTTGTAACAGATTTGGCCAGTGCAGAGGACTCCTTCGATAAATCCTTTCAAATGCAGAAGCGACTTCAGTAGCCGATTTTGTTTTTAACGGTTCTGCTTCTTTGTATCGACTTGCAATATCAACTACGGTTAACGCATATTTGTAACCACGATCATGTGGCAGAAATAATAGATCAGCCTGATGAACTTCATTAGGAAAGGTCACATCAAAATGCGAGAATTGAATTTGTTTAGGCGGTGGTAGATAAATTTGCCATAGTGCCTGTTTGGATAACCAATGAGCCGCAGTGGTTTTTTTCACTTTTGCGGCGCTAGCGAGTTTACTGATTGCAGCGTTACCCTTCCAGTATCCTCTTGGGGAATAATAAATAGATTCCATGTTGTTATTAATTACCAGCACCTAACATCAATTTACTTTTCATAGCCGATTTTATCAAAAATGAAGCCAATTTTTCTTTAAAGGATTTATCAGGAATGGCATTCAACGCATGAATTAATTTCACATCTGCTAGATGCCTGTGTTGCAAATTGCTGCTTTTATAAGCAACATCATGAAGGTGACAGGCCTTATCAATAGCGTTTATTGGTTCCTCACCGGGTCGGGGCTGATTTTGATCATTGAGTCTGATATCAAGTCTTGTTCCCGGTCCACAATAACTATACCCTGGAAGGTGTTTTTCTCCGGGGTACTTTGCCCATGGGGTTCCAGGGAGTTTTGCTAATTTGGCAGCGATATCACCTCCTCGTTTTTTTTTAAAGGTTCCTTGGGTTCCTTGGGTTTAGAAACAAATCTAAATTTCTTTGTACTACACTGTACGCATTTACCAGAAAGCGCTGATCGGTTATTTTTAGTTGTAATCGTCGTCAAGTCATCTGTGCCAGTACGCGCCTTACACTTCACGCAATATAGATCCATAATTTATGTATAGAGATATGAATATAATTGATTTTTCAGCGACTAAAACAAGAGAACCAGTGAAGCATCATGCAGCGCTACCAAACTCTATCCGCGCAATTATAATCGGACCATCTGGATCCGGCAAGACGCAATTGTTGCTCAATTTAATAATGAGATGGATGAAGTGGGATAAGTTGTATTTAATTGCCCCTAGCGTAGATGACCAACGATGCTATGAAGTGCTAAAAGATTTTAATGAAAACGCTTCAGAGATTGCCGGCGAGGATGTTATTGAATTTATAACCGATATTGACGAGGCGCCATCAGTAGAAGACCTCGATGGAAGTATCAACAATTTAGTTGTATACGATGATGTCATGTTAGATAAACAAAAAAATCCTGCTAGAATATTTTCTCGAGGCAGGCATAAAAACACTGATGTGATCTATGTCACTCAACGCTACACTCAGATTCCAAAAGTGATTAGAGATAACTGTAATATGCTTGCTGTATTCAACGGCGTTGATACACATACGCTACGAAATATTTGGCAGACATGGTGTTCTGATATGGACTTCAATCAATTTAGAAATTTCTTTAGTCATGCTCAGTCTGCCCCACACGGATTTGTAACAATAAATTTACATGACCCTCGAACACGATATCGTATCGGACTGGATCAAATATTCGGTTAACCCATAGCAGCAGAAGGGGTGAGTGACAACGATGTTGTAGTCCCTTTTTTCCCAAAATCGATGGAGGATTTCATTAATTTCATTGATTTTTTCATATTTTTTTTTTGGACCTAATCCATGATTCACATACACATTGGGGGGGGGGGGGGGGGCCTGATGTCATTGGTTTCATTGTTTTTAAGCGTGATTTCAGTGAAAACTTGTCTAAAAATGTTGTCTGATTCGCCCCCTCTGCTGCTCTTCAGCATCCTCGCCACTATCTGGTGTAATGCCCCGATAGGAGTCGACAGAAAGCCTGATGTGTCACACAAGCATACGAAAATGGGGCGAGAATCCAGTGGAATCATTCTTAGTAGCACTATATGCATGGACAATTGGAGCAATGTAAGATTTCCAATCATGTTTTTGCTCTTCCTCCAATGTCCCTTGCACTTTTAAGAGCGTTCCATTGAAGCGTTCGCATGCATCATTCACCTGTGTGTGAAACGGGGAGGAGCGAGACTTCTGTATGTTCGCTAATTTGCATAGCTCCTTTATAACTCTACCATCGAAATTACGTCTTTGATCACTGTGATGTCTTTTCGGGAAACTGTAATATCGAACGAAGTGCTCATAAAAGGCTCTAGCCGTAGTCCAAGCCATCTGGTTGTGGCAAGGAATGGCCTGAGCATATCTGGTGAACTGATCAGTTATCACCAAGATATTCACAGACCCTCCCTTAGATCGCTCAAGAGATCAAAAGTATATGCAGACGAGCTCCATTGGGCAGGTGGTGTGAAATGGGGTCTTTCCGCGTATGCACCATTCGAAAGTCTCCTTGATGGCCCAAATCGTTGTGGATACCTTTCAAGGCTAGGCTCCGGTATTACTCTGGGATCACGAACTGTCTTATCGATTGATCAAGAGAAGTAGTCCTGAAGAGAATGCCGTTTTCAACTACAAGGCGGTTCCATTCACGGAGAAATTGTTTTCACAGACGCATTTTCTCTCCGGAAATCCTCCTCGCTGGGCCGAAAAGCCTTACTCTTGAGGTCAATAATTATCGCCAGAGTCTTATCAGTCAACTGTTCCTTGTCCCACTTGATGTTATTATACCGTTTAGACGCAAACACCTAATCAGCCGAATGAGGAGCTGCATCATTCGAAATACTCCGAATCAAGGGTACAGAGAGAATAGCTGAATGGCAAATGGCTTTCACCACGTCTGGGAACATTTTTCTTAAATGCGAGAGATGGTCGGCGTCATCGTTATATTTGCCAGCCTTATGCCTGATGAAAAAAGTGTAGTTTTGTAGAGCCGCAACCCATGTATGCCTGCCTTGTGGCAGCCAGTTTTGCCGTCGAAAGGACGTATGTTAATGGGTTGCTGTCCGTGACCACTGGAAGAACCTAAGAGATAGTTGTGGAATTTATACGTCACGGCCAATTTCAACGCCAAAAATTCGAGCTGGTGAGCTGGATAGCGTCGTTCACTGGGTCTCAATCCACTACTCGCGTAGGCGATTACTCTTATCACACCTTGCTCTTGATATAGGACCGCACCTAAAGCAGAGCCACTATCATCTGTATGCACTATGAATGGTTCAGCATAGTCGGAAAATCCTATGATGGGGGTAGAAGTCAACTTGTCTATAAGAGTTAAAAAGGCAGTTTCTTGGGCAGTGCTACAAGTCCAAAGAGCTGCTTGTTTGTTTTGGGACTTATTCCTTCGAGACGCCTTGGTTGTGCCATGACACTCTAATAGAGCGTTTAATGGTTGTGCTATCTGCGAGAATCTCTCGACAAAGCGGCAATAGTACCACGCGAACCCTAAAAGCTCACGTAGCTCCTTAATGTTTCTAGGTTTTGGCCAAACCTTAATCACAGAGGTTTTCTCCGGGTCGTTTTTTATACCCAGATAAGCGACTGAGGACATGAACTCGCATATAGAGGGTTTCAGCTTAAGACCGAGCTGATGTAAGCATGCGAATGCTGCCTCTAACGTTCCATGTGCTCGTCGAACATCCTGAAGAATATGAGAATATCATCTATGAAGATGAAGCATACCTTGAGTTTCATTTACCCCATGCTTTCTCCATAAGACGCTGAAACGTAGCCACAGCGTCGCACAGATCACAACTCATGCGGTTTGCCTCATAAAAGCCGAGCGGACCCACCGAGATAGCTGGATATTGCTTGTGTTCTTCTTTCATCTCAATTTGCCAATAGCCTGACCATAAGTCCAGCTTGAAGAAGAACTTGGCCCCTTGCAAGAAATCGACGGTATCATCGAACCGTGGAAGCATATAAGGATCCTTCCGGGTCTTTGCATTGAGAGTCCTGTAGTCTATACAGAAACGTAGGCTGTTATCACGTTTACGGACTAACATAACATTAGAGGAGTAAGGACTGTCTGATTCACTGATTGCACAGGCATCTAACATTTCCATAATATACTGACACACTTACTCATACATCGGTATTCTTCTGTATGGCTGTCTGAACGGCTTATCGTCATCAAGCACTATCTTATGTTTGATGAAATCAGTCCTTCCCAAATCTGTGGGGCCCTTTGGAAATATGCAATCTCATTTGACCAATATTTGCATGAGTCTATCCCGTTGGTCTGGGGTCATATTTTCAATACTGATATTAACCTTCAAATCATCCATAGGAAAATGTCCACTGTCGTTGGACATGTTGGGGGTAAAAAATCAAAAGCTAAGTTGTCAACAGCTTTGACTTTACTGATAAGGCATATATCAGACTTGGGTCTTATTTTCACACATTTGGCGGACATATGGCAAAGTCTAACCTGAACCTTGGAATATGATCCCTTTTGATCAACCATGATCACCCTTAGACAGACAGTAACCTGTTTAGATTTTCCTAAATTCTCTGTAACCGCTTCTGCTATATGAGCATCAACATTGCGGACAATGCCGTTGATAGTAATGGTTTCATAAAACTCACCGTTGAAGGTAAGCAAATTGGTATATCTTACTGTAAATGACTTACACTCAATGTTATCAATAGCAATTTTCCATGTTTCTGGAATTATGTCCGTAATAGGATTATCAATCATGTAACGAATGACATTTGTTATAAAAACGATAGGACAGATACGGTTGGACTCTGTATCTGCTACAACTAAAATGAGGATACTGAGTTAAAAAATCAGATAAAAACGGTATTAAAATCGGATACTCAATATATCCCAGATAACACAGAAAAAAGCCGTCTGCAATAGTCACCTTGAGACCCAACGATTCAAGAGAGTGATGCACCAGCTTATCACCAAGCGACAAATAAAAACTATTTGACAAGGTAGTCACCATGGATCCACTGTCAATAAAGGGAGTAATTGGAACGTTGTTTAGATAAACAATACTATTGTTGGAAGAAAACATCCAAGCGCTGAAATAGCGTATCATAGCCTTTAGGATGGTTACCGGCCCCGTATGGCCATCTACTGAGGCGGTTACTCTTTTAACTGCTGAACTCCTCTACTATAGTCACGCCCTCGGTTGCCGTTATCACGGTTACTGTTTCCCCGATTTCCTCGGTAGTTGCCGTGGCTCCTATTGCTATAGTGGCATCGGTTGTTATCGCCTTTGTTTTGGACCCGTCTGTTACTGTTATCCCGCCCTTTGTTAATTTCAGTCAGTCCTCTGAAGAGTAGTGACTGTTCATGCAGCTGTTTAGCAAGAGCGTTGATTTGAGATTCTAATCTCTCCTCTGTTTGTTTGATCCTTAAGTCGAAATCTCTCTCCACCTTGCATCTCTAGTGGCCGCTTTCTACCATGGGCTGGTAGTGTAGTTTCTTGGGGGTGGGGGATTGGTCTTGACGACCATCCTAATTTCTTGCAGGTAGCTTGTCATAGTTAGTGATGGTAGTTAGTGATGGAGTCGAACGTATGGCGAATGTGGCTCTTGAGGAGTTCCTTCCTCAGTGAAGACCAAAACTTCTGTCTCACGAGGCCATCCTTATCTTCTTCTCTGATGTCGCCCGCTTCGATTGCAGTCCGGTGAAGTATCTCCAACCTGCAACCAAAGGTCATCACAAAGTCCCCATCTGTTTGGAAAGAGTTGAAAAATTCTTGCATAATCATACCTTTAGTCGACATATTTACAAAGGAAGTATCGAGGAGCTTTAATAAGGTTTCAATGGATACTTTCTCGCCTAATGATATAACGGTATGTCTCGCCCTGCCCCGTGGAGACCGTCTGATCGCCTGAGTCTTGATAATTGGGGATATTCAGGTATAAGACATTTTACCTAGAATCTTCATTCGTAATATGTAACGTCACCTTTCTGTATTGGGTCATTCCCCGAAAAGAAAGGGATCTTAGGTACTACGGAGGAAGTGGTTGGGGTGGGGATAGCGTTGGCTGCGGGCGAAGTATCCTGGGAACCAAATAGTGCTGAAGCACCTACCTGAACCTGGGGCTTGATGTCCTCACTCGGTATACGATACCTCATGAGCGAGATCTCCCAATTCATGCAATTGGAGTGCTTTGCGAAAAAGGAGTAGAAGGGGGTATATCAGATTTGGCTGAGGTTACAATGGGTTTAAGTTGGGCTCCCGCGGGCATTAGCACATATCAATTGGCATTCAATGCCTGTATCATTTCTTCATCTCTCATGGGTTTCTTAATTATAACCATCATGAAAAGTGACCTATACAAATCGCGCGTATATCTAACCACTGCAAACAAATCATATGACGACGGTCGGTTGTATAACCACGATTCAGTAAAAAAATAAAACTATTTACCAACGCTAAAAAAGTAAATAAGTGCTTACATTTTCTTTATAGTAGATATAAAAATCACTTCAAAATTGCTTTATGTATTGAAATATGCTGACAATTCTAAATAGCTCCCTAGAAACTGTCTGGCACGCCTGAAAAAATCGAGTGCAATCTTTTACATATAATAAATAGATTATGGTGTATACATATTTAACCAAAAAACATAAATGTAAATAGTGCTATCACCTAGCTTTCTGCTACTTTCACTCGGACGTTGAAGCGCTGTAAACTTGTGTGAGTGGGGTTTAAAGCATGGTGGTATGTTAGATAAGGTCAGAGAACTGTCTTGTCAAGTCAACAACACCTCACGCAGTGTCTATAAAACCATCGTGTCTGTGGTGGTCAGATAATCTAATTATAATTCACAACAACCTGTATATTTTTCAATAAACTAAACTGACCTACCCTCTATCAATAACGTAAACAGAGAGTATATATTTGCATATTCATGGTAATTGCTATAAATGTCATTGGAATGTCCACTGAATTAACGAATAATTATATTTGGGTAACTAGCCAGTCCTTGGAATTGCTAAAGATTATGCCTTCGCGTGTTATAGCCAATAGGTCAACAGGCCGAACTCATAACATTGACTATAACCTCGATTTGACAGTGATAACTATGGCGCATCTAACAAGTGGGTCGAACCGTGCTGCTACAGCGTGTTGATCTAAACGAATAGAATGATCGTACAATGTTAGCCATAAGCGCAAACATAGAGTTAGAACGACATGACTATTATGTGCAAATGGCAAATGATATTGAATAGGCCAACAAAATTTGATGGAAAAAAACACAGCATTTCCAAATCCAAGAACCCTTCCTTTCGAAACTCTAACACTAATTAAACAAATAACACATAACACGAAATAGGCATTACTCCGCCTCCTATTTATACACAGTTAAATGTCCATCAGCTGTGAAGATACGGTGTTACGAAACATCCAAATCCACCCAAATCCACACCCAAATCCACCCAAATCCACACCCAAATCCAATAAAATCAGCCCCAAATCCACCTCAATCCACTAAAATGAACCCAAATCGACCCAAATCCACACTCAAATCAACCCAAATCCACTAAAATCAGCCCCAAATCCACCCCAGCAACAGAGAGGGTGAACAGACCAACTTTTTAGGCAAATATTTCTTAAGCGTTTCGTTACAAAACCGAAACAAAAAAAAATCTTACTATGATAGTGCCAATTTAGTTGTCACAAACACATGGGCTGCGACACTGCAACGTTCCAAGATAACGTTTTATAAGCGATCGTCGTTAATAATGAAAAAAATAATCTTACAACGATGTTGCTATTTAGTTGGCGTTCACCCTCTCTGCTGCTATGGGTTAACAATTTGTTTATGATGAAAATCATTTACGATTGAAAGTCCTAGGACGAAAGTCCTTAGGATTTCACAAACAGACTAATTTGCAAAACTTCACCTCGCAGATCAATCAAATTACCAGATTGGTCAGTGAGTTTGAAATTAATTCTCGTTAAAGAATTATTATGACATCGCATAAACACTGGATTAGTTGGGTCTTCAATAATTAGAAATCCTGGAGGAGCCGTTGGTGCAAATGAATATAAAATATAACCTTGCTGAGCTTGATTTGATTGCTCAAGATTTATTTGATAGCTTCCTTCGATGGAATCACATACTAAATTCAGCGCTATCACATTTGAGATATTTACATTATTCGGAGCGATATGTCTCCCATCGCTATCTGGGTCGTTATTAAATGTCAGAATATTTGTTTGTTGTCGTGATACTTTCTTCCAATCGTCGTGGATTTTCTTAAACCCGATATCGATGGCATAACTGAGATATTTTTTTAATTCGTCGGGTTTATACCCAGGAATTTTAATTTTTGGGATATCTTCTACGCTGTCTCCGGGTTTTCCCCATATTGGCAATAATTTTAAACCGCCTTCTTGAATAATTTGAGTATGAAATGTTTCCATATCGTTGATGATTTTGTTACCTGTTTGTACTACACTAATAAATTCATATTGGGTGAGAGAGCCAGACTTAAGGGATATTAACAATAATGAAAAATCATTATTCATTGCGCTGAAATTTTCTTCGATTAAACCAGCGTGAATAAATTCACCATAATCGCGGGATCCCATAAACTTGTTAGGAGAATAATCTTGATAACTTTTCACTTCATTGATGGGTTTTATCCTGTCGGTGATATAATCGGCCTTTACGGGTTCATCTGGTATAACAATTTCTCGTCTAGGTGGTAATTCAGGCCATCCTAACACTGATCTTATAGAACTCTGATAAATATCAACGACATATCCAGGAGATTTTATCTCAATCGCAGATGATAACGTCGGCTCGTGAACCGTTATAGCGTTTTTTGATTCTTTTCCAGTGATAGATTTAATTCTTCGTTGTAATTCGTTATTGATTTGTTCGATTTGATATGACCCAGTTGGTAACGAGACTAAGATGTAGTCTGGAGTTCCATCTTCACGATTTTTCCACGCGAACACCAAAGAATTATTTGGTTGTTGACCACCAAATGCTACCGATCTGATATTAGGCCAGCTATGATACACTCGTAGTTTTGCTAGCGCTATCTCGCTCACGGGAACGGGGTTTGGGAAATTTACACTGAGTTCAGGACGCGTTTAGGTTATTGATATCATGCTTGTTTTCACCGGTGTTGTATTTTCTACTATTTGTTGAAGCAGTTGTTGTGACGACATTGTTGTTATTATTATTATCCCGCTCTAATTTCAGCATTGTTGATTTATACAATTGAGCCATCGTTGAGAATTCGCTATCTGATATTGTTGTGTCATCGAGTGACGATGATATCAACGAGGATAATTGCGAGTAACCGGTAGATGCAATGTGAAATTTAATTACATAGTCGTGTAGTTTACTCTGGCTACACGATGATAGTTTTTTGTGATCCCGGTTAATATACCCGCGATTGTAGCCAACGCGGAAATAGCTATTGGAACTACGACCGGAGCAATTATTGTAACCGAAGATAGTATTATTCCAGCAGCAGTGATTACACCCGACACCGAATATACTGTGATATCAACCGCGGTTATTCTTCGTTGGTATTTTTTTATTTTTATTTGATACTCCTCACAGCGTGAGCTGAGTTTAGTTTGAAATTCTCTGACTTGATCATAGCGATACTGATACACTGAAAGGATTGTCATCTTATTTTAGCAGCATTAGTGTTTTCAATTTAATTGTTTACTTAAATCCGCTACGACTTCTACGTACCACGTTACTGAAACCCTGACTAAATTTCTATCTGCGGTCGTTATCGTGAACTGTTCAGATACATCCTTGTCGATGATCGTTGATATTGTGTTATTGACTCCAGATGAACTACTTGATGATATATTAAATTGAGTCGGTGATACTATTGTTAATCGATAAATACCCTTGACTGCTGCGGTTACGTGTAAAATATTGGTTGTGGGAGTCCACGCAAATGAACCGTGTTGAATAGTGTATACGATATTGTTGGTGCTCTTATGAGGAATTTTTATTTTTTCAATAACACCTATCATCCTCGTTGTATCATCCTTCATTGCGTTGTTGAATGTTTTTAGATCATCGATGGATTTTTTAATATCAGGAAGGGTTATTTCAATTTTATCAAATGGGGTTCCAATAAACTTATCAATGATGTTTTTACGAAACATTGAAAACTGTTTCACGTGTTTTTCATATTCGGATTGAAGAGTTGCTAGTTCCAACATAGAATCTTTTATCGAGGTGAGTTTTGGTGCAGTCACTGGTGGATTTCCAAAAAATTCTAGCATGGGTTTATCAATTTTGTCAATTATATTTCTTTGTATTGCAGTAAACTGGTCAAATACAACTATATGATCGTCATACTTATCATTGAGCGATTTCAATGAACTCGCCGTGTTGTCGAGTGTTGCTAATTTATCCGTGATCGTTGAAACAAGTACACCTGGTTTGAGTTTACCCTGATCGGAAAATAACGCGATAGTATCCTCTGTTGCGTTTCGTCGTTTAACTAAAATATCATCTAGGGAGATATTACTAGTTTTCAATTTACCCTGACGATCGCCAAATACAACTATTTCACCAGGATCAACACTTGCTAGGTTCAACGTTTCGGCTATTTCATCTTCGATTAGTTTTTTAACATCCTTGATTTCAACTCCATCAGGTTCCGGTTTCTTCAGCGCTGATAAAGGTCGTCCCCAAATATCAATCATTGTTATCATAGAAATCTTTTCTCTGTTTAAAATCTTAAAGATTTCATCAAAGATTTTCAATCCAACGACTGCTAGTATACTCATTCACTACTACATGAGGTGGTTTTGATTGAGGAATCTTTGATTCCTTTGAAATAGCATCAAGTACGTTTAATACTTCATTGCCACATATGGGTGGGTCAATCATCGTTTGCGTTGGTAACGTGGAATACCAACGGGGTATTTTTAAGCGCGTTGATAAATCAAGGATATAGTGGTTAAATTTCTTCGGAGGGGCTAGTCCATATGAGTCAAAATAAATAATCCCACGTGGATCAATCGCGTATGCAACCCAGTGGGTTCCAGGTCCATCGCTGTTATCTAGATTAATAATACCCGTTTCAACGTGATTAGGTTGTGTCGGTAACTGATCTTTCATAAAAACACCTCTGAATTTTTTAATCGCGAGTTTTTTAGCGGCATCAATTAAATCAAAATTGGACATTGGAAGATTTTTCACTAGTAAACCGTTCCTAGTCTCAGGCCGCTTCCGCTGTGCCATGAATACGGGGTTCCTGGTAGTCTTAGACCTTTCCCCTTTTTTTACACCCCTTTCCCGTTGCCTTTTTTAGTGCCATTCCTGCCGCGGTACCAATAGCCCCTAACGCTGCCGCTTTAGCTACCGCTGGGGCCGCTACGGCAATCAACCCTGGAATCAACCCTAACAGCGGGTTGATTCCAGGGTTGATTGCCGTAGCGGCCCCATGTTTTTAATCGCGCTCGCAGAAAGAGTAACCTGAACTCCCTTTTTTTCTTTAAGCGCGCTATTAAAATGATTAACCTGAGTTTTCGTCAGTGATAGTTTATTTCCCCCGCCATTCATTTGATTAGGTTTCAGCGTTATTGTGGTTCCACATTGCTTAGCAGATTTGGATTGTAATTTTTTTAACTGACCAGGTGTCAACGTGACATTGATATTATTATACGACATTATACAAAACAGATTGATTCTAAATCGCAGAGAGAGATGGAAAATTAATTACGAAGTAATCAATCACAGATTTTCCACTGGTGCATCTACCACTCTCATTCGTCCACCAACACCTTCGAGTATCATTGATTTATCACTGAGAATGACAGCAACCGCTCTATAATTAATAATACCACCAGGAAGGGTTACACGAGCTCGGAAGTGTATATCAACGACGGACTGTCTCATCAAGTCAAGATGTTCCAACGAAAAGTAATAAATCGGATACAGACTCCTAAAATCAAACTGTGATATTTATAGACCAGTATCAACATTTTTATCGCGTCCCATATACGACAACAGGTTATGATAAACTCGTGCAACGTGGTTGTTGTCATAGTCAAGTTGTATATCCTCTGATGGTTCTTGCTGTCCGTTTATTTTCAACGAGACTTCATTACACCCAATTTGATCAAATATCATATGGGAACGTTCTTGATTATCTAATCGCGCTCTATTCTGTAGCGCAACAAAAATATGCCGTGGAGCTGAAATACCCTGTCGTGCTGCCAAGTGCCATGTAAGTGTACTATTAATATCAGAATCCATGGTATCTGTGGATGTTGTCAACCAGCTCAACAATGTTTTTCCTCCTTGATCCATAAATGATAACAATCGCGGTTCTGTTGACAACGACGGAGTCAACACTGGCATCCACAGTGTTAGTTTTGATAAAACTACCTTACCATCGGCAACGGTAGTGTCGCGCCAGATTGCATTATCATCAGTAACTTTTCTCACTAGTGCTACCGTATGCTTTGCTCCATAGATAACTTTTCTGACGTTTCTACAAAATCCAAATATGTGATGCAACGGAATCGCACATGAAAACCGTCGACGCTGTCCTTGTAACATTGATACTCGTGTTGCAAATCCTAAATTGAAATTACCATTAACGCCTCCGAGAATGTCAAACGCAGCTCCAGGTCTAATTCGACGTTCTGGATTAGCTGCTTCTTGTTGATTTGCTTCTGCAGTATTTTGTGCTGTTAACACTTTAATATATTGAAGGTGCTCAGCGTTATCAGTAATATCCTTCGAGAACATCATAGACGGACCTGCTGATCTAGTATAGTCATCAGAATATCTCGCTAACCCGATTATTCCCGTTGCAATATCAACTTCGCGTTCAATAGATTCGATTTCTCTTCCATCAATGAGATATCTAGCACTTTCAAATAACGCCATGATGCCATTGTTAACAAAACCAACTCGGATAGTTTGGTTATCTACATATGGTGTATTAGCTGCAACATTTGTTACGAGTTCACCTTCGACTTCAATAAAGGCTTCACAAGGTAAAAAGTATTTACTGGTATCATGAACTTGAAGTTCGATTCTCCCCCGAAGATCAGGTGTTGCTGCGTGATAGGCAAAAAATTGAGAATCGCGTACAGAATCATCCTTGAGTACTGGGGCGTCCATGTCAAATGCAATATCAGGGTTCCGTTTGAACATTTTTTATTATATATCCGCTGGTCTAAATTGAAGGTGAAATCGTGAAAATTCTTCGAATTTCAACAATGATTTTTATAGTCATCAGAATATCTCGCTTTTTTCAATTATTTTAAAATAATTCCTAACAGCTTTTCCCTATGGAAAATCCAATGCAAATTCGACCACTTGACCCGAAAAATCTCAAGGAGATTTTCACGGAATAATTCCTGTCTTCTTCTGGATTTTTCATCGTGAAATCACAAAAAATGTGATTTTATTGCTGATTTTTTGATGATTTTTGATCATTTTTGCTTCGAAAACAATAAAAATAATTCCTAACTGCTTTTTCCTATGGAAAATCCCATGCAAATTCGACCACTTGACCCTACGAATTTCTTCCTAATTCTCACGGAAATCATCAAAAATTGATAAAAAAATCATCAAAAATCATCAAAAAACACCCAAAATTCAGTGAAAACCAGTGAAAAATACAGAATTTAAAATCGCAGATTTTTCATTTATTATAATTATTTTTTGTATAATTTGCAAAGCAATTTTCATCGACGTCTTTGACTTTTGTAGAAATTCTTTAAATTTCCAAGACCACTTCCCGCTATCATATTTGCTGTGTTATTATCCTGGGCGGTCATCAATAATGGTTTTACCATCAACTGTAGTTTTTCATCTACTGCGTTATTTATTATTTTACTAACACTTGCAGGCATAACCGCAGTAGATGGTAACGGCAGTGATGAAATCACCGCTGGTTTCTTTGAAAATCTAGAATTTCCCCGTCGAACTAGCGCTGTTAGTTTATCTTTCGCGGCCGAAAACGCCTTCGTGGCAAGATCACCAACAGCGTTAATACCCTTATCCCTGATAACATCAATGGCTTTCATTGATAGTTGTTTTGCTAGCGGCGCTACTTTTGGAGCCATTCTTGAAAATAATCCCATTATAGTGTTACCGAGACCATCTCCATAGTATGCTCGGTATTTTGGCAATCGTGAGTTTACCACGTAGACGTTAGTTGGTTTATCATGGTTGTAGTGTATGATCATTCTCTATTCAATTGCTATTTATCTAATCGTGGTGACATTAGTCACTGTGGTAACCGTCCACTAACTCTTCAATAAAATCTCGATATGTTGCAATATCCATGATACCACCTTGAAATAATCGCCTACAAATATCAGCAGCTTCATTGATTATTTCTGGTGAGTTATTCCCGGCTCGTTTTCCTCCTACAAGTATTTCTAATCGTGCTATATCACCAAGAATATTGCCAGGACATGTTACGCTAGAGTTTCCAACGCTAGCGTTTCCAACTAAGCCACTACCTGTTTTTTTAGTTGTACCAGTTGCACCCTTCTCAAAATCAGCCTCTGCCATTATTTGTATTTCATCAGGGGTTGGGTCAGCTGTGTATACTGGTGGTGGTTGTGCGACTCCTTTTACCATGGCTATAAATTTATTATAATCAGATTTTATTTCTCTTGTGATTTCAGTTTTTTCCCGGTTCGCTAAAAACACCTTATTTGCCCAAATGTCTTCTCCTTTTAAATTTTTTTTAGATTGTTCGTCTTTTAAATAGCTATGTCTTTTCGCTTTTTTTAGGTTGTCTTTGGTAAATTTAACTAACTCAGAGTCTGTTTTGATTCCTCTGATTGTTTTTAACGCCTCAACTGTAAATAGATTTTCAGGAGAACGATCAACGCCTTGTTGTTCTTGAAATTCTTCTTGAAATTCTTCAAGTGGTTCAGGTGGTGGGGAAATATCAATATCACCTAATCGTTCAATTTCTTCCTGAACTTCTTGTTGTTCTCGTTCTTGTCGTCTTGCAGCAGTTATTATATCACCAGGAAGTGATTTTAAAGACTTTTTTGTTTGTTTAGATCGTTTTGCTATTTTTTCAAGTTCACCAAGAAGAGGTCTCTCTGTTCTAGTACCCTCCTCGGGGATATCTCCGTATATAGCTCGTTCAGTAGCTTTTTTCACATCTGTAGTTGCAGCATCAATCGGCTTAAAGAGTTCCTGTGTATCAGTAGAAAAATCAGTCTGAAATAATTGCCGCTGCTGAAGTTTTTCACGAATACGATCTCGAAGGGGCAATAGTTTATTAATATCACTCAGTCGTTGTTTTGTGTTACGTGTAGTCAGTGATGTTCCTACCATTATTGAAATAGTATCAGTGATGTTAAATTGCAAGCAATTCACTGAGTAAAAAAAAAAGAAATCACTAGATTTATACTTCCCTGTTGTTATACGGGACACACAATTTTACTTCCTCGTTGTGCACAGGTAGTGATTATACATGCATACAATACAATTACCTGTACCGGTTATACAACAAGGAGGCGCTCTCTACGCGGGCTCAGCTTGCTCCATTAACGTTTTTAACTGTCTCACCTTACAATTAATAAGTTTTCTACTTTCATATTCTGAACTTAACTGCTTCCGAATATGTTCAACGATGTTACATAATGGTACAAATATATTAATGTCTTCATGGAAAATTAAACTTTCACGGATAAGTTTTTGTAAGCGCTTAATTAAAAAATATTTCTTAGCGAGTACGTATTTTCCATTCTGCTCTGCAAATTGTATATCGTCGAAATCGGTCATAATTTGATCACAATCTAACCCTGAACATAGTTTAATATTTTGCTCCTTAAGCTTGTTGATTTCAACAATAACACATTTGAGATTTTCAAGATTCATATATATTAAAAGTTTATTTGTTAAATTGTTTGAAATAAACTCAAAGAGTGAAATTGCAATGAAAAATCTCAAAATGAATTCTGGACACTTTAAGGTGTTGGTCATCTTAGCATATCCAGAAGCTTAGTGCGATTATAAATGATTATGGTTATATACAATAGATGACGACGGTACTTACACAATCCCTTGATCTAGTGTGTAGGCGGTTGTATACGACGGTACAACAATAGATTATAATGACAATGAATGACGACAGCACAACAATAGATTATAGGCGATTATGGTATTTTACAATGACAATGGATGACGACAGCACAACAATAGATTATAATAACAATGGTATTTACAATGAATTGATTCAATGACAATGGTTATGAATGACGACGGCACAACAATAGATTATAACGTGAAATGAATTGATTCAATGACAATGGATGACGGGGTGGCTCTACATTCATACGTGATCATTACAACCTATATAAAACCTAGGTTGTATGAATAACAAAAGATATCCATACACCAGGAAGTGTATGGCTGTAATGATCACATGTATGATTTTCGAACGCGAAAACCCCACTAGTATAAAACGATTTTATGGTATATAAGCCGCTGTTAGAGACTAACAGCACAGCGGTGTTGTAGTGATTTTATTCCTTGTTATGTTTAATAATGATCACTGACAACGTTGAAGTACACATGATGCTTGGCGCAGACACTAAAAAAAAAGAATTAAATATTACGTGTGTATAAAACAGTTCTGTTAATGCTTGAAAAAAGACAAAATTGATTATATTCTGTAGAGATTCATAATAGTGAAACCAACCAATCAAAAACCACCAAAACAACAACAGTGTTTCAACTATAACTCTGTCATTGGTGATTTGTCACACGCGCGTTACCTAACAGAGTTATTCCCCTTGTGAATGGGGAAATCCAAAGGATTTCAAACAAAGCAATTTCCAATGCGAGTATACAGTTAGATGTAAACAAATCGAATTTTTTTACAAAAACGTTTTGAAAAAGCGGTTTTAGTTATATTCTTTGCCACTTTTTGTACCGAGGGGGGGGGGGGGGGGGCAAATATCAAAACATCTACCGGCTGAAGTAATAGATTGAAAAACTATTTCCGTGTTGTCAGTGATCGCTTTTACTGGTCTAGCATTTTTCGAGTGTTTCCCAGTCCCACCTCGTTTTGTGTTTTCACGTTGTGAAATAGCTTGTAAATTCGATAAAGAATTATTAGTCTTAATGCGATCAATATGATCAATAACAAGGTCATCATTGATCAATCCGTTAAATACCTCAAAGACGAAACGATGATTGAGATATTTCTTCACCCCACAAAACCTCAAATACCCCATACCATTATCACACCCAACAGATTTCTTATTTTTACTGTGTCTAACAACACCATCACGAGAAGCTTCGTAGTTTGCAATAACAGGATGTCGTTTAAATTCTTGGCTCATTTGTATACAATATACTTTTATTTGTCTAATTCATTATTTGGTTGAGATATAACATTGAGAAATCTTTCTGTGTAGTCCTGGGCAGTTTTTATGATTTTGCCGTTGGCAACGTCATTGACAGAGTCAGGATTTTTTATTCTTCGCTTGTCATAATAACGCTTCAACTCTCTATAACGCCTACCCCCGCAATTGACACATAATTGTGAATTGCCTCTAACACCCACCCGGCAATGGATGCACGGAAGAGGACCTTTTGAGCCGTTTCTCACGCTTTGCATATGATACCCACAGAATTCATTTCTACATGATTTGTTACACGGGGTTGTTGATCCAATCATGAGCCATTTGCAATGATTCATTATATAAAAAACTTTTTATTTAAATACTTGTTTTAATTATAATATGAAAGAATTCAAGAGATTATCGAAAATTAAGCCTTGGAAAAATGCTAAATTCAATCTCCGTAGAATCTCTAATATACCAAAAAGTCTAATAGATGACAAAACGCTGTTGAGTAAAATCAGAGAGTGTTTTAATGAATTTAAGCGCGATGGAGCAGCACACTGTTGGTCGACATTTCGAATTATCGATGAAGATGTCAATATACCCGTAATTAACGCCACCATGAATGTTACAAGAGCAGCTGAGATAATTTCACACCTTCGAAAACGGTATTTTGTTAGAATGAAATTCATTATCGAAGTCGAAGGTGAATGGATTATTAGAGATAAATTTGAACCAATTCTCAAGGATAAAAAATTTGTCATTTTGAGTAGAGATTCCAAACCAGGAATTATAACTGGAATTGACAAACCATACTACGAGAAATCTTACCCTGTAACAGCAGTTGTTTACGGAGTATATCAGTTTAATGATAAACCCGACATTGCAAAACTAGCACCTATGAAAACATCGTCGATGTTGAATTGTGTAGCAAAACGTGTAATGGAACACTTCACAAATGCATCCCGGGGAAATAAACTATCTGATCTGCGACGTAGGAATATAACCGAATGGGAACTGACAGTGAAACAGCGCGGGGCAAAGATTTCCGATATAGCTAAATTAGAAGCATCATTAAAATTTCCAATATCGGTAGCAACGATAACCGGAGAAGTATTATACGAACCGAAATATCAATCGCGAGGAGCTCCAATTGAAATTATTGATCATAACAAACACGCGTGGACACCTGCAGTAAATGTATTTCCACGAGAACGAATCGTGAGATATATCCCCCCGGAATTCATCAAGGATGTTTTCTATGAAGAGAAATTATTCGATGCTATTCACGCGTTGTGTAAAGATGATCCTGTGTCAGTGTGGTTACTTAGAAGTGATGAAGATCCCGAAATAGGATTCGATCAATTTGTAAGACCAAATGGTGAATTATATCGCGTTGAAGAGTTAGATACTAGAATGAGAAAAATCGCTGATGAATTTTCACCGGAGAGTTTCCATGAAAAACTACTCACGGATAGTTTTACTATTCCATCAGTGGTAGCTCACTTCGCAAGAGAAAAAAACTCATGGCGTCCAACACGAAGTGATTTTCTCGAGGACGTTAAATTGAGTTGCGTCGAATTTGGTCATGGAGGACTGTGGAATACAAAATACTCACGTGATGGTATGATTTCAATTGATATATCCGCGTGTTATCCTGGAAGTTTTCTCGGGTATGGAGAATGCGCTGAGTATTTTAAACGATTTGGACACCCCACGCATGAAATGACTCGCGTTGCGATTAATGGTCGTTTGCCTGATTTTGATTTAACCGGATTCGCTCGTGTGATATCATTCAAATTCGCTGCAGGGTTACATCCGTGTAGTTATCTTTGGCTTGGTAGACACCTATCTGAAAAGGCGTGGATGCCTATAGTGCTATTGAGATATATGATCGATTGTGAAATGTTACAATCGTTGATTGTCGGTGAAGCTATTATATGCTATCACGCGCAGAAGGATGTTTGGTTACCACAACCCGATTTAGATAGAATAATTGATGAAATACGAAAACAGTTTCCTAATGGAAATTCTTCGAATTTCAGTGAAGAAGAAATCATGAAATTGTCTATGCAGTTATTTGAAATTAAAAACAAAGAAGCCAAAGATTTCGGACGAAAAATAATCGGTAAATTCACTCAAGGTGGAAGATATGACAATGCAAAATACTCTTCGAGGTTGATCATAGACAACGCAGAATACGATTTTATCATAGCGGATTTAACGAAACATGGAAAACTTGTATCCCGTAGGGATGCTTTTCTTTCCAATGGTGAGAAATCAGGTACGGTTGTTACCTACTGTGATGGATATAGTCCCCAGTATGCACATTTGAGAAGTTCTATGCTCGGTTATTCTATTATTAATCTATTTTCGATGATAAATAGATTTCCAGATACCGCGGTTAGAGTAGCTACTGATTCGATGTATATACGAGAGAAATATAGATCAGCTGTAGCGGAATTCACAAATCCCGAGGAAGCGTGGGGACGTTGGCGATTTAAAAAGGAAAAACTACACGAGTATTGTGAATCCGCAGATGTTGCCAACGACGATAAATATCTTTGTTGTAACCGTATTGAAATTCAATCAGAATTTTCTAATGCACCACCGGTATCTGATCCCGTATGTAGATACAGGACAGTTTATTTAAACGGTTGTGGTGGGTCAGGAAAGACAACTCGTGCAATCGAATTATTTCGTCGGTCAACCATGATTGTGTTAACACCGACTCACAGACTCGCCAGAGAGATGATAGCGCGGGGAGTAAAAGCCTGTACTTATCACAGCTTCTTTCGATGGAAAGGCGATACATGGACTCCTGATCGAATGGGCGATAAATTCATTCCTGAAATCATAATCTGGGATGAAATATGCACTGTATCGTTGAGTGTATTACAGACATTTCTCGAATGGTTGTTATTGAAAACTACAAAAGTCGTCATGTGCGGGGATCACGGTCAACAACCGCCTTTTGTTGGCGGATCTCCACATGAATGGCTAAAGGGTTTTGTAGATTATTATGAAGAAATTACCACTGATTATAGATCACTTGATGAACAATTACGAGAGTTCAAAGCGCTAATTAGATTACAACCGGATAGAATCAAATGTGAAATAGCGCGTGAAATAATTTCAGAAACTCCCATGAATGATTTTTGGGAAACATGGAAGCCAGATGATTTGATAATCGCGAGTAGAAAAATAGTCAGAGACGCACTTCAGATAAAGTTATTTGAATTGCATAAATGCAAATTTGCAACACTTCCAGTACCGTTGTGTTATAGACCCTCGGATACACGAAAGCAGAATATAGAAGTTGATATTCCACGGAAGAGTGAAAAGCAGATTCTCGTGTTAAATGATATTGTGCTGGTTGATATCAGCGTCGTCGAAGATGCATTACGCGCTGATAAATCCCCGTGGACGTTAGGTTGTGCAGCAACAATACACTCTTCACACGGATTAACTATCACAGATACAATTGTTTGGATGGTAGATAATCGCATCGAGTGGTCGAATTTAGTTTATCTCGCAGTATCCAGAGTACGGCGAATAAATCAACTTCGAAGAATTGTTATTGACGATAATGACACTATTATAAGCGCCGATGATATCACTGGTGATTTTATCACTGGTGATATAATCAGAAAACAACTCTCTGGTTATAAACAACAGGATAAAAAAAATAATAGAAAATTTAACATTGATGCTGAATCGATAATTTCACTAAAGCAACAACAGAATAATCACTGCGCGGGTTGTAATTGTATAATGCGTTGGAGTTGGTCGGATAAAGATCCTCGCCAATTTACCGTAGACAGAAAGAATAGCAGCATTGGTCATACCAACGACAATGTGATGCTGACTTGTCTTGAGTGCAACAGACGCCGGGGTGCTGGTTAAGACCACGCGGTGGTAATTGAGTATCTTCAGGAATTACCTGTAGTTGTTGTCGAGTAAACCCTCGCTGAGGAGCAGTTGAATCTAGTTTATAGATTGGAAGTCTACCAGTTGATCGTGTTATAGTAGATATCTTGTGTGCAGTAACACTCCAAATAGGATCAGTAGCCCTCTTTGTGCCACCTTCAAGCTCTCCTGGTTCGTATAAATACCTAACAGTGACATTACTACCAAGAATTGGTTCTTTGAAATCTTTTTGTGGTTGTACGGGTATATACTTTCTTTTAATAGCGTTGTTAGGTTTCATGTTGATTGTTCTAGTAATCTCATTATTGATTGCGGTAACTACACCTGGTAATCTCTTGACCCATTCACGGGATCGCTTTTCTTGGATGAATTCCTTCGCGTATTGATATCCAAATAACCGCTCTGCAAGTGTCCGATTAAATCGTTCAACAATTGCCTGATCGCGATGTAGCGCAGTATGCCCTCGTCTGATGGCGACATTATGATGTTTCATCGTTGTTAAAACAGCGCCTTGAAATTCCTTGCCAGGATCAACTTGTAACAGATTTGGCCAGCGTAGTGGACCTCGGCGATAAATCTTTTCAAATGCAGAAGCTACTTCGGTAGATGATTTTGTCTTCAGTGGTTCTGCTTGTTTGTATCGACTAGCAATATCAACTACGGTTAACGCGTATTTGTAACCGTTGTCATGTGGTAAAAATAGTATATCAGCTTGATGAACTTCATTAGGAACGGTCACATCAAAATGCGAGTAGTTAATTCGTTTAGGCGCTGGTAGATAAATTTGCCATATCGCCTGTTTGGATAACCAATTAGCCGCAGTAGCCTTTTTTACTTTTGCAGCGCTAGCGAGTTTACTGATTGCTGCCTTGCCTCTCCAATATCCTTTTGGAGAATAATAAATAGATTCCATATTATTAATTACCAGCACCTAACATCAATTTACCCTTCATAGCGGATTTTATCAACCACGAAGCCAACTTTTCTTTGAAGGATTTATCAGGAATAGCATTCAACGCATGAATTAATTTCACATCCGCGAGATGTCTATGTTGAAGATTGCTGCTTTTATAAGCAACATCATGAACATGACACACCTTGTCAATAGCGTTTATTGGATATTCACCGGGTTTGGGTTGGTTTTGGTCATCAAGTCTGATATCTAATCGTGTTCCCGGTCCACAATAACTATACCCTGGAAGGTGCTTTTCTCCTGAGTATTTTGCCCACGGTGTTCCTGGGAGTTTCACTAACTTGGCTGCAATATCACCTCCTCGTTTTTTTTTAAAGGTTTCTTGGATTTACCAAGGGAAATAAATCTAAATTTCTTCGTACTACATTGTACGCATTTACCAGAAAGCGCTGATCGATTACTTTTTTGTTGTAATCGTCGTCAAGTCATTTGTGCCAGTACGCGTCCTACATTTCACACAATATAGATCCATAATTTATATATAACAGCATGAATGTAATTGATTATTCAGCTACGAGACGACGGGAACCTATTAAACACCATGCAATGTTACCAAATTCTATTCGCGCGATTATCATCGGACCATCTGGAAGCGGCAAGACACAATTGCTACTTAATTTGATAACGAGATGGATGAAGTGGGATAAGTTGTATTTGATTGCTCCGAGCGTAGATGATCAGCGATGTTATGAAGTGTTAAAGGATTTTAACGAGAAAGCGAAATTAGAAATCGATGATGATATTATTGAGTTTATAACAGATATCGAAGAAGCACCGAGCATTGATGATATTATTGGAGATATTAACAATTTAGTCGTATATGATGATATCATGTTAGACAATCAAAAGAATCCTGCTAGAATATTTTCACGAGGACGTCATATAAACACAGATGTGATATATGTCACTCAACGTTACACTCAGATACCAAAAGTGATCAGAGATAATTGTAATTTATTATGCGTATTTAACGGAGTTGATACTCACACGCTAAGAAATATTTGGCAAACTTGGTGTGGAGGTGATATGGATCATAATCAATTTAAAAATTTCTTTAGCCGCGCTCAGTCAATCCCACATGGATTTATAACGATAAATTTATCAGATCCTCGGACAAGATATCGTGTCGGACTTGATCAAATATTCGGTTAGCGTATAGCAGCAGAGAGGGTGAACGCTAACTAAATAGCAACATCGTTGTAAGATTATTTTTTTCATTATTAACGACGATCGCTTATAAAACGTTATCTTGGAACGTTGCAGTGTCGCACCCCATGTGTTTGTGACAACTAAATTGGCACTATCATAGTAAGATTTTTTTTTTGTTTCGGTTTTGTAACGAAACGCTTACGAAATATTTGCCTAAAAAGTTGGTCTGTTCACGCTCTCTGCTGCTGCTACCCCAATCCACTAAAATGAACCCAACTCCACCCAAAATCACCCCATATCCACTAAAATCCAATAAAATCAACCCTAAATCCACTCAAATCCACTAAAATCAACCCTAAATCCATACAAATCCACTAAAATCAACCCCAAATCCACCCGAAATCCACCCAAATCCACTAAAATCACCCCAAATCCACCCAAATCCACTAAAATCAACCCCAAATCCACCCAGAATCACCCCAAATCCACTAAAATCCACTAAAATCAACCCCAAATCCACCCAAATTCATTAAAATCAACACCAAATCCATACAAATCCACTAAAATCAACCCCATATCCACCCAAAATCAACCCAAATCTACTAAAATCAACCCCAAATCCACTAAAATCAACCCCAAATCCACCCAAATCCACTAAAATCAACCACAAATCCACCCAAATAACACTAAAATCCACTTAAATCCACTTAAATCCCAACAATAATCTTTGCTAATATGATTGGAAAACTGACAATTGTTCTAAATAGGGTTCCAAAGTCTGACATCTTGAATCAAATTCCGTATCATCTGAGGAAAATATTATTCCATCATTTTATTCAATTATTTTTTTGGAGTATTCGTTTAGGGATAGTAAACATGCAACACAAACACACAAATCAGGGCCAGATCAGGCCAGGGGTCGAGGGGGTGGGAAGGGCACAAAAACAAAAGTATATGTGATTATTTATTCAAAGTGTGCATAATACAAAATGAGAATAAGATGGTGGTCGAATTTAAGTGACGTGAATATATATATATATATATATATATATATATATATATATATATATATATATATATATACACTAGTTTTACGTAGGTTGTGGGATTTGATCCCCAAAGTGGGGTTACGGGAAGGCAGTGTTCTCATGTACATTTCAAATCAAAAGTTATATATTTTAGTGCCTTATCTCATACAATAGCTATGTATATGTTCAAATTCAATATGTATACTTATTTGTTAACCCTATTCGTGTTTTACTCAGCGGGCAGGTATATAAATCTTGTAGGCAGTATTGACCTTTGATTACTCAATACCAAGTACTATACATAGCATTCTTCTAGCTAGAATGAAATGTATAAAAGTTCTGCCCACATATACAGTGCATTTATTCAAAGTTCAGACTACTGACGACGTGATATTTTGATACCTTAGATGCTCTATTATACATGCAGTCTGTAATATTTATTCCTCACATGAGCATAATTAGGTTAGGAATACGATGATTCTTTCAACTTCTACTAACTTATTAGATAGTGGTGCATAACACAAACAATGTTATATGTTATCCATCTGACCTTCATGAACTTATGGGGATGACATAATCTTAATTCCGATAGCAACCAAATCAAAATATATTTTAAAATCTATATTAAAAAAATCAGCCATATTTGGAATATTTTTAGGCAAATTTTGTTTGTGATGGCTATTTGAAACCATTCAGCAATCAGGTAGAAAAACGTTTTTACATCTCGAGATAATGCAATGGTAAAAGTAAAACAAAGAATTGAAGGAAATATTCATCATTACATAATTTACAAATTATTTTAGGTCTCAATGAAATGCAAGTGAGATACATAATTTCGACATCTTCAAACAACCACACTATTTAATGTTTTCCATTTTTTAGGAAAAGTTTAAGCTGATGTATTCTAGTAAATACTTCTTATTGCCCCCATATGAACTATTTACCTTTTCATTTAAGGGGGGGAGTGCCCGAGTGCCCGCCATGTATAGCCTATGGTGTGCATAAAAATGGCGTTAATCCTGCGGATCCGGAAGATAAGGACCGTACACTCCTTCGGTCAACTTCTTTGATCTGCACGTGCGCTTCCATACCAAGGTGATAATTGCACTTCTGACGGCCATGGTCGGACTTCTCACCCTAGCCACGGCAAACTTACGTAAGGGATAGTGTTAGCCTGCGGTCAGCTTTAACATTAAACAATGGCTTGTCCGAATTACTTTGATTATTCATGTTTTTATACTATTTTGGGTCGGGCAAAACGCCACAAGAAGAATAAGTTTTTTTTGGTAGTATACTATTTCCACTTTTCTAAACCTACAGAAATGGGAGTTATAAATGTTCTTTTACATATTAGGAATTAATCAGCTTTTTTTCCCCCAAGCAAATAAAGGCGTGTGCAATCCAGAGACTGCCCATACCAATTTCAGACTTGAATTCTTTCGAGGAATTTGTGTGTCTTAAGTTGAAGATTCTCTGAATTTCTGAGTTAACCACCAGGAGGACTTGAACCATGAAAACTAAAATGGGACTAATATTAGTTAGGGATGAAAGGCTTGAAAGAAACTGTGCAGTTTGCTCAAATTTTATTTAAGTATACCTTTAAACACGTTTGTTTGAAACATATTTTATTGTCATTTAATTTAAGATTATGGCAGTCTTAAGATCTCATTCATTTAACAAAGATTGGAATGTATATGAAATAACAAGGTCAAACGTTTAAATGTGTTAAAATAGATATAACATTTCAAAGGATAAACATGAGAGAGAGAGAGAGAGAGAGAGAGAGAGAGAGAGAGAGAGAGAGAGAGAGAGAGAGAAAGAGAGAGAGAGAAAGTATTTGTGTAAGTATTTCAAACTTTCCAGTCTCCAGATATTTTTTATTTTAATGGAACAAATTACCAACTTAAGAGGTATCACTTCTGTGTTTCTCCTTTTGCAATTGCTATAGCCAACCTTGTCTGGTAAATCTCTCTCCCCACCCCCCGAAAAAAAAATAATTAAAACATAAATAGATAAATAAATGTGCTGACACTGATGCACTATTTGTAAGGTCTGATGCTACCAATTCATAAAAGTGATCAAATGTTGCAAAAGAATCTGTTTGAAACACATTGCTGTACATTTTAGACACCTAACGGTATTACTTTTGTTGAATGAATACTTATATCAAAATGGCTTTTCGAGGTATTCTAATTTAAGGCACTGTAATGGGGAAAAAACTGGAAGTAGGAAATAGTAACAATCAAATTTGGACAAGATGCCAAATATGGAGACATGAAAGGGGGAGGGCATGCAAAATGTGTGGGCAGCATACTGCATCTCTGTGTATGTATAGCTGGTATGCTGCATATTTAGTTTAATTTTATGCAATAAAATGGAAAGTACGTTACACATAGTTGCGACATACTTGTCAGATCCCGGGTGCTTGTGTGTATTCGGATGAATCTGAAGTACTTTATGTCACATGTTTTTTAATCCATTAGTTTAATTAGAGAATATTAGTCGAGCGGGAGGGGTCATATGATATCATATGATATATACTCTCACAACCAGTGGCGTAGCGAGGATATTTGGCTCCCAGGGCAAAACACCCAAATTTGCGGCGCCCAGGGCAAAACACCCACATGTGCGCCCCCGGCTGCCCTTGTTGCGTAGTTATGTTGATACTTTGGACCAATTTAGGCCCCATTTGGCGCCCCCTAGCCACCGGCGCCCAACGCGATGCCCAACCTGCACATTCCCTCCCCCCCCCCCCCCCAATTCGCTACGCCACTGCTAAGAACCTATGCATAGTTTCCATGACTGCAGTATTCAAAATATATTTGTTAAATATTTTGGAATATAAAGTATTTTTTTAATACTAAATACAATACTAGTTGACTTTTGTTGATGGAATGAAGAACGATTTCCCTGGAAGTTTTGTTTCGGTTTTGGTAGACAAGCAGAAAGACATCTTAGTATAGGTGGATAGTCACGTCACTTTTCAATGATAAATTCAGATTTAGCCAATGAGTGTGCTGACAGACAGAGAAAGAGCTGGGATCTATGGGTATTAGTTACGGGGCCATAAACAAGCAAAGTGTTCAACTTCTTCATTATCATAATCACGCGCACACGTGAATGAGTTAACTAAATTCACCAGGTAGGGGGTCGTCCATTTAGTACATACGCATGGAGGGGGGACGGGGGGGGGTGACCCAAATGCGTAGGGGGGGGGGGGATACTGACAATGTACGTACACATAAGAAACGGGGGGTGGGGTGTAAATGCTCCATCGTTTCAGCTTTCAAACTAGTAGGTATACTATACTGGAAATTTCTATGTTAATCATGCGCAGTGCAGTCTGGGATATCGCACTGAACCTCAGTCTGCTGTGCACTAGTACATTTTAGCATTTATGACATAAACTTGAATGATATACATATATTATATATAATATATATGTAGCCTCGTGTAACTGAAAAACAGCATTTGTTTACGTTTATGTCAATTTGACACAACAGTCCTACAGTTTAACTGTAGGCCTGAGTAGACAGGCTGTGATTCAAACTGCAGACTTTCATGCTGCTGCTGCTCCGACTAAAACTGTCACTGTATATTGGTGTACTATTTCAGCACATCAGATGTTCAGTCGGCACACTTTTTTTATCACATTCTTGCCATTACATAACCATTAACCAGATTAGACACGTTACATATTGAATCTACTTTAATGACGTCACAGATTAATCCGCGAACGAGCAGGCGCTCTCGCCGCTGAGTAATGCTCCTGCAGCATAGGTCAAGGTCGCAGGCTCGCGTTGCTTTCTACCATATTAAATCAAATATTACTGCTAACTTTATTTTTATAAAGTAATTAATGTTGCAGATGAAATTCTTGACTAGAGTAACGCAAACAACTTATTAACCAATAACGGGAATGTGATAAAGACAAAATGTAAGCAAGCCTCGGCACTTGTGTATCCGCGGATGAACACGCATATGTACCTCGGCGGATACACTCGTGCCTACGGCTTGTTAATGCCATGACAGTTTGTCATTATATTTTATAGACTACAGTTGACAAGTTCACAGAGTTTTAATTATTATTATACGTGAATAAAATATTGGTTAAAAAATCACGATGGATAATGCAGTCAAGTATAACTGTTTGTACAAAGCTGTGTGTAAAGCTAAATTGCAAGCAAGTAAACAAGAACAACAGAAAGAAAGTAATCGAATATGGGAGAAAATAAAGCGTGGTGAAACTACATATGAATATGTTACTGCTGATCTAGCAAGAAAAGCGTTGGCGAGTAGAAGCAGTCTTCTCTCATTCTGGTCACGTGCACAAGCACCAGCAGCGACTGCATCGAAGCGTGAAGTGCATGAGATATCTGCTCATGCTGACGTTGACGCTCTAGCACCTGCAATGATGATTTCAGGTGCATCTGATGTGTTGCCTCTTATATCGGCTGGTGATGCTGCATCAAGTCCATCAACGTCAGCCATGCCTGATCCTACCACAAAGATCACGAAACAGCAGTAACTCCACAACAGACCAGTGTTCAACGTGACATCTCTGATGCCCAAGAACAGCTACTAGCTTTAGTACATTTAAGAGATGCAGACTTCATAACCAAAGAACTAGAGAAGAAAATGAAGTCAGTTGAATTGAATCTGAAGCAAAAAAAAAAAAATGAAACTGAAGCGACTGCACCAAGAGGCCACAAGGCAGCGTGAACACCGTCTCAAAATCAAACGAACTCTCGAAAACATAGTGGAGGAACAACCGAACCTCAGGCAAAAAGTACGACAGTTTACAAGAGATACACGTGGTAGAACAGCCATCACAGACGACAGCCCAGATCTTCTCGAAGCAATTATTGACATTGCGTCGATTGGTGCCGCTGCGATCGTGCAAGACGTTAGATGACCTACATATAACTTTATCAAATCAAGGCTATCATTTGTCAAGGTTGGGGACGTATCTGCGCCTTCTGCCTAGACGATCTCGCTCAATGGAAGGTAAACGTCACATAAAAACAGTACCTGTAAAACTGATAAGAGCTGCCAATACCGTTCATAACCGTCACAAAGATGCAGCATTTGCGATTGCATCTATGTCATACCTAGATGAAATATGCTCTATGTTTGGAGAAGATGTGTGCTTCTACCTCAGCCAAGACGACAAGGCTAAAGTGCCCCTTGGAATTCCGGCAGCGACAAAACAGGTGCCTATACTGATGCATCTCGAGTATGCGGTGCGTTTGCCAGATCACGACTTTGCTGTCACGTCTCGCCATAAATTAATTCCATCTGTCTATGCTGCCTGTGTCGTGACTCCGGGGAAGTTAATCGACGCTGTTACATACTCTGGCCCTACATATATTGCAGTGCGCTCAATGAAACACGGCAGCAGTACAGCTTTTACACATGGGCATGATATGGAAAGTCTTCGCTCCATTCCAAGTTTCAAGCCATTGATGTGCACAGCTGATGATTGTGTGAAACCAATAGTGGTCGTGGCGAGTGATGGAGGACCGGACGAGAATCCAAGATTTCCCAAACCGTTGCAGGTTGCAGCTGCTAGATTTATTGATTGGGATCTCGATGTGTATGTCAGGCACCCACGCACCACATTATTCAGCCTACAACAGAGTTGAGCGCCGGATGGCGCCACTGAGCCGACAGCTAGCTGGACTAGTACTACCTCATGATCACTACGGGTCATATCTCAATGCATCAGGAAAAACAATCGACACGAAGTTGGAAAAGAAGAACTTTGAGCAGGCAGGTAAAACACTGGCAGAAGTATGGTCCGCAGTAGTATTGGATAAGCATGATGTCTATGCAGAATGTATTGACCCAGTAGAGCGTGAACCACCCAGTGAACCAGAAGTCAATTGGGTCGCGCGTCACGTTAGGCAGAGTCAATATTTTTTGCAGATCATTAAGTGTGATCATTCCGGCTGCTGTCGCTCATAACGCACCTCATGGAATAATTATTTTCCTGATCGTTTCCTGCCAGGACCTGTAGTACTTACACATTCTACCGCTGGTCTTAGCATTCCTGAACCAGAAGCTGTAAAGGATCAGACACATGTATACTACACTTCACTTGCACAGCGGCTAGCTTTTGGATCCAAAATTCCTTTTAATGCGTCGTTTGATCTGCATTGTCCGTCACTTGCACAATCTGAAATTATCAAGCGCACATGTCCTGTGTGCGGCGTGTATCACTCGTCGCAGGCCAGTGTAACACGACACCGAAGCATTCACACTACTGAGTCTACCGACACTGAGAACTTGAATCAAAACCTGGATGATGACGTCAGCGAGGCTGCGGATATTGAGACAGCGGCCCAGCATAGTGCAGCTAATGCTGTTGTGATTCAGCCTGACGTTAAGCTTGTTGCTGAAATTCCTGTTATACGTAACCTGTTTGACTGGGTTCAGTCGGCGTTTGGCGTACCTTTAGCAGACACTGGCGAACTTTTTAAAGGTTTAATAACATGCAACTTATTTCTTTTATATATACAGCAGATGAGGACTGTCTGTTTTACTCCGTTTCATTAATCATTTGAATATTATTAATCCTGTGTCATTTCTGCGTGGATGAAATATTGGAAGTTCTATACGAGTGGGTGGGGGGTCATTGATACGTACGTACGCATGGGGGTGTGTGTAAAAAGTATACATGCGTACACGTACCATACTCGTATATTTGAGATTATTTAAAATGACATTATGAAATACGTCGAATAGTTTAAATATTTTTCGATTCTCGTGAAAGATCATGAAACGAACAATTATTTATCTATGTAGATAACAGCACCCTATCACAATCAGAGGCATATACGAAATCATACCCTGAAGCAAAATGTTTTCTTTTTCTTTTTAATATTTGTAATGGCACGGAATTTCATAACCAGGAACAAATTTTGACGTCACCTTATTACGGCCAATTATGGACCAATTTGACATGGACATGTGTATTAATAATTCATACCTCAATTTACAACGTCCCACCTCCAACCCCTAGAACAATGCACATTATTACAAATATCAAGACGCTGGCTGTTGACCAAGAGCTGTTGATCAGTGCATGCTGCATATAAAGACCGAATCAAACAATAATTCTACAATGTAACTGACACATAGCAACAATTTGTTGCACTGTATAACAATAATGAAGAAAAGTCACCACTTTATTAACAGCATGAACAGATTGTACTTTAAATATAAGTATACTAAAGACACAAAAAGTAAACAACATATTCACTGAAAAGCACATTTTTTTTTAAGGTACTAGCTTTGATGATCGTTGTTGTTGTAGGGTCTAACACCATTTTCAGCACACGAAAGGCTATACATGGCAGCCAGTATTAATGGTAAAAGTAGTAATTACACATGAATAAAGCAACTACTTGTGTAGTAAATAAGTGTGTATAGTTGATATATGATCTAGAAATGAGTATATATGTTGATTATATTAAAATTTATAATAACAGTGAAGATAAATATGACGTGGGTTGCGGGCAGTTTCATAAGTGCCCCCAACCCTTTCAACTACCCACTTTTTAGGGTAGCGCTGTAATTTATAGATGAGATAGCATACACAATGCGATTTGGGTGGATATGGGGTGATTTTGGGGTTCGTTTTAGTGGATTTGGGTGGATTTGGTGTGGATTTGGGTGGACTTGGATGGATTTGGGTGGATTTGGGGTTGATTTTAGTGGATTTGGGTGGATTTCTGGTGGATTTTGGGTTGATTTTAGTGGATTTGTATGGATTTGGGGTTGATTTTAGTAGATTTGGGTGGATTTGGGGTTGATTTTATTGGATTTTAGTGGATTTGGGTTCATTTTAGTGGATTGGGGTGGATTTGGGGCTGATTTTAGTGGATTTGGGTGGATTTGGGTGGATTTGGGTGTTTCGTAACACCCGTGAAGATAATCGTCTGACTTTCCGTGACGTCATCATACTGTCCTCAGAGTTCGGTTTTCATCTTCAGAGAAACACTACGAACGTAGAAAGTATGTACACAAGTTTCCTGTTCGGGGCCAGAAAAGAACACTAAATCATTTAGAAGCGCGCGTTAGCGTCCTCCAGTATGCTCGCACTTTCCAATGCGAACTCCTTTTCGGGATCCCTTGGTGGAGGCCCTTCGGTCTGGTTTACCAGTCAAATACGATCTTCTCTCCATCCCACGTCCCACAGTGGGCACCAGATGTGAGCAATCTTTTTTTTCGGGTTGAAATGATAAAACTTGTTTAGAAGCATTTTGTTACTTTGGCGGGGAATTGATTTTAATACTCGTGAAGCACCGGATTCATGCACTGTGATCGATCACTCACTCACTCGCTCACTCATGACAAACATGCACACTGGTACACGGCACAAGTCCTGGTCACGACAACATGACTACAACTGAGATTGATTTTTATCACATCAAAAAACATCTGCCACCGGAAGATAAGTGCGAACTGCAGGCCTATTACTGCTTTTACCACAGTAAAATCGACGTGTATAAGTCTGCGTGTAGGTACTATAAATGGGTTTTGTCGATCACGACTGTTGTGCCAATAGCGTTGACCGCAGCCGGTATGGTGTCTACTGGCGCTACAGCCTTTTCAATTCTTGCTGATTTTATCCTGATGCTCAAAGGGATAGAACCCAAATCAGAAGCCCCAAGAATGGTCAACAAGAAAGGGTTCAACAAAATCAGGTTCATATTTGTTAAGTGCCATATCTGACATGCCCATCCTGATCTTGAAACTGAGAACGAAAATCACCATCGATTGGTCATAAAGATACTAGACATTCTGGTAAAGACAATGTGCTAGATGAGCTTGGCTAGGTGGGGTGGGTGTGGAGGTAGCTACATACAAAAACGGTAGTGAAGAAGTAAAAACCGCTCCTTTTGTTTTACATGGTCACACCGCTTTTAACGAACGATGGCAGTGAACTAGAAAGCGACTGAAAACACGAGACACGAAATCTATTTTGAACATTGTCACAATTAACTTATTCCATTGTTTTCGGAAATATTTTTATACCACTAATTATCTCAAGCAAATACGTCTCATCGCACAATAATGGCCAATAACGAATTAAAATCATTGGTTCAACCTGTGTCAGAAAGACTGATTCAAATAATAATTTTGACAAAAAGCATATTCTATTTTACAAGTTTGATAGCTTGGAAAATTAGTAATGCAAACATTTAGTACTTACACTTCACATCCATCACATAATCATTGCTTGAAACTGACTTTGCCAGTGAATCCTCATAGGCAACACATGTTAGCTTGGCTCCATTATCTTGTCTTGTAAGACTGACAATGGTAAATTCTGTTCCCATGACTTCATAGCGTCCTCCTGTTGTAATAAGTTGGTCATTTATTTTCCACTCTGATATCAGAATCATGCCATGGTCAGGAGGTTCACTGTTGGACATAGAAGAACAATTCAGGCGGTAGTCAGACTCAGAAACAGCAGAACCAGTGAGTGCAATAATCTCGGGCCTTGACGGAGATGCTAAATCAAAGTCAATGTTTTAATGGATTAAAATAAAAATTTTGATTAATGTGATTGCGCTCAAATAAATTAAGTTTTGTATTTCAATGTTTTCATGATTTTTATGATGACTTCCTTTATAACCAATTGCCATACATATCAGATAATAGAACCCACTTGTAACTCGTTCAATATAAAAATGACCTTGATTTTCCAGCTAAAGACTTGCCTATTGCATAGTAAAGTGTTGACATCAGATAAGATTTCAACAAATGTATGTGCTGATTCAAAAGTGACCACCTAATAATTGACTTACATTTTATTATGCGGTCAATATATCCTTTAGCAAGAAGTCTGTTTATATATATATATATATATATATATATATATATATATATATATATATATATATATATATATATATATATATATATATATATATATATATATAAGTCAAAACATTATCAAAGTTAAATTTTTCTTAAAAAAAACTCTATTGTTTCAAGGCTTATAAGGTACATTAATGCATGGCAATATTTTATTTTATCGTCACTTTTACCTAAAGGATGGAGCTTGCTATGGAACATGTGCGTCAAACACTGTCTTATCACGATATATATATATATATATATATATATATATATATATATATATATATATAGGTTACTGCATTTGTATGGGAAAATATGAACGAGTTTTTCGGATGGTTATACTGCACGACCTTGGGAGTGCAGTAAATCCATCCGACAAAACGATTTCATATTTTCCAATACAAATGCAGTAACTTTTGTATTATATGCTCATTTTCTTATTCTACCTAATGTTTAATTATATTAACAAAATACACGACAATAAACAAAGTAACTGAATGTATGCCGTATTCCAAAACTAAAAACACAAGCGCAGATTCATCATTACACAACAACATCATTATTACTGCGTTCATAACTCCGCCCAGATAATTTTGAACTTAGTTGCGCGCTCGACATAACTATCGAAAGAAAATGGCGTGTCTAGTTAAAATTGAAATTTGTTTTCATATTGTGAATGAATGCGCATTGCAACAACTTTTCCGTTTGATCTGGAATGAATAGATTTTGGTATTGTTTTCGATTCTACAAAACTTTGTGATTATGGACTGGATTTATATGTGACAAATTCCACATGAAATACATCGGATTCAATAAGCGAGGGAGAAGAATGTTGACATCTACAAATGTGTTTCTGTTTCTGTCACTGAATGTTTGAATTCATAATGATAATGTGGGAAAAATCTGAAGTCTTTCACATACAATTATCAAAAAGACACTATGGAATTAAATGCTTATATAATTTTGAGTGCAGTAAGGAGGATGTAATTGCACTTTTATTTAATATTACAGTACAATTTCGAAATGTGTAATCAAGATTGAGAACCTATGACATGTCTCGTGTAATTTGGATTTGCAAAACTAAGAAAGTACATTTTGAGGAAATTCATGATGTAAAACTGTAAGTATATTTTTTTTTTTTTTTTGGGGGGGGGGGCACCAGACAGATGCCCCCTCCCCCTATTGAAAAAACTAATAAAGAAGTTTCATGTGTGAGTGTGTTCCTTTTTTTTTCTATTCTTATTACCAAGCTAAAGAAGACAGTTTCTCTTCTCACTTGTATGTTATTTGTAAGGACCCTTGCTAGCGTCTATTGTATAGCTAGTCTAAATCTGAAACATTGTATCAAAAAAGTTAACGCGGAATGTGCCTAAGCAGCTGGTATCTGGCAGTCCATGAAACATCTGCTTTAGTTCATTCAGTAAAGATCCTACTACGCGAGTGTACATGATTTGTTTACAAATCAAAAGTGCTGGAATGATATTTCCAATGCAGCCTGTCTCACGCTTGTTATCATACAGCCATGGCTGCACATTTAAATATCACGTTCAGTCGCCTGCTTTGTTGAAAGTTTCTTTTGTGATTCGATGAATTCATCCACGTTTTCAACTTTCGCATCTCGTCTATCAAATGGTTCAAACAGTTGGTTAACTTCATCCACAGACAAATAAAATTAATCAAAAGTGCTGGCGTCTGCGTCCATTATTTGTTTACAATAGAAAGTAGTTCCTTGAGTGCAATAAGTTGCACCCGGATTCAGTATGGGGAAATATTGCACGATCCTGACAATGTAAAGTCAACGGAGAAAAAAATGAGCATTTAATATATATATATATATATATATATATATATATATATATATATATATATATATATATATATATATATATATATATATATATCTGATTATAGTTTTGTTAAAATATCGAAATATCGTCCGGATATTAAAGTTTACATTCCAGACACAACTTTAAGTTAAAGTTACATTTCGACCTTTATGAGATGTTCGACATTTGCTAGTTGGGCATGGATATGTTTGTCACGCCGAATATAGATTATATAGTATTAGCTATACTTTTATTTAGACATATTCAGCATTTCAAAAGTTTTATTGCACACAGTGATATAGCTCACATAATTTAAATTTTCTATTATCATGACCTTGACCACAATGCAGGGACATTCCTATCGGATAAGCAGCAGAGAGGGTGAACCTCACAACTTTCCGAGCGTCGATTCGAAAATCTGAGGCTTCTGCCAAATAGTAAAAAAAATGGCGTCTATTCGATAAAATAAGATTTCCTTATATACGCCAACGTCGTTGTCATCCACCCTCTCTGCTGCTGAAACTTTCAGTTCTGGTTAACAAAAATCATTTACGATTTCAACCAAATATTTGATCGAGTCTTTAGGACGAAAATCATTTATGATTTCACAAACAAACTAATCGCTAACACCTCTTCTTGTAAATCAATCAGATTATTTGACTGGTCGGTGAGTTTGAAATTAATTATCGTTAGCGAATTATTATGGCATCGCATGTAGACAGGATTAATTGGGTTTTCAATAATTAGGAATCCTGGAGGAGCTGTTGGTGCAAACGAATAAAGAATATATCCCTGCTGAGCTTGATTTGATTTCTCTAGATTAATTTGATAGCTTCCTTCAATTGCATCACATACTAAATTGAGCGCAATCACCGTTGAAATATTCACATTATGAGGGGCAATATGCCTACCGCCACCATCTGGATCATTATTATACCTGAAGAGGACAGCTGAATCTGATTTTTGTAGCGCCTTGATATCGGTTTTAACAATTCTTGCTAGTTCATCAGCGTTGTATTTGGGAAACTTGAAATTACGCAGATTGTCCTCTGTGATATTGTAATCGGTTAAGAATCGTTGTTTATTGTCGCTGTTGTCATTAATTATTGTTTGAATAATTAGTTCATAGATATATTTCATGTCCGATATAAGCTGATTTATTATTTCAACGTGTTTTTGCGATTTTGTTTTCCGTAGTTGTTCTAGTTGTGTGTCATATAATTGTTTAATCTCATTAAAATAACCACGGACGTCAGTTAGCGTAAATGAAATAGTAACAGATGAGTCGGTTGTTCTTTTAATGATAAAATCCCATTGCAATGTGTCTTTGTTGGTAAATATAAATCTATCGGCGATTCTTCCTTTTCTTATATCAGATAAATTATCTCGATAACTGGGATTGATTTCATGATATGATTGTATGTCCGTGGTTAAGTCGGTGGCGGATTTTTCCGGTGGTTTTTCAGGCTATCCTAACACTGTTCTTAACGAGCTGTTATATATATCTACAATGTATCCCTCTGTGCTTATTTCGATCGACGACGAGAGCGTCGGTTGATGAAGATTAATAGCTATTTTTGATTCTTTTCCAGTGATTGATTTTATTCTACGCTGAATTTCAGCATTGATTTGCTTAATTTGGTACGACCCAGTTGGTAACGAAATAGTTTCCCACTCTGGAGTACCATCGGGTTTATTCTTATACGAGAACACCAGTGTGTTATTGGGTTGCTGACCACTAAATGCAACCGATCTGATATTAGGCCAACTGTGATACACTCGTAGTTTTGCTAGCGCTATCTCCTTCACTGGGACCGGAGAGGGGAAATTCACACTGAATTCTGGATTCGTTGATGTTATTGATATCATACTCGTTTGTACTGGGTTCGTGTTCTCCACTACTCGTTGAAGTAATTCCATCGGTGTCGTCATCGTTGCTATACTCATGATTTATTTCTAATTTTGGTATCGAGGAATCATAAATACTGACCATCACTGAGAACTCACAATCTGGTAATGTTGATATTATTGAGATCATTTTTTGTTTTTTTGGGTTCGTGTTTTCTGATTCCATCGGTGTTGTCATTGTTATTATATTCATGTTGTCGCTCTAATTTCGATATCGCGGAATTAAAAATACTGACCATCGCTGAGAATTCACTATCTGATATAATCGTATTATCGAGTGACGACGATATCATCAATGATAATTGCGAGTATGCGGTTGATGCAATATGAAATTGAAGTAAGTAATTCTGCAGTTTACTCTGGCTGCATGATGATATCTTTTTTGCTATCCCAGTTGATATACCCCCGATTGTAGCCACCGCAGAAATGCAAATTGGAACTACGACCGGGGCAATCATTGTAACCGATGCAAGTATTATTCCGGCGCCAGCGAGAACGCTTGACACCGAGTACATAGTAACATCAATTGCGGTGATTCTTCGTCGGTATTTTTTCATTTTTATTTGATACTCCTCAGTGAGGGTTTTGAGTCTATTTTGAAATTCTCTGACCTGATCATAGCGACATTGCGTCGATGACAAAGTCATTGTTGTTATTTTAAACCCGCTAGTGTTTTCAATTATTTGTCATCGTTAGAGGAATTGTTAGTAGCTTCATCCGAAAAATCGTCTACAAGTTCTAAACACCAAGTTATTTTTGATCTAACGGTGGAGCTATTAACCGCGACGACATTAAAGTTTTTTTTGCGACCATCCATAATTAACGTTGCGGTGCCACCAGAGTAGGTTTTACCGTCCGCGATCATATTAAATTGATCGATAGAGATCCACGTTAGCCTGTAGATACCATCGGCCCATGTTGGCTTGTAGTCAGGGCCAGCTATGCCGGGGAGACTCAAGATACCGATGGATAATGTAGTATAAACGTCTCTTATCCAATCCATGGTTCCATGATTAACCGTATACACGATATTTTTAACGCCTATGTGGTTATGCGGAATCTTTACCTTTTCATATATTACTTTCAGTTTAAGAAGATCGTCGTAAATATCGAGATAATTTACCGTGATTCTGGTAGGATCTATTACCTTCCTTGGCTCCCTGTCAGAAAAGAATGAAACCAGAAGTTCGTTGATTCTAATCCATGCTTGGGTTTTAATATGGTTGTCGATGTTAGAAAATTTCGTCGTGATATCTTGGAGGCTACTGCCCTCAAAGAACTTATTAACAATATCGCTGGTGTGCTTTTGTTTGTCAATAGCGCTTTTAATTTCCGCGAGAGTCATGCCTGTCAACGATGTGGTTTCAGACACAGGTGTTCTCCCTAAAAATTTATCCACGATGGTATTAAGTGTTGTTTGTCTCACCATAAACATATTAATATCTTTGAGAGTCATTGTAGATGTAACCGGGACACCAAAGAAATTATTAGCGATGTAGGCATTGTGAGTGTGCTTGCCGATAAACTCACTGATTTCAGCGAGAGTCGAGTCTGCCACAGGTGGGGATCCAAAGAATCTACCAACAATGTCATTAGTGTGTTTTTGATCTTCTATTAGTTTAGAAATCTCGAGATAATTTGCCTTGATTTCATTTTCATTCATCATCCTTCCCGCGTCCTTGTTAGCGAAGAATAGCGATAGATAGTTTTTAATTTCAGCGAGAGTCATGCCAACCACAAGCGGGGTTCCAAAAAATTTATGTACGACATTTTTGCGAAAACTATTATAACCTCGTATAAAATCATTCAGCTCACGTTCGTTGGTAGCAATCGCGTCGGTGATCGTAGACACAAGTGCGCCTGGTTTAAGTTGTCCATCGTTGGAATACAGTGCAATAGAGTTTTCAGCGGCAGCGCGATGCCGTATCAAAATGTCATTCACGGATATATTACTGCTTTTCAATTTACCCTGGCGATCTTGAAATACAACTATTTCGTTCGGGTCAACACTTGTTAAATTTAACGTCTCAGCGATTTCATCTTCTATTATTTTTTTTACATCCTCGATAGAACCCGCAGATGTTTCCTCGGTGGGTTCCAACATTGACAGAGATTGTCCCCAAATATCGATCATTATTGTTAGCGTAACTTGTGTTTTCAATTTATTGATCCTTGTAATTTCCCACTCGTGTATTCGTTTACAATAATATGAGGTGGTTTCCACGGAGATCCAAAGGATTTTAATGAAATCTCCGCGAGGACATTTAATACTTCACGGCCGCATATCGGTGGATCATTTAATTGTTGTGTTGGCAGCGTGGAATAAAAAATCGGAAACCCTTTGAGTTTCATCGAGGAATTTATATACCGCATAAACTCGCTTGGCGGAGCTAACCCATATGAATCGAAATAGACAATCCCACGTGGATCAATCGCGTATGCAACCCAGTGAGTTCCCGATCCGCTGCTGTTATCAAGATTGATGATACCGGTTTCAACGTTATTTGGTTTTCTCGGTAATTGATCTCTCATAAAAACCCCTTTGAAGTTTTTTATCGCTAGTTTTTTAGCAGCATCAATTAAATCAAAATTGGACATAGGAACCATAGGTTCCTCAACTATAGGTTCCTCAACCATAGGTTCGGAAATCGAAGATTTTTCAACTAATAAACCGTTCCTGGTATTTTTCTTAGACCCGATCCGTTCACGGATTTGCCGCTGTACCATGAATACGGGGTTCCTGGTAGGTACAACCCCTTTCCCTTTTTTTATACCCAGATCCACGAGTGGATCCACCAGTTGCCTTTTCAACGCCATCCCTGCTGCGGTCCCAACGGCTCCCAACGCTGCCGCCTTCGCCACCGCTGGGGCAGCCGCTGCAATCAATGCTGGTATTGCGGCTAACAATGGAAATATACCACCTGATTTTATCATGTTCGCGACTGCAGCTTTCGAAAATTCTATTTGAACTCCTCGCTTATTTTTCATTGCATCATTGAAATGTTTTATTTGACGATCCGTTAATGATATTTTATGTGTACCTCCGGACATCTGCGCTGGTTTTAACGTTATTGTTGTTCCACATTCCTTAGCGGATTTTGATTTTAATTTCTTGACCTGACCATCAGTCAGCTTGACACTAACAACACTATATGGCATTTTATTGTAAAACACATTTATGCTTTCAATTGATCTAATTGGGGAAATCCTATGGAAACTTTTCAAGTTTCATTTACATTTACAGATTTTCCACTGGTGCATCAACGAGTCTCATTCGTCCGCCAGCCCCTTCTAACAACATTGATTTGTCGCTGAGAATAACAGCAACCGCTCTATAATCAACACCACCATGATCTATACGAGCCCTAAAATGTATATCAACAACGGATTGCCTTGTTAAATCAAGATGTTCCAGTGAAAAGTAATAAATTGGATACAAGTTCTTAAAATCGAGCTGAGATATTTGCAAACCAGTATCAACATTTTGATCACGACCCATATATGACAGCATCCGATGATACACACGTGCTATTTGGTTGTTTCCGTAATTAAGCTGTATATCCTCAGATGGTTCTTGTTGTCCGTTTATTCTCAGTGAAACCTCACTTACCCCTAACCGATCAAATATCATATGACTGCGTTCTTGGGAACCTAATCGATTCCGATTCTGCAGCGCTATAAATATATGACGTGGAGCTGAAACGCCTTGTTTTGATGCCAGGTGCCATGTAAATGTACCATTAACATTATCCTCTTTAGCATCAGTCGTTGTTGTAAGCCAACTTAGCAATGATTTACCACCGGTTTCCATAAATGAAAGTAGCCGCTCTTCCGTGGTAATTGATGGAGTCATTACTGGCATCCATAATACTATTTTACTCAAAACAACTTTACCTTCATCGGCACCAGTACGCCAAATTGCATCATTGTCATTGCCTTTTCGCACTAATGCGATTGTGTGTTTGGCTCCATAGATGACTTTTCTGACATTTCTGCAGAATCCAAATATGTGATGGAGTGGAATCGCACATGAAAACTTTTTCTCTTGTCCTTCCAATGCTAATTTTCGTGTTGCAAATCCAAAATTGAAATTACCATTAACACCTCCGAGAATATCAAACGCAGCTCCGGGTCTAGCTCGACGTTCTGGATTAGTTGCTTCTCGTTGATTATCAACTGAAGTGTCTTGCGGTGTTAACACTTTAATGTATTGAAGGTGGTCAGCGTTATCAGAGGTATCCTTTGCAAACATCATAGATGGACCAGCCGATCTTGTATAATCATCGGAGTATCTTGCTAGTCCGATTATTGTTGTTGCAACATCAACCTCGCGGTCTGTTGATTCAATTTCTTTTCCATCAATGAGATATCTTGCACTTTCAAATAACGCCATTATACCGTTGTTGACGAAACCAACTCGGATATTTGAATCATTTGCATATGGGGTATCAGGTGCACCATTTGTTACAAGTTTTCCTTCTACTTCAATAAATGCTTCACATGGTAAAAAGTATTTACTGGTATCTTGAACTTGAAGTTCAATTCGCGATCGTAGGTCGGGTTGTATTGCATGATAGGAATAGTATTGATAATCGCGGACGGAATCATCTTTGCGCATCTTTGCTTCCATATCTAACGCGGGATCAGCTGTTCGTTTAAACATTTATAACATTACTAGCGTTTTCAATTGTGAAACTCGAAGAGTTTAACGCTAGCGTTTTAATTCTTTATAATCATCGTCGTTGAAAATTCTTCGAATTTCTTTTTTGTTTCAAACCACTTCCTGCTATCGCGTTCATGATAGCGCTATCTGTTACCGGTGGTGACGAAGTCAATTGCGCTAGTTTTTCTTCCACTGCGTTATTTATTACTTTGCTGATTTTTGCAGGCATCACTGTAGTTGATGGCAGCACCACTGACGAAGTCATCGATGACGAAGTCATTCGTGGTTTCTTTCGCACCAATGATGCTATTTTATCTTTCGCAGCAGAAAATGCCTCTCCAGCAAGATTTCCAACGAAATTGATTCCCTTATCACGGATAGCATCAATGGCTTTCATTGATAATTGTTTAGCTAACGGCGCCACCTTGGGAGCCATTCTTGTAAATAACCCCGCAATGGTATTGCCGAAACCATCTCCGTACCACGCGCGATAAACAGGCAATCGTGAGTTCACCACGTAGACGCCTACGGGTTTATCATGGTTATAGTGTATAATCATCTTGTTATAAAACTAGTAGTTTTTCAATTAGTGATCAATCGCTTACATCCATAAGATTTTCATCGTTGTGATTTTCAACTAATTCAGCAATAAGTTCTCGATATACATTAATGTCCATGATACCACCAGCAAATAATCGTCTACAGATATCAGCGGCTTCATTAATTATCTCGACGGAGTTATTTCCGGCTCGTTTCCCTCCGATGAGAACCTCTAACCGTGATATATCACTGTGAATATTACCAGGACATGTCACGGTAGAGTCAAATACATCCTTTGGATTTTTAATCGAATATCCCTTTCCGCTTGTTTCCTCAGTTGTACCAGTTGCGCCCTGACTATCATCAAGTAATTGCCTTTGTCGGCCTCGACTTTGTTTTTCTCGTTCTTGTTGTTTTTTTATACCATAACTATCAACTCCTACTTTAAAAGATCTATACTCAATTGTATCCTTTTTCAAATTACCAATAATCCCCTTATTCGTTTTATACAACCAATTAACCCATTCATCTCGGCTTATTCTACTGTTTTTATACTCGTCTTTTAAAAAATCCTTTCTAGAATCAAAGCTTTTGGCGGCGAAATCACCAAAAGTCGTATAATCCTGGTGTTTCTCCAATTGAGGTCGTTTGATTTCCTTTATAGCTCCTTCGGTGAGTTTGTCTATAAAGGAAACACCTCTTGGGGTGACGACATCAACAGGTTGTGGTTCAGGTGCGGAATCATCAATATCAGCTAATCGTTCATACTCACGCTGAGTTTTTATATCACTGGATAACTGTTGTATCCCTGCGCGTGTTTGTCCGGTCTCTGCTGCTATCTTTTCAAGCACACCAAGAACAGGCACTTCTCGTCGCTTGCCTTCCTTAGGAATATCTCCGTATATTGCTCGTTCAGTTGCTGTTTTCACATCTTTGGTCGCACTTGTTATCGGAGTAAACAGTTGTTCACTTGACACAGAAAAGTCAGTCTGCGCTTGTTGTCGTTGTTGAAGTTTCTCGCGAAGTCTGTCTCGAACCGGTATAAACTTTTTAATTGCTGCTAGCCGCTCTCGGGCTAATTTAATTGTAAGCGATTCACCAACCATATATTGTTTGTGAACTAAATTTTCAAATGTGAAATCCGGAGGGTTTCCATCATAATTAAAAGCTTAGTTATTAAATAACTTAGTTATTAAATAATGTACCATCAGGCTAACGTATTCATCTTCGACAGGGTTAAACTGTACGACGCTATCCGCGAGTGTTTCAGAAATAGCATCGCTGGGGATTTCAGAATTGTAATATCTGAGAATGGCGATGAACGATTTGTGTTAACGACGCGGCAACAAGAACAATTACGTGAAAATGGAGGCGTCGCGGTGATTACTTGCTACTACGACCAGATCATCCATTATGCACATAACTGCATGAGCAAGTCCAGACTGATGAGTATCCTTTCAGGAGAAAATCCTATGTAACAAGTGTTACAAAAAACGCTAAAAAAAATAAATAAATTATTTAAATTATTTACGAAAGCTTATTATTTTTTTTAGTAACACCCACGTGGTTAAGATACTGGTCGCTCCTCGTTTAACATTTTTCTAAGATCACGAACTTTAGAACCAATTTCAGCTCGTTTTTGATATTCTTGGCCAAGCTTTTGACGTATTGCTTCAACGGTGCTAAATAGCGTTATAAATAAATTAATGTCGTTACCGTACAAACAACCATTGATGGATTTTTGAATTCCTTTCACGAGCCTGTACATCCTAGGTAAAACATAACGACCCTTACTAGACAGATATTCAATATCTTCATATTCCGAGGTAATCTTGTCAACGTCGAGACTTTCAGATAATAATACCCCTTTATTATTTAAATTTGAGATTTCAGCAATTATAGCATTTACATCATTGATATCCATTATTTTTATAAATATAGTATACTGTATCTCTAATTAATAAAAAAAAAACATATATGACAACACATCTTTGGAACTCCTTGGGTGCCTTCGCATCCAAGTAAGCCCAAGGGGACCCGAAACATACATCTCCGGCGGGAGGCCTAAGGTGGCAAACGCCATCTTAGACCGCCCAGAAGATATGCTTGAGGTACAACATGGACGGCACAATGCCATATATTTCCACTCGAGTGTTGTGGCAAATTTTAGGCATAACATGTACTTAATTAACTTAATTAAGGATGGATTATAATTCAATGGAACGATGATGGTATGATGTGGGCGTGGTAAACCAAACCAACATGGCAACCCATGAAATCGAATTCAATTAATAGAAAAAAACATCTTCCGTTTCGCCATCAAATAATGTATCTGCTATGGGGACCGAACACGTAGTTGATAGATCTATGTTTACAAGACAAACACGATACCATTACACCACGGACTAGTCATACAGAATAGAGATTTTTTAATATATATATATATATATATATATATATATATATATATATATCTGATATACTTAACAATAAGAGATTTTTAAAATAGACAATTTTATGCTGCAACAATGAGAAATATTTTAAACAAAATAATACAGTTGTTTAATAAAACAGCGTTTTTATACTCTGTTATAATTCTCTAGATAAAATACATTCACATACAAGGAATTTTAACCACGCCCACCTACTTCAATGAATAGGAAACACTCGCGTTCCGGCTGAGCGAACATAGGTAATGCGTTAGATTATAAAGAATTTTTGTACTGAAAAGAACGAGTTAGCTGTCTGCTTTACTGCTAGTCCACCCACCCTACACATGAGATATGTAGATAAATAAAACTAATAATGCAGTTTTAGCCCACAAGTGACAATAAAAAGTTTTATTCTCTATCGAAAACTCATGCATTATATCTCCATTACAGTCACGTGGGCGCGCCTAGTCAAGTACAGGTAATATAGCAGGCGACAAATTCCTTTGACGTCATAATACAAGGGAACTTAGTAGGTAGAGTGTGAATTGTAGTGCGGATTTATCCATAAAGGATTTATCTCCCTTAAATAGTTTCAGTGTATACGAACTTTATTTTATGACCATTTTTTTTAGACAGAGATGTTTTAATGATTTTTTCAGCAACAAATCGAATTGAAGTACTACAAATATCGAAATATTTTCCAGCCGCATTTATCGACTGAAAGCTTCTCTCTTCATTATTTTCTAAATCAAACGATTTCACACCCTTGGGATGTTTTGCGTGCTTACCAGCGTTGCTTTTTAAAAGGTTATCGCGCTGCGAGACGGCTTGAAGATTCCCAAGACAATTATCAGTCTTCACGCCATTTATGTGATCAATCACAAGACCGTCTTCGATTAATCCGTAAAATGCTTCATAGATGGCTCTGTGACAGAGATACTTCTTCCTCCCAGCTGAAAACATCAAATATCCCATATTATTCAGATACCCAACAGGTTCTTTGAGTCTGCGGTGTCTGACAACACCATCACTAGAGGCTTCGTAATTAGCAAGCACTGGGTGAGGTCTGAACTCTTGGCTCATTTGTATAATAATACTACTTGTCTAATTTATTATCTGCTTTAATTATAAATCTCTGGATATAATCTTGAGGGGTTTTTATTACTTTGTCCTTGATTTTATCAAGGATGACGGAGTCAATGATTCGTTTGTCATAGTAGCGTTTTAGTTCCCTGTATCGTTTACCCCCACAAGCAAGGCATAATTGCGATTTTCCTCTAACACCCACCCCACATTGGAGGCATGGGAGAGGGCCTTTTGAACCGTTTCTCACGCTTTGCATATGATACCCACAGAATTCGCTTCTGCATGATTTGTTACACGGGGATGTAGATCCAATCATTAGCCACTTGCATTGATTCATTATACTATATTTTTCTATTTAAATACTTGTTTTAATTATAACATGGAGGAGTTCAAGAGATTATCGAAAATTAAGCCCTGGAAAAATACTAAATTCAATCTTGATAGGGAGTTCCAAAGATTATCGAAAATCAAACCTTGGAAAAATACTAAATTCAATGTTGATAGGGAGTTCCAAAGATTATCGAAAATCAAACCTTGGAAAAATACTAAATTCAATCTTGATAGGGAGTTCCAAAGATTATCGAAAATTAAGCCTTGGAGAAATACTAAATTCAATCTCGATAGAGTCTCTGATACACCAAAACGTCTAATCGGTGATAGAACTATACTCGGTAAAATCAGGGAGTGTTTTAATGAATTCTACCGAGACGGTGCAGCATACTGTTGGTCGACATTTCGAATTATTGATGAAGATGTCAATGTACCCATAATCGATGCTACTATGAACGATAAAAGAGCAGCTGAGATAATTTCACACCTTGGTGAAATTGCAAAGCATTTTCCATCCAAAGGATTTCAAGCAAAGCAATTTCCATCCAAAGGGGAAATTCAAAGATGGAAATCCAAAGGTGGAAATCCAAAGGATTTCAAGCAAAGCAATTCCCAACAAAGCAATTCCAATCAGAAGTATTTTTTCAGAATAAAATTCATTATCGAAGTCGAAGGCAAATGGATTATTAAGGATAAATTTGAACCAATCCTCAAGAATAAAAAAGCTGTCATTGTGAGTAGAGATTCCAAACCAGGGATTCTAACCGGCATTGATAAACCATACTACGAAAGATCTTATCCCGTAACAGCAATGGTTTATGGGATATATCCGTTAAATGATAAACCCGATATTGCAAAACTAGCTCCTATGAAATATTCACCGTTGACTTCGTCAAGGCTCAATTGTGTAGCAACACGGGTAATGGAACACTTCACAAATGCATCCCGAGGAAATAAACTAACTGATCTGCGACGTAGGAAAATAACCGAATGGGAACTGACAGTGAAACAGCACGGTGCAAAGATTTCTGATATAGCTAAATTAGAAACATCATTAAGATTCCCAATAATCGTTATGACGATAACCGGAGAAGTATTACACGAACCGAAATATAAATTACAAGGAGCGCCAATACAAATTATTGATCATAACGAACACGCGTGGACACCTGCAGTAACAATATTTCCACGAGATAGAACCGTAAGATATATCCCCCGGAAATTTTCCGGGGATGTTTTCTATGAAGAGAAATTATTCGATGCTATTCACGCGTTGTGTAAAGATGATCCTGTGTCAGTGTGGTTACTTAGTAGTGCTGGTTCCGAATCAGGATTTGATCAATTTGTAAGACCAAATGGTGAATTATATCGCGTTGAAGAATTAGATAACAGAATGAGAAAAATCGCTAATGATTTTTCACCGGAGAGTTCTCATGAAAAACTATTGACGGATAGTTTTACTATTCCATCAGTGGTAGCTCACTTCGCAAGAGAAAAAAACTCATGGCGTCCAACACGAAGTGATTTTCTCGAGGACGTTAAATTGAGTTGCATCGAATTTGGTCATGGAGGACTGTGGAATACAAAATACCATCGTGACGGTATGATTTCAATTGATATATCCGCGTGTTATCCTGGAAGTTTTCTCGGGTATGGGGAATGCGCTGAATACTTCAAACGATTTGGACACCCCACGCATGAAATGACTCGTGTTGCGATTAATGGACCATTGCCTGATTTTGATTTAACCGGATTCGCTCGTGTGATATCATTTGAACTCGCTACAGGGTTACATCCGTGTAGTTATGTTTGGCTCGGTAGACACCTTTCTGAAAAACACTGGATGCCAATAGTGCTATTGAGATATATGATTGATTGTGGCATGCTGATATCGTTGATTGTTTCCGAAGCTATTATATGCTATCGAGCTCAGAAAGAAGTTTGGCTACCACAACCCGATCTAGATAGAATAATCAACGAACTACGAAAACAGTTTCCAGAAGAACAAATCATGAATTGTTCTAAGAAGTTATTTGAAATTAAAAAAGAACAAGCAAAAGATTTTGGACGAAGAATAATCGGTAAATTTACCCAGGGTGGACGATACGACAACGCAAAATACTCTTCGCGGTTGATCATAGATGTCGCTGAATACGATTTTATTGTAGCGGATTTAATGAAACAGGGAAAACTTGTATCCCGTAAGGATGCTTTTCTATCCAATGGTGAGAAATTAGGTACGGTTGTTACCTACTGTGATGGATATAATTCCCAGTACACACATTTGAGAAGTTCAATGCTAGCCTATGCTTGCATTAATCTATTTTCGATGATAAATAGATTTCCTAATACCGCGGTTAGAGTAGCCACTGATTCGATGTATATACACAATAAGTACAAATCAGCTGTAGCGGCATTCACAGATCCGGAGGAAGCGTGGGGGCGTTGGCGATTTAAAAAGGAGATGCTACATGAGTATTGTGAATCCGCAGACGTTGCCATGGATGAAAAGTACTTAAAATGTGATGAGATTCAATCAGAATTTTCTAATGCACCACCGGTATCTGATCCAATATGTAGATACAAGACAGTTTATTTAAACGGTTGTGGTGGGTCAGGAAAGACAACTCGTGCAATTGAATTATATCGTCGTGGAAACGCTAGCGTTTCTAACATGATTGTGTTAACACCGACTCACAGACTCGCCAGAGAGATGATACAGCGAGGGGTAAATGCCTGTACTTATCATAGTTTTTTTCGATGGAAAGGTGACAAATGGACTCCTGAGCGTATGGGTGATAAATTCATTCCTGAAATCATAATTTGGGATGAAATATGCACAGTGTCATTAGATGTATTAAAAACATTTCTTGAGTGGTTGTTAAACAAAAACACAAAAGTCGTCATGTGCGGTGATCACGGCCAACCACCACCATTTGTCGGTGGATCTCCACATGAATGGCTAAAGGGTTCTGTAGACTATTATGAAGAAATTAATACCGACCATAGATCACTTGATGAACAATTACGCGAGTTCAAAGCACTGCTTAGATTACAACCGGATAAAATCCAATGCGAAATAGCGCGTGAAATAATTTCAGAAACTCCTATGAATGATTTCTGGGAAACGTGGAGACCAAATGATTTGATAGTAGCAAGTAGAAAAATAGTCAGAGACACACTTCAGATGAAGTTATTTGAATTGCATAAAGAAAAATTTGCAACGCTTCCAGTACCGTTGTGTTATAGGCCTTCGGATACACGAAAGCAGAATATAGAAGTTGATATTCCAAGCCTGACAAAGTCAGGAAGTGAAAAGCAGATTCTCGTGTTAAATGATATTCTGCTGGTTGATATCAATGTCGTTGAAGATGCATTGCGTGCTAATAAATCCCCATGGACGCTAGGATACGCAGCAACAATACACTCTTCACAGGGATTGACTATATCGGATACAATTGTTTGGATGGTAGATAATCGCATCGAATGGTCGAATTTAGTCTATCTCGCAGTATCCAGAGTACGAAGAATAAATCAGCTTCGAAGAGTTGTCCTGACAGAGTCAGGCGATGATGAAATCATTGGTGATGATAATGACACAACAATAAGTGATATTGATGTTAGCATCATTAATAAAAAACTCTCCGGTTACAAACAACAGGACAAAAAAAACCAACGAGAATTTGATATTGATGCAAAATTAATAATCACTTTGAAGAAACAACAGAATAATCACTGCGCGAGTTGCAATTGTATAATGCGTTGGTAGTATTCGGATAAGGATCCTCGCCAATTCACCGTAGACAGAAAAAATAACAATCTCGGTCATGTCAGAAATAATGTGATGTTGACTTGTCTTGAGTGCAATAGACGCAACGGCGCTAGTTAAGACCATGCGGTGGCAATTGAGTATCCTCGGGAATCACTTGTAGTTGTTGTCGAGTAAATCCTCGCTGAGGAGCAGTTGAATCCAGTTTATAGATTGCTGGTCTACCAGTTGATCGTGTTATACTAGATATCTTATGCGTAGTGACGCTCCAAATAGGATCAGTAGCCCTTTTTCTACCCCCTTCAAGCTCTCCTGGTTCGTATAAGTACCTCACAATGACACTACTACCAAGAATTGGTTGGGAAACGCTAGCGTTTCTAGGGAAATCTTTTTGTGGTTGTACGGGTATTGACTTCTTTTTAATCGCGTTGATAGGTTTCATGTTGATTGTTCTAGTAATCTCGTTATTCAGTGCAGTAATCACAGATGGTAATCTTTTAACCCATTCACTGGATCGCTTTTCTTGAATGAATTCTTTTGCGTATTGATATCCAAATAACCGCTCAGCAATCGTCCGATTAAATCGTTCGACAATGGCCTGATCGCGATGTAGCGCAGTATGCCCTCGTCGTATGGTGACATTATGATTTTTCATTGTAGATAGAACCGCACCCTGAAATTCCTTGCCAGGATCAACCTGCAATAGATTCGGCCAGTGCAGAGGACCTCGTCGATAAATCCTTTCAAATGCAGAAGCAACTTCAGTGGCTGATTTTGTTTTTAACGGTTCTGCTTCTTTGTATCGACTTGCAATATCAACTACGGTTAACGCGTATTTGTAACCACGATCATGTGGCAGAAATAATATATCAGCCTGATGAACTTCATTAGGAGCGGTCACATCAAAATGCGAGAATTGAATTTGTTTAGGTGGTGGTAGATAAATTTGCCATAGTGCCTGTTTGGATAACCAATCCGCCGCTGTAGTTTTTTTCACTTTTGCAGCGCTAGCGAGTTTATGGACTGCTGATTTACCCCTCCAGTATCCTCTTGGGGAATAATAAATTGATTCCATATTATTAATTACCAGCACCCATCATCAATTTGCCTTTCATAGCTGATTTTACCAACCACGAAGCCAACTTTTCTTTAAAAGATTTATCAGGAATAGCATTTAACGCATGAATTAATTTCACATCCGCGAGATGCCTGTTTTGCAGATTGCTGCTTTTATATGCAACATCATGAGCATGACACGCCTTATCAATAGCGTTTATCGGATACTCGCCGGATCGGGGTTGATTTTGATCATCAAGTCTGATATCTAATCGTGTTCCGGGACCACAGTAGCTATATCCTGGAAGGTGCTTTTCTCCGGGGTACTTTGCCCATGGGGTTCCAGGGAGCTTTGCCAATTTGGCTGCGATATCACCTCCTCGTTTTTTTTTAAAACATCTCCGGATTGTAAAATCTTTGATTTTGTAGAAATAAATCTAAACTTTTTTATACCACATGTTGCACATCTACCAGTTAGTGCTGATCTGTTATTTTTAGTTGTAACCGTCGTCACATCATTTGTGCTAGTACGCGTTTTACACTTCACACAATATAGATCCATAATTTATGTATAGAGATATGAATATAATTGATTTTTCAGCGACTAAAATAAGAGAACCAGTTAAGCATCATGCAGCGCTACCAAACTCTATCCGTGCAATTATAATCGGGCCATCTGGATCCGGTAAAACGCAATTGTTGCTCAATTTAATAATGAGATGGATGAAGTGGGATAAGTTGTATTTAATTGCCCCTAGCGTAGATGATCAACGATGTTATGAAGTGTTAAAAGATTTTAACGAGAATGCATCAGAAATTAAAGGTGAGAACGCCATTGATTTTATAACTGATATTGACGAGGCGCCGTCTGTGGATGACCTTGATGGGAGCATTAACAATTTAGTCGTATACGACGATGTGATGTTAGACAATCAAAAAAACCCAGCTAGAATATTTTCCCGGGGGCGTCACAAAAACACTGATGTGATATATGTCACTCAACGCTACACTCAGATTCCAAAAGTGATCAGAGATAACTGTAATATTCTTGCTGTGTTTAACGGCGTTGATACACATACGCTACGAAATATTTGGCAGACATGGTGTTCCGATATGGACTTCAATCAATTTAAAAATTTCTTTAGTCATGCTCAGTCAACCCCGCATGGATTTGTAACAATAAATTTACATGATCCTCGGACACGATATCGTATCGGACTCGATCAAATTTTCGGTTGAAATCATAAATGATTTTCGTCCTAAAGACTCGATCAAATATTTGGTTGAAATCGTAAATGATTTTTGTTAACCAGAACTGAAAGTTCCAGCAGCAGAGAGGGTGGATGACAACGACGTTGGCGTATATAAGGAAATCTTATTTTATCGAATAGACGCCATTTTTTTTACTATTTGGCAGAAGCCTCAGATTTTCGAATCGACGCTCGGAAAGTTGTGAGGTTCACCCTCTCTGCTGCTGGATATGACACAATCTCTATACATGGTTCCAATAAAGCTACAGTTCAGCGGAAATACATTTAGTGTTTCACTGTCTATACACCGGAAAAGGATACAAAATGCATAGCTGCATTTTCCATCCCAGTTATATTACCGTTTGCGTAGCGGGGGGGGGGGGGTGAGAAGCAAACAAAAGTATGTGACACACCCTCTGTTAATATATTTCTTCTGGTTCGGATCCTAACCTTGAGGCTGAGACAAAGCTGTGGTACATGACATTTGCCCAGTATATATATCTGGGCAGATTTTGACGAAAATCTTGCCAAAGATAGCAAATGTATGGACTAGAGAAGCAAATCTTAACTGACACATGAACATACACAAAAGCAATCAACAAAACATAACACACCTGCCTCAAATATGCGTATAATAAATATAAAAGAGAAAACCCCATCTCTGTATGAACATTTATTCAGACGGGGCACCACTTGCAAAATTGTATTCTCAGCAGATACAGCAAAGTAATGTTGTACACACCTTTGCAATTAAATTCATAAACCTACACATGTAGGTCGTTTGTTTTTTTGGGGGAGGGGGGGGGGGGGCGGGGTGCGTTTCTTATATTTACTATTTTTGACTGCAATATATTGTTACTGAAGCCAAATCAATCTTAGAAATAATAAAACGCAGTTGCCCACAATCAAGTATCTATAGTTGTCTAAATAAATTCCATTCATAATTACAAAACTGCAAACAGTGTATGCTAGTTCATTGTGTTATTTCATTGCAATTTATGTATCTGCATTTTAACAATTTCAACTTTACAACGGAGAATCTCAATAACCACAAATCTGTGATTCTCAGTGATCAATAGTATGGGTTACTCTCTTGTTTTACATTAGAGAGGGTAAACAGGACTGATAATAATGGTAATAATAATAAAGCTACTAATGCTAATAATAATGCGAATAATAATAATAATACTATTGTTGTTGTTGTTGTTGTAGGGTTTAACGCTATTTTTCAGCACAAGATAGGCTATACATGGCGGTCAGTATAAATGGTGGAGGAAGAACCCGGGAAAGCCCCGTAAAGAACCAACGACCCACGAGAAGCTACTGGCAAGCTTTCTCACATACCCACATTGGCCGAACCCGAAAATAGAACCACGCAGTCAGAGGTGAGATGACAGTGATCCGTAACGGTAAGCGCTTTAGACTACTCGGCCACTCGGGGCCCCAATAATAATAATAATAATAATAATAATAATAATCAACAGAAGAACAAGAAGTAAAAGAAGAAAAAGAAGAAATGTAAAATATAGGTCAGTTCCCTTCGTTGGTATGGATATAGCACTAAATGTGATATATACAATTGTCTTGATCAATGATTCCAGAAGGAAAAGTAAACTATCAAGTTTAACCAACGGCAATGAAGAGTAAGATACGGTCACTTTGAAAAACATCAGGATGTAGTAGTCACTATAATTCATCTTCTCGCATGTAAATATTATCACACAGAAGATACAACAATCCAATGTTGTCACGAATTAATGAAAACGTAATTTAAGCCAGCTAAATGCAAAATGTAGGCTGCAATAACCTCTTATTGTAATATTGGTAGAGATACATACAATCATTGAGTTTTGATGATTGTGACACGAACATTGCTGAACCCTGGCAGGGAAGTATGAAATATATGACGGTAATGGGTTTAGTACTTATCAGCAGGAATCCCTCAACACTGTTTAATCAATCTTTGTATAATAATATATACACCGTGTGCACCAGAATCTATTTTGGTCATGAGCTAATCCGAAAAATTATTCTAAGCCAGTAAAATGTGAGATACCGGTCAAAACGAAATATATATATATATATATATATATATATATATATATATATATATATATATATATATATATATATATATATATATATATATTTGTGTGTGTGTGTGTGTGTGTGTGTGTGAGTGTGTGTGCATGTATGGATATCCATGTTCGTGACCACTCTGTTATATATATATATATATATATATATATATATATATATATATATATATATATATATATATATATATATATAAGCCTGGATCTTGCTTATAATCATGATCATCCATAATCGTGCAAGTACAAGATCATTTAAGCTTGAGACTTAAGAGAAGAGCTTTAAGATCTTTATTATAAGTGGTATTTTCACCCATTCATACTCAAATCAAGTCGACAATGATTTCTCCTTATATCATAGTATGCTCCATAGTTTTTATTATATCCTTGTACAGTGTTGAATCTTTGCGGTGATAAGTACCTCATTGTGTGACTTTTCTCGTTTCTTGCCATCCAAAGTATCGTCATCTCTCTGTCTAGCTATTGGCTTTGTCGCATTGTTAAGGAAGGTAGACTTATTGTATTCCAGTTAACAAAACATCTGTTCTGATAAATAAATTATCCTGTAACTATTAATATGTAATGTAAGTTACAGAATTCGCAATTCCTACACAAATTATTAGGCACATCAAAAAAGCTTAACGTTTTAACTTAATTTCCAAAATTGTACACATTTGTGAATTTTGCCATTGACCACGACTGTAATGGTTTGCAATAAACCCCCAGAGATACATATGTTGAGTTATCTATCGCAGCATAATTAATCATCGAATAAAACTAATTTATGGCAAGATAACTGTTCATTGATTCGACCTAACACAGCATATAATCATACTATTCGAATGTCAGAATTCACTTTCTATTTTGAATCTAACCCCAGTGCTAACTATAAAACGATGAAAAAGATCCTCAGAAAATCAGTAGGCCATTGTGATGGGCCTTTGTTCCAATTTGCCTAATAAAGTGATTGAATAATACGAAAAAATAATGTGTCTTTGGAAATTTTTAGTGGCCATCAAAAGGATGTGTGGATTCCGTACTTCTAAAATTGCTCCATCCTATGGTGATCCCTGATACAGTCTGTGGAGTTTCAAAACCAACGCCGCCAATCAAAATTGCAAATTTGGATCTAATATCAACTGGTCTGTATATTGATATAGATCATTCAAAGTCTTCTTGACATTAACTTCTTTATCAAGTTTGCTTAAAATGAGGTCCGAGTTTACAACTCAGATAAAGTATAAGCTCTTATTATGATTGCATCTTTCTCATAATACAACATAGTTTGATAGTATAAGCATATTTGCCTACGTTTACAAAAATCTGTTCTGAAATCCAATCGATTAAGTGTTGACAACATTAGCCAATCTGAAGGAAAATGACCGTATTAATATGCATGAATCTCATTCAAACTTGTACTCGTCAAAGATAATGATACTTTTAGTCTACTTGGTAGTTCAATAGAATCTAAAACGTTGTAAATATATGAGCCTATTACAAGGAAGTTTATCTTATCAATACATCTAAGATCTGTCTTGATCTTAATGACATAGATTTTATGCTTGCTCAAAACTGGAAAAGAAACTCATAATTTCCAAAACGTTGAATACATTCAGCCAAACAGACGCCTCGTCACATCGTTGATATGAGCTGACACAACTTTGGGACCTTTTCAGGAACTATCAACTTTACAGTTTGCTAGAGTAAAAGGGCGGGCAGCATCGCAGGATAGGTAGCAATAGGGTGACTTAACTGGCAGCATAACCACATAGTTGGAAAACGCCAACATTTTTGGAAACAGAAACATAGCTGGCAAAGGGGAATTTTTGTTGGAAGCAGAGCAAGATGGTTGACAAAAGAGAAACATGGTTGGAAACATAGAAACATAATTTGCAACAGACATATATTCGGCCATAGAGCACCTTAGTTGCAACGGAGCAGTATGGTTGGCAACATAGTGGCATGATCGGAAAGAGAATGGAGGAGCCAAAGGATAAGATCGTTCCACTGATGTGAATTATAATGTGTGTATATTGTATATTGAACTGTGAATATGGAATGATGGCTACATAACCCACAACCACCGTTTTATTTAAAAACATGTTCATCTTATGGTGAATACTAAGCTACATTAGTTGTATATGACAGCGTCAGCATCATATTATCCAGTGAATTATTGGATATATTCATGGTTGGATCTAGTTTCATCTTTTCTTTTAATTGCATTGTGTGTTAAAGACATGTTGTGTAAGGAAATGTATATCGCGTTCCGGTTTAAAATCGTATCACAGTATTTGTATTGGTTTTGCTTTTAATTATTTTGCTTTCATTTCATTATTGCATTAATATTAATGATAAGGGATTCTCATATTTCATTATCATAACGTTCCATTTGCATACAATGTGTTAAATGTTTCCACTTAATCCACGCCAATTCGGTTTCAATCTCTTTAAACTAATTTGCTCATATCAAGCCACTAACATCGTTTGCATCATAATGAAAATGATAGTTTGCGTTCATTCTGTTTAATACTGCCTGATCTTGGAAAGTCAGGTGACTTGAAACCTATACAAACATTTAAACTGTAAGAAATATTTCCTCAAATAGTAAGAAAAAATTACCTTTCACAATTAATTGTTGCTCTACATAGGAACCATCAATTTCAGTGGCAATATATATCCCAGCGTCTTCAAGTGTAACATTTCTCAAAATGAAAGAGATATTGTTTTCATTTGTGTTTCCGGTGAACTCAAACCGACTTGAATAATTCCTAGACATTGTGCCCTTTGCTAACATTAAAATGACGCCATCTTTAATTATCCTGATTATTGAATCATTGCTAGGATAAGGATCTAGCTTCAAATTAAACATGGCAGTCGATCCCACAAACGTCTGTACTGGCGAAGTGACTGTAAGAAAGAAACATAAAAAAGAAAATATACAACAACAAGAAAACAAAACAATGGACGTACACAATAAGAAACATAAATAAAAAGTAACAACTAATACTATCGGAAAACAGTAGTATGGTTGATTTACTTAAGCGACCAATATATAACAATGACTCCCAATTTATCTCAGTGACATCGTTTCCGTTTAATGTTTATGTCATGCAAATTCATATTTAGATTATGATTTATACTAATCATGTTTGTCAATGTTTTGTACTTAGATAATACAATTTTATCATCATTTTGGACAAAAATAATGCTTGTAGATGCGAAGGACCAATTCTAACACTGTGGTACGCCAGAATCTGAATATTGTCGTGCTACTTCACTCCCTCGTCCTCTCCGGATCGCACGTTTCTGCCACGATCTCGCTCACCTGCATCCAAGCTTTAGGAAATGAACTTAACGCAAAAAAACGAATTAATTACCCGCGGGGAGGGCTGCACACACCAAGTCCATCCCTATGTCTGCCTCGCACTCTGTACCTTTTCATGATGTTGTGGTTCCTGATGCCAAATGGGTGGTTGTAATCTGGATGTGAAATATCCGAAAAAGTGCGCTGCTACATCATCTCACATACATCGTAGGCACAAGTGCAGGATGTGGCGCTGTTTTGTCGAGGTCGGATATAACCTCGGATTCCAGGAGAGGATCAGTTGTGTGGGGAAAACTCATTTGCACATGTCCGAACTTGGATTGACACATTTGCTCATGTTCTAAACGTTTACACGACTTGAGAATATGAAACTAGCCCATGTAAACGCTGGTTTACTGATTCGGACACATTGTACCAATAAAGAGGACACTGAAAACATTAATCGTTCTTATCGGATACTGTACGTCTGATCTTATTTAAGGAATAATATGAGTATTTCGAGCAAAATACTGATTAATGCACAGAAAATGCAATGTAAAAGCACGCTACTTTCATCCTTTACATTCAGTAGAAACGTACTATGTTGCTGTCAGTTTCATTTAGGTCAAGTTTCCTTTGAACATTCCTAACAGTGTAAAACATATGGATAGTTATAATGGAGTAAACTTGGACTGTTATGTTGGGAGGAACACCAACATAAAATGGGGTGGAAAAGGTTATTGAAAACTCAGACTAATAAAGGTCTGAAATATTTTTTATTGATTTTTGTTTGCTTATCAAGAAATTTAACTAGTTTTGTTGTCAAAATTATTACACCCCAAAACTTGTTTTTCTTCATTTAATTCATTATTTTGTCACCTGATAAAACCAATGCTGATTGTCTTTTGTGATTTACATTCAGGGTATTTATACAAAGCTTAATACTCCAAAAGTGGCAAAGCTACCTCAGAAGAACACAGTGCTTCAAATAAAATGATATTTCATTGTATTCAATAACAATGTATTAACTCACATGTACAGTTGGACAGGAAAAGGCAAATTATATATAATATTCAAAGCTAGCTACAGTTCCTGGCAACGTTCGACAATTTAAAGTTGCTATAAGGTAGTGAATGCGTGCCTGGAAATAGCTACTTTAAACTGAACCCTACACGAAAAGTTATCTACTTCATAAGCTTGGCTTGGAACTGTCGTTTGTATTGTTCTCAGTTTCGTTGCCGTAACTTTCTTTTTATGAAATACGCTTTCATCACTTTATTCTGATATGAATAACGTTACACATGTTTTTGATGTGACTAGTTCCTTAGTGAAATGACAGAAGTAATCATTTTACATATATATTTGAGGCCAATTGTACAGTTTCTAACTTATAATTGATTGAAGAGACTGAACAAGATGCCGATCACGAGTAGCATGCAAAGGACTTAAAATTTGATTAATTTCTTAAGCGTGCTGTGATATACCTCTTCACACTACATTTTTAAACAGAAAAAAATACTATTTTCCTCTGAATTGGATTCTCCTTAATATTCACTTATCCTTGACTCTGACCAATTTATGCAAATCTAAAGGGATTTTTTTGGGGGGTCGGGAATAAACCTTTTCTTCTTTTCGACCATTTTCCCGTAGACCTGGTAGCGTGGGAAACACGATCTGAATTAACATCGCATTATTAACGTTTTCTTCTTTTCGACCTCTTTCCGTTGACATGATAGCATGGGAAACATGAACGGAATTAAGACATGTACTTTTAACTTTTCCTCTTTTCTCATTTTCTTCCCATAGACCTGCTAGCGTGGGAAACATGAACTGAATTAACATATGTACTATTAATGCTCAATAGACACCAGTGTTGTGTCAACTTAAATTTCTTATGTTAATGATCCATATTCAAAAGGAAATCTGTATGCAGTGGCATTAAAACGAAGAAGACTTTAATTGCTCATTACAATATGGAGGATTTTATGCTTTTAATATGAACACCCTCCTTTCTTCCTAAGGACATGTTTTGTAACAGCATTCCATCCGATTTCGTCTCGTGTAAATTGCCATCATTTGACTATATGTTAAAGGCCAATAATTAATATAATCAATGAATACACCTGTGTTATAAATACAAATGAACAAAATAATTTTGACAAGCACCTTATTTTGCAATATTTCTGAAATTGATAAATCAAATTTTCAGTACTTACACTTCACATAGATGGTGTGTTCAATGCTTGGGATTGACTGCACCAATGAATCCTCATATGAAACACATGTTAGCTTTGCCCCGTTGTCTTGTCCATATTTAAGACGATCGATGAACAGTTCTGTTCTATAGACGTAATAGTGTCCTCCTGAAGCAATAATTTGGTTATTTACTTTCCACTGGGACATCATAGTCAAGCCATGGTCAGGAGGTGCGCTGTTGGACATTGCGGAACAATTCAGGCGGTAGTTAGACCCGGAAACAGCAGGACCAGTCAGCACAATAATTTGAGGCTTGGATGGAGAAGCTAAATCAATGTTAATGGTTTTACAGATTAAAAACATACTCTTGATCGACTGAATTAAATTATACTTCAAAAATAAAAGTCCTGTCTGATTCTCAAAGATGTAATGATGTTCATATTATTTCCTTTACAGGTGCTTGATACATTAAGCATGTGTTATTCACATTTCTATATATTTTATTTAATTTTAAAAAAAAAACGTAGGTTACTCGACTTTGCCCTTTTGTAATCAGTGCTTACTTTTGTCTTTCCTCATAACTGTATCATATTTTCCTTTCTGCCAAACTAAGACATCCTGATTATTGTATCCTCGATTGCAACTTAATTGACTGAGGTACCGTCGTAGTTCTTCTATTAAAAATAGATCGAGTATTTTAATTGCACCACAAGCATACTTTTTTTCTGTGTCGCCATCATACGCAGGCGCAACACGCACACGAACTTCTAACTATTTACCCTTGCTTACTGGTAAAATGGTCATGTAGTAATAAAAAATCTCTGCATCGTGAAAAACAAAATCACCTGCTATTACACGTAGTGATAGTTTGGCACAATTGTCATTCAAAAACACTACTCCAGAACCTTTATGCATCTAACGATCGTCTCTGCCCAATAATTGTTACCCGAACAAGTGCGCCCTTGTCGAATTACAGTTGGGATCTCTTTTGTCTCACTTGAGTGAATGCTAGTGTAAATCATTTGTTACTCACCTCGTTTTAAATATCTTTTAAAACATTATAGCACGGTTAATCATAAGGCGAATCCTGGTTAACAATCGTAGAACAATATTCAGCAACGTTTGTGCTTTTTTCCTGATCCAGCATGACCAATGATTAGTACACGAACTGAATTTGAAAGCATGGTTCCGTCAACAGGATTGAAAAGTTTAGGTGTTGTTTGTGCAGAAAGGTCAATGACGGAAATATGTATGCTCTTACCAAGATCATCTACAAAATCGTAGAACAATATTCAGCAACGTTTGTGCTTTTTTCCTGATCCAGCATGACCAATGATTAGTACACGAACTGAATTTGAAAGCATGGTTCCGTCAACAGGATTGAAAAGTTTAGGTGTTGTTTGTGCAGAAAGGTCAATGACGGAAATATGTATGCTCTTATCAAGATCATCTACAAAATTGTGTGCAACGTCTAGCGAAAGCACGAACATCAAACACGTCATTGGTGAACAGCAATTACGGGACCTTGTGTTCCATATGTAACACTGAAGTTCACATTCGTAGAAAAAAGTCGTGTTGGAGGCGAACACGGCTCACACGCATGACAGGATGTTGAAGAAAAAAAAATTGCCGACGGTGATATCGCGGTTGCATTAACAAATCGGAGGTTGTGTGCGTAGGTCCGTATTTATCTGAATGTATGGGACCATCCAAGCTTGCTGACAAAACCAAGCGCTAAATAAATTTTGGTTACACACATATCCAATCGCAAGTATAACTGCCGATTTCACATGTGCAGTACACAATTGTGTTTGATCATAAGACTTGGTAATAGTCTAATGCATTGGTTGTTTTGGTTAGGGTTAGGGTTAGGCGAAAGTACCGTATATTATTAAGCAGCAATACGTCCCAATCCTTACCCAGAAATATGCAACGCATTTCACCTATCCTCGTATTGCAGTAAATTTGACAGTATTTGACCAGGCTCAGGCATAACTGTGCGCTGTGGTTGTACACTGATACCACAGCAGTAAAGTTTATCACTGGTGAGCAGTTCTTGGGCGTTAAATACATGCTTATCGTATCGAATAAGGAGTCCAGCAAGATTCTTTATTCGTGCATAATGCGATACAAATTCCGTTTCTTTCAGTTAACTCAGCAACAACAAATCAATCAGAAATCATTTGTACTGACCATGATTAGATAAAGCAAGCGGATGAGAGCCTTTGTCTTACGTGAATATATTAACAGCGTTACCTGGGTAAAGTCTCTCAAATTTCGTCAGTGTAGCTTTGGTATCCTGCACAGGAAATCCAATATGACCAAAGCTGAGTTTACCATGTGTCGCCAGACAAGACTTGATGGTCACCAGTCGGATATAACAACATAATACATTACAATAAACGACTATATCAGAGTATTATTAGTGTTGTGTGATATGCATTCCCACCTTGTCATTAAGACCGGAACATTTACACATGCAAACGGGTCAGTTTACGTAATTAATCATGCATATGGTACATCTAGCTGTAGCCAATACTTATGTTCAGGCATATTTGTGTCTGGTTGCAGCTTAAGTGTTTCCCATTATACAAAAATGCTACAGCAGAAAGCAATGTCACAATGATCATAGGCTATTTACATAAATTTGCAGATATATTATGCTCCGCTTATTGAACTTGTACTGTGTACATGACTTTTGTCATGAACGTGGTTGACAGTTGTGAATGACGTTTTTGCCTACCCGATTTTTGTCATGGTTTTAAGTAGAAAGTAGATGTGGGGTTCAAGAGTGAGTGTAATTTTTTTTATCGGAAATTTTGCTTTTCCATTACAATGTATTGCGTAGTAGGTAAAATGGGTATTAATAAATACAGAGGTTTGTCACACAATTATTCATCACTGTTTCATATCAGTCTCTGAGATTCAATGATAGAGTTTGCAGTTATGTTCCGTTATGATTTGAGAAGAACTGTTTGCATTCCTTATTCGTCAGAATTACAGAATGCGCATTGGAATTTCGGAGTTGTTGCAAACTCATTCAAATACGTTCTGGATTGTATCAATGTGATACATCAGGGCGTTGAATGCCACTGGAATTCATTTAGATCATATATCAGAACATTCACGCCTATTGGAATACATTCAGAGCATATTATACTTTTGGACTAATTATGAGACATTTATGATTATTTAAAATTTAATTTCGAATACTACTAAACGTCTACTAAATTTTCCTTTAATGTTGTAGGGAAATTCATTGCTTATTGAATTTTGCTTGAACGTTTGGTTTCAATTCACTTCTGTTTAATCTGTTAAGACCTAAAGTCGTAACAATTTTCAATTAATGAATGTCATTTCTTGCAAACTAAATTATGTTAACGCTTTTCATTAGATACTTAGTCCACATAACTGGTAAGGGCTTGTCACTAATATAGATATATGAAACGACTCAGTTTCATGATTCTATGAGAGACATACCTTGAACAAATAACTAAAACAAAGACAATTGCCAAAATATCAATGCGTGAATATAAGTTACTATGACTATCTCCTCACCAGATTTCATAAATCTAGGTATTACAATATACTGACTGTCAAAACGGAATCATTTTCATATCTGACCAATCATACATCAAATAAAGTATTTTATTTTGAAAATCCCTTTACGTCATGTCGATATCACCATCTATTCTGGAGTAGACTTTTTACGATTTTCAAAACCGACTCAACAGCTCTTATTATTGACGTTCAACCAGCATCTTTTTCATTTAAACTCAACTACACAATTTAATACATGCAAGTTTCAAAATTGACAGCCATTCTCACTGCTGTTCAGGAAAAGTTACCATAACAACCCAATGCCTGCATAATGAAGACAGCCAAAAAGGTGGCGAACTATGCGTGTCACAGAATAAGGCAAGAACTAACTTGGTTTCGCCTTAAAACGATTTGATCACTTTCGTAGTACATGCGTATTTTTTACCTAGGGTGGATAATTGTTTTTCTAGTTAAGACACTGAACTAGCATGTATCTCGCTTGCGGAAAGAGACAGAACACGGGTATTTTACCCTTACTAATATTCATTCTCCTGTAGATTTAAGGCAAGTTTGTTTTCTAATTGACACACTGGTCTTTTGGATCTTGTCAAGGAGTGTACGTTTTTCATTTGTATTCCAAAGTCATAGAGGTAAGTGTTACATTTTTATTTTATTTGATATATGAAGCATAGTCAATTTTTAATGTCGTAGCGTGAAATGTTGCCTTTACCACTACGCGAGCTTGAAACGTTGTGAACTTTTGAATTGTAACAAGTTGCTATTTATCGTTCAATTTAATAGCATGAGTCTATAGATTTTAATTCCGTACCTATTATTATGACCAGTTTGGTTTTATTGTAGCTGTCTGTGCGTATGTGTGTGCGGGTATATAAGGCTGTTGGTCTGGCCGTCGATATGCCTGTTTGCGGATGGAAGCAGGTGTGACAATCAAGGCAATACATGGACCGGACCGCTGATTTGTAAACTTGTACGCATGGTGGATCCATGAAGAGTGTGTGGCCAATACAACTGTAGGCCAACCCAATGATTCAGGAGAACTGTATGGTTTGATAATGGACACGTGAACCAGGTCAAAATGTTTCGTTTGCTAGTTTTTACAAGTTTTTAAGAGTCATACGTGGTTGTGAATCATACGGGTTTTCATTACATGGGATTACTTGAATATTACTTTCATTACATGAGATCATTTGAATCTTACTTTAATTACATGAGATTATTTGAATCTTACTTTAATTACATGAGATTATTTGAATCTTAATTTCATTACATGAGATTATTTGAATCTTACTTTCATTACGTGAGATTATGTCAATCTTACTTTCATTACATGAGATTACACGACATTATTCGAATCTTAATTTCATTACATGAGAATATGTGAATCTCACTTTCATTACATGAGATTATGTGAATCTCACTTTCATTACATGAGATTATTAGAATCTCAATTTCATTACATGAGATTATTAGAATTTCACTTTCATTGCATGAGATTATATGGATCTTACTTTTATTACATGAGCTTATTTGAATCTTACTTTTATTACATGAGATTATGTGAATCTCATTTTCAATACATGAGATAATGTCAATCTTACTTTCATTACGTGAGATTATGTGAATCTCACTTTCATTACATGAGATTATATGAATCTTACCTTCATACATGAAAACATATGAATCACATTTTTATTTTCCCATCTGATAACGTTTGTGTAAAGTAATTTAATGAGTTGTGTATTTCGAGGTTGAAAGAATCACACTGTATTTGTAGAGTATATACATATTTGTATTAATTCATTTCATAAACTTCCATCTTTATCACATTGTAGTGTGTTGTCATTTAATCCAAGCATCCATTCAGGTCAAATCCTGTTACAATGCGCAACAAGCTATAGAATACGTTTTGGTGTATGACCAGTAAAGCTTATTACAGAATTGCGTGCACGAATATACTGTTGTATTATATATGAACAACAATGATTATTTCGTTGGCAGTTACAGCTTTACAAGAGGTGTATAGTTATTAGTCGTTGCAACTTCTAATTACTGTTATTTTTCACTCGCTTCGTCACCCACATACATGTTTGCTTAGCAGAAGATGAACAAGACCTGGAAACCTTAGTGAACCGTCTCAATCAAACATCGGTAAGGTATTGGATGGAAATCAGCGCTTAAAAACCGAGCTAATGGCAAACAACGCGAGTGGCATCAAAACGGAAATAAAAATGAATGGAGACAAGTTGGCTACAGTGACAAGTTTTAAGTACTTATGTACTATCATCTCTGATGAAGGTTACAAACCAGAGGTTCTTTCCAGGATTGCGCAAAAAACAGATGCACTGGCTAGGTTGAAGTCTATTTGGAAGGACATACACATCACACTTAGTCCATGATCAAAGTTATGCTCTCACTCGCCATGTCCATATTCTTGTTTGCATGCAAGACATGGACCTTGACAGCAGAACTAGAGAGGAGAATACATTCTTTGGAGATGAGAACTTATCGAAGGATCCTGAACATCTAAATCTTAGACCCCGTTTTTAATGAGGAGGTGCTCACTAGAATTGAAAGTGCAATTGTGTCATATTAAGATCTGCTCACCACTTACAATAAACCCCAAACCCTCCAAAACAAAAAACAAGAAAGCCAAAAAGATGGTATATTCTTGTTTCACGCTCATCTTGGATGGAAAGATAATATGAAAGAGTTGCCTTGCATGGACTTCGCAAAGTCCCATAGAGCAGTGGAGAATATGGCAAAATCTAACGAGGTTACGGAAGAAATGATGGAGAAGGAATAACTAGCAATGTGAATTTGTAAAATGGATCCTGAACGATGTACACAATTCCAAAACGAAAAAAAGAAATGGAGATAAAGAAGAAACAAAATATATTGTTGTGGTACGGGCAATCTATTATAATGATTTAGCTTTCGAAATGTGGTCTTATGGTTTTAAAAGTTGGTAGGGATTGCTCAGGGAAGTGTTGTTGTTGACAACTATTTGGTATACAGGCTAAGAAGTACACTCGTGATACATGGATGTGAAAATGAAATGAACAGATCCAAAAATGGTGAAGATGTCTTTTGGTTCTAGGTCAGTTCTTAAGAGCTTTTGTAACTGTGACTCATCGTTACATAGTAACGTTATCTATGTAGTTCACGAACAAACTTTTTAAGCACGTACCATTGCATTTTCTTGGCAATTTGTCTAGTTAGCATATATAATGTGATCACATGCTGAATGAGGTAGGTTAGGGTTAAAAAAAAGTCATTCGGAAAACATTCAGATTTTGGCAGCGAGTAACATTAATGGCCACTACAATGCTGTTAACATGGTTACTTTGCTTACATACTTATTCTTTGCAATGCGGTGTATAATGGAAGAGTACATTTGTGCTTGTTAAGTGCCAAAATCATAAGAAGTAATGATGTGCATTGATTATATCGCGTCATGCAGTTTGTTCGGCTGTAGGTATAGTCATGCTGAATGTTTCCACTGAGATTTGATAGAAATATTAACGAAGTAGCAGCAGAGAGGGCGAACCTCACAACGTTTTAAGGCAAAATTTTGATTGAAATCTTGAAACGAGCCTTCCTACGATCTCATTTTAACCAAAAAAAGGGCGAACCTCACAACTTTCCGGCAAAAAAAGTCGATTGAAAAATCTCATATTTTAACTAAAAAAATATCTCCATTTTTGCAAAAACGGAGATTTTTACGATTTTTTAATTAATTTTGGTCGCAACGTCGTTGTCAATCGCCCTCTCTGCTGCTGAACTTTCAGTTCTGGTTAATAATTTTTGAAATTGCAAAGCAATTTACGATGAAAATCACTAAGATTTCACAAACAGACTAATCGCTAACACCTCATCTTGTAGATCAATCAGATTATTGGACTGGTCAGTGAGTTTGAAATTAATTCTCGTTAGCGAATCATTATGGCATCGCATATAGACAGGATTAACCGGAGACTCAATTATTAAAAATCCTGGAGGGGCTATTGGTGCAAATGAATACAAAATATATCCTTGCTGAGCTTGATTTGATCGTTCGAGATTTATTTGATAACTACCTTCGATAACGTCACACACTAAATTTAACGCTATCACCGAGGATATATTCACGTTGAACGGAGCGATATGTCTGCCGCCACCGTCTGGGTCATTATTGTGCTTAAGGGTTTTTATTTCCGATGATGCTGTTTTTTTCCATGCATCATGAATTATTTTGAAACCAACATCGATGGTATCACTGAGAAGTTTTTTTAGTTCTGGTACGTTATATCCTGGTAGTTTAAATGTTGGAATGTCTTCTTCGCGTATATTATATACTGTCACAAATTCTGTTCTCGTTATAGGATTACTGTCACCTAATATAACTTGAATAATTCGTAAATTAAATTTTTCCATATCGTCGATGATTTTATTGCATGTTTCTACGACGCTGATAAATTCATCTCGGGTGAGAGAGCCAGATTTAAGAGATATTAACAGCAGCGAAAAATCATTATTCATTGCTGTGAAATTTTCATCGATGATATCTTGTCGAGTTGCGTGATATATTGGGTTATTGTACTTTTTCACTACAGTGAAAACTATCAATTCCTTGTATTCTTTATAATTTTTTATTGGATTATCAGGTTTTATCACGTCGGTGATATAATCAGTTTTTTGTGGTTCGGGTATATCAACGGTTTTTCCCCCGGGTGGTAATTCAGGCCATCCTAGTACGGTTCTAATAGAACTCTGATAGATATCTACGACGTATCCTTCTGTGCTTATTTCAATGGCAGATGATAGCGTGGGTTCAAGAACCGTTATAGCTATTTTTGATTCTTTTCCAGTTATCGATTTTATTCTACGCGCGAATTCATCATTGATTTGTTCAATTTGATATGACCCTGTTGGTATTGAAACGACGTTCCAGTCAGGAGTCCCGTCTGGTTTATTCTTATTCGCAAACACCAGTGAATTATTCGGTTGTTGACCACCAAATGATTTTGATCTGATATTAGGCCAACTGTGATACACTCGTAGTTTTGCTAGCGCTATCTCCTTCACGGGGACTGGGCTAGGAAAATTTACACTAAACTTGGGTTTCGTAGATGTTATTGATATCATACTTGTTTGTACTGGGCTTGTGTTTTCTACTATTCGTTGAAGTAATTCTATCGGTGTTGTCATAGTTGCTATACTCATGCTGTCGCTCTAATTTTGACATCGCGGAATCAAAAATACTGACCATCACTGAGAACTCAGGATCTGATATCGTTGATGTTATTGATATCATTCTGGTTTTTGGGTTCGTGTTTTCTAATTCCATCGGTGTTGTCATCGTTGCTATACTGTTGTTGTCTCTCTAATTTTGATATCGCGGAATCAAAAATATTGAGCATCGCTGAGAACTCACTATCTGATATATTTGTATTATCGAGTGACGACGATATCATCGAGGATAATTGCGAGTACGCGGTTGATACAATATGAAATTGAATTAAGTAATCTTGCAGTTTACTCTGGCTGCATGATGATATCTTTTTTGTTATCCCGGTTGATATACCCGCGATTGTAGCCACCGCAGAAATGCAAATTGGAACTACGACCGGGGCAATCATTGTAACCGATGCTAGTATTATTCCGGCACCAGTGAGAACGCTTGACACCGAGTACATAGTAATATCAATCGCGGTGATTCTTCGTCGGTATTTTTTTATGTTTATTTGATACTCCTCAGCGAGGGTTTTGAGTCTATTTTGAAATTCTCTGACCTGATCATAGCGACATTGCGTTGATGAAATCATTTTTATTTTAAAAACGCTAGCGTTTTCAATTGTGAAATCTAAAGGATTTTCCTTTCAATTTAGTTATTTACTTTGCATACGAATTCTAAGCACCAGGATATTTTTGATCTAACGGTGTTATCAACCGCGACAATCTCAAATTCTTCTTCACCCCCCACCCCGGATATTTACTGTTGCGGTGCCACCAAAGTAGGTTTTACCGCTTACGATGATATCAAATTGCTTGTTAGAGATTAACGTCATCCTGTTGATACTACCATGGGGCCACTCATCGATATTGACCTTCAATTTAGCATTAGATTCTTTTACCCAATCAAAGGTCCCATACTTTACCCTTTCTGAGGTTTCTTTTAGTTTAGCAATATCGTCGATGACGTCGAGATAGGTTTTTTTGATTTCAGTGAGAGTCGGGCCTGTAAACGATGTGGTTTCAGAAACAGGTGTTCTCCCTAAAAAATTATCAACGATGGTATTAAGTGTTGTTTGTCTCACCATAAACATATTAATATCTTTGAGAGTCATTGTAGATGTAACCGGGATACCAAAGAAATTATTAGCGACGTAGGCATTATGAGTATGCTTGCCGATAAACTCGTTGATTTCAGCGAGAGTCATGCCAGCCACAAGTGGGATTCCAAAAAACTTAACAACGACGTCGTTAGTGGGTTTTTGTACTTTTTCAAGATTTTCTATTAGTTTAGAAATATCATTGTAAATATCAAGATAATTTGCCTTGATTTCATTTTCATTCATCATCCTCTCCGCGTCCTTGTTAAAAAAGAATAGCGATAGAAAGTTTTTGATTTCAGCGAGAGTCATGCCAACCACAAGCGGGGTTCCAAAGAATTTATGAATGACATTTTTGCGAAAATTATTATAACCTCGTATATGATCATCCACCTCACGGCCGCGGGTGGCAATCATGCTGTCTTGGGCGGCAATTGCGTCGGTGATCGTAGACACAAGTGCGCCTGGTTTAAGTCGTCCGCCGCTGGAATACAGCGCAATAGAGTTTTCAGCGGCGTCGTGTTGTTTAACCAAAATATCATTCAACGACATATTACTGCTTTTTAATTTACCCTGACGATCTTGAAATACAACTATTTCCCCGGGATCAACATCTGTTAAATTTAACGTCTCAGCGATTTCATCTTCGATTAGTTTTTTTATATCCTTGTTAGAATCACCGGTTGCAACGCCATCGGGTTTAGGTTTCAGAGGTCTCCACCAAATATCAATCATATTATTGTAAAACTCTCTCTCTCTCTAAAATCGTTTCGATTTCCAGCGATTGCTGGTGTATTCATTTACGACAACATGAGGTGGTTTCCCCCTTGGGTTACCCAAGGAGTTAGAAATAGCGTCAAGGATATTTAATACTTCGCTGCCGCATATTGGTGGATCATTCATTTGTTGTGTTGGTAGCGTTGAATACCAAGTCTTCATTGGAAAAGTTTTTATATAACGCATGAATTCCTTCGGCGGTGCTAATCCATATGAATCAAAATAGACAATCCCACGTGGATCAATAGCGTATGCAACCCAGTGAGTACCAGGTCCGGTGCTGTTATCGAGATTAATGATACCGGTTTCAACGCTGTTGGGTTGTGTCGGTAATTGATCCTTCATAAAAACACCTCTGAAGTTTTTTATGGCGAGTTTTTTATCAGCATCAATTAAATCAAAATTGGACATAGGAACCATCGGTTCCTCAACTAGTAAACCGGTCCTAGTCTTAGACCTGATCTGCGAACGGATCTCCCGCTGTACCACGAATACGGGGTTCCTGGTAGTCTTAGACCCTTTCCACTTTTTTTATAACCCTTCCCCGTTGATTTCTTTAATGCCATTCCTGCGGCGGTACCAACAGCTCCTAACGCTGCCGCTTTAGCCACCGCTGGGTCAGCCGATGCAATCAACGCTGGAATCGCAGCTAGCAACGGGAATATACCGCCTGTTTTTTCCATGTTTTTGATAGCAGCCGCAGAAATAGTAATCTGAACACCCTTTTTTGCTACAAGTGCATCATTTAAATGTTTTACTTGACGAGTTGTAAGCGATAATTTATTCGCCCCGCCAGTCATTTGATTTGGTTTCAGCGTAATTGTGGTTCCACATTGCTTAGCTGATTTGGATTGTAATTTTTTTAATTGACCAGGTGTCAACGACACATTGATATTACTATACGACATTATACGTAATAGATTTATTCTAAATAGAGGATTTCAATTACATGTTTATGAAAATCATAGATTTCCTACTGGCGCATCTACCACTCTCATTCTTCCTCCAACACCTTCGAGTAGCATTGATTTGTCGCTGAGAATGACAGCAACCGCTCTATAATTAGCAATAGCACCAGGACGAGTCACATTAGCTCTAAAGTGTATATCAACGACAGACTGTCTTGTTAAATCAAGATGTTCCAGCGAAAAGTAATAGATCGGATATAGATTCTTAAAATCAAATTGTGATATTTGTAGACCAGTATCGACATTTTGATCGCGTGCCATGAACGACAACAATCTATGATACACGCGTGCAATATGATTTTGACCGTAATCAAGTTGCACATCTTCGGATGGTTCCTGCTGGCCGTTTATTCTCAGTGAGACGTCTTTAACACCTAATGGATCAAATATCATATGACTGAAACGTTGATCGCCAACTCGTGTGTTATCCTGTAGCGCTACAAATATATGACGTGGAGCTGAAACACCTTGTTTTGATGCTAGGTTCCAAGTAAATAACCCGTTGAGACTTGATTGCTTAACATCTGTACTCACGGTTAACCAACTTAGTAATGATTTTCCTTCTTGGTCCATAAATGATAGTAATCGTCCTTCAGCGTTGATTGATGGAGTCAACACTGGCATCCACAATGATATTTTTGTTAAAATAACTTTACCGGCATCAGCATTGGGATTTGCATTGTCTGCTGGAATCCTCCAAATTGCGTCATTATCATCACCCTTTCGTACAAGCGCTACTGTATGCTTCGCCCCGTAGATAACTTTTCGGACGTTTCTACAGAATCCAAATATGTGATGCAGTGGAATCGCGCATGAAAATGATTTACGAGCCCCTTGCAACATTGAAATACGTGTTGCAGCCCCTAGATTGAAATTAACATCGTTGCTTATAATCATATCCTCGGCATCAATATTAGCAGTGCCAGCATTATTCTTTGGTCGTCTTACAACAAATTGAATTCCTCCAGCGGTATTTTTAACATCTTTTGCAAACATCATAGAAGGTCCTGCCGATCTTGTATAATCATCAGAATATCTCGCTAACCCGATTATTGTTGTAGCCACATCAACATCGCGATCTATCGACTCGATTTCTTTTCCATCAATGAGGTATCTTGCACTCTCAAATAACACCATAATACCATTATTGACAAAACCGACTTGAGTACCAGCTGGATACGATGCTCCAGAAGCGGTTACAAGTTTTCCTTCTACTTCGATAAACGCTTCACAAGGCAAAAAATATTTACTGGTATCATGAACTTGAAGTTCAATTCGCGATCGACTATCTGGGTCTATTGCATGATAGGCGTAATATTGATAATCGCGTACAGAATCATCCTTGCCAACTGGGGCGTCTATATCAAACGCCGGATCATGTGACTTTTTTGAACATTTTATTCTATTTATCAGAGTCTAAATCGTGAAATCATAAACGATTTTCATCGACGTAGTTTTTCAAAGCCGCTTCCTGCTATCATATTTGCAAGATTGCTTTGGTCGGGAGTTATCAACGATGGTAAAGCCATCGACGCTAGTTTTTCGTCTACTGCGTTATTTATTATTTGACTAACCCGTGCAGGCATTTCCGCGGTAGACGGTAACGGTTTCTTTTTTCGTGATTTCACCAATGATGTTAATTTATTCTTCGCGGCTGAAAACGCTTTCCCGGCAAAATCTCCAACGAAATCTCCGATTTTGCTGGTACCCTTATCACGAATAACATCAATTGCTTTCATTGATAATTGTTTAGCTAACGGCATCACTTTTGGAGCCATTCTTGCAAATAACCCCGCAATGGTATTACCTAAACCATCACCATAGTATGCTTTATAAACTGAAAACCGTGAATTAACTACATAGACGGGGGTTGGTTTATCATGATTGTAATGTATGATCATTATTTGAAATCAGAAACCATTTTTCAATTGGAAACGCTAGCGTTTTTATTCAATCACTGTGATAATCTTCCACTAACTCGCCAATGAAATCTCGATATGTGCTGATATCTATGATACCACCTTGAAATAAACGTCTACAGATATCAGATGCTTCATTAATTATTTCCAGTGAGTTGTTTCCAGCTCGGAATCCTCCTACAAGAACTTCTAATCGTGATATATCACTGAGAACACTACCAGGACATGAAACGCTAGCGTTTTCACTGGAATCTGGCAATCCACTTCCGCTAAAACCAGTTGCTTTATCCAGTTTTTCTAAATAGGTTTCTTGTAAATAATCAGGATCATCATCATCATCAGGTGGTAGTTGTTGTTGTTTTTTAGGCGAGTAGACTACTTTCTTTACAGGTTGCTGTCGCTTTCCTCGCAATTTTCGCGGTTTTTGTTGTTGTTTAAACTCTTCATATTGTTTATACACTATACCCACCGCATTGATATATTCAATGTATGATGCACTATCTGTCTTAATTTGACTTTTTTTAGTTTTGATTTTGTAGAATATATCAGCCCAATGAGTTAAATTCTTAACAAACTTATGATATTCTGGTTTAAACATATTTTTCCTGTCTTCATAAGTCGTAAAAACAAGCGTAGGAATTCCTGTTGAATCAGTCTTATCGATTGTTGCTAACCCTTCCTCGTTAAACCTCACGCGTAAATCATCTACTGTTCTTTTTGATTCTGTTTTTTGTACAGCCTGTTTTGTTTGTTCAGTTTTAGCTGGTATTTTTTCGAGTTCACCGATAACAGATTTCCCCGTCTCGGGAACATCTCCCAGTATAGCACGCTCTACCCCTTTCGTTGCTGTGGTTACTGGTTTAAACAATTCTTCAGATCCCACAGCAAAATCCGTTTGTAAACTCTGTCGTTGTTGCAGTTTATTTCTTACAGAGTCGCGAATTGGTATAAATTTCTTGATTGCATCAAGTCGTTCACGAGCCAATCGGGTCGTTAATGCTTCATTGACCATTATTTGAAATCGCAAACAATTTTTCAATTGTAAAACAATTTTCCGAACCTGACCTAACAGACGAAAACACTTCGACATGTCAGATGATTTTTAACACCAGTGATGGAATCACCGTAGAAGTCTTTAACAGCTCTATCATTGATGTGGAAAGTGTCCAAATTGTATATAAAATAATAATTATGACACTTTCCACACTTTTTGTTACATGTCAGACATATCATAGATGATTTTTAACACGATCATGGAAGCGTTTTAACGGCGTTATCAGTGATGGCGCAAGTGTGGAAATTGTATATAAAATAATTAATACCACACTTGCGCCATTTCTACGCTGATCAATCTGACATATCATATCGAGAAAACCAACCATTAACGGCCTATCGATTTTGTTGTTTTCAATCAAACAATGCTAAAAAAAATGAAAATCTCTCTGAGGGTCGGTCACAATCAAAATCTCTGAAGATCGGTCACGGTCAAAATTGTTCATTTTCTAAAATTAACGCCCGTAGGTTTCTAATTTTAGAATTAACATCCTTTTTCAATTCGTATTCGTTACCTAATTCTTTTCGTATTCGTTCTACGATAGTATATAACGGAGCGAACACACTTACGTCACTGGAGAATGCAAGAGAGTCCCGAATAGAATTCTGAATTCTTTTGATGAGCGCGTATTGCTTTGGCAGCATATATTTATTGTTGTTAACTCCGTATTCTATATCCTGAAAATCTGACATGATTTGATCAGGATTTAAACCATCTGATAGTTTGATATCCTGACTTTTCAATTTTGAAATTTTATCAATAATGCTATTCATTTTTTCAGAATTCATTATTCTATAACAATTATATATTTCTAAATGAAAAATATGACGCATCAGACATAACTAAATTTAATTTTCTGTCCGCGATTTTTTGAAAACGCAGATCGATAAACCCCCTCTGCAACAAATCGTACTGAGGCTCTACAAATATCGAAGTACCCACTGGCTTCATATATCTATTGAAATATTTTTTCTTCGTTAGTTGTTGTATTCAAAGATTTTACGGGTCTCGCTTTTTTTGAGCAAGTACCAGTCTTTCCTCGTTTGGTATTCTCACTTTGTGTGATAGCTTGCAGATTTGATAAAGAATTATTCTTTGGATTAGAATCCTTGTGATCAATAACAAAACCTTCCTCGATTAATCTATGGAAACACTCATACACGAAACGATGATTGTGATATTTTTTCTTTCCAGCACCAAACATCAAATACCCTCGATTAGTCACAGTACCAACTGGTTTCTTCAGTCTACGGTTTCTTACGATACCATCACTGGATGCTTCATAGTTTGTCATCACAGGGTGTGGTCTGAATTCTTGGTTCATTTATATACTATACTATGGTTTGTCTAATTCATTGTTTGGTCTAATGATTACATCTTTGGAAAATCTTTCGATGTAGTCTTGGGGGGTTCTTATGACTTTATCCTTGACTTTGTCAACGTCAAGGACTTTTTCAGGGTCATAATTTCTGATTGATTGTCCATTTTTTATTCTTTTGTCATAATAACGCTTCAATTCCCTGTATCGTTTACCACCACAACTCAAACACAACTGCGATTCTCCCCTGACCCCAACCCCACATCGTATGCAGGGTAATGGACCAAGGCTTCCACGACGAAAGCTTTGCATATGATACCCATAGAATTCCTTTCTACATGATTTGTTACACGGAGTCGTTGATCCAATCATGAGCCATTTGCAGTGATTCATTATATATAAATCTTTCATTTAAATGCTTGTTTTAATTATAGCATGAAGAAGTTCGAGAGATTATCGAAAATTAAGCCTTGGAAAAATGCTCAATTCAATCCTGATAAAGAGTTTAAGAGATTATTAAAAATTAGTCCTAGATTTAATCTCGATAAACCAAAAAAACGTCTAGTGGACGGAAACATGAAAGAGTTTAAGAGATTATTGAAGATTAATCCTAAATTTAATCTCGATAAACCTAAAAAACGTAACAAAATTAATCTCAAACGTCCAAGAGACGGAAACATGAAAGAGTTTAAGAGATTATTAAAAATTAATCCTAAATTTAATCTCGATAAACCAAAAAAACGTAACAAAATTAATCTCAAACGTCCAAGAGACGGAAACATGAAAGAGTTTAAGAGATTATTAAAAATTAATCCTAAATTTAATCTCGATAAACCAAAAAAAAACGTCCAAGAGATTACCCTGGAAAGATGCTCAATTCAATCTTGATATAGTTTCTAATACACCAAAGAATACAATTCTTGATAAAGCCATGATTAGTAAAATCAGAGACTGTTTTAATGAATTAAAGCGTGATGGAGCATCTTATTGTTGGTCAACATTTCGAATTGATGGTGTTGTTGACGCTACCATGAATGATGAAAAAGCAGCAGTGATAATTTCACGTGTTGGGGAAAAAAGGTATTTTTTCCGAATAAAATTCATTATCGAAGTCGATGGCAAATGGATTATTAGGGATAAATTTGAACCAATCCTCAAGAATAAAAAAACGATCACACTGAGTAGAGATTCCAAACCAGGAATTCTAACTGGAATCGACAAACCATACTACGAGAGATCTTATCCTGTAACAGCAGTCGTTTATGGAATATACCCGCTAAATGATAAACCTGATATTACAAAACTAGCTTCTATGAAACTATCTTCGACGTTGAATTGTGTAGCAACACGGGTAATGGAACACTTCATAAATTCCGCCCGAGGAAATAAACTAACTGATCTGCGACGTAGGAAAATAACCGAAGGGGAACTGAGAGTGAAACAGAACGGTGCAAAGATTTCCGATATAGCTAAATTAGAAACATCATTAAAATTCCCAATAACCGTTATGACGATAACCGGAGAAGTATTACACGAACCGAAATATAAATTACAAGGAGCGCCAATACAAATTATTGATCATAACGAACACGCGTGGACGGCTGCAGTAACAATATTTCCACGAGAACGAATCGTGAAATATACCCCTACGGAATTTTCCGGTGAGTTCGTCGGGGATGTTTTCTATGAAGAGAAATTATTCGATGCTATTCAGACGCTGTGTAAGGATGATCCTGTGTCAGTGTGGTTACTTAGAAGTGATGAAGATCCCGAAATAGGATTCGATCAATTTGTAAGACCAAATGGTGAATTATATCGCGTTGAAGAGTTAGATAACAGAATGAGAAAAATTGCAAATGATTTTTCACCGGAGAGTTTCCATGAAAAACTACTCACGGATAGTTTTACTATTCCATCAGTGGTAGCTCACTTTGCAAGAGAAAAAAACTCATGGCGTCCAACACGAAGTGATTTTCTCGAACACGTTAAATTGAGTTGCGTCGAATTTAGTCATGGAGGACTGTGGAATACGAAATACGCACGTGATGGTATGATTTCAATTGATATATCCGCGTGTTATCCTGGAAGTTTTCTCGGGTATGGGGAATGTAGTAACTATTTTAAACGATTTGGACACCCCACGCATGAAATGACTCGTGTTGCGATTAATGGTCCATTACCTGATTTTGATTTAACTGGATTCGCTCGTGTGATATCATTCGAATTAGCTACAGGGTTACATCCGTGTAGTTATCTTTGGCTTGGTAGTCACCTATCTGAAAAGGCCTGGATGCCAATAGTGTTATTGCGGTATATGATCGATTGTGGTATGCTAATATCGTTAATTGTCAGTGAGGCGATTATATCCTATCGAGCTCAGAAAGAAGTTTGGCTACCACAACCCGATCTAGATAGAATAATTAGCGAACAGCGAAAACTGTTTCCTGATCTCAACGAGGAAGAAATCATGAATTTGTCTCAGAAGGTATTTGAAATTAAAAAAGAACAAGCAAAGGATTTCGAACGAAGAATAATCGGTAAATTTACCCAGGGTGGAAGATACGACAATGCAAAATACTCTTCGCGGTTGATCATAGACGTCGCTGAATACGATTTTATTGTAGCGGATTTAACGAAACAGGGAAAACTTGTATCCCGTAAGGATGCTTTTCTATCCAATGGTGAAAAATTAGGTACGGTTGTTACCTACTGTGATGGATATGATTCCCAGTACACACACTTAAGAAGTTCTATGCTAGCCTATGCTTGTATTAATCTATTTTCGATGATAAATAGATTTCCTAATACCGCAGTTAGAGTAGGCACTGATTCGATGTATATACACAGTAAATACAAATCAGCTGTAGCGGCATTCACAGATCCCGAGGAAGCGTGGGGGCGTTGGCGATTTAAAAAGGAAACACTATATGAGTATTGCGAATCCGCAGACGTTGCCATGGATGATAAATATCTTTGTTGTAACCGTATTGAAATTCAATCAGAATTTTCTAATGCACCACCGGTATCTGATCCAATCTGTAGATATAAGACAGTTTATTTAAACGGTTGTGGTGGGTCAGGAAAGACAACTCGTGCAATCGAATTATTTCGTCGGTCAACCATGATTGTGTTAACACCGACTCACAGACTCGCCAGAGAGATGAAACAACGAGGGGTAAATGCCTGTACTTATCACAGCTTCTTTCGATGGAAGGGTGACAAATGGACTCCTGAGCGTATGGGTGATAAATTCATTCCTGAAATCATAATTTGGGACGAAGAATGCACAGTATCATTAGATGTATTACAAACATTTCTTGAGTGGTTGTTAAACAAAAACACAAAAGTCGTCATGTGCGGGGATCACGGCCAACCACCACCATTTATCGGTGCATCCCCACATGAATGGCTAAAGGGTTTTGTAGACTATTATGAAGAAATTAACACTGATTATAGATCACTTGATGAACGATTACGAGAATTCAAAGCGCTAATTAGATTACAACCGGATAGAATCCAGTGTGAAATAGCGCGTGAAGTGATTTCAGAGAATCCAATGAATGATTTTTGGGAAACGTGGAGACCAAACAATTTGATAATCGCGAGTAGAAAAATTGTCAGAGACGCACTTCAGATGAAGTTATTTAAATTGCATAAAGAAAAATTTGCAACGCTTCCAGTACCGTTGTGTTATAGGCCTTCGGATACACGAAAACAGAATATCGAAGTTGATATTCCAGGACAGAGTGAAAAACAAATTCTCGTATTAAATGATATTGTGCTGGTTGATATCAGCGTCGTTGAAGATGCATTGCGTGCTAATAAATCCCCATGGACGCTAGGATACGCAGCGACGATACATTCTTCACAGGGATTGACTATATCGGATACAATTGTTTGGATGGTAGATAATCGCATCGAATGGTCAAATTTAGTCTATCTCGCAGTATCCAGAGTACGAAAAATAAATCAACTTCGAAGAATTGTCCTGACAGAGTCAGGCGATGATGAAATCATTGGTGGCGATAATGACACAACAATGGATGATATTGATGTTAAAATTATTGATAAAATATTATCCGGTTACAAACAACAAGACAAAAAAAAAACAACGAGAATTTGACATTGATGCTGGATTAATAATCACGCTGAAACAACAACAGAATAATCACTGCGCAAGTTGCAATTGTATAATGCGTTTGCAGTATTCGGATAAGGATCCTCGCCAATTTACCGTAGACAGAAAGAATAACAGTCTCGGTCATATCAGAAACAATGTGATGTTGACTTGTCTTGAGTGCAATAGACGCAACGGCGCTAGTTAAGACCCTGTGGTGGTAATTGAGTATCGTCAGGAATCACTTGGAGTTGTTCGCGTGTAAAACCCCGCTGAGGGGCAGTTGAATCCAGTTTATAGATTGGAGGTCTACCAGTTGATCGTGTTATAGTAGATATCTTGTGTGTAATAACACTCCAAATAGGATCAGTAGCCCTTTTTGTGCCACCTTCCAGCTCTCCTGGTTCGTATAAATACCTAACAGTGACATTACTACCAAGAATTGGTTGGGAAACGCTAGAATCATTTTGCGAAATTCCTTCTATTTCCATTTTAGGTATAGACTTCTTTTTTATCGCGTTGATAGGTTTCATGTTAATTGTTCGAGTAATCTCGTTATTGAGCGCGGTAATCACAGCTGGTAATCTCTTAACCCATTCACGGGATCTTTTATCCTGAATAAACTCCTTCGCGTATTGATATCCAAATAACCGCTCAGCAAGAGTCCGATTAAATCGTTCTACAATTGCCTGATCACGATGTAACGCAGTATGCCCTCGTCTGATGGTGACTTTGTGATGTTTCATCGCTGATAAAACAGCGCCTTGAAAATCCTTGCCAGGATCAACTTGTAATAGATTTGGCCAACGCAGAGGACCCTTTCGATAAATCCTTTCAAATGCAGAAGCGACTTCAATTGATGATTTTGTTTTCAGCGGCTTTGCTTCTTTGTATCGACTCGCAACATCAACTACGGTTAACGCGTATTTGTAACCACGATCATGTGGCAAAAATAATATATCAGCCTGATGAACTTCATTAGGGACAGTCACATCAAAATGCGAGTAATTAATTTGTTTAGGCGCTGGTAGATAAATTTGCCATATAGCCTGTTTGGATAACCAATTAGCCGCAGTAGCTTTTTTCACTTTTGCGGCGCTAGCGAGTTTATTGATTGCAGCGTTACCCCGCCAGTATCCTTTTGGAGAATAATAAATAGATTCCATGTTGTTATTAATTACCGGCACCTAACATCAATTTGCTTTTCATAACCGGTTTTATTAACCATGAAGCTAATTTTTCTTTGAAAGATTTATCAGGAATAGCATTTAACGCATGAATTAATTTCACATCTGCTAGATGCCTGTGCTGCAAATTGCTGCTCCTACATGCAAAATCATGAGCATGACACGCCTTATCAATAGCGTTTATCGGTTCTTCACCACGTCGAGGTTGATTAAGATCATCAAGTCTGATATCTAATCGTGTTCCGGGGCCACAGTAGCTATATCCTGGAAGGTGCTTTTCTCCGGGGTACTTTGCCCATGGGGTTCCAGGGAGCTTTGCCAATTTGGCTGCGATATCACGTCCTCTTTTTTTTTTAAAGGTTCCTTGGGTTTACCAAGTGAAATAACTCTAAATTTCTTTGTACTACATTGTACGCATTTACCAGAAAGCGCTGATCGGTTATTCCTAGTTGTAATCGTCATCAAGTCATCTGTGCCAGTACGCATTTTACACTTCATGCAATATAGATCCATAATTTATGTATAGAGATATGGATATAATTGATTTTTCAGCGACTAAAACAAGAGAACCAGTTAAGCATCATGCAGCGCTACCAAACTCTATCCGGATGATTATAATCGGGCCATCTGGATCCGGCAAGACGCAATTGCTGCTCAATTTAATAATGAGATGGATGAAGTGGGATAAGTTGTATTTAATTGCCCCAAGCGTAGATGATCAACGATGCTATGAAGTGTTAAAAGATTTTAATGAAAACGCTTCAGAGATTAAAGATGAAAAAGTCGTTGATTTTATTACCGATATTGACGAGGCACCATCAGTAGAAGATCTCGATGGAAACATTAACAATTTAGTCGTATACGACGATGTGATGTTAGATAAACAAAAAAATCCTGCTAGAATATTTTCCCGAGGCAGGCATAAAAACACGGACGTGATATATGTCACTCAACGCTACACACAGATTCCAAAAGTGATCAGAGATAACTGCAATTTATTGTGTGTATTCAACGGAGTTGATACTCATACTCTTAGAAATATTTGGCAAACTTGGTGCTGCGGTGATATGGATCATAATCAATTTAGAAATTTCTTTAGTAACGCTCAGTCAACCCCGCACGGATTTGTAACGATAAATTTACATGATCCTCGGACACGATATCGTATCGGACTCGATCAAATATTCGGTTGAAATCATTTATTATTTTTTGTAAACCAGAACTGAAAGTTCAGCAGCAGAGAGGGCGAATGACAACAAGTTGCGACCAAAATTAATTAAAAAATCGTAAAAGTCTCCGTTTTTGCAAAAATGGAGATATTTTTTTAGTTAAAATATGAGATTTTTCAATCGACTTTTTTTGCCGGAAAGTTGTGAGGTTCGCCCTTTTTTTGGTTAAAATGAGATCGTAGGAAGGCTCGTTTTAAGATTTCAATCAAAATTTTGTCTAAAAACGTTGTGAGGTTCGCCCTCTCTGCTGCTGAGGTTCAAGAACAGATATTGATCTAGATAGTTATTATTCAAATGAAACTATAAACAGCGATCTTTAGACTGTTTTCACTAAATTGTAGACTTTATCAAACTGTTTTCACATCAGAAATGCAATTTATGCTACGTAATTTATACGAAGAAAACTGTAAATATTGGTAGTAGATAAATTCAAGCGCAACATGCTGCATGCTAAATTAGCAAATGATTTGTTAGTTAGTGACATATATTGAAAAATAGTAATTCATATTAAAACTATTTTATTTAAGTCAGTTTAATTTAACAGGATGTATTAGACTTGCATTTACTTGTAATTATAAAAAAAAGAATATAAATGATTTTGTAATGTGATGTTTGGTCTTAATTATAATAATAATGATGCGTGTTGAACTGGATGTATAATTAATAATTATTAAGCAATGAATCTAATTGCTTATTTTTCTCTTTATATACACATAATATTACGACTCCATTTCACAACATACTCTACGTGATTGATCTTACCACTCATGTTACCTCTAACTTGCCTATTCATGTGACCTAGCACAAACGAATGGGAAGTTACTGCAATCTTCCAGAAACGTCCAACCACATCATCCAATAAAGAATTGATCCAAAGGCGCCATTAAATCTTATTATTAAGACTATTATTAATACTTGTGATCACATAAGTAGGCATCTAATTTTAGATCCTTGTAATTGTAAGCTCTCTATCATAGACTGATGTCACGTGGGCAAAATATAACTAAAGATATTCTGTACAATTTACAGCCATGAATACAAATTGCAAAACAGATAAAACCATGTACCAGGAGTTTTATATATATATATATATATATATATATATATATATATATATATATATATATATATATATATATATATATATATATATATATATATATATATATATATATAATATTACACAACATGAGTATTAATTTCTTTGTGTTGTAGATTAATTTTCATCTTGTTTCAGTGCTTCACCAGACATTTTATCAATTTTTTCAAAATATAATAAATCAAATCATGCGTTCCATAAACTAATTTGAATGAATTAAGCTACTGAAAGTATTTGTGTCTTCGTGCAAAGATGGAGGATGATAGCATTAATTCAGGTACAAAATGCATTGACTTGAAGAAGACACGTGAACTGAAAACTAGCCAATCATTCAGCTTTTAGTGAAAAATTTGGAGAAAATTTACCTTTCACAATTAATTTTTGCTCTCCCGATGGAGCAATAGATTCAGTGGCAGTATATATACCAGCATCTCCAAGTGCAACATTTCTCAAGATGAAATATATCCGGTTTTCAAATGTGTTTCCGGTGAACTCAAACCTTTCTGCTACATCTCTAGATGTCGTGCCTTTTACCCGCATTAGTAGGACACTATTCTTTCTTACGCTGATTGTCGATTCATTGCTAGGATAAGGACTTAGCTGTATACTAAAACTGGCATCACTTCCCACAACAGCGTGTGCTGGAGAAGTGACTGAAAGAGAAGGAGAGAGAAAAAGTACTACAATAAGAACAAGAGAGAAAATATTAATAATGATGTTATCTTGAATCTACAGAATGGTTTGCTGACGTAAGTATGTACAATATTAATAAATGCACTCAATCTATTAAATCTCATTATGTTAATGTCATCATATCTGTTTCATGGATACATGGCTGATATCCTGATTATTAACTATGGTTTATACCTACCATATTTTTTCAATCTTTTTATTTGGAGAATATTAGCACTAAGGTGGAATTATTAAAACAGACACACCGTTAAAGATACCTCAAGGAGCGGATATTTTGTATTTATAACATATGACTCAACTGTACAAAACCTGAAGATATGTTTTTTCACCCGGAGAGCAAACATTAATTGTGAAAAGTATTTTTTAAACCCAATGCTTTCAGGATATCTACTATATACAATTTGAACATTTGCATCTAAGGTTGAACACAATTCTATTTTAAGTACAATCTGTCTGGGTCAAATGAATGAGACTGGCAAAAGCTCGCCTTGTTGCGTTTTGCAAGATTCACTGTCAGTCCATCAGAAAAGATATTCTTCTATCGGTTGACTGACATTCTTAAGGAATTAGTACCTACACTGAAATAAGATTGTGTTACCCATGTGGTGGGAACAGGTTAAGTTCAAAACTTGCTTATAATGAAAAGTTAGTATAAACAAGATAAAATAGATTGTAAGTATGAATTAAACTATTAAGTTATATTTCAATATCTGATTGTGGAACATCCAAATATAATATGCTTGAGAAAACCTGGATCTTGAAAGATAAATCTATGTTCACCAATGCCAAGCGTGTTAAATTGAATGAAGATGTTTTATAATACTTGGAATAAGAGACTTTGTGGGATATAACGCAGAAGACTTAAAAGGACAGCTTATTTAGGTACGATTTTGCCAGTATGGGTCATCTAATTATGGCAAGTAGGATAATGTCTTCAAAAGTCTCAAAACCTAAAAAGTAAATGACACATAATGTGCTGATAAAATGGAATAATGATGAATTTTGTAATGGTTGGAAACAAGAAGAAAAGTTTGTGTTTCTAAAGAAGGCCTTAACGATAGTACTAAAACATTGTAATATTAAAAGATATGTAATGTATAAATCAAAACAATTATATGTGATAAGTGCAAGAAGTTTAAGTCTATAATTTAATGGAATATAGAACAAAAATTAGAAGCGATGTAAAAAGAATCTTTTTAAAATATAAAAAAGCAATACTGGTGGCACCCTGGAGAAACTACAAGATTAAGATTATAGAAGAAAGCACCAATTATATGTTAATATGGAAACTTGTAGCAAGTTACTCAATAGTCAGTCATAAAAGATACAACTTTCACATAGTTTTAAAAAATGTAAAAGGCCCCTATAAGAAGATGAAACGTATTGTACTGAGATTTCTCAAAGAAAGTTTAATTGAAAGAATTTAGCACCGTATAGTTGGAACAAAACATAATTAACCTTCCTATTGGCGTGGTTAGCAGTGTTTTACATATTCTTTCATTTGCATATTTAAACATGGTATAAAAAATAATTTGCCAAAATAGCAACAGTATTCACTTGTATCATTGGTAGAATAATAACGAAAATGAGATTAACAGTTTCTTTAATTCCTCTAGCAACTAAAATGAGATAATAATGGCCTTTAACTACTACTGCAATAAGACGATAACTGAAACGAATTCTGAAAAACTAAAAGAAGGTAAGGTCACACGAAAGCTGCAAGTATCATTCAATAAATTCTTAAATGAGCATAGATTTGTACCTAAGAATACAAGTCATCGACATTATTTTTATTTATTTCATTTGTTTGAGATTTGTTTTTCAAATAAAAGATACTTATTGAAAATAATAAGTAAAAATAAGTGTCGACCAGTAAAATACCAGCTTGATCTAAATATTAAATATGAATGGTATACAATACCAGCATATTCATTCATCTGCATCATGTTTATATGTATCAACGAGCAAGCCTAAAACGATAATGAGTTAAAACTAAATGGAAGGTAACCTTAAATAAATGGTTGATAAGTGCACACACAATTTGGCAACAGATAGATGTTAATATACGTTTTTTAAAACTTTACATATACATACATATAAGTTCTAACTCTAACCTTCGGAGAAAACCCATATGTAGAAATAAAATCCATATGTAGAAATATCAGATTAGATATAAAATATACAAGATAGTACAATCAATATTTTCTTTGTAATATTGACTTTTTTAATTCCATTTTGAGCTAATCCGAACATATAAAAACATTGGTGCTTAGTAAATGTGCTATGTATACATTTATGAATTTAATATGTTTGTCGACGTATATGAAGCGTTAGAAGAAAATCATAACACTATTTAAAATACGGGAAACATGGAATCAAGTAGATATACTAATAACATTTGACGAAAACAATTCTGACTGGAATAATTATCATTATTGCGCAGTCAATAATGTATTAATATTGATATCATCTGTAGTAAAAACAGATACACTTTTGTAATATGTGCTGAATATTTTTATGCTGAAGTAAGATGATAAGAACACACTTATATAACCAAATAACTTTATATATATATATATATATATATATATATATATATATATATATATATATATATATATATATATATGTTCATTGTTGGAAAAGGAGTCCGTCCTTAAGCCACAAGGAACAACGAAATGATGTAAACGCTTCTTTTTTTACTTGTGTTTCTCTACATAATATAACTTAAAACGCGTGCATATAGATATAAAGCTGCTCAATTGCCAAATGATGCTACACATTATTTAGTTAACAATATGTACACACTTGGATATGGTCATTAAGATTTAAATGACAATATTACTTATATTAAATTATGTACAAGCATCGACATACACAATTTCAAACAGTCTGAAAAAAACGATATTGTCAGAAAATAAAGACCGAATGGGAAGCTACTATCTAAACGCCGCAAAATAATCAAAAGGATACAAAATGATTAAAGACAGTATCAGAAGGCTAGGTACGAGGTGGATAAAGCAAATTTTTTTATTCATTTCTTCTGCAATATAATTTCGTAAATTACTGAATGATAATTCGTACACCATCTCTAAAGATATTAGGTATACAGTACACAAATCAATCATCATACGCGATAGGCATTTAGCTGAGAATGGCTAGTGCCAGTAATGTTGGTGTTTAACATTTGGACATACAAAAGTGAGTTCCATTTTATTTTTAACGATCGAGACAACATAAGGTTAGTTTTGACTAAAGTTACATGATGCAATATGCAATGAACGAATTTATTTCGGAAACTTTAAAATTGAGTAAATATTAAAAGTTGTAATACACCTCGAGAATTCTTTGATTATATACTGACTACATCATAATTCTGAATTTTTCCTGTATACCTAATATCTTTCCGAATGACTTTATTAACAGTGGGAGCAATATAAATAGATTTTGTGTTTGATTCTGGAATAAACGGATAGCCAGTGGAGGTCGCAGGCCGTTGTTTTGGGGGTGTTCATTGTAAAGATAGTCCAAGCAGCTGTGATTGGAACTGTTTTAAAGTGTTCGTAATAGAAACTTAGACGAACCAGCGAGTTACATTTGTCCAGTCTAGAAAGTACTAAGAAACACACAAGTGTTTCAGAGGCATCGATCAAAAGAAAACTACGAATTGGATTAATGCGTCTCAGCTCCAGATATGCAGCCTGGCATAGGTTTATGACATGAAAGCGTACATTTAAGAGCCATACATAGGATTCGTTCTGTGTTGATTTAATATTTGCATTGCTGATATTTATTGTTTGAGTTAAATGATCGGAATGAGAAAGCCTTTGCGTGGTTAAAAGAAATGATTTTAGTTTTACCGACAATCATCTCCAGAGAGTTACATGTCATCTGTGAAATCACATCGGAAATGCGCCTACCTACGCCTTTGATGGTAGCCTCAACTTCAGTTGGGCAGCTATATGTGAGTGTTGTCAGCTTACAATTGGTGAGACACTAGATGTCGTTCTGTGAGAGTTGAGAGATACTGAGGACTTAAACCATCTTAAGGCTGTATAGTGAATACCAAATAAATACTGGGGATGGTGCGGCAAGATATAATCTTTTGTATCCAATGCTGCAAACAATTCAAAGAGGGTGAGGATTTTAATCTTTCCACTATTCATTGCAGAGGTAAGTTCATTAACTACTCTTAGAAGGGAAAATTAAATACTATAGTGAGCGCATTATGAGGACTGTACATTGCTAAAAGGCTATTTGAATTTAGATGAGAAAAGGGCTGGCTAGAACAACTATTTTCTAGGACTGAACTTTCGTTCCGAGGTTGTCGTTAAAGTCTATGTCACTGGCTAAAGATCAGCTTAGTTATTTAACCTTAAAGTTTTTATACTTCTCTATAAATTTTAATCTAAAATCACCCGGACAACTTTGCTGACATTGCAATTGTTTGTATTACCTCTTGTGTAAACTATTCGTTCGAAATCACTATGAAATACATCTGTAATAGGCTGAGATTCAAACACGGTAGGGTAGGAGTCTATACAATAGGTTCCCTTATATGTTAATAAAAATATACACATTCTAAGGCGTCAAAAATGTATAAAATGCTTTTGATTGGGAGGATATGTATATAGCTCTCTGTCTAATGAAGAAATCTAAAAATCATAAAAAATACAATTTTTCATCTCTTATGTCACTAGGATTTGAAACAATATTATTTTCCAGATTCCCAGTCTACAGTATCTTGGCTTTGATATTACGTAAGTTTGCTTCGATGTTTGAAAGTTGTGGGCTTCCATTAAAGTATCGAGAATTCTTGCTGCTAGATCCATACTAATATTTGTTGTTTTCATTAATTGTCATACTAATTTCCTCGTGACTTATGATCTTATGTATTTTTAAATTCTAACAGTATATAGCAGTGGATACAATATCATGGTGGTTGAAAAAAAAATCATAACTAGCTTGCCATGTAAAGAATATTCCACTGAGTAATATTTCATGACTTTTCACGAAACTTAACTCCATCGTATTTAGGTACGTCCTGTACCTGTGCAATAATATAACCATGCACTTCATTCATTTATGGAATATTGCGCCTGGTAATATCCAATCTACTATCGGACAGACAATTGAAAACCGGTTTAAAGAAATATGAATAACCAATTGTTTAGCTTCTTCTTTACCCATTTTAGAAGGGGAATATATTTATAATTTAATATCCTCTTCATACGCATGTTGTAACTTGCTGTAAGATTTTGATGATGCGAATTAAATAATGATGCTGCTCATTTCGACTGCCATCCATGATTATTATATTTAATTGTTTTGTATTTGTTCTCCTATCCCCTTTCTAGATCACAATTCTATAAATGGATTTACTGAATTTATATTCTGTTTGTTTTGACATCTGTATATTATAAGAAAGTCACAGATGTTTTTTGATAGACAAAACATCATCTGTTTACATCAAGATGTGTCCTAGTGACACCATTGCTTACTGCGGCTCTCCTTATTTTCCAGTTATAATCCGAGGATAAAAAATATACAAGACAAGTTTTGTATCTTGTAAACTATTGTACAGCATTATAAACAAAACTTAAAACCTTTGTCATAACTGAACTAACCACGATAAATTACAATCGATTGATGCGCAATATATACTTTTAACCAGAACCCAACACTATGGAAATATATGGGCTCAGAGAAAACAAACATTCTACGTTCTGGCAATGACATTAACGTTCAGTTTTATATATATATATATATATATATATATATATATATATATATATATATATATATATTGTTTATTTTCATACCTTTAAGTTAATGTGGATAATTATTCATTGCAATGAACGTTTGTTAATGTACTAATGAACCTATAGTTATAAACTTCACCAGTATAACCATCGATATGAATATATACTATAACGCCTTATTAATTAATAATGACAAATTGGGAAAACATCACTGCAAGTTTTAAAATAAAGCGTGTGTGTATGTGTGCGTGTCTTCATCGAGTATAGATCGAGACAGGTTTTCAGCTTGTGAACTGTATAGCAGTAATACATGGAAGTAATATATTTTTAATAAATGTTAGCAATATAATTTCCGCATAATTCAAAAGATGACTTAATTTTCCCCTTCATAGTATTTGTTAGTCTCTTTTCAAAAGAAACTAGGTTTACATTTAGACATATTGATTAATAATGACCTCTAACCTTCCGTGTCTTCATTGCACTTTTCTGAAGTTAAGTACATCGTAATAAAGGATTAACTTATTTATTATAATGTTTCAGTTTGTTTTTTTTTAAATACTTATCACTTTGGATATATAATTGATAAACCTTGTATCAAATCTAATTTGACAACAAGAATAACAATCAACAAATGTAACATCCCATTTAGCAGAAAACTAGTCCCACGCCCTCCGTCTGGAAAAATCATACACATATTATGTAAAGAAATGGAAATTGGTAAGCTCCAAGCGGAAATTATCACATTTCCAGACAAAACTCCATGGAACAACAAAAAAGCAAAGATCAACACTACAGCCCTAAACTTCGGGTCTAAAGAAATAAACTCTCATGAAATAAGATCCAAAATCCTACAGAATCTGGAGGAAAATTACAAGGATTACACCAAGATATATACGGACGGATTAAAAGCCACCAGTCCATACAAAACATCAGCAGCAGTAGTAATACCAGACCTACAAATTAAAACTGGTAGTAGGCTCCCAGACCTCTGTTCCGTATATACTACTGAATTCTGGGCTATTCTAGAAGCGCTTAAAATAATAGTCGACAATAAGATACAAAAAGCAATAATAATTACCGACTCACTAAGCGTATTAAAATCCTTAGAAACAGGGCAATCAAAGGGGAGGGAAAATTTCCTGAAAAAAGCTAAACTAGAAATTAACAATCTCATTTCACAAAACTGCAACATCGAGTTCATGTGGGTCCCATCCCACATAGGATTACTCGGAAACGAACTAGCAGACATTACAGCAAAAGAAAAACTGCAAAAAGACTACATCACCAATATAGAGTATGGGATAACAGAACTCTACAGTATTATCAACAGAAAAATCTTAGCCAAATGGCAAACAGAATGGGATAACTGTACAAAAGGACGTATCCTATACTGTATACAACCAATAGTCTCACGAAATAACAAAGCACCTCCCATTGACAACAAGCACAACCAGGGAATAGTTAACAGACTAAAAACAGGAAAAACCCTCCTAACTGGCAGTATGGGACAGTACCTTAAGAAAAACACAAGGAAAACAACATGCCCACACTGCCCGGAGAAGGAAGATCTCAACCATGTCTTCAACATATGCCCCAAATACAAAGGACAAAGAAAAAAACTTATACAAGAGCTAAAGCAAAGCAAATCCCCAGCAACCTACCCAGAATTCCTTCAACAAAATAACCCAAATCCTAAAAACAGTCTAGAAATTATCCTCAATTATCTTAGGGACATTGACAAGACTGCTGACATCTAACACATTATCCTACTCTGAATCTTACACACACAAAAGGAACAAAAAGACTAATTACGAATAGCTCAATCCTCCTACAAGAACCAAACCCCCAATCACTAGCTGATAATTAAGCATCACGAAACCGTGAATAAATGCGTGGGGGATGTGGCTCCATTCCGTTTCCCCGAAAAAAATAAGTAGCACCAAACGGTGCACTAAACAGTCGTGCATGCCCGAACGGGCGAAAACGACTTTAATTCAACTAACAACAACAACATCAAATCTAATTTCACTTTTCACTTGTTCAGATTAGATTGTGTCGATACATTTTTGTCCATATAATGGATATGCACATTCAAAAAAAATATTAGTTAAACTGTCAACAATCTCATTTATTGCATAGGTTTTTCTGCGCTGCCAATCCAAGAAGTAATGCGACGGACATTTTGATATCAAACATCATACATCATCGCATATTAGTTTCTCCCGAAATGTATTCTACTTATTAACAATGACCTCGGATGCTGCAATGCTATCGTGTCTTACACTTCAACACAGAAGATGTTTCTATAAACATTAAATATGGATGATAAATTTAAATAATCTACCACTCTCCTGCAATTGGTTGAGCAGAAGGTTCATTCGGCTATTCCATCGTTGGAAAGAATCGTTTTAATATTTTAAGTTAGAAGAGAAAGGACATAATTGTTCAGAATCAAGCAACAAAACTCTTGGAAAAACATATCGCATTAACAACGTATTTAACATGATGTGTATCCGTGCCTAAACCAAAAAGAACATATTCTCTAAAATCAGAAGTTATCTTGAAACAACTATTAATACATTTATAACAAACAGATAAAACTAATGGTGAAGCAAATACCCAATATACATTTTAGACGATGAAAACTACATAATAACTTGGAAAGGAAATATTGATTATACGAAAGAAGTTCTAAGGCTATAAAGATCTAATTAAATATTAATAGGCTGTTTAATGATAAAGAATAAATATAATTAAAGGATTATGTTGTTGATACAGACTATTAAATTAAAAAATAATTTAAATGTCAATCGATCTTGAATTATGTGAAAACTATATAACGCAAATAAGTGGATACCTGCGAAAGAAAAGATTATATAACTGCGAATTGTTTTCTGTTTTGGACGAATATGTTGATTTCATCAATGACAGTGATTCTTGTTATACATATCATATTTCGCTGAGGTTAGGATTAGGAGGCAAATGTGGTGTCCATTAAAAGTAACTACGATGGAGTTCCATCCATCCTTTGTAAGAAATTATATTAAATATTCGTCCGTCCATATGATCCATTGACATAATAAATGTGAAATCTGTCGAGACAAAGTGTGTTCTTTATATATTTGCCTTCATATCTGCAAAGCAGTCAGCTATTTGTGTTTATATGCTTTCTAAAGATTGAAGTGTTTTATTTACTTTAGGTGTCCTTTCTGAATCTTTTCTGTCGCTGGTATCCGCTTTTTTGCGTTATATAGTTGGTATAATTATTGCAACGTCTTCAAAAAAACCCTTTAAACGAGATGCCTTTGAGAGAAAAGCAAACGCAGCAACAGCAACAGATGCAATAAAATGAACGACATGCCTATATAGATCACAGAAAAAGGTGAAGAAGAAAACACTGTCAAACTGCCGTTAGTTACAAACTTTCGCACGTTGACAACACGTGTTTTTATCAAAAAGATGGTGCGCGCACTTTGTCAACATTGAAAGTTGCTTAACTTTCTATGCAGCAGCAGGAACAGCAACACGAGGGATACATTTTTATTCAGCATTTACTTCAGTCCTCCTTATGCGTCTTGATATGCATGGATTAAAACATTGCAACTAAAACCAAATTCAAAACCAAGAAAAAGGCTCGCACGGTCAAGAAATAGTGGGAAAACATCGATTCCAAGATATCAAAGAATTTGGGAAAGAATATCCGCCCAGTTCTGATGGCTGGATTGCCGCTTAATACCCCATGAACTGTAAAAATAAAATGAAGTTAACAATATGCCGTTAAATATTGATGCAACTGCTTCTCAGCAGGTGTGTTAACTGTATTTTTCTTATCCATCATTTAAATATATGAAGAGTAGAAACAACAACGGTAGCATCGCCAATCAAAGACATACATGTTCCAGTCACACCAGTTGTCCCACAGTCACTACCCATGAAAAGACTGAATGCCTGAGAACTTCATTACCTTATATCCATAGTTCTGACAACAATATTTTGGAAATTTAATCTTGGGAGTTAACGATGCATTATCTCATCGAAAAATCTAACGATCTTCAAATCTTTGTCATAAACATGGACAACACTCATGTCCCAGGAAACACTAGGTAGACGTCTATTTTCACAACTATCTCAGCTTGAAACATTTGAGTCTTCTCGATTACATACTCTGAAAGGCATCATTGAGACTTAATGCTGTATTTACTCGCTTCAATAATATACTATATGGAGGGTCCAATTTTGTTGTGTGGAAAATATTGTGTGTGGTCTATACATAACATAGACGTGGATTAGCCTTAGAACATATTGTGTTACTCTTAGAACATTCCGTAACCTGATGTGAACGTAATTACTTGAAACATGATGAAAACATACACAGATGCTTTTCTAAACTTTATGAAGATCGATCAATTATCTTTGACTCAGAAGCATAATGTGCATCAAAAACGAAATGACACTGAATTAGAGGATCATTATGTGTCTAGTCTGATTAACCGAGCAAATATGTTAATGCCTAACGTTTAATGTTTTGTAAATGAAAAGGAAACGAATAGACCAAGTTTCAATACTCGTGGTTGATGTTTCACTTAGCAGGACTGGGAAAACACAAATATTGACTTTTAACAAATGGTTTTAGCTTTTTGTTTATTGTTTATTTTACATGCTTTTAGTTCTAAATTTGGACACAGACTTTCACATTTTGTTTGCTGATGTATGAATGAGGGATATTTTATTTTTGTTCATCATAAATAAAACGGTGCGTTCACCAGTCTTGCCATCTATTGTCGACGAGGCAGCAAATAAAAATGTTATCCGACGTGTTAGTAAGTTAACCGAAGCCATGGTGCTCGTGAACAGGGTAAAGCACTATCGCGTTGAGAGATCGACAGAGAAGATAAGCACAATTTAAAAAAAAAATAATGTAATATCTATTTGAAGAAGTGTTTACAAATTGATAACACTAGTGAAAAAGTAAAATGTAACAAGAATAACGACTATCATAATTTGGGAGAAGAGTTTGAGGAGTTGAGAATGTAAACATACAAGGTCACTATATCCTACATAAAGGAAAGACTCCTGCGTTGTAATAAAACCGAATGTCAAGTTCTCGAAGTACTAAATATTGATAAGATCTTAACAATACAGGACAACTACAACAAAGAGCCTTTTTCAGGGCCATCCTCATCCCTTAGACAAGAAATAGTATTCAATCATTGCCACTGTTTGTATGATTTGCATGTAAATGTCTTCCGCAAAGAAAATATGACTCCAACTTCAACCCATTTTACCCTAGCGTGATAGCGCGTTGAATGGCATAGTGTATGTAAAGACAATACCTAACCCGTGCGTATCATAAATATCTTAGTCCCAGTGATCTTAAACAAAAGATAAGGACAAAACAGACTCATCATGAATACTGAATGTTCTCTGATTGATCCAAATCTTTAAAGTTTATACAAAGACAATCTAAAACGTAATGTTACCTTGTAATGCTTTCGACTCATCAAAGCAGCTAAAAATGAAGATACAAAATGCATACAACATATGTAGATATCCCAGCATAGCAATAAATGTGGAACTTCATGCGCGTTTCTACGATGTGTGCACCAACATTAGGATAGCTAATATAGGACACGTGACAAGCACATTGCAGATTTGTAACTTCTAAGCTGGTCGAAGTTAGGCTCATGATATAATATGCATAAAGTTCCAATACTATACAATCTTAAGATACTGTTACAGTAAGATCCAATACTACATAATCTTAAGATATTGCTATATGAGGTAATGGTATCTACTTCGGTTCATATATCTGAAGATTAAATATATGCATAATGTCATGCTTAGTTTTGGTCCGAATAGACCTTACGAATATTTATATCGTTCTGAGACAAATATTTCAGTAATTAGCAGATCGAACAAAACAAATATATGCATAGCCCTTTAAAAAAGAAAGAAAACAAACACGATAAACATGGTACGCTTTGCGCTTCTTATTGATGATCTATAAATCACGCTTAGTTGAAGTACACGGTTGCTAGCGAACAATCAAGTTTTAGGCCAAGCATTTAATTAACGAATCAAATTGATTTAAACGGTGTCACGATTTACCCCGACCCACTTGTAATTTGTACATGTATAAATTGTAATTCTGACTGACCACGTTTTGATGTTACCAGTTACATAAGTTAGCTAATCCCTTTACGTAAGATGGTCTTTGGTTAGCTCGAGAACGGAAACGCGAAGGCGTCCTCACAACATCTCAAGGAGGTGTGAAGTTTATGACCACATCAAAAGGTAGATGGCCGACGTTTACGTAATGGTAGACTGTAACAATTTCTAGACCTACAGGCAGACAGCTGGATGATTGACAGTTCGAACGACTGACCGAGTCAAGAGCCATCCAATCAGAATGCGATGAGGGTGGGCCCTTGATTTGAACCTGAGATAATAACCTGATGTAGGTAGAGTTATTCAGTGCGCTAAAAATAAGGGCTTGTGTTCAGAGGTTAGCGGCTCCGTATTGCCAGTCGTGAATTGGCGCCAGATTCTGGGAATCTAGTGGGATAGCTTCAATCAGGTCAGTGATGTATTGTTTAATTTCTGCTTGATACGACTGCAGTTAATTGAAGGATTGTCGTATGTATATTTATATTACTAGTATCGTAGTATGAATAATTAATTATGATCTTAGCATTTTACATCTTTCGTGATGTTAGTTAGTACATTTGCTTACAATTGATTATGATGTTAATTCGTTGCATCTTATTTCATGATGTTATTATGTTACACCTTATTTTGTGAGATACTATGCTGCTCTTCTTTGTTAGTTATATGTGTGCATATTATTTCGTGAATTATTACGTTTACGCCTTTTGAAAAGATGAGTGATATTTGTGAAGAATTGTATGGTTGCTAGCTGCTGTAAGAATTAAATTTTATAATTCTTTGTGTAGTTATATTATGGTAGACCAGCACCTTTGTTTACGTAATGGTATATTTTGCCATTGTTGATTTAACTGGTTGCAATGTAAAAAGTTGAATGTGAATAGCTGATTTGGGGGCGATGGTGTATAAATATATAGACAGACATATAATCGTAGTAGTAATATTATAGTACGATGATATTTGATGTATTTGTATGTATATACTGATAGGGCTCGGTATATGAATGTTTGGAATTATTTGTGAGATTGTGTTATTGCGCCATTTTGTAAGCTGCGGAAGTGTGTGGGAATTTCGATGTGTGCGCATGCGCGACCAAAAATGTACAGCCATAGCTGATGGTTCGATTTATTGATTTAGTGTGAGGTAGGATTTTATGACCCTATGCTAATGCCTTGTAAACTTCAATCAGGAAGCTTTGAGTGACCGTTGAGTGACAGACGGAAGAAGGGAGGAACAGGAAGCTTTGAGTGACAGACGAAAGAAGGGAGCAACAGGAAGTAAGAAAGACAAGAGGGAGTATACAGAGGAAAGGAAACGGAAGTAGAGGGATTGTCAAGATGGATACAGATAAAAGGAGGGAAGGAAGGAGAGAAAGGCAAGAGGAAGAATAGAGAGAAATAGATGAGTAACTCACAAGGAGAAGGGAAAATCTTGCTCACACTGTGGAATCACATGATGATTTAGGCATTCACTTCGTCAAGAGAGACAATGATTAATTTAATATCTTTTAAAGTTATCATTTCATTAAATTGCTATTGTTTGAATTCTATCTTTGTATTTCTTTATGTTTTAACCGTTGGCATTGCTGACTGGGGGCTTTTAGCTACCAATATATTGTCAACAATTTAACATTCTAAATACGGACCACGGGAACTTCCTCATAATTCGTTAAAGTCTATAGGAAGAACCCCACCCCTACTAGACTACCCTTTACAAACGGTATAAAAATTGACGAATGATATTCAATAAATCAATATGTAGAAAGAGATCTAGTCACAAAAGTAATCAAAATATTTTACCCAACATTTTTCGGTATCCGTAATAAACTTAATTGTCTTGTTTGTGTTTATGGTTTAACGCCATTTTTCAGCACAATATAGCCTATACATGGCGGCCAGTGTTAATGGTGGAGGAAGAAACCGGACAAACCCCGGAAAAACCACCGACCCACGAGAAGCTACTGGCAAGCTTTCTCATATAACTACATTTGCCGAACCTTAGACTCGAACACACGCAGACAGAGGTGAGATGGCAGTGGTCCGTAACGGACAGCGCTTTAGGCCACTCGGCCACTCGGGGCCCTTAATAAATATAATTGCACAAGCCACTATAGTAAAAGGTGCGACATTTCGAAGAAAACGAAACAATATTTAATCACGTTTAAGTAATAATGGTGTCATGGAAAAAAAAAGCAGATACATAAAATTACTAACTCCTCCAAAGAATTACTCCATTAAAAACACCAAATTGTTTGGTACACGGCCTTTTTTCACGCTGAAGATGGCGAAACTTAAATCGTTTTCACTTGTTTCAGCGATTTGTCCACTTGGCGCCTGAATCCAACGTATACACTTTATCAGGGGTCGAAAATCCCTACACTGGTCGAGCGATGAATAAATTCTGAAAATCATTCAATGTATTAAAACTCTCTTATTGACCTCAAATGTCAATAACAGATGATAAAGATAATATTTAAAATGTATTTTTTTCTTTTTGATATTTTTTAATTTTTTAATGTTTTTTTTTCCTGTTTTTCGTGATTATATATATATATATATATATATATATATATATATATATATATATATATATATATATATATATATATACAAGAATGTTAATAAAACATGAATTAGGAAAAAATCCTTATCAAGTATTATACAATGAAACAAATCAAGCTACTATCCGTGTCGTCACGAGGCCTTTCGGCGTTATTGCCTTCTTGAGTTGACTCAAACAGTCTAAGTGGTTGTGTGTGATGTTCCGGTATATATACTAGGACCTTATCTTTTTCACTTCCCCTCCCTCGTATGTCGGCTGCTTTCATCTTTAAGTGTGCTGTGAGTGCATGCTTTTTTCGTGCGCCGCTATGGTCCTATCCCAATCAATTCAATTGGTGTGCACGTGTAGTTCCGGCGTAAACAAAAGGATTCTTTTACATCTGGCAGCATAATGAAGTGAACCTTAGTGGTCACTAATCAAAAGAATATGTTTACATCCTCTTATTACCCGTTTGAAGCCAAATATCCGTCGTTCCGAGTACTTATTTAATGTAAACGAATTAGATTATGCCGTTTCCTTCCATATTGATATTGTTTGCGCTAAATACAGTTTTTTGTAGTTAGTGAGTTGACCGACACTAGTAAAATCAATCAAAACCTACTACTACTACTACTACTACTAATAATAATAATAATAATAATAATAATAATAATAACAATCCAAAATGAATAGCCCCTATTGTTAGTTATCCTATTTCCTTATGTTAGGAATTGATTTTTTAGTAAAATTAATCAGATTGCTAGTTTCTTTAAATCGTATGAAAGTAATGCTTTATTTGTTTATATTCTAAAAGATATTAAAAGTAATTTCATTTTTTTTGTAACACAGCTATATAGAATAGAAATGGTTGCTGAGCAAGTGGAAAAAAGGCAATGTATATAACTATACTCCATAACATCAGTAAAAATAACTAATTACAGTGTTGTGTAAGATTGTATACTACATGCGTTTGCCGACTTAGCTACAGTTCTAGGTTCCATCAGTAAAAATATATTTCATAATCTATTAATTGGCCCTAGTCCAATTCAGTTAATAAAGTTGGAGTAAGATTTCTCTAAGAAACTTCTAGACGACACAGAAACAAAATGGCTTCAACTAACGGATATTCATATTTGGTCTGACGTCGTCAAACGAATATAAATAACTACAAAATTAGGTCTCATGACGTAAGATAAAGTGGTTTTCACCTGCTGGAACTGGTTGCTCTTGGAAGAGAGAGTCAGCATTTTTCTGACTGGTACTTGGAGGGTATGACCTTGTCTAACCCTGAATCTGGCCGTGTGTGTATAAATACATATGCGCAAATCAGGTCAGATTCAGTTCTTTGTACCAGCAGAAAAAAGATTCTCACTTCTTTATTCCAGGTAATCAACTGTATATGTCGTAACTTCTTTTAGGAATAAGTATTTTTAATGTCTGAGATTTTAATTGTAAAATTGTTTTGTGTGCAACATTGCTATTAAATTCTTTTTTTAAAATATATTGTAATGGAATGTTTAAATGTTCTAAAGAATTATTATTTAAAGCAGCAGAGAGGGTGAATCCTACAACGTTTTTAGACAAAATTTTGATTGAAATCTTAAAACGAGCCTTCCTACGATCTCATTTAACCAAAAAAAGGGCCGAACCTCACAACGTTCCGGCAAAAAAAATATCTCCATTTACCATATGGAGATTTTACGATTTTTTAATTAATTTTGGTCGCAACGTCGTTGTCAATCACCCTCTCTGCTGCTGAACTTTCAGTTCTGGTTAATAATCTTTGAAATTGCAAAGCAATTTACGATGAAAATCACTAAGATTTCAACCGAATATTTGATCGAGTCCGATACGATATCGAGTACGGGGATCCGATAAATTTATCGTTACAAATCCGTACGGGGTTGACTGAGCGTTACTAAAGAAATTTCTAAATTGATTATGATCCATATCACCGCAGCACCAAGTTTGCCAAATATTTCTAAGAGTATGAGTATCAACTCCGTTGAATACACACAATAAATTACAGTTATCTCTGATCACTTTTGGAATCTGTGTGTAGCGTTGAGTGACATATATCACGTCAGTGTTTTTATGCCTGCCTCGGGAAAATATTCTGGCTGGGTTTGTTTGTTTATCTAACATCACATCGTCGTATACGACTAAATTGTTAATGCTTCCATCGAGATCTTCTACTGATGGCGCCTCGTCAATATCGGTAATAAAATCAAGGACGTTTTCATCTTTAATCTCTGATGCATTCTCGTTAAAATCTTTTAGCACTTCATAGCATCGTTGATCATCTACGCTAGGAGCAATTAAATACAACTTATCCCACTTCATCCATCTCATTATTAAATTTAGTAACAATTGCGTCTTACCGGATCCAGATGGCCCGATTATAATCATCCGGATAGAGTTTGGTAGCGCTGCATGATGCTTAACCGGTTCTCTTGTTTTAGTCGCTGAAAAATCAATTATATCCATATCTCTATACATAAATTATGGATCTATATTGTATGAAGTGTAAAACGCGTACTGGCACAGATGACGTGACGACGATTACAACTAGGAATAACAGATCAGCACTAACAGGTAGATGTGCAACATGTGGTATAAAAAGTTTAGATTTGTTTCTACAAAATCAAAGATTTTACAATTCGGAGATGTTTTAAAAAAATACGAGGAGGTGATATCGCAGCCAAATTGGCAAAGCTCCCTGGAACCCCATGGGCAAAGTACCCCGGAGAAAAGCACCTTCCAGGATATAGCTACTGTGGCCCCGGAACACGATTAGATATCAGACTTGATGATCAAAATCAACCTCGACGTGGTGAAGAACCGATAAACGCTATTGATAAGGCGTGTCATGCTCATGATGTTGCATATAGGAGCAGCGATTTGCAGCAAAGACATCTAGCAGATGTGAAATTAATTCATGCATTAAATGCTATTCCTGATAAATCTTTCAAAGAAAAATTAGCTTCATGGTTAATAAAATCGTCTATGAAAAGCAATTGATGTTAGGTGCCGGTAATTAATAACAACATGGAATCTATTTATTATTCTCCGAGGGGATACAGGAGGGGTAATGCTGCAATCAATAAACTCGCTAGCGCCGCAAAAGTGAAAAAGGCCACTGCGGCTAATTGGTTATCCAAACAGGCAATATGGGAAATTTATCTACCACCGCCTAAACAAATTAATTACTCGCATTTTGATGTGACTGTTCCTAATGAAGTTCATCAGGCTGATATATTATTTTTGCCACATGATCGTGGTTACATATACGTGTTAACCGTAGTTGATGTTGCGAGTCGATACAAAGAAGCAGAGCCGCTGAAAACAAAATCATCAAATGAAGTCGCTTCTGCATTTGAAAGGATTTATCGAAAGGGTCCTCTGAGTTGGCCAAATCTATTGCAGGTTGATCCTGGCAAGGAATTTCAAGGCGCTGTTTTATCAGCGATGAAACATCATAATGTCACCATCAGACGAGGGCATACTGCGCTACATCGCGATCAGGCTATTGTAGAACGATTTAATCGGACTCTTGCAGGCGGTTATTTGGATATCAATACGCGAAGGAGTTTATTCAGGATAAAAGATCCCGTGAATGGGTTAAGAGATTACAAGCTGTGATTACCGCACTGAATAACGAGATTACTCGAACAATTAACATGAAACCTATCAACGCGATTAAAAAGAAGTCTATATGATTCTAGCGTTTCCCAACCAATTCTTGGTAGTAATGTCACTGTTAGGTATTTATACGAACCAGGAGAGCTGGAAGGTGGCACAAAAAGGGCTACTGATCCTATTTGGAGTGTTACTGCACACAAGATATCTACTATAACACGATCAACTGGTAGACCTCCAATCTATAAACTGGATTCAGCTGCCCCTCAACGGGGTTTTACACGCGAACAACTCCAAGTGATTCCTGACGATACTCAATTACCACCACAGGGTCTTAACTAGCGCCGTTGCGTCTATTGCACTCAAGACAAGTCAACATCACATTGTTTCTGACATGACCGAGACTGTTATTTTTTCTGTCTACGGTAAATTGGCGAGGATCCTTATCTAAATAACGCCAACGCATTATACAATTGCAACTTGCGCAGTGATTATTCTGTTGTTGTTTCAGCGGGATTATTAATCCAGCATCAATGTCAAATTCTCGTTGTTTTTTTTTTGTCTTGTTGTTTGTAACCGGATAATTTTTTATCAATAATTTTAACATCAATATCATCCATTGTTGTGTCATTATCATCGCCACCAATGATTTCATCATCGAAAACAATTCTTCGAAGTTGATTTATTTTTCGTACTCTGGATACTGCGAGATAGACTAAATTTGACCATTCGATGCGATTATCTACCATCCAAACAATTGTATCCGATATAGTCAATCCCTGTGAAGAATGTATCGTCGCTGCGTATCCTAGCGTCCACGAGGATTTATTAGCACGCAATGCATCTTCAACGAAGCTGATATCAACCAGCACAATATCATTTAATACAAGAATTTGTTTTTCACTCTGTCCAGGAATATCAACTTCGATATTCTGTTTTCGTGTATCCGAAGGCCTATAACAACGGTACTGGAAGCGTTGCAAATTTTTCTTTATGCAATTTAAATAACTTCATCTGAAGTGCGTCTCTGACTATTTTTCTACTCGCGATTATCAAATCGTTTGGTTTCCATGTTTCCCAAAAATCATTCATTGGAGTCTCTGAAATCACTTCACGCGCTATTTCACACTGGATTCTATCCGGTTGTAATCTAATTAGCGCTTTGAATTCTCGTAATCGTTCATCAAGTGATCTATAATCAGTGTTAATTTCTTCATAATAGTCTACAAAACCCTTTAGCCATTCATGTGGGGATCCACCAACAAATGGTGGTGGTTGGCCGTGATCACCGCACATAACGACTTTTGTGTTTTTGTTTAACAACCACTCGAGAAATGTTTGTAATACATCTAATGATACTGTGCATATTTCGTCCAAAATTATGATTTCAGGAATCAATTTATCACCCATACGCTCAGGAGTCCATTTGTCACCCTTCCATCGAAAGAAGCTGTGATAAGTACAGGCATTTACCCCTCGTTGTTTCATTTCTCTGGCGAGTCTGTGAGTCGGTGTTAACACAATCATGTTTGTGAAATCCGTAGGACTTTTCCCACGGAATAATTCGATTGCACGAGTTGTCTTTCCTGACCCACCACAACCGTTTAAATAAACTGTCTTGTATATACAGATTGGATCAGATACCGGTGGTGCATTAGAAAATTCTGATTGAATTTCAATACGGTTACAACAAATATATTTATCATCCATGGCAACGTCTGCGGATTCGCAATACTCATATAGTGTTTCCTTTTTAAATCGCCAACGTCCCCACGCTTCCTCGGGATCTGTGAATGCCGCTACAGCTGATTTGTATTTATTATGTATATACATCGAATCAGTGGCTACTCTAACTGCGGTATTAGGAAATCTATTTATCATCGAAAATAGATTAATACAAGCATAGGCTAGCATAGAACTTCTCAAATGTGTGTACTGGGAATTATATCCATCACAGTAGGTAACAACCGTACCTAATTTTTCACCATTGGATAGAAAAGCATCCTTACGGGATACAAGTTTTCCCTGTTTCGTTAAATCCGCTACAATAAAATCGTATTCAGCGACGTCTATGATCAACCGCGAAGAGTATTTTGCATTGTCGTATCTTCCAACCTGGGTAAATTTACCGATTATTCTTCGTCCAAAATCCTTTGCTTGTTCTTTTTTAATTTCAAATACCTTCTTTGACCTATCCATGATTTCTTCCTCGCTGAGATCAGGAAATTGTTTTCTTATTTCATTAATTACTTGATCTAGATGGGGTTGTGGTAGCCAAACTTCTTTCTGAGCTCGATAGGATATAGTCGCTTCACCGACAATTAACGATTGTAAATCTCACAATCGATCATATATCGTATTAACACTATTGGCATCCATGCCTTTTCAGATAGGTGTCTACCAAGCCAAACATAACTACTCGGATGTAACCCTGTAGCTAATTCGAATGATATCACACGAGCGAATCCAGTTAAATCAAAATCAGGCAATGGACCATTAATCGCAACACGAGTCATTTCATGCGTGGGGTGTCCAAATCGTTTAAAATAGTTACTACATTCCCCATAACCGAGAAAACTTCCAGGATAACACGCGGATATATCAATTGAAATCATACCATCGCGTGAGTATTTTGTGTTCCATAGTCCTCCATGATTGAATTTGACGCAACTCAATTTAACGTGTTCGAGAAAATCACTTCGTGTTGGACGCCATGAGTTTTTTCTCTTGCAAAGTGAGCTACCACTGATGAAATAGTAAAACTATCCGTCAATAGTTTTTCATGGAAACTCTCCGGTGAAAAATCATTAGCGATTTTTCTCATTCTGTTATCTAACTCTTCAACGCGATATAATTCACCATTTGGTCTTACAAATTGATCGAATCCTATTTCGGGATCTTCATCACTTCTAAGTAACCACACTGACACAGGATCATCCTTACACAACGCATAAATAGCATCGAATAATTTCTCTTCATAGAAAACATCCCCGGAAAATTACTCGGGGATATATTTCACGATTCGTTCTCGTGGAAATATTGTTACTGCAGCCGTCCACGCGTGTTCGTTATGATCAATAATTTGTATTGGCGCTCCATTTTTGTTATATTTCGGTTCGTATAAAACTTCTCCGGTTATCGTCATAACGGTTATTGGGAATCTTAATGATGTTTCTAATTTAGCTATATCAGAAATCTTTGCACCGTTCTGTTTCACTGTCAGTTCCCATTCGGTTATTTTCCTACGTCGCAGATCAGTTAGTTTATTTCCTCGGGATGAATTTGTGAAGTGTTCCATTACCCGTGTTGCTACATAATTCAACGTCGAAGATACTTTCATAGAAGCTAGTTTTGTAATATCAGATTTATCATTTAGCGGGTATATTCCATAAACGACTGCTGTTACAGGATAAGATCTCTCGTAGTATGGTTTGTCGATTCCAGTTAGAATTCCTGGTTTGGAATCTCTACTCAGTGTGATCGTTTTTTTTTTTTTGAGGATTGGTTCAAATTTATCCCTAATAATCCATTTGCCATCGACTTCGATAATGAATTTTATTCGGAAAAAATACCTTTTTTCCCCAACACGTGAAATTATCACTGCTGCTTTTTCATCATTCATGGTAGCGTCAACAACACCATCAATTCGAAATGTTGACCAACAATAAGATGCTCCATCACGCTTGAATTCATTAAAACAGTCTCTGATTTTACTAATCATGGCTTTATCAAGAGTTGTATTCTTTGGTGTATTAGAAACTATATCAAGATTGAATTGAGCATCTTTCCAGGGTAATCTCTTGGACGTTTTTTTTGGTTTATCGAGATTAAATTTAGGATTAATTTTTAATAATCTCTTAAACTTTTTCATGTTTCCGTCTATTAAACGTTTTTTGGGTTTATCGAGATTAAATTTAGGATTAATTTTGTTACGTTTTTTGGGTTTATCGAGATTAAATTTAGGATTAATCTTCAATAATCTCTTAAACTCTTTCATGTTTCCGTCTATTAAACGTTTTTTGGGTTTATCGAGATTAAATTTAGGATTAATTTTTAATAATCTCTTAAACTCTTTCATGTTACCGTCTCTTGGACGTTTGAGATTAATTTTGTTACGTTTTTTTGGTTTATCGAGATTAAATTTAGGATTAATTTTCAATAATCTCTTAAACTCTTTCATGTTACCGTCCACTAGACGTTTTTTTGGTTTATCGAGATTAAATCTAGGACTAATTTTTAATAATCTCTTAAACTCTTTATCAGGATTGAATTGAGCATTTTTCCAAGGCTTAATTTTCGATAATCTCTCGAACTTCTTCATACTATAATTAAAACAAGCATTTAAATGAAAGATTTATATATAATGAATCGCTGCAAATGGCTCATGATTGGATCAACGACTCCATGTAACAAATCATGTAGAAAGGAATTCTGTGGGTTTCATATGCAAAGCTTTCGTCGTGGAAGCCTTGGTCCGTTACCCTGCATACGATGTGGGGTTGGGGTCAGGGGGGAATCGCAGTTATGTCTACGCTGTGGTGGTAAACGATACAGGAAATTGAAGCGTTATTATGACAAAAGAATAAAAAATGGACAATCAATCAGAAATTATGACCCTGAAAAAGTCCTTGACGTTGACAAAGTCAAGGATAAAGTCATAAGAACCCCCCAAGACTACATCGAAAGATTTTCCAAAGATGTAATCATTAGACCAAACAATGAATTAGACAAACCATAGTATAGTATATAAATGAACCAAGAATTCAGACCACACCCTGTGATCACAAACTATGAAGCATCCAGTGATGGTATCGTAAGAAACCGTAGACTGAAGAAACCAGTTGGTGTTGTGAATAATCGAGGGTATTTGATGTTTACTGTATGGAAGAGGAAAGAAAAGAAAACTTATTACAATCATCGTTTCGTATTTGAATGTTTCCATGGATTAATCGAGGATGATTCTGTTATTGATCACATTGATTCTAATCCAATAAACAATTCTTTATCAAATCTGCAAGCTATCACACAAAGTGAGAATTTGAAACGAGGAAAGACTGGTACTTGCTCAAAAAAAGCGAGACCCGTAAAATCTTTGAATACAACAACTAACGAAGAAAAAATATTTCAATCTATGAATGAAGCCAGTGGGTACTTCGATATTTGTAGAGCCTCAGTACGATTTGTTGCAGAGGGGGTTTATCGATCTGCGTTTTCAAAAAATCGCGGACAGAAAATTAAATTTAGTTATGTCTGATGCGTCATATTTTTCATTTAGAAATATATAATTATTATAGAATAATGAATTCTAAAAAAATAAATAGCATTATTGATGAAATTTCAAAATTGAAAAGTCAGGATATCAAACTATCAGATGGTTTAAATCCTGATCAAATCATGTCAGATTTTCAGGATATAGAATACGGAGTTAACAACAATAAATATATGCTGCCAAAGCAATACGCGCTCATCAAAAGAATTCAGAATTATATTCGAGACTCTCTTTCATTTTCCAGTGACGTAAGTGCGTTCGCTCCGTTATATACTATCGTAGAACGAATACGAAAAGAATTAGGTAACGAATACGAATTGAAAAAGGAGGTTAATTCTAAAATTAGAAACCTACTGGCGTTAATTCAAGAAAATGAACAATTTTGACCGTGACAGATCTTCCAAGAGATTTTGTCCGTGACCGACCCTCAGAGAGATTTTCATTTTTTTTTTAGCATTGTTTGATTGAAAATGTCAAATCGAGAGGCGTTAATGGTTGGTTTTCTCGATATGATATGTCAGATTGATCAATAGAAAAGTGAGGAAAGTGTGATATTAATTATTTTATATACAATTTCCACACTTTCCTCATCATTGATAACGCCGTTAAAACGCTTCTACGGTGATTCCATCACTGGTGTTAAAAATCATCTGACGTGTCGAAGTGTTTTCGTCTGTTAGGTCAGATTCGGAAAATTGTTTTACAATTGAAAAATTGTTTACGATTTCAAATAATGGTCAATGAAGCATTAACGACCCGATTGGCTCGTGAACGACTATATGCAATCAAGAAATTTATACCAATTCGCGACTCTGTAAGAAATAAACTGCAACAACGACAGAGTTTACAAACGGATTTTGCTGTGGGATCTGAAAAATTGTTTAAACCAGTAACCACAGCAACGAAAGGGATAGAGCGTGCTATACTGGGAGATGTGACCGAGACGAGGAAATCTCTTATCGGTGAACTTGACAAAATAGCAGCGAAAACTGAACAAATATCAACGGAAACTGAAAAAACTGAACTACCTACTAATGCGAAAAAAACGACTGTTTCTCTGTTGAATAAGTTTACTGATAATGCTAAAACATTAATAAAACAATTTAATTTATTCAAACCAAAGGATTATCAAGCTTTTGGTGATTTTGCTGCTCAAAGCTATAATTCAAAAAAAGATTTTTTAAAGGACGAGTATAAGAATAATAGAATATCAAGTAATGATTGGTTCGATAATTTGTATAAAATAAATAAAGGGATTGGTCGTTTGAATAAGGATGAGATTGGGTACAAGGAATTTCAAAGGGGAATTAGTAATTATAAAAAAGAACAAATAGAAGAGCGACAACGAGAAATAGAAGAACGACAAGAGCTAAAACGTCAAACACCAACACAGAGACAAACACGAAGACAAAAAAAACAAAAAGAACTTGATGATGATCCTCTTGATTATTTACAACCCCAAATGGATGCAAGTTTCGGGAGTGGGATTTCAGGGGAAAATCGTCTAGTTGGAAACGCTAGCGTTGGAAACTCTTCGAGGGAAAATCCTTGGATTTCATGTCCTGGTAGTGTTCTCAGTGATATATCACGATTAGAAGTTCTTGTAGGAGGTTTCCGAGCTGGAAACAACTCACCGGAAATAATTAATGAAGCAGCTGATATCTGTAGACGATTATTTCAAGGTGGTATCATGGGTATCAGCACATATCGAGATTTCATTGGCGAGTTAGTGGAGGATTATCACAGTGATTAATCACCGGGATTGAACAAAAACGCTAGCGTTTCCAATTGAAAAATGGTTTCTGATTTCAAATAATGATCATACACTACAATCATGATAAACCAACCACCGTCTATGTAGTTAATTCACGGTTTCCAGTTTATAGAGCATACTATGGTGATGGTTTAGGTAATACCATTGCGGGGTTATTTGCAAGAATGGCTCCAAAAGTGATGCCGTTAGCTAAACAATTATCAATGAAAGCAATTGATGTTATTCGTGATAAGGGTACCAGCAAAATCGGAGATTTCGTTGGAGATTTTGCCGGGAAAGCGTTTTCAGCCGCGAAGAATAAATTAACATCATTGGTGCGACGAAAAAAGAAACCGTTACCGTCTACCGCGGAAATGCTTGCGAGTGTTAGTAAAATTATAAATAACGCAGTAGACGAAAAACTAGCGTCGATGGCTTTACCATCGTTGATAACTCCCGACCAAAGCAATATTGCAAATATGATAGCAGGAAGCGGCTTTAAAAAACTACGTCGTTGAAATCCTACGGATTTTCACGCTAGCGTTTTTCACGATGAAAATCGTTTACGATTTCACGATTTAGACTCTGATAAATAGAATAAAATGTTCAAAAAGTCACATGATCTGGCGTTTGATATAGACGCCCCAGTTGGCAAGGATGATTCTGTACGCGATTATCAATATTACGCCTATCATGCAATAGACCCAGATAGTCGATCGCGAATTGAACTTCAAGTTCATGATACCAGTAAATATTTTTTGCCTTGTGAAGCGTTTATCGAAGTAGAAGGAGAACTTGTAACAGCTGCTGGAGCACCGTATCCAGCTGGTACTCAAGTCGGTTTTGTCAATAATGGTATCATGGCGTTATTTGAGAGTGCAAGATACCTCATTGATGGAAAAGAAATCGAGTCGATAGATCGCGATGTTGATGTGGCTACAACAATAATCGGGTTAGCGAGATATTCTGATGATTATACAAGATCAGCAGGACCTTCTATGATGTTTGCAAAAGATGTTAAAAATACCGCTGGAGGAATTCACTTTGTTGTAAGACGACCAAAGAATAATGCTGGCACTGCTAATATTGATGCCGAGGATATGATTATAAGCAACGACGTTAATTTCAATCTAGGAGCCGCAACACGTATTTCAATGTTGCAAGGGGCTCGTAAATCATTTTCATGCGCGATTCCACTGCATCACATATTTGGATTCTGTAGAAACGTCCGAAAAGTTATCTACGGGGCGAAGCATACAGTAGCGCTTGTACGAAAGGGTGATGATAATGACGCAATTTGGAGGATTTTGGAGGATTCCAGCAGACAATGCAAATCCCAATGCTGATGCCGGTAAAGTTATTTTAACAAAAATATCATTGTGGATGCCAGTGTTGACTCCATCAATCACTGCAGAAGGACGATTACTATCATTTATGGACCAATAAAGTCGTTGTTAAGTTGGTTAACCGTGAGTACAGATGTTAAGCAATCAAGTCTCAACGGGTTATTCACTTGGAACCTAGCATCAAAACAAGGTGTTGCTGCTCCACGTCATATATTTGTAGCGCTACAGGATAACACACGAGTTGGCGATCAACGTTTCAGTCATATGATATTTGATCCATTAGGTGTTAAAGACGTCTCACTGAGAATAAACGGGCAGCAGGAACCATCCGAAGATGTGCAACTTGATTACGGTCAAAATCATATTGCACGCGTGTATCATAATTGTTGTCATTTATGGCACGTGATCGAAATGTTGATACTGGTTTACAAATATCACAATTTGATTTTAAGAATCTATATCCGATCTATTACTTTTCGCTGGAACATCTCGATTTAACAAGACAGTCTGTCGTTGATATACACTTTAGAGCTAATGTAACCCGTCCTGATGCTATTGATAATTATAGAGCGGTTGCTGTCATTCTCAGCGACAAATCAATGCTACTCAAAGGTGTTGGAGGAAGAATGAGAGTGGTAGATGCGCCAGTGGAAAACATATAATTGAAATCCTCTATTTAGAATTAATCTATTACGTATAATGTCGTATAGTAATATCAATGTGTCGTTGACACCTGGTCAATTAAAAAAATTGCAATCCAAATCAGCTAAGCAATGTGGAACCACAATTACGCTGAAACCCAATCAAATGACTGGCGGGGCGAATAAAATATCGCTTACAACTCGTCAAGTAAAACATTTCAATGATGCACTTGTAGCAAAAAAAGGTGTCCAGATTACTCTCTCTGCGGCTGCTATCAAAAACATGGAAAAAACAGGCGGTATATTCCCGTTGCTAGCTGCGATTCCAGCATTGATTGCCGCGGCTGCCCCAGCGGTGGCTAAAGCGGCAGCGTTAGGGGCTGTTGGTACCGCGGCAGGAATGGCATTAAAGAAATCAACGGGGAAGGGTTATAAAAAAAGTGGAAAGGGTCTAAGACTACCAGGAACCCCGTATTCGTGGTACAGCGGGAGATCCGTTCACGGATCAGGTCTAAGACTAGGACCGGTTTACTAGTGCCAATGTCCAATTTTGATTTAATTGATGCTGCTAAAAAACTCGCCATAAAAAACTTCAGAGGTGTCTTTATGAAAGATCAATTACCGACACAACCCAACAGCGTTGAAACCGGTATCATTAATCTCGATAACAGCACCGGACCTGGTACTCACTGGGTTGCATACGCTATTGATCCACGTGGGATTGTCTATTTTGATTCATATGGATTAGCACCGCCGAAGGAATTCATGCGTTATATAAAAACTTTTCCAATGAAGACTTGGTATTCTACGCTACCAGCACAACAAATGAATGATCCACCAATATGCGGCAGCGAAGTATTAAATGTTCTTGATGCTATTTCTAACTCCTTGGGTAACCAAGGGGAAAACCACCTCATGTTGTCGTGAATGAATACACTAGCAGTCGCTGGCAACGACGAAGTCGTCAACAAAGATTTTAGAGAGAGAGTTTTACAATAATATGATTGATATTTGGGGAAGACCTCTGAAACCTAAACCCGATGGCGTTGCAACCGGTGATTCTAACAAGAATATAAAAAAACTAATCGAAGATGAAATCGCTGAGACGTTAAATTTAACAGATGCTGATCCCGGGGAAATAGTTGTATTTCAAGACAAACAGGGTAAATTAAAAAGCAGTAATGTGTCGTTGAATGATATTTTAGTTAAACAACAAAACGCCGCTGAAAACTCTATTGCGCTGTATTCCAGCAGCGGACGACTTAAACCAGGCGCACTTGTGTCTACGATCACCGACGCAATTGCCGCCCAAGACCGTAATCTTGATGATCTTATACGAGGTTATAATAATTTTCGCAAAAATGTTATTCATAAATTCTTTGGAACCCCGCTTGTGGTTGGCATGACTCTCGCTGAAATCAAAAACTTTCTATCGCTATTCTTCGCTAACAAGGAAGCTGGAAGGATGATGAATGAAAATGAAATCAAGGCAAATTATCTTGATATTTACAATGATATTTCTAAACTAATAGAAAATCTTGAAAAAGTACAAAAACCCACTAACGACGTCGTTGTTAAGTTTTTTGGAACCCCGCTTGTGGCTGGCATGACTCTCGCTGAAATCAACGAGTTTATCGGCAAGCATACTCATAATGCCTACGTCGCTAATAATTTCTTTGGTGTCCCGGCTACATCTACAATGACTCTCAAGGACATTAATATGTTTATGGTGAGACAAACAACACTTAATACCATCGTGGATAAATTTTTAGGGAGAACACCTGTCTCTGAAACCACATCGTTGACAGGCCCGACTCTCGCTGAAATTAAAAAAGATATTGACGAACAAAAACGCATCAGCGAAATAGCTAATAAGTTCTTTGAGGGTTATGAAAAATAGAATATCTCGACGACATATTCTGATCTCAACAGGAATTATTTCACCCTGGAAAGTTTGGGATTTGACATCTTTTTGATTTCATTTTTTAGTGGCCGCGATGGAACGATGATGAAAAGTACCGAAATCAATAAAACCTATCTCGACATTTACGACGATATTGCTAAACTAAAAGAAACCTCTGAAAGGGTAAAGCATGGGACCTTTGATTGGGTAAAAGAATCTAATGCTAAATTGAAGGTCAATATCGAGAAGTGGCCCCATGGTATCTACAGGATGACGTTAATCTCTAACAAGCAATTTGATATCATCGTAAGCGGTAAAACCTACTTTGGTGGCACCGCGACAGTAATTATCGGAGGTGAAGAAGAATTTGAGATTATCGCGGTTGATAACACCGTTAGATCAAAAATATCCTGGTGCTTAGAATTCGTGTGCGAAGTATATAACTAAATTGAAAGGAAAATCCTTTAGATTTCACAATTGAAAACGCTAGTGGATTTAAAATAAAAATGATTTCATCAACGCAATGTCGCTATTATCAGGTCAGAGAATTTCAAAATAGACTCAAAACCCTCGCCGAGGAGTATCAAATAAACATAAAAAAATACCGACGAAGAATCACCGCGATTGATATTACTATGTACTCGGTGTCAAGCGTTCTCACTGGTGCCGGAATAATACTAGCATCGGTTACAATGATTGCCCCGGTCGTAGTTCCAATTTGCATTTCTGCGGTGGCTACAATCGCGGGTATATCAACCGGGATAACAAAAAAGATATCATCATGCAGCCAGAGTAAACTACAAGATTACTTAATTCAATTTCATATTGTATCAACCGCGTACTCGCAATTATCCTCGATGATATCGTCGTCACTCGATAATACAAATATATCAGATAGTGAGTTCTCAGCGATGCTCAGTATTTTTGATTCCGCGAAATCAAAATTAGAGAGACAACAACAGTATAACACAGATGGAATTAGAAAACACGAACCCAAAAACCAGAATGATATCAATAACATCAACGATATCAGATCCTGAGTTCTCAGTGATGGTCAGTATTTTTGATTCCGCGATGTCAAAATTAGAGCGACAGCATGAGTATAGCAACTATGACAACACCGATAGAATTACTTCAACGAATAGTAGAAAACACAAGCCCAGTACAAACAAGTATGATATCAATAACATCTACGAAACCCGAGTTTAGTGTAAATTTTCCTAGCCCAGTCCCCGTGAAGGAGATAGCGCTAGCAAAACTACGAGTGTATCACAGTTGGCCTAATATCAGATCAAAATCATTTGGTGGTCAACAACCGAATAATTCACTGGTGTTTGCGAATAAGAATAAACCAGACGGGACTCCTGACTGGAACGTCGTTTCAATACCAACAGGGTCATATCAAATTGAACAAATCAATGAAGAATTCGCGCGTAGAATAAAATCGATAACTGGAAAAGAATCAAAAATAGCTATAACGGTTCATGAACCCACGCTATCATCTGCCATTGAAATAAGCACAGAAGGATACGTCGTAGATATCTATCAGAATTCTATTATAACCGTACTAGGATGGCCTGAATTACCACCCGGGGGAAAAACCGTTGATATACCCGAACCACAAAAAACTGATTATATCACCGACGTGATAAAACCCGATAATCCAATAAAAAATTATAAAGAATACAAGGAATTGATAGTTTTCACTGTAGTGAAAAAGTACAATAACCCAATATATCACGCAACTCGACAAGATATCATCGATGAAAATTTCACAGCAATGAATAATGATTTTTCAATGCTGTTAATATCTTTTAAATCTGGCTCTCTCACCCGAGATGAATTTATCAGCGTCGTAGAAACATGCAATAAAATCATCGACGATATGAAAAAATTTAATTTACGAATTATTCAAGTTATATTAGGTGACAGTAATCCTATAACGAGAACAGAATTTGTGACAGTATATAATATACGCGAAGAAGACATTCCAACATTTAAACTACCAGGATATAACGTACCAGAACTAAAACAACTTCTCAGTGATACCATCGATGTTGGTTTCAAAATAATTCATGATGCATGGAAAAAAACAGCATCATCGGAAATAAAAACCCTTAAACACAATAATGACCCAGACGGTGGCGGCAGACATATCGCTCCGTTCAACGTGAATATATCCTCGGTGATAGCGTTAAATTTAGTGTGTGACGTTATCGAAGGTAGTTATCAAATAAATCTCGAACGATCAAATCAAGCTCAGCAAGGATATATTTTGTATTCATTTGCACCAATAGCCCCTCCAGGAATTTTAATAATTGAGTCTCCGGTTAATCCTGTCTATATGCGATGCCATAATGATTCGCTAACGAGAATTAATTTCAAACTCACTGACCAGTCCAATAATCTGATTGATCTACAAGATGAGGTGTTAGCGATTAGTCTGTTTGTGAAATCTTAGTGATTTTCATCGTAAATTGCTTTGCAATTTCAAAAATTATTAACCAGAACTGAAAGTTCAGCAGCATAGAGGGTGATTGACAACGACGTTGCGACCAAAATTAATTAAAAAATCGTAAAATCTCCATATGGTAAATGGAGATATTTTTTTTTGCCGGAACGTTGTGAGGTTCGGCCCTTTTTTTGGTTAAATGAGATCGTAGGAAGGCTCGTTTTAAGATTTCAATCAAAATTTTTGTCTTAAAACGTTGTAGGATTCACCCTCTCTGCTGCTTTTAATTATATTTATGTACTTTTTATTATAAAGGTTGAATTCGCTACCAACTTCATGATTTGAATTAATGATTGAAATAAAGTATTCCTTAAGTAAGAAAGTGTGTGTGTGTGTGTCTAACCCAATATATTCTAAATCAATATTCTTAATATTCTATTTTAAAATGAGTAAAATGCATTAATTGTTATTACATTTAATACTTTGACTATCTTGAAATTGATTGAGAATTAACTATTGTATAATATTCTAAGGTGCAGAAGTTATATGAATAAAATGAAGTTGGAAAGCTTAATAAGGAAAATGTAATATATATTTCATGAATTTTTATTATAAAGCTTTTAGATGTGTTTCTAGAATGTTGTGATATATATGTGTGATTTTTTAACTAAAGTTCTTCGTAAGTAGTATATGGGGATACTCTAGCGTCAATGGGAAATCCAGTCAAAAAGGTCGTGGGAACATCTAGCGTCAAGGGAAATTTAACATGGGGAAATATAACATGGGTGAATGGAGAATTGAACATAGCGACAAGGACTGGGTCACTTTAGCGTCAAATGGGCCTTAAAGTTAAAAAATAGGTATATCAAAAATGGTGTTAACGGGAATTTGACATGGGAATTTCACCTGAAGTTCTAAAGGAATTGAACATTGGTGACATCATTTTGTTTATAGGGTCAAACCTAAGTTTAGGGTAAAATATACATGTAGCGACAAAGGGCTGATAGGGAAAAACATAGACATACAGAAAAAACAAAACAAATACACATCCAAAACACACAGAAAAGAGGACAGAGATCTTCTAAAGAAAGACTCACTTATAATAAAAGTCTACGATATGGGTTCAAAACATTTATTCAAGTACATACATGGGCTCTCTGGCCTGTGCTTTAGTCTAAGCACTGTCCATTTAAAACATTCAAATATGGACATGGAACAAATCTATTTACATGTTATCTATTTCTTAGATCTAGAAAAAACACTTTTAAAATTAAAGTTTATGCCTTCAAAAAAGACCCTACTTTACATACAACACATAAGCATTTAATATAAGAATGACACTTTTCATACAACAATTAATATTCATTTTTAAGAAAAAAGCAAGACCAAAACAAGTAACAAACAATCAAATAGGAGAAAGTTCATGTTACTTTCTATATCTGTCACACACATTGTTTAAAATCTGGTCAGCTATCACTTGTGTCCCAACGTAGATGTTTCCCATTACGTACCCCTTTTCATTCGTAAATCTGCTTGAGTCTTACGCTCCATACTTGGTGTGTGAAATGATTCATCCTTCTCGCTTGGCAGTGTTAGTCACAATGAACTATTGGTCTTGGACGATGTTTTATATGCTGCCTAATCTCGACGTGACCATACGGTAGAGTGAAGTGATTGGGAAGTCGTGCTCTTTTTTGGTACACGATTTGATAGACTTTTTCCTAAGGTTGGCTAACGATTTGGTGGGTGGGTAAACGGACAATCTTGTGCGGCTCGTGGGTGGTCACTTTAAACGTTTCATCCTGTCCAGACTGTAAGGCTTCTTGAAGCACGTCAAAGTTCACCACTCGACTGGTGCGATAATTGAGAGTCAATCCTTTCACTTTACATTCGGTGTGCATTTCTCCTTGTGGGTCTCGGTATTCGTAGCCGTAATTTTTAGGACCGCCACTTGCAAAACATAGAATCTTGTCGTCGGGATGTTCATCGGTCCAGGCGCCTAAACGGTCTCCTTCGATGACAGGGTTACACTGGTTCGGTCGGTGAATGTAGATGCAACTGTCCGTGTCAAAATACAGCACACGATCTCCTAGGAGTTCTAACACTTCGTACAATTTTAAGCGAGCATGGGCTGTCACGTAAGCCGCAATGATGAAATTTCCAAATTTGTCGGCTTCTACAAAGTCTAGTTCTTCTTCGTAATTGACTAAGATCAAGTCCTCACGAATGACGTCCACGTGTTTGATGACTTTGGTTTTGTCGTGAATCATCTGGAAGTAGAGAGAAGGTTCAGACAAATACTCCGTCTTGGGTAAAGACGGTCGTTGTGCCATTTTACCCCACAAACAATTGAGCATCACTTTGGCAAACGATCGCCTTCCTTCGTTTTTCTCGATGTGGTCTAAAGTGATACCTTCCTGCTCCCTATATTTTTCTTTGAATTTCTTTTGGTCTTCGGGAGTGTGACACCAGGAAGGATAGCCACTAGCTTCTTGTTTTAGTTTTAAAAAGGCATCCACGTAGTCTGCAAAAATACCTTTCTGTGTCTCGTCGCCCTTGCGGTATTGTTGTGTCTTGGGACAGTGATAAATTTCGTACACTTCTAACAGTCGGTATCCCATGTCCAGAGCTTTAAACAATTCCACGCTAACCCACGTTCCTGTCAAGGCACGTTCTTCCTGGCTGTGCTGACAAGGTTGGTCTTGGTTGCACATTTCAGCACAAGTGCGACACAAAGGGAACATCAGTTTTCCTTGGCAATGGTGAGGTAAAACGGGATGGTACAAGTCTGTGGGAGGTAAGACTGCACTTGATTAATCCTTCGTACTGACGAATGTGGTCCAGGTCAATGTGTTCTGTCATCAATTCTTGATGCCCTACTGGAAAGTGACAATATTTGCACACGTAAGGATACAACGAACACACGTCCAAGTATTTGATTTCTTCTCCCTTCTCCTCGTCCGCTTGGTACAGCAAACAAGTGGCATTCGTCCGTCCTCCGTACAAACTATCCCGAGGGTTCAATGGGTCCACCAACTTGTAACTTTCTACGATGCGTTTAAACTCGGGATCGGTTTTCAAACGCTGATCGTACTCGTGTTCCCACATTTCCACCACCTGGTATCCTTGCTGTTCTAACTTTAAACGTCGTTGACAAGTTGTCTGGTACAAATCTTCCATAGTCCGTTGTAAAAACTGATTTTTGGTGTCACGCTGTGTGAGGCGATACGTTACGTCGCAGCCTTTTACCTTCTTCTTCTCTCTCACTGAAATTGTGCGATCGTTTCATCTCAATTACAGATTCAGAAATGATTTAACTATGTTCGATTTCTCTTTATATATACCCCGATGTACCTCTAGTTATGATAATGACTTGGTATATTTCACAAGGACAAGTGAAAGTCCAACAGTTTGGAAACCCTGGATGACTTATGCAAACGACAATAGTAAGTCTGAAACACCTCATGCATCTTGATGACCCTTCGATTCAAATCCTACCACGAAAAGAAAAAGGTTGCAAGAAAAGGAAAAAAACTAGACAGTTGGTGTCATCAAGAGCTCCAGAGACTATACTGTACTGTTAAAACACGTACGTACTCCATCTAGAAAACAACGCTATTTGACTACGATGTCTCATTCTCTTTGTCACTTCTACTTTGCTGTTGACCGCGATATCTACCAACCCTGATTTAACACACGTCTTTCTTCATTTGATATTTTAAGAAAATAATAAACCCAATTTTAAAAGAACTACCCTTTTTTTGACAACAGCGACGATGTCTCCTCCTGCTCTTACTACTGTTGCTGCACCTACAACGGTGATCTTTCATAAGACCAAAGCATGAGTCAGAGTAAGTTAAGTTGTGAAGTTGAGCAGAGGTGTATAAACAACAACTGTCAAGACCCTATGTTCCAGCTCTGTTTGTGATAATAACTTGTGATACTTCACATTTTCTAAAGTGTAAATGTGTGCAAGTCATACAGAAGTTATGTGACTATAGCATTCGACACTTGCACAGACACTTCACTTCATAAGTGTCAAGAAAAAATTACTATCAGATGTTTACCATTATACAAAACACGCACACACTTGCAATGTGACATGAATCTTCACTTCCATATTTGTGGATATCCCACAGATTCGTCCCAACATACAGAGTTGGCTAAGAACTGTAGGAATATCACACCATTGTTTCAGAAATACCAACAACAAAAATTATGTGTATCTTCCCCGTTCCACCCTTTATTAGTGTTTGGGTATGTTCTCTAAAAACACAAACAATATGGAACAAAATTAAATTTTGAATTAAAAATTCTCACTTTATAAATTTTTTCTTATGCATGTCAGATTACATTCAATGCAATATCCAAGTGAAAGACATTTCTACACGTCACTGCGTTTGATAAATTCGGTTGTTTGTTTTTTGGGGTGTTAGTCATCGTTTATCTTCAATTCTATTCTTTTATGTATTTTTTCTTTTATAGAAGATGTAAGATTGTTTATTGCTGTAACGGTATATATTTTGTTTAGTCTATTGCTGCAAAAAGAAAATATATATAGCACAGGGATTAAGTTTGTTCATATTTTTATTATTTCAAGCTCTACATAACGTACCAAGTTTGTTTTGCAAGAGGATTGAAACTTAAAGTTGCGCAGACGTGAAGGAAAACATACCTTTGTTACAAATGTTTGCCCTCTGTGTTCATTCCAATCATACTTGCCTTATATCTTTTTGTTTTAGATAACACATTTCTTCTGATGTAAATACATTCATCTCTGGACAGACAGTTTGGGTTATCATCCTTCATGTTCACTGTACTTTAGTTTATTTACTTTATACAAACCCCAAATTCACTAGTTTGACAAAATTTACCACTTAGTACTATATTATTTCTCTCTACCTAGGCGAATGTGTTTATGTCAAAGTGTCAAAGTGAGAAAGTATTTTCTTGGTCAGTTTTAAAACTCGAACAATAATTGCACAGTTAAGTGGTTGATGTGTCATGAAGAAATGGTACAATGCGCAACAAAGGGATTGTAAATTTACACTCCAGTCTGTCTGCGTTGCAAATGAATCAATGCATGAGCCTAGGCAAAACAATGCGTCAGTCGTTAGAAGTAATTTACATGTATTGGCTACACTTTTTCCTACCCTTTAGCTTCGAAATGCCCTCACTCGTTCTTAGTACAGTGACAAGATAAGACGTGTTTTTTATACGCCTGATCACTACACTATCTACCTTGAATTTCAAACTCAACATTGTGTCACACATTGTAAGCGATTTCATTGGCAAACCGATATTTTCCACAGCCATCGCTTCAAATCGGCTTCAGTTGTTGTTCTCACAGTGAGAAGATAAGGCGTGTATTTCTGTACCTGTTCACTAGTCACTTTCCAAACAATAAAACTTATGCACAAATAATCGCACCATCGTTGAAATGTCAGTCTTATTGCGAAATGCACCAAAACATGTTTGGATGTACTATTCTGTGAGAACTTCACAAAACGTTTTTGACATAATGATTTTAGTAGGCTATGTCTGTAATTCATTCTTGTGATATTTTACAATAGTGGTTTATTTCCTAAAGGAATAAGTATGTCAGTGAGATGTGTGTGAAATTTCGTAAGGAAAATATACCATACAAAACGTAAAAGAGTGGTGATATTTTTAAAAGTAGGAATAACACTCTCTCTCTGTCTCTCTCTCTCTCTCTCTCTCTCTCTCTCTCTCTCTCTCTCTCTCTCTCAGCAATTTTTATTGAAATCTAATGGCATCTGTTCCTGTTTTGAAGATACCTCTCCAAAATTGTGAGTTGTAGTCACCATAATTACGTAAACTGTTCCATCTGTCATGTAAATTTGTTTACAAAACTTACATCCTAAAATTATAGAACGAATTTTTCTTCTATCAGTAAATCATTGTATGAAACAAAATCTTGAGTTGACTTCAGCTTGTACAATTCAGGTATCTTAGCATCCTATTTTTGCGCACTGTAATGTGTCAAGAAAACAATTCTAACATTAGATCTACCGTTTTTTCTTCTTCTTCCAGAAGGCAACAAACAGGGTTTTTTCAAGAATGGCGCGAGTGACATTGCACTGTATAACCCTGCCTATGGTTAACTCTAAATTCTGAAAGCGAAACACGCGTTCAGAACAATTGTAGCAATGTTCGACCTATTTCCCTCAGTTTAGACTATCAATAAAACAAGGCAAGTTTTATATACTGCTTCTTTTCCATACCCTTAGATTTGTGATAACTGTGCAACATTGTTGGTAGCGTGTGCTGCGAAACACAGGACACCTCGTACATTTTCGATCCACTGCAAAATGTTAAGTAGGCAATTGACAATACGTATCGCACTATCTTCTTTATAAAATTGATGAATGAATGAATGAATGAAAACAATGACCATTTCTCATATGTAATGTGTGTTGGTCTTTATTAACGTTGTCATTATCATACCGCAAAAAATAGCAGACCCCAAAATGGTGTCCTACGTTTTGTATTTATTTACCAGTAATGTTAGCTATGTCTACCCATCTCTCAAAGACTCCAGGCTAAAGTATCGACTAATCTACTGTTACCCATTTCAGTACAATTTATTTGGGTGACAGTAGATTAAATAAATGTGTGTAAGAGTTTACAATAACACTTGTGTGTGTGTTTTTTCTCAAGCAAAAGCACACAAACAAGTGTTATTGTAAACTCTTACACACATTTATTTAATCTACTGTCACCCAAATAAATTGTACTGAAATGGGTAACAGTAGATTAGTCGATACTTTAGCCTGGAGTCTTTGAGAGATGGGTAGACATAGCTAACATTACTGGTAAATAAATACAAAACGTAGGACACCATTTTGGGGTCTGCTATTTTTTGCGGTATGATAATGACAACGTTAATAAAGACCAACACACATTACATATGAGAAATGGTCATTGTTTTCATTCATTCATTCATTCATCAATTTTATAAAGAAGATAGTGCGATACGTATTGTCAATTGCCTACTTAACATTTTGCAGTGGATCGAAAATGTACGAGGTGTCCTGTGTTTCGCAACACACGCTACCAACAATGTTGCACAGTTATCACAAATCTAAGGGTATGGAAAAGAAGCAGTATATAAAACTTGCCTTGTTTTATTGACAGTCTAAACTGAGAGAAATAGGTCGAACATTGCTACAATTGTTCTGAACGCGTGTTTCGCTTTCAGAATTTAGAGTTAACCATAGGCAGGGTTATACAGTGCAATGTCACTCGCGCCATTCTTGAAAAAACCCTGTTTGTTGCCTTCTGGAAGAAGAAGAAAAAAACGGTAGATCTAATGTTAGAATTGTTTTTTTGACACATTACAGTGCGCAAAAATAGGATGCTAAGATACCTGAATTGTACAAGCTGAAGTCAACTCAAGATTTGTTTCATACAATGATTTACTGATAGAAGAAAAATTCGTTCTATAATTTTAGGATGTAAGTTTTGTAAACAAATTTACATGACAGACGGAACAGTTTACGTAATTATGGTGACTACAACTCACAATTTTGGAGAGGTATCTTCAAAACAGGAACAGATGCCATTAGATTTCAATAAAAATTGCTGAGAGAGAGAGAGAGAGAGAGACAGAGAGAGAGAGAGAGAAAGAGAGAGAGTGTTATTCCTACTTTTAAAAATATCACCACTCTTTTACGTTTTGTATGGTATATTTTCCTTACGAAATTTCACACACATCTCACTGACATACTTATTCCTTTAGGAAATAAACCACTATTGTAAAATATCACAAGAATGAATTACAGACATAGCCTACTAAAATCATTATGTCAAAAACGTTTTGTGAAGTTCTCACAGAATAGTACATCCAAACATGTTTTGGTGCATTTCGCAATAAGACTGACATTTCAACGATGGTGCGATTATTTGTGCATAAGTTTTATTGTTTGGAAAGTGACTAGTGAACAGGTACAGAAATACACGCCTTATCTTCTCACTGTGAGAATAACAACTGAAGCCGATTTGAAGCGATGGCTGTGGAAAATATCGGTTTGCCAATGAAATCGCTTACAATGTGTGACACAATGTTGAGTTCGAAATTCAAGGTAGATAGTGTAGTGATCAGGCGTATAAAAAACACGTCTTATCTTGTCACTGTACTAAGAACGAGTGAGGGCATTTCGAAGCTAAAGGGTAGGAAAAAGTGTAGCCAATACATGTAAATTACTTCTAACGACTGACGCATTGTTTTGCCTAGGCTCATGCATTGATTCATTTGCAACGCAGACAGACTGGAGTGTAAATTTACAATCCCTTTGTTGCGCATTGTACCATTTCTTCATGACACATCAACCACTTAACTGTGCAATTATTGTTCGAGTTTTAAAACTGACCAAGAAAATACTTTCTCACTTTGACACTTTGACATAAACACATTCGCCTAGGTAGAGAGAAATAATATAGTACTAAGTGGTAAATTTTGTCAAACTAGTGAATTTGGGGTTTGTATAAAGTAAATAAACTAAAGTACAGTGAACATGAAGGATGATAACCCAAACTGTCTGTCCAGAGATGAATGTATTTACATCAGAAGAAATGTGTTATCTAAAACAAAAAGATATAAGGCAAGTATGATTGGAATGAACACAGAGGGCAAACATTTGTAACAAAGGTATGTTTTCCTTCACGTCTGCGCAACTTTAAGTTTCAATCCTCTTGCAAAACAAACTTGGTACGTTATGTAGAGCTTGAAATAATAAAAATATGAACAAACTTAATCCCTGTGCTATATATATTTTCTTTTTGCAGCAATAGACTAAACAAAATATATACCGTTACAGCAATAAACAATCTTACATCTTCTATAAAAGAAAAAATACATAAAAGAATAGAATTGAAGATAAACGATGACTAACACCCCAAAAAACAAACAACCGAATTTATCAAACGCAGTGACGTGTAGAAATGTCTTTCACTTGGAGAAGGCATTGAATGTAATCTGATATGCATAAGAAAAAATTTATAAAGTGAGAATTTTTAATTCAAAATTTAATTTTGTTCCATATTGTTTGTGTTTTTAGAGAACATACCCAAACACTAATAAAGGGTGGAACGGGGAAGATACACATAATTTTTGTTGTTGGTATTTCTGAAACAATGGTGTGATATTCCTACAGTTCTTAGCCAACTCTGTATGTTGGGACGAATCTGTGGGATATCCACAAATATGGAAGTGAAGATTCATGTCACATTGCAAGTGTGTGCGTGTTTTGTATAATGGTAAACATCTGATAGTAATTTTTTCTTGACACTTATGAAGTGAAGTGTCTGTGCAAGTGTCGAATGCTATAGTCACATAACTTTTGTACGACTTGCACACATTTACACTTTAGAAAATGTGAAGTATCACAAGTTATTATCACAAACAGAGCTGGAACATAGGGTCTTGACAGTTGTTGTTTATACACCTCTGCTCAACTTCACAACTTAACTTACTCTGACTCATGCTTTGGTCTTATGAAAGATCACCGTTGTAGGTGCAGCAACAGTAGTAAGAGCAGGAGGAGACATCGTCGCTGTTGTCAAAAAAAGGGTAGTTCTTTTAAAATTGGGTTTATTATTTTCTTAAAATATCAAATGAAGAAAGACGTGTGTTAAATCAGGGTTGGTAGATATCGCGGTCAACAGCAAAGTAGAAGTGACAAAGAGAATGAGACATCGTAGTCAAGTAGCGTTGTTTTCTAGATGGAGTACGTACGTGTTTTAACAGTACAGTATAGTCTCTGGAGCTCTTGATGACACCAACTGTCTAGTTATTTTCCTTTTCTTGCAACCTTTTTCTTTTCGTGGTAGGATTTGAATCGAAGGGTCATCAAGATGCATGAGGTGTTTCAGACTTACTATTGTCGTTTGCATAAGTCATCCAGGGTTTCCAAACTGTTGGACTTTCACTTGTCCTTGTGAAATATACCAAGTCATTATCATAACTAGAGGTACATCGGGGTATATATAAAGAGAAATCGAACATAGTTAAATCATTTCTGAATCTGTAATTGAGATGAAACGATCGCACAATTTCAGTGAGAGAGAAGAAGAAGGTAAAAGGCTGCGACGTAACGTATCGCCTCACACACGTAAAGAAGTGTTTGCTCAAATCGAAGACATCAGCGAACCTGAACCGATACCTTCCATGTCTGCGGCCAGACCGAGAGAGCATATTCCAAACCAAAGTCCACCAGTATCACCCGAAAAGTATTACCACATTCGAGAGACGGAAAAGCGTTCCTCTTGAAAATTTAGAACAATGGCTTGCACCTATACCGTAAAGTTTAAAAATTTCAAGTCGGAAGTACCTTTGGAGAAAGCAGAAGGGTTCATTAATGAGGTGTGGGATTATGTGTTAACTGTACTGAAACATCAATGTCAAGCCAAAGAAATTGATCGCTTGAGACTTTCTATTCATCACGATAATTTGAAGTCTCCCGTTTGGATCGAGTTTACTAGCCCATCACAATTAACACCTTCCAAAGTCATTGACAAAATTGAACATGTGCAACAATCCAACGACAAGTTTCACATCGCCGACGGAAAAGCTACACTGTTTATGACCCACGTGTTTCTTCCTCAGGGGACAGGACGCAAAAAAGTATTATTGGTCAACAACCTTCGCAACACCAAACTAAGCCTCGTCCGAATTAACAATCCTCAAGACCAGATGTGTTTAGCCCGTGCTGTCGTCGTGGGACGAACGTATGCCAACAAGAACGATACGGCAGAATGGAAAAGAGCCTGGAAAACTATTTAACAATCGGACAGAGCCAAACAAAGAAGTGAAGCAGAACTCCTGTTACAGTAAGCGGGGATATCGAAAGACACCCCTTGTGGCATTCCAGAAATGCAAAAATTGCAAGACTTCTTGGCTCCACGTTACACCTTGAAAGTGCACCCTCAAGAAGTGCGTGGACCTCTTTTGTTTCGAGGCCACGATTTCAAAGACGGAAAATACATTCACGTCTATCATCACGATGAGCATTTTGATACCATTACCAGTATCACTGGATTCCTGGGATACGGTTACTACTGTGAAAAATGTGACTATGGTTATAACAATCGAGAACAACACAAACATTGTGGATCAAAATGTGAGGGATGTTTGGCCTCTAAACCTTGTCTGGACAAAGGAAAAGAAAGAGTGCATTGCCCTGTGTGTCAGCGCACTTTTGTCAGTCCTACCTGTTACCAACAACATTTGAAGATGCAAGGTTCACAGCAGAGAAATGCTTGTCAACTCATGAGATTGTGCCCTACTTGTGGACAAGGCATACGTACCAATAGTACCAAGTTTCACGTTTGTCGAGGGAAGAAACGATGTCACATTTGTCACCAAATCGTGGACTTGGAGCACGAATGCTTCATTCAAAAATATCAACCCTGACCAGAAGATACCCAGAAGAAAGGAAATTTTATCTTTTTTGATTTCGAATGCATGCAAGAGACCGGTATTCATATTCCCAATTTCTGCGTGGCTCATCGAGCGTGCGAGCAGTGTATCCAAGAGCCTATCTTTAGTCATTGCCTTCACTGTAGCAAGATTCCTGGAGGACGTGAAAAAATATTTCGAGGGTCAAACACCTTGGTCAATTTTGCCCAATGGATCCTAAATCCCATCGACGAGACGTGGAGTCCAGAAGACATCGAACCTTACGGAGATTGTCATCGCCATGCCACGGTCATGGCTCACAATTTCTCGGGATACGATGGGCAATTTCTGCTCAGATACTATACGGAACAAAGTACCGAACGTCCTAAAGCGACTTTGAACGGAGCCAAAATCATTTACATGCAAGTAGGACAAGTGCAGTTTAAAGATTCGATGTGTTACTTGGCCATGCCATTGAGTCGCATGCCTAAAACGTTTGGTATGCCAGAAATGGCTAAAGGTTATTTTCCACATTTTTTCAATACCGAAGCCAATCAACGTACCGTTCTACCCCATTTGCCCGAGGCTCACTATTACGACCCCGACAACATGCGTACCGAACAACGAGAAGCTTTCTTCGCTTGGTACCAGACTCACGCCTCGGACCCCTTTGACTTTCAAGAAGAAATATTAAAGTATTGTCGATCTGACGTGGACATTTTACGACGTTGTTGTGGAAAATTTCGAGAATTCTTCATGGAGCACGGAGGGATCGATCCTTTGAAAGAAGCTTGTACCATAGCCAAAGCGTGTTCTTTAGTGTACCGCCATCGATTCATGCCCGAAAACACATTGGCTGTCATCAGTCCTCAAACGACGAACTTTGTAAAACGTCAATACTCGGTCAAAGCGCTACGCTGGCTCCATTATTTGTGTGACAAGGAAAACAAACGGATCCAACACGCCCGCAACGGAGGAGGCGAAAAGACCATCGGAACGTATTCTATGGATGGGTGGGACTTAGAAAACCCTCAAATCGTGTACGAATTTAACGGATGCTTATTTCACGGATGTCCTATGTGCTACTCACAGCGTGACACCAAAAATCAGTTTTTACAACGGACTATGGAAGATTTGTACCAGACAACTTGTCAACGACGTTTAAAGTTAGAACAGCAAGGATATCAGGTGGTGGAAATGTGGGAACACGAGTACCCTACTTGACGCTAGATGTTCCCACGACCTTTTTGACTGGATTTCCCATTGACGCTAGAGTATCCCCATATACTACTTTCGTACCAGCAGAAAAAAGATTCTCACTTCTTTATTCCAGCTTCGATTCCGTACCTGACTAAGTCCCTTGACATTTCATCATCGGGCGACATTCTTTATCTAGCCATTGTCTAGAGATGTTCGCTTTGGATGGAGTAGTTATTGTAAACTGCAGAATTGCAAAGATATGCTGATTTTGAGGTCTAAACCGCGGTTCCCTCTCAACTTGAGACTTAATAACCGCGCAATGTTATTGAGTTGTTACTCGTGTTTATTTATACAGTTTTGATATGCCTCTGGATCCTAGTCTAAATGAAAATAATAAAATAATACCAATCCTACAAATGAGAATAACCATTATAAAATAATTCGTAATAATAATAATATTAATAATAACAATAAAAATAATAAGAATCATAATACTATTACTACTACTACAACTACTACTACTAATAATAATAATTATAAAGCACTCCAATGATTGATCATAATAACAACAATAATAATAGTAGTATCAATAATCATTCTCATTTTTAGGAAGTATTATTTTATCTACACCCTATATATTCTACAGCGCACAGCCCCTGGATAGTAGCAAATATTAATATATTATATGACGGATAATGTGCTTTACTAGGGAGTGCTGTTTCACAACCTTTCACTAAACCCTAGGAGACTGCTGCGATGAAAACTCCCACGTGCACTAGCCTAGAGAAAATTAATCGCATTACCTCCTTATTTTGTTTCTTTTTAGAATGTCGCATAGGTTTTTGTTCTTCCGATATACTGTTATGAGCTTTTGATGATAAATTCGAGGGAAGTCCTTCTGAATTTTAACGAATCCTTCTCTAATCAATTTTTCTGCAAGAGTTGCTTTAGTATTGTATGTGATAACGAATGGTATAATGTCTATCACTTCTTCCTGCAAATTAAGGCCGAACTACTTAAATTACTTCGTGCAAATTAAGGCCCTACTCTTAAAACCTAACCAAGCCAGTGCCAGGGTTTATCTCACAACAATATTTGATTTTCCGCTTGATTGATTGACTAACTTTGAACGGAAATTATATATACACTGATCTTAAGATATCGGGGGAAAAACCACGAACAAAAGTGTTTGAGTGGTTTTTTCATCGCAACAGTCTCCTAGGGTTTAGTGAAAGGTAGTGAAACAGCACTCTCTAGAAAATCGTTCCTACTTTTTTGATCCAACAGGCCTCTGTTTTGGTAAGATTTTTCTTATTTACTACCATTTCAATGGGAAGGATGGAACAGTGATCCAACGAGTGTCCCTCGCTATTAAAATGATTGGAAATGGATTTATTTTCCTTATGAATTATGTCAAACCGGTGTCTAGTAAAACGATCTCTAAGTGTCAGAGTGGTTTTTCCTACATCTTGTTTACCGCACGTATCGCATGTAATCAGGTAAATGATGTTGCTAGAATCACACGATAAGTTTTGTTTGATTAAAAAGGTTTGATTACTCGTATGGCTGGTGAAATTGTTTGATTCTTTAACAAATGGGCAGGTCGCGCATCGTCGGCCTTGACATGACATAGCTTTCCCTAAAGTATGCACATCCCCCCTAAGTTCATTTAAAGTGGCATTTTTTATTTTTCTTAGGAATCGTTTGGAGTAGCCCCTATCCCTCAAAGTTCTGAATAGTGTGTTACTAGCCCTCTGAAAGTCCTCATTTCTTGTACAAAGCCTGTGGAATCGAATTATTTTCGGTCTTTTAATGTTTGTTCCTTCAGTTGAAAAAGGTGAGTTCTAACAGCACTCTTGAAATTGATGACTGTCTTTGTAATTAATTTCAATGGGCAATTTATTCCACGTTGCTGGGCCCTGGTATGCAAAAGAACATTGTCCATATTGTTACCTGCTTAGGCTCAAATAAGCAGCAACACAGAAAGAGTGAAAACTAACAAGCTTGTAAAACTTTAACAAACTGTTTTATTAAGTACAATTATTTTCATAAAAGAAAATATTTAAACTTACGGTTTAAGAGAATCAAATCCAACATTGATCCAATATAGAATTCACAAAAATAATACACTAATGGAATTGCAAGAGTCCTGATAAGTAAATGTCCTAATAGTTCCAGGTTCAAATATTGACGATGTAATCCAAAATGGCTGACAATATCACGTGACGCAGTTCTTGTTTTCATAATAATCCAAATGAAAATCTATGGGCACATATTCTTTTCCAGATAAATAAAAATAATTCCTCTTGTTCCAACGAATTGACACAAATCCCAGTACACGGTAATACCTCTGTTTTTACGTAAACAAGGGATCAAGTGATTTTCTGGAAGGTCAAAGAAAAAGGCTACCTTCACTAAGTCACGTACTCCCCCATGGGAATAATCATAAATTCAGCCATGTCCTTGAAATCAGTCAATCGTTTCAGAAGCTTGTTGACACTCTCTGAAGCAGTCAGAAATGAAGTCAACAAAAATATTCAATACTTGGTGTTCACAAAAACAAAGGTCATAGAAATTTTTCTAGAATAATCCTTCAATTAATGAATTTTAACTCCAAATATGACAAATTTGGATCTGACCATTAAAAATAAATAATTTAAATCAAATATAAGTAACAATATGACTTTGTTTTCATTGTGGTAATAATGAGTATATGATTGTCAGAAGAGGAACGAAAGTATCTTGCTGGTGTGTACACATGAGTGAGGCCAGATAGGTTTGTTGGACTGGAGTCTGTCAGTGAAACATATAGCACAGAGAACAGTTTTTGTGTTTGATTCTGGATTGAATGGATAACCGCCCCTACGAAATGATCATGAATAATTCATTAACTGGCATGAATAGTTCATGAACCATCCTTGAACGTGCATGAACTGAAAATGGTCAGTTCATGAAATTACGAGTTCATGAACCAACACATCGCAATTGTTCTTGGACGGTTCATGAATATTCCTTAACATAATTCATGAACAGTTCATGAATATTCATGAACTGTACATTAAAGTTCACAAATTGGGTCATCATCATTCATGAACATATTCATCAACTATGATGAACAAATTTTATCTTGAATGATTTATGTCTTTATGAACAGTTCTTAATTACAAATAGTTGATTATCTGACAAACTCACAAGCAACCATTTCATCATGAATCACCACCTTAAATGTGGGGGTTATAAAACAGCTAAAATGCAATATATTATTTAACAAAACAGTATTTAATTTCAAAAAAATTTATAATATTTAACAAAGAACATAAAAATTGGCAAGCTATATTCTTTTTTTAATATTTGGATCTTGAACTTTGATGCAGCATTCACTATTTAATATCTCTTCCATATTGCCCATAGAAACATCCAGTTTTCAAATTTTCCTCCATAACTCAAACTTCATTCTCTAATAGTTTTACTTTTCTGCTGCATGATCTGAAAGATAAAGTTTATTAATTACAGATAACCTCTGATTAACTTTGTCTTGAGCTTTTACTAGCTCATTATTTTTGTACACCACTTTATTTACTGGAATAATTATGATCCTACTCAAAACTATTTCATATCTTACACTAAATCATAATAAAACATTTTGAGCATTTTTATTATTGGAATTTTTTTTACGGTTTTAATATTTTAACTGAAATTGGAGTGTTTTAATCAATATAATATGACAGACTGTTTTGACAAAATCGTTACACTAAATATCCTTATATTATTTCATGCTTTCAAAGCTTTTCACCATTTTCTATTGATCAAACGTCAGACTCGTGTCACATAGGCCCTTAATATGCATCCAATCCAGCTTCACGTGTTGCTGATATCTGCTTCCGGTTTCATCCCATTGTCATTATTGTGTATAATTTGACACATTAACTAGTTTAGTTTTCTTGTTTTAAATTACCAAATTACATCAGATCATAGAAATAGTAATGTCAGGAAACAGAAAACAATATTGATACCGGGTCTAGTATCGAGATCGAAGCGGAGGAGGGTGTTTAGTGATTTTAAAACTTCGAAGGGCAAGTCTAAATTAGGTCTGAATAAAATCATGTATCATTAGTTCGGTTAAAACTAATATGACGTAAAAGCCAATAAAATTGTCACAGAATTAGGCGAAAATTGAATTTATTTCTTCTTGCATTACAAACTATAATTTCACCATTTTTTTTGTTTGGTGGTACATGCGTTACCTGGGGTGAATAAGTGTTTTTTTTAAGGTAAGTGACGTTTAACGATTTGCATGTGCCTGACTACGAATCACTTGAAGTCAGGAACATTAGAATCACGGGGTGCACGGGAATTTTGTCGTGAATTCTGCTCACCTTTTTGAGGATATATAAGGCAGAATAATTCTGATAATATTTCGAGTCCAGAAGTATCTTATCACAGGAGAGATAGTTCGTCATTCTTTCTCCAGCCAAAGGGGTGAGTGTTAAATTTATATTTCGTTTTATTGTGAATTTTATTCAGTTTATCATTTCATGTAATGATGCCTTTATTACAATGCAGATTTAAAACGTGAAATATTTGGAATTACTAGTCACTATTAGACTTTAAATGCAATAGCGTAATCTAAGTTTTAGATTGATTTAGAAACAACTATTATTAGTTTGGTTTCTTTATTGTAGCTGATTTGTAGAGGAACGTCTATGATTTGTAGCGGAACGTCTATGATTTGCAGCGGAACGTCTATGATTTTGTAGCGGAACGTCTCTGATTTGTAGCTGAACGTCTCTGAATGTCTCTGATTTGTAGCGGAACGTCTATGATTTGTAGCGGAACGTCTCTGATTTGTAGCGGAACGTCTCTGAACGTCTCTGAAATTGTAGCTGAACGTCTCTGATTTGTAGCGGAACGTCTCTGAAATTGTAGCTGAACGTCTCTGAATTGTAGCTGAATGTGATTGATTGTGCTGTGATTATGCTGTTTTATTGTGCAATCAAATTGAGGTATCTGACTGTCTGTCTGTCGGACTGTCTGTCCGTCTACGTCTGTCGTGATGTGTAAATATCCGGAAATCTAGAAGTCTTAATGTCCGAGTGTCGGAGCTGTCTAGAGGTGTAAACATCCGGGGTGGCATCTAGGTATTTGGGACCGATGGTTCTAGTAGATGCTGTGTGCTGTCAGTGCTTATAACTGTGGTGGATCCGTGAAGGGCAAGTGACCGATATAAGTATTGAGTCAACCCTAGGTATTCGGAGAAGCTGGGCGGCGGTTCAATAGTTGGTGAATCGTACGGTTGTACAGGGTCGAGACACATGTGTGTGTTGAAATTGTAGTTACAATTGAATACATTGTTATTTTTACACATAGGTACTTTGAATCACAGTAGTATTTCAAGGGATTGCATGAATCTCAATAAAAGTTAGCAAGTTGATAACTTACATGTAGTAGTTTGTACTTGTTGTCGCAATCCATACGTGCGATAGTATAGTTTGATGTTTGTATTTGTTATCGCAATTTATACTTGCGTTAATACAACTTTTGTAAAGGTTCCTTGGATTTGTGTATAGTCCGGGAGATTCCATGGATCTGTGTTTATTTTGTATTGATATTTAATTTATTTTTGAATTGTGAATGGTTGTGGAATGTGATTGTGGGTTGAATGCATGTGTTATTGTGTTGATACATCATTATTTTTCATTAATAATTTATTTCATAAATTTACATTATCTTTCACATATTGTGTTTGTGTTGTTCATTTAATCCACCATCCACTCGGTAACAATTCTGTTACAAAAATATATATTTATTTAACTTTCACTAAAATAAACACAAAAGACCAAGAAATAAATTACTCACCGTAATTTTAAAGATCCTAGCTGGGTGCACATTTCCGCCTAATTTTGCTCTCGCTGAATCATTTCCTTCATAATCGCTTCTCAACACTTCTACTTATTTAAGAAAATGATATTGAAAATATTCTCATCTATCCATTTCATGGCAGTCCACGGTGTTTTGTTCGAGGTTCTAACATGTTACAGAGTCGACGGCGTGCTTTTTCGTTAGTGGGGAAAAGTTGGCTCAGCAGCTGAAATCTCGCTCGTATATTAACCAATCACATCACTTCTTCTTTCATAATGATCTAATCAGGATAATTGTTGTTTACATAGTTCGGTTTTTATGGCACATTGGCAACCAGCGACTAAGTCAATATAATAAATCACCCGATCCCTACACTGTTTAAGCCTTCAAGGCTTATTTTTTTTTAGCACTGTTCAGGCTCTCGGGCGTTAACAACGTATACTTTTATACTGTACGATATACGTTATATGCTTATAGGCTTAACATTGTTAACTGCCACTTAGACTGCTATTGCGCATGTGCGACATTTTCTATCAAACATCGGATGATCGGGTCAGTGAATACAACTTTTGCTTTATACAGTGTAGACTTTGACGAATAAACGGGTAATTTCCCAACGAAATTAAAACTATCAGTAAATTTACATTTGTAAATAGGATTATAAATACAATAACATAATGGACTAATTTGTAACCAAGTAGGATTAAATAAAGAAATAATCTGTACATCGCAGAGGCGTAGCTGGGGGGGGGGGCAGGAGGGTACATATATGTGTTCCCGGGCGCCAAGGTACAGGGGCGCCAAAATGAGGCTTGCAACGTTACATTATAATAAGAAAACAAGGGTAATAAATCGGTCACAAGATCGCTGGGGCGCCAATTTTATAGTTCGTTCCCGGGCGCAAAATATCATCGCTACGCCTCTTGGTACATCGGTGTGCTTAATACATCATTGATGAAGTATGCTTTATCGGAGACATCACTTTTGACGCACTTAAGAACTTTTTATTTTCAGAAATGTATATTGTTCATAGTGATAAATCTGATTTCCTTCGGAAAAAAAAATTATTTATTTTTGCAAAGTATGGATAACAATAAACAATGATATATCGCTCAGTACTCTTCATTGCATGCTTCCATCCGATTTTCCGTTAATGTTCTTGTTTTACCTCTTATTTTGACGCACTTCAGATCGGTTGCTACCGTAAAAAAAGATACTTATATTCCGTAGCAAATAGAAAGCACAAACTTGTTGAGACAATGAAACAAACATGATTTAACATTTCAATAGCCGTTCATATATATTTATTTTAAGCATATTTTTTGGTAAAGATTTTGTCCAAGAATCTATACGAGTCTACAAAAATAAAATCGGATATGAATCATACTTGTGTTAAAATATTTTTTCACTTGTAAATAAATAATTAAAATAAAAATGACTTGTCAGTATTTTGTATTTTTGGGCAATGTACTTTGCAGAATACGTCTTTGAATGTACTTTTTCGGTGATTCAGAACAGCTGGGCAACTTTCATAACTTGTTTTTGTAGAAGTATAAATAATCGTTAAGAAAGATAAAATATTATAGGAGATTTTTAATTAGAAGCAGGAGACTTACTTATTAAACATACCTACTTTCTAAATAGATAGAAATTTTTTAAAGATAGAACCAACTAAAAACGGTTGGTAAAAACAGCTGCACATAAAACGTTATAAATGCAGCACAGTATTCTAAACTGTAGTGTAAGCCTTAATCTAATTAGCTTTGAAATATCACTTGACAGTAAATGTAATCAGATATCTCACGCTGGACTAGAACTGATACACACCAACAGCTGGTTTGTGTTACACATTCACTAGGGTTTAAGTTCCATGGGAAATATATTCTCAGGGCAGACTTTACTCCCCTTTCAAGCTGTATAGATGTATTGTATTGAATAAATTCTACATAACGCCTTCTATGGTTATTCTTCAATAATAAATGACATTACATGGTGGCAGCGGTAAAAACACAGGATTGAAATTATCAGAGTTGAAAATGGCTTCATTTCAATTTACAAATCCGGACAAATTTGACTTTTCGAGATCTGAAACTTGGGAAAAGTGGTTTCAGCGTTTTGAACGCTTTCGTCAAGCGTCTGGACTCAGTGAAAAAGAGGAAGAAATACAAGTGAATACCTTGATTTATTCCATGGGAAGTGAGGCTGATGACATTTTGTCTTCGTTCAACCTTACAGAGGAAGATCAAAATAAGTGGAAGCCTGTGACAGATAAATTCATGCGATATTTCATTCCAAAGAGGAATGTAATATTTGAAAGAGCAAAATTTAATCAAAGAAAACAGGAAGAGTGAGAATTAGTTGACAGTTTTGTCACTGCTATCTATGTGTTAGCAGAAAATTGTAATTTCGGGTCAATACATGATGAAATGATCAGAGATCAACTTGTAGTTGGACTGCGAGATTCAAAACTGTCAGAAAAATTGCAGTTAGATGGGAATCTAACTCTAGAATCTGCCGTTAGTCAAGCTCGACAAAATAATGCTGTGAAAAAGCAGCAAACAATGATGCGAGCAACTGGAGAACGAATGACTGAAATAGATGCAGTAAATTCGTCTTCACTGAAATATTGGAAAAATAAACATAAATTTCCAAATGTTTAACAAAATAATGTCAACAGAAAAGGATGCATGAGATGTGGAAAGAAAGGAAATCATTCTCGAGACCAATTTCCTGCAAAGAAGCAGAATGCCATAAGTGTAAGAAAAGAGGACATTATGCAAAATGCTGTCTGTCAAAATCAACAGTTCGCACAATAGAATCGAGAGCGGAATCTGGATTTCTAGGGACTGTTAGCACAAAGAAGGGTCAACCATGGATGACGCGGGTGAGATTGAACAACACTACACTTTTATTTAAGATTGATACTGGAACTGATGTGACTGTAATTCCTGAGAAGGATTTAAGAAAAATCGGAAAACACAAACTTTCAAAGTCTGGTCGAAAACTATATGGACCTGGAAACTCTGAACTTAAAGTGCTGAGAAATTTTACCTGTGGACTGGAGTCAAACAATGCATTCAGTGTAAAAGACATATTCAGGCTCTTAAGATTATTGAACAGGTAAATATATCCTCCGTAAATGCCTCAAATTTAAATTCACAAAATGCAAGCAAAATTCAAGATAAGTCCATAAATTTTAATAGGGACTATCGCGAGAAATATCCAAATTTCTTTAAAGGTCTAGGGAAAACAAAATGGTTCTATAACATAACTCTGGATAAAAATGCCAAACCTTATGCCTTATCTACCCCAAGAAAGGTTCCTATCCATTTATTGAATAAAGTTCAAGAGGAGTTGGTTAGAATGGAACAAATGGGAGTTATTTCAAAAGTAGATGAGCCCACTGAGTGGTGCGCTGCAATGGTTGTTGTTCCAAAACCAAACGGTAAGGTAAGAATTTGCGTGGATCTAACTAAACTGAATGAATCGGTTAAAAGAGAAAACCACCCACTACCATCAGTTGAAGAATCCCTTGCAAAACTAGCAGGTGCAAAGTTTTTCACCAAACTTGATGCAAACTCAGGCTTTTGGCAGATAAACCTGTCAGAAGAATCACGCCGCCTTACAACTTTCATTACTCCTTTTGGTAGGTTTTATTTTAATCGCCTTCCATTTGGGATCAGTTCTGCGCCTGAATATTTTCAAAAAAGGATGTCAGAAACTCTGGAACGACTTGACGGAACACTCTGTCACATGGACAATGTTCTTGGTTTTGGGGAAACGAATAAAATGCATGACGAAAGACTAGAAATGGTCATGAAATCAATTCAAAAGGCCGGCGTCACTTTGAACGCTGAAAAGTGAATTTTCGAGACCATCCATAAGGTTTCTTGGGCATATTGTTGACGAAAATGGTTGCCGACCTGATCCAGAAAAAGTTAACGCTATAACTGAAATGGAAACATCGAAATGCGTAAAAGAGATACGACGATTTCTCGGTATGGCAAATCAGCTTGGCAAATTTAGTCCAAATTTGGCAAAAAAATCAAAACCATTACGTGAGCTTTTGAAAGCGAAAAACTCATGGACTTGGGGTCCAGATCAAGAACAAGCTTTTAGAGATATCAAGCAAGAAATTATATCTTCACCTACTTTAGGACATTATGATCCAAATAGAAAAATAGTTGTATCTGCAGTTGCATCTTCGTTTGGACTAGGTCCTGTGCTACGGCAGCAGTACGGTAGTACTCTGTGACCGGTGGCGTTCGCGTCATGAGGTATGCCAGAAACTGAGCAACGCTATGCTCAAATAGAAAAAGATGCCCTTGCAATCACTTGGGCTTGTGAACGCTTTAGTAGCTATTTAATTGGGTCACAATTCAAACTTGAAACTGACCATAAGCCATTAGTACCACTAATGAGCACAACAATCTTGGGAGATTTACCCTCTATAATTCAACGCTTTAGAATGTGTTTGATGTGATTCAACTTTTACATAGTTCATGTTGCTGGCAAGAATCTATTAACTGCTGATGCTCTTTCCAGAGCACGTTTAACTTATTACTCTGAGAGTGACAGAGACTTGCAGGCTGAAACTAACGCCTACGTTGATTTCATAGTTAGTAATTTGCCTGCATCAAATACTCGACTTGAACAAATACAGTCTGAATATCGAAATGATTCGATTTGCAAACAACTTGTACAATTCTGTGAAACGGGGTGGCCAGAGAAATCCGCTATGGACGGAAAACTACAATCGTACTGGGTAGATAGAGGTGAATTTACAATTCAAAATGGTCATTTAATGAAAGGTACACGCCTGGTAGTACCAGAATCACTTCAAAAAGAAATCCTTGAGAGAGTTCACGATGGTCACCAAGGCATAGTGAAATGCGGAGAACGCGCTAAAACGTCAGTTTGGTGGAAAGGACTAAGTACTCAGCTAGAACACTTGGTGAAATCTTGCCTAAATTGCATAGAAAACTCAAGAGATCAAGCTGAACCAATGATACCAAATCAATTTCCAAGTCGACCTTGGCAAAGAGTCGCTTCAGACTTGTTTGAACTGAATAATGTGTATATAACACATGACCTTTCTCATACAAAGGCTGCTCACACTTATTATACTCTGAAATGCAGCAAACAACCTGTCCTTCCTAATGGTCTGGGGAAAAGAATTGTGTTTAGACTTCAACTGCATATTTCAACAATTCCAACATATTTTTGATTTTTTAAGCAATAATTGCAATTTTGATCTATTTTTGTAGTGTTGTGCACATAGGCTTGTTATCAAATTTATCCACAAAACGTAACATTGGTTGCATGATGTTTTACACATTTGTCTAGCTTGCCATGATTGTGGCTACACGATGGTATGCTAAGCAAGAATTTATCAACATTTCCGCATTGCTAGTTCACTTAAATTATTTTCTTTATTTTTAGATCCATGTGCCCAATTGACCACATACCATAAGCAGAAGTCCAAAAGAGTGGAAAACTGGATTGCAATCCAGGATAACTTTTAAATATTGGAATAGAAGTGACTTTTATTCCTCCTAGCCACACATGCATCTCATGTGGTCAAACGGTTAACCAAATTTACCGTTGCATGAATTGTGGTACATCAGCGCTATATTGTCATGTATTGGTATTTGCCACAGCCTGCCTCATCTTCACACGTTTGAAGCATTTAAGGTATAACGATAAAGGAAAAAAGATTATACAACATACATCCTGCTTAAAGGTTTATTCTTTGCTTATCAGAAATCTTTTCAAATACTATATAGCCTTAATAATATGCATTTGTGCGTTTTTTAATTAAAGTTTGTATATTTAGATAGCGATGTATCTGGATGCAACTGTATATTAACTTTGTTTATGCAAATCTTTGGTTAAGAAAGTTCTAATGATGGAGAAGGTATAATCTGAACAATGGCGATATTGAAATAGTCATGCTTATAGCTGAATGAAGCAGAAAACGTTCAGCAAAGTAAACTTTTTTTGTTTTTATTGATAGAAAATTTGCTTTGGAAATACAGTCAGGTTCCATTTTGCTTGTTTTGCTCCAAGAATTTATCTTTTGTATAACAGATTGTGGTAAGGCAATTGAAGCCATTTCACAGATTATGTCAGCAAAAGAGCAAATTTATTCAACTTTACTGTGCTGACAGGTCATACAACTTGCTTTTTTTCACTTTTCATTTTCAGATTTGTTTTTTGAATTAGATTATAATCATTGATTTCTCATTTTCCAGAACGGCACCTTCATACATGTTCATGTGGATATACCAGTGTGGACATGACCAGACAACCATACTTGTGTATCCAGCTATCACCAAGATATTGTTGTTATAGATGACAAAGGTAATATGTCATAAGATGTTACTATATAAATAGTTAAATGTTTGAAACCTTGGTGATTTTAGAAAGAAACTGTCACTTTCTGCAGTGGGTGTAGGAGCAATTGATCGATCCAGTATTCATCTGGGAATTTAATCCTAAGATTTGTTCATTGCTAAAAAAATTATCATGTTAGGAGTTTAAGTAACAATATACAGTGATGTATATTTGTTAATTCATACTTGAAATATCCTGAATTGGGCAGTTGGATTTATAAAGTTCTTTAATTTCAATATCAAAATTCATATTGTCCCTGAAAAGTCATTTTTATTGTTTGAAAATCTTCTTGAATTCAGCTGATAAAATTCGTATGTTCTAACTAACAGAATTAGGTTACTTTTGAAATTAAGTTTGATATTTATGCATTCTTTTCCCCACCCACCCAATGAATACATAATTGAACTTGAATCAAATTTAGTGGATTAAATGATATACAATTCTGGTAGATTACAGTGCAAGATATGTAGACAGTTCAGTTTCAGCACCCTTCTGCAATGAACATTTTAGTATTTAACTTAATGGGTGAGTTATAGCTTAGTGATGTGGTTTGCTTTTTCTTTGTTTTTATATCACTTCCAATTTTGTATGATAGAACATTTATTTAAAAAGATGCTGTGAAATGTTTTATATGTGTGCCCAAGGTGCTTACTGTTCTTTAACGATGTCTGTATATGTGTTTCCTATATAATTTCCATGCCAATAACAATGCCATGTATCATTAACAGACAGAGGCGTAGCTAGGAGGGGGCAGGGGGGTACTTATGTCCCCGGGCGCCAAGGTACAGGGGCGCCAAAATGAGGCTTACAACGTTACATTATAATAAGTATACAAGGGTTATAAATCGGTCATAGAAAAATGTGATTAAATGGGGAGGGGGCTGGGGCACCAATTTTATAGTTTGTCCGCGGGCACAAAATATCATAGCTACGCCTCTGTTAACAGATGTTTTGTCTTGCTTTCACTTTGGCATTGATACAGCCTATCATTTTCAGGATCAGCATGTCATTGTTAAAGTTCACTGTGGCTGAAAATTAAATAGATTTCTGCCCATAAAGATCAGTTCTGTGTCAAAGACCTAAACAATTTAATGAGTTTCACGTGGTTTAAGGAAGATTTTTGTAAAAATGTTTACATTGGGAAGATATATAATATATCCTTGATCTCCAATAAACAATGTGTGAAAACAGTACATTCTATGAAATGATGCAGTTGTCTGTACTCCCTGCTAATTGTAAGTTGAACTTATCAACAGATCACTATAAATATGTTCATATCATTGGAACCAAAGACTTAATATTCAACATGCGTTTTCTTTCAGGCAGACAACATAAGCGAGTCATGCAATTTTGCAATTGCGAACTCCCAGCCGAGACCATGCTGAGAAGCTACGTGTGGCCATCATCACCAAAGAAGCCAGTGCTTGCATTTTACATAGGCCTTCTTGAGTAGTTGACAGCACTTATGTTGGAATGCGAGGTGTCTGCTAAAGGATTTTGTGAAGCCTTGAAAGCTAAGCACTCTAAACATCAGCAAGGCCTGGTTGAGTCAGAGGTAGATACATACATTTTAAATTTCAGGAGGTAGATTGAAATTGAGTAATCTCAAACTCTTGCAGACACTATCTTTAATAAGAAAGACTTAATTGCTGGATTTGAATTCATTTCTTTAATTCTTATTACATTGAAGTTTTAATGCTGCAATGTATCACTGAAAAGTACTACCGGTAGTTAAATTTTTTTTCTCCGGATGTGTATGGACACAGGGACATTTGGATAAGTGCAGTTTGATAATATTGGCTTTTTTATTTGCTTTTTAAAACTGTGTATAAGGTTTATTTTATTATTGTATATATGTTATCAAGTTTGAAATGGAAATAATGTTCTGATAATTAATTTTAGAATGCGTTTACAGTGATTTCTTATTAGCAGGTGTTCTATTATGCATCCAAATGGTTCATACTTTGTTGTTATATATATAATTGTCTATATTGTGTAGCTGTGTTCAGTCACTCTGTCTTTCATATTAAAAATTATTGTTTTTAAGCAGGCAGATTTTATTTATATACTCAGAAGTTCAGAAGTGAACATGAATCTGGTGTCAATTTTATTGTTTTCTTTTCCAGGTGAACAACATGTACAAAATATTAATGAAAGAGTGCCTAATACAGTGTCGACATTTCCAACACAGACTTCGCCACCCTAAGCATCTTTGTGAAGATCTAGGTGCAGTGACTCAGTGTCCAGCATGCTTTCAAGTACATTTATGGTCTTTTTTGTATAGAAAATGGATCATAACTTTTCATACTATATCTCAACCATTTTTCTTAATTATCTTGTCAGTATTAAACTTTGTCAAATATAACATACGAGTCAAATGCTGTGAGAAATGATGTACATGTACCAGGAGATTAATGTGTTTCTGTGCTACTATTTTTTTCTCAATGCAGTAGTGAAAGTTATATTATGTTAACCAAATTTTATATACATTTTAGAATAAGAAAGACATCAATTATTCTTAATGCCATTGAAGGCTGAGATTAAGTTCAGTTAATTCTACATGTTTTCATTGTAACTTAATTTATGTTGCACTTTTTAAACGCGATGTTGTACTTTTAAATCATAATATTGAAGATCATGATCGCTAATGTTAAAAATACTAGCGTTTCTCATTTTTACAAAAATTTTGCAAGCAAGATAATATATGTACACATGTTTAATTTTTAAAATAGATTAATATTATTTTGGGCAATATTTAAGAATCCCAAGAAGATAGTGTCATTTGATGCTGATTTCCAGCTTGTAAGGAGGCTTGCATCAGGATACACAACTTCCAGGCCCAAGCATGAAGGAAATTTCTTTTTGGACCAGATAGAAGTGGATAAATTCATTGAAAATTATTCAAGTGACTTAACCAAAAAAGTAGTAAGTATCATTTAAGCAATATATTTGGTTTGATATCTGAAGAACCCAAAATTAAGTTTTTAATTTTGTAATAAAAAGTCTTCAATTTTTCAAACATAGATTTTGGAGAATTTTCTTTGGGAAATTATTCAAGTTTATTTTGATATAAAGTTGCTTACATGTTGCTAGCAATGTAAGTAGAGCACTGATGATGCTTTTTCAATTTTAAGTTGATTATAATGTGTGGAAGACCTTGGCATGAATTCTTACACACATACATTGATCTTTTAAATTCTAATCCTTACTGTATTGCAGGACTGTAATGAATTTCAAGCAGGAAATGCACTTAGATCCAAAGTCAAGAACAAAAAACTTGATGTTACAGCAGTCTTTGGATAGGCATGTCGCCATGAGTTCCCGTACCTTTTCTTTAACCTTAAACATGGTGAAAGGTAATGTTTATAAATATAACGCTTGGCATGAATTGTCATAACATCATGAGTCTTATTTTCATAGAGTAAGGTTGACAGTAACACTCTTACTTTGTAAAGTATAAAACAAATAAGAAAGATGTTACTTGAGCACTGAAGTTATTGTAACGACTTTTAATTTGGGGCCATCCATTTAGTACATACACACACAAAATCTGGCAAAGTTCTGCCTTTCCTTCACCTCGCCATGTACAGATGCATACTTTTTTACACACACACACACACCATACGAATATACGCTTGACATCCTCTCCCCATTGCCTGGATTCTGTATAATGATCGATAATTCATCCATATAGAAACCATAAAGTATTAAGAATACTTGTTTAATAAAACAGTCCACCAACGTTGAATGGCTGGCTGCATCTAATAAATAAGCTGCATCAACCGTTTTCTAGTGTCCACTAAAATTTAAATGCATACTGATATTTATCTAGATATATTTTTAAGGATTTCAGTTTCTTTTATTGATACCCTCTTTTCCAAACTTCTTTTTGCTATACACTGCATGTGATATTTCAAATTGATAAAATGTCATTGAAGGAAATATGTAGGAGTTTAATAATACATTATGGAGACACATTTGTAAGTCTGCTGACAAATTAAATTTTATAGCACAAACTGGGATCAGTATACTAAATATCAATAAATGTTCTAAACTTGTATGTCCTCATGGAACATTTTCTTTTTGACAAATGGAGAGCATTTGAGAGTATTCCACCTACCCTTAAAGATTTCCTATTACAAGTCATGACATAGGAGTACTTCATGCATATGAACTCGTTTTGAGTTACCGAATTTCAGCCCATATTAAAAACAAACCTCATACTTTTGAATAAGAATAAACCATAGATTTTTAGCATCCCAGTATATCTATATTCATTTATTTACAGAATTGGATACTCTGTTTTCCTTTTGGAAAAGGTAGTAGCGGAAAAAAAGAACGTTGATCTACATGTCATGTATGATATAGCTTGTGTGTTGCAAAGCCACTTGAAAGTATTGACCATCCAATTGCATTAGAAAATGTATCCTGTATAACTTCAATGTTTTATGGATTTAAACAATATAACACATTTCCACATTAATGAGTGTTAATACTTAAAAATACAACGTATACTGCTCATGTTATGATTGTGAAATTGAATTTGTATGCACAATGTATCTTATTAAACTGTCCTCTTGTAATTAAACTTAAAATGTGTCAACCTACCATAATAGCTTTGTCCGTATATTTTTTTTACCTGACTTGCAAAAGTAGTTACTGTATTGTTGCAATAAACTTAAAGCTGGCCTCCTTTGTATTATAATGATATTGTGTCTTTTAAATCAAATAAAGGACATGGAATAAAAATTTTTAAAAAGGAAAAAACATTTGACACACCTAAAATCTAGTGGCCAAGGTCATATGTCAGGTGAACTCACTTCTTATAATCAATCAAACACTGTTATAAATATTATTTTGTATGTAACATAAAATACCTTAAATTAACTGACTCTTTCTTAACTATGAACAAAGATAGCAAGACAGCCAAGCAAAATGAATGCTTCGTAAAATAAGAGCTTGATTTAATAGATACAGATAATTGTGGGCAAGCAAGTTTCAGAAAAATCTAGAAATTGTCCTTAGAGATATCCTCAAGTATGTTATAAAGTTTCATTATTACTTCCAATGAAATTGCAATGTCAATATTGAACTAATTGAACAATAATTTTTTTTAGTTTTGACATAGATTGTCTCACGAAATAAATGTTGCCTATTTTTAAGAAAAAGGAGTCTCGTTTATTGGTGTGTGAATTTTTTCCTGCTGTAGGTACTCCTGATCTGGCAGGCTGCTGTTAAACACCACTGCAGGAACCAGTCTCGTCAAGAAAACAAAAAGCATTGACATAATACACAGATTTGTCACATTCACATGATGGTTTTTGAGACCAGTTGAAACGATCTTTCACATGTTGGACATTTTTAACAAAAATTACATTACAACATAATAAGGAACTTCATTAGAAAAAAACGCAGTATTGAAAATTATTATAGACGTGATTGTAACGTGGATTCAGTCAAAAAACAGCCTAGTTCCCTATCGCCACCCATTCACCCCCCCTCCTCTTATTTTCATTGTAAAAGTGACCTTTTTGAATTTTTGTAGTCTTTTAGTAACTCATGCCTTGCTTATAGTGCGGTCTATGTTTGTGATCCTTGTTGTGTGCGAGTTATCAAGGGAGACGTGTACTTAGACACTCTAATTAATAATGCAAAAATTTAACATTATCTTTTTTTATTTTAGAAATATTAAATCTTGTTTAATATCATGCATACTTATGTAGATGCTGATTTTTTATTTATATGGATTTTATTGCACTGAAACACTTGAAGGTGATGTGATATAGAAGAAGGTATAATAAATGATACAGAAAGTTAGCTGATCCAGTTTATCTTATTGTGGGACTAAAACTCACATCATTAAGTTTATATACACTGTTGAAGTTTATTTTGAGATACATCTCTATAGGTGCATTATTCTTAATGCAAAAAGTATACAACTCTCTTTGCCACTACTTATAATAATAACATTTAAGTTTCTATATGTTTTTATATATTTCTTTTAGAAAAATCAGCGGATGGATCTTCTAGATGCAGTGAAACTTTCAATTCCAGCATTTCACTGTTATGGTCACAAGATGTCATGTAAGGTTTGCATACTTTCCTATAATATATATTTATACTGCATATTATATTTTTTATAAATGAATATATTACTTTATACAACACTGCATTCTAATACCTAAAACTCATTAACTGAACAAACTTGTGAAGCTTCACTGTGTAAAACAGATTTGCCAAACTCATTTCATCATTATATTTCAGATTTTGTACAATCCACGAAGAACCACTGGCTTGGGACTGTCAGATGGAGAATGTGTTGAACGTCTCTGGTCATTTTTGGAAAAATTTTCCAACATTTCAAAAGAAATGACTCCAGAAAATAGAATTGACCTCCTTGTGGATGGACTCATTCATTATGGACAGAAAGTGACTCGAAAACAAGGTATTCATTCATTGTTTACATAATTAGATATCAAAGTTTATCTTAAAGTAAGTAACTTTTGTTAGACAATAAAGTAGTGATAGTATCTTTTTGTGGTTTCTCTGATATATAGAGACTTTTGAATTTTAGATATTAGTCTGATCAATCTTCATGAAACCAAGTTATTATTTTTATCACTATACATGTGTACAACACAAATGGCCAATTTCTACAACATTAATGTTCGCATTTTCTTCTAGTCATCATATTAATTTGTTGCTTTCATGAGTTCTTTCGATATCTTGTTTAGGTAAAGCACTCTCAGACAAGCTTCTCAGAGCAGAAGACTTAAGACGAAAAAGCTCCCAGATGCTGCAGGAAACACTTGGAACAATATCAGGTAATAATATCTTTAGTTTGTGTGTTGCTTGTTTAATAATAATAATAATGAGGACTTTGTATTACACCAACTCTTTAGAAGCTCTAAGTGCTTTACAAAATCTATAATGATAAGACTGCCAATTTTTTTAAAAAAATGATGAAAGTAGTTAAGGTAGCTAACATTATTAGGTCTTTAAGTTTGTACGTTTTATACACATATTTTTGAATATGTCACACAATTAGTAGTTTCTTTTTATTTTGTTTCTTCAGTATTTAAATATTCTTATGGTCAACTAATTATTCCTTTTACCATTTTAGGAGTTTCTGCTGATGATGTCAGGGATTAGTCAGCAACAGAGAAACAGCTGCATGCCACTAACAGCACTATTATAAATGGGAACAAGGCATGCTCATGCAATTATCTTTAAGAATATTTTGTATGCTATTTCCTCACAATAGCTAAGAGGCATCAGCAACCATTCAGTATTTTCACTTGTACAGTATTAAAAAGTCAGGTCTGTTTTACAATGATTACAAATTAGTGCTTCATGCTATGATGTTTTTAACGGCAGTTTTAACAAAGTTGCAGGACACTCGAATTCCTTATAGTTTTTTTTTTTAAAATGCATTCTTATTGTTTACTTATATTATGTCAGTCTCCTTTTGTTATGATAAGTAAACTGTGGTTTAAGTTAATCAGAAAAGAATAATTTTCCTGTCCATTATATGTCTTCATAAAACAAAGATTGTCTATTGTTTATAATAATTTAGATCTGTTTTCTGTTCATTGCATCAGTCATAGTGGCAGTGTAAGATTGATGCTGTAGACATCCATTCACTTTGTACTATTTGACTCATAGAAGGTTCATATTAATTTTGCAGTTCTTATTTTAAAGAACTAGAACTTCTATATTTTAAAGTAATATTTCCATTACTTTGCAAACAAAACAGCCTGAGTATATGAAATATGTTAACCGACTTTATATCTTTGGCCAAAGAAAGGAACAAATTTATATTTGTTTTTTAAAATCAAGACATTAGAAAACCATGCTGTGCATTTTTTTTATAAAAATTCCTATCCAATTATTTTCAGAATCAATTCACTCCATCAGAGACATATGCAGTTAACTTAAAGAAGTATTTCCATTTCAGGTACTTTTTATATTTCCTACCAAGTTCAACTATATTAAAAAATACCATTCAGTTACCTTTTGCCCATAACTGAGAAAGAACTTACAAGAAACATTTGGATTTTTGCATATTCCTAAAAAAATATATGAATGTTGTAATTTAAATAGGCAGTCTTCTCTTTAATTGTACTCATGTCTGTCCATTTTATTATTATGCCTCACTGTAATTGTGAAAATTTGGATTATTATCTTGTTGGTTTACTTTAACATCTTAAATGACTTTTGTTGCGTATATTTACTTCAAATGAATTGTGCAGATATGTCTTTAAACAGTATTTTTTGCATAATGCCTCTTTTCAGTCAAACCTTGATTGCAGTGGTAGACCCAGAGGTAAAGGAAAATATGAAGAAGAAATATCTAGGTAACTTCTTTTTCTCGTTTGATTGTTTATTATCACCTTTGTCAGTGTACCACAGTGTAATGCAGGATAATTTTGGAATGAAGTTAATTTTGTACAAACATACCTAGATTTTAGTTTTTTTCACATTTTACTTTCTAATCCTGATTTTCAGTGTCACAATGGTGACATAATAATTATTATTAAACTTGACACTGGTATGGTAGGACAGCTAGGAAAAAAATCCAGGGGGAACACCACCAAAGAAAATTAACTGGATCCTTTTTCTATTGGCCCTCAAATCATGTCCATGGCCCTGATTTTACTTCACATGATTTTGAATAAATTGTGCAAGGATGGTAATGTGTTTTTCAAGCATTCATTAATGTGAGTTCATTTATAGTAGTTGATTTGTTAGTGAGCTTATATTTGAATAATTCACCTATAAATTATCATGAATTTTTTTTTCCACCTAATCTTCAAATTTTCTCAGTCTTGTGATTATGAAGCATTGGAATACATTGCCATATGTTACAAAATAAATGGTGTAAGTGTGTGTCTTCATTGCAGGACAGAACAGGATCTGAAACGGTATGAGACAGCCTTTAAGACACAAAGGTGGTCATTGGGAATGGAAGCATTCAGGAAAAATATTGATTCAGGAAAGCAGAAAAAATTGCATACCATGATTGAAAAAATGCAAACATTGATGGCAGAAAGGTCTTTCTTATTGGAAATGATGAAGAAATATGCTCGTAAGTATTGGTAAACAAGTAAAAGTTGGACTGTCATTGAAAACAGGATTGGAATATTTAAATAATTATCATATTGGTTGGTCAATGAGTAATTTGGGTAGAATTATATTCTACATGGTTCTACCAAAGTTAAAGCAATAGGCAGGTAAGGTCTTTTTGACAAAGCCATCATATTATACCAATTGCATTATAAATTTTGATATTGAAAATTTCTGAAAGTTTGTTATAGAAAATTGAGCATTCACAATAAAACTGTCTGATTGGTTTCATCAAAAAGTTGGATTTTTCATAAAGAAATATTTGAAAGTTTGTTATAGAAGATTGAGCATTCACAATAAAACTGTCTGTTTGGTTACATCATATTACATCCTGTTACATATTATTAATTATCCATTTATATCTTATTGATAATTGTTTTAAAAAAATTGACTTTTCATAAAGAATTATGATTCAGCTCGTTTTTATTTCTTTTAGGTGGACAAGCTGTGGCAATCAGGGTAGGAAAACTGTTGAAAAAAGTTAATGCCACATTGAAGCAAATGCTTACAGAGTACAATTTGGAGAAGGGACCAAACGCACCGAACCCCGAGAGATTAGATTTTGATACTTTAAAGCTTAGCATAACAGGTCCAGAAGTTGCTGATGAAGTTAAGAGTTTTGATTGATTTACTTGAAACAATTGATAGGTGTGAGGAAGAGATTGATATGATAAAAACAGAGATGAATTGCACAGTTAAATATTATCAGAAGCAGCACGAGTCGGTGTTTAAAGTATTTCACAATTCTGTAAACAGAGTAGACCAATCAGTTCTTTTGTCTGAGGGTCTTAATATTGAGAGAAAAATGGCGTACCTGAGAGAAATGTTCAAAGGAAAAATTGACATTGAACATATTCCCTTGAACTTCCACACACCTGTTCAACTGACTGAGCCTTATTTGGGTGGAGACATTGACACAATTATTCTTCATTTGGCTACTGATGAAATAAAGCTAGAAGCTGATGAGGATGAATTAGAAGATGAAGTTGAAGCTTCAGAAGATGAAGACTAAATTTTAACCACTTTTTATGTAATCTTTTTTATCACAATGCATACTTGTTAGTTAGCAGGGAAAAGTTTCCTTGAAGATAATTTTAGTTGTGCAATTTATTTATGTTTGTATAACATCTATTGAGTTGGTATGAACATTAAATTTGAAGATTACTGTTCTATTTATTAGTCCTGATTGATTCAAAGAGACACAGATGTTATCATATAAAATTGGTTACTGCAATACCTCAGTGTAAACGTTTTACGTATGATCATTAACCCTGATTCAAATTTAATTATTGTTTAATGTTTGGTGTTTAGCATTGGTAACCATGAATTTCATGTACATGTTTCTAATCACTTCAATCGCCTCTCCTGAATAATTAGTGCAGTTTAAAATTTGTATTACCTTGTTTTGATCATAGTAATTCAAATGTAACCAATTTGGAGGACAGGTGGTGAGTGTAATTGCAAATAAAACCTGAATGCACCTCTACCTTAAATTAGTAGAAAACACACTTTGATCTTGGGAATAATGGTAAATGGCACACATCAAATTTTCTTTTTTTTGTCTGTGTTACTTTTAAACCATGCACAACTAGGCATATGGAAAATGTTCATCCTTCATCGACTTGACTTGCTTTTAGTTCTCTATATTCCTGTTACATACCTAAGGTAAAACTATCATATTTAACTGACTTAGCAATATTGCATGGAATACATTTTCTGTTTAATAACTGAAATAGGTTAGTCATGTTTGGTTTTATGATGTTCACAATAAATTGTCAAACATATTTTTGTTTTGTTTTGTATATACACAAACATATGGTTATGTATTATTTTAAATTACCTGACTTGTTGATGCATTATTTCTCTATTTTGAAACCAGCTATTAAGTTACATGTCTTATTCACGAGTGGCAGAGTGGTCTAAAGCATTCACCATTATGGATCACTGCCATTTCACCTGTCTGCACGGGTTCAAGTCTCATGCTTTACCGATGTGGGTTTGTGAGAAAGTTTGCCAGTAGCTTCCTGTGGGTCATTTATTCTTTCTGGAGATTTCCCCAGTTCTTCCTTCACCATTTATTCTGACCATCATTTATAGCCTATCTTTTGCTGAAAAATGCCATTAAGCCTGATAAAGTCTTATCTTCTCACGCTTTCATGACATGCAATAATAATAATCTCAACAACTTGTATCAAATAATAGTGATCACATAAAATTTACTCACAAGACTATTCACAGGAGTAACATTTCAAAGAATTATCGTGTGCAATCTTTCTACTTTACTAAATACTTTTAATTACAATAATGTACATGTTCGAATATGGTTGCAATAAGTTCATAACCATTATCAGTACAACATTTCTGACCAAATTTTGAAGCTGATTTGCAAAAGTTGAAGTTAGCCATGAACATGATGCACAAGGCCGTTATTTTATTTTTGTCATAGATGGTATAAAGTAGATAATTGTTCCATTAAGAAAAATTGTGTCTACATTAAACACTCACTTAAATTTCACTCAATACACAAATTTCTTCCAAAACAAATGGAGACATTATAAAATACAGGTCTGAAATCCAACACAGCACAGAATAAAACTTATTGATCATATTGAACATTCATGGCAAATACATTGTACTGATATTGATAGTCTCAAAATAGTCATTTGCTAAAATAGCTATTGATGTACATACACAATTTACAGTATTCAAATAATCTAAACAAATGTGAAATTAAAATGTTCTGCAACTAGGTAACATTAAGATTGTCTACGTTATGGATCACCTGCCTACTTGGGTTAGAGTCTTGGATTCTGCCAATGTTTGTATGTAAGAAAGCTTGCCAGTAGCTTCTCGTGGGTCAGTGAGTTTTCCAGGGTTCTTTATCAACCATTAATACATGGATAGCCTATCGTGTGCTGAAGAATGGCATTAAAACCTACAACAATAGATAACATTAGGAATCGTTTCGCGAAGACATATAGTGGCCTCGTTTTCACTGTTTATACACTGTACCTGTCATACATATACAAAATCGATAATAGTATATGTATGAGAAGTACTCGTTTAAACAAAGATACAAACCCTTGTGATGAAAACTTCATGTCGATATGTTATCTTAAGGGTAATAGTGATAAGTTTTTCGATGACAATCATCATAGTAGTTTTAGAGGAGTATATACAACAAGCTTGCAATAATGACCGATTAACGAAAGATCATGTTTAAGATAGTATGATCGTATGATCTAGGACTAGCAGTCTTGGAATTTCCGGAACGGTTTGTCCAATTACTTGCATGGCAGAATTGTATCCATTTAAGGCAAAAAATACCTAGTCATTATTACTCAACAAAAACGATGCATAGCGAGCGTTATTTAATCATTGTGTACATAACTACATGAATTTTTATTTGCCTGATATTATTACTGTACGATAACCACGATTAGCGAATTGTGAGCAAAACTAGTGTGTCATATAATCGATGTCCATTAAACGCTTAAATTTGTTTGGAGAAATAGCAAGCGTCTTAATTAAGCATGACGTCTAATGTTATTACCGTTGGAGGAAATAAATCCGGATTACTTATAGCATTCGAAAAATCAGGAACTTGTTTTTATTGGGGGCAAGAAAATTGCTTATGGTCAGAGCAAAATCTTTGACCTGAGAAAAAAGTATGTTTCTGTTAATTCTAATGAAATGCATTTTGAGACGACGATCACTTAAGGATGTAATTTGTTATTGTTCTCTACTGCATTGTTAGTTGTTTTTTTTTTTTATAAAAAAGAACATCTTTTGTTATTAGTCATAATCTTCATTATACCATTGTTGATATCTATTTTGAAAAGTTCTTAGTATTAAATTCAGCATACTGTCCTATCTATCTATCTATCTATCTATCTATCTATCTATCTATCTATCTATCTATCTATCTATCTGTCTGTCTGTCTGTCCATTATCCACCTAGCAGAATAGTAACAAATATATTTAATTCAAGTGATTTAAATTTTTTCAGGGTTTTAGAGCTAGTACAAATTTGCAGGTTTTCCTTCATTGTCGCGATTTTTTTAACAGTAGTAGTATTCTTCTTTTCTTTAAAATATGTATAATTAAATGAGCAGCAGAGAGGGGGAACAGACCACGTTTTCAAGCAAAAATAAGGCTTCTACGGAGACTGAAACTATTTCAGACAAACCGAAACTATTTCAGTGAGGGTGTGAGGGTGAACAGACCACGTTTTCAAGCGAAAATAAGGCTTCCTACGAAATCTCATTTAACCCAAAAAAAAAAAATAAGTCTCCATTTAGCAAACGGAGACTTTACGATTTTTCAATCAATTTAGGTCGCAACGATGTGGTCATCACCCTCTCTGCTGCTACAAGTTAACAAAAAATAATAAATGATTTTAACCGAATACTTGATCGAGTCCGATACGATATCTTGTCACCGGACGGAAATCCTTTTAGGACTTTACAAACAGACTAATCGCTAACACCTCCTCTTGTAGATCAATCAGATTATTGGACTGGTCAGTGAGTTTGAAATTAATTCTCGTTAATGAATCATTATGACATCGCATATAGACTGGATTAACCGGAGACTCAATTATTAAATATCCTGGAGGGGCTATTGGTGCAAATGAGTATAGAATGTATCCTTGCTGAGCTTGATTTGATCGTTCGAGATTAATTTGATAGCTTCCTTCGATAACATCGCATACTAAATTGAGCGCAATCACTGAGGATATATTCACGTTGAACGGAGCAATATGCCTGCCGCCACCGTCTGGGTCATTGTTATGTGTCATGGTAGTTGGTTGTGGTGCTGTTTTTTTCCATGCATCGTGTATTCTTTTGAAACCAACATCAATGGCATCATTGAGAGATTTTATTAGTTCAAAGATATTATACCCTGGTAGTTTGAATGTTATAATATTCTCTACGAGTATATTATACACTCTTGCAGTCTCTGTTCTCGTTTTAGGATTGTCAGAAAAAATATCATTTATGATTTGTATATGAATTTCTTCCATGTCATCGATAATTTTGTTACATGTTTCTACGACGCTGATAAATTCATCTCGGGTGAGAGTGCCGGATTTAAGGGATATTAACAACAATGAAATATCGTTATTGAACGCTGTGAAATTTTCAGTGACTTTATCCTTTAGAATTAAATAGAATTTTCTAGTAGCGGGAAGTTCTATCATTTCTGTGAAAAAATTCATTTTGATGTAATCGCTATAGCTTTTTACTGGATTATCAGATTTTCTCCTGTCGGTGATATAATCAGATTTTTGTGGTTCAGGTATATCAACGGTTTTTCCTCGGCGTGGTAATTCAGGCCATCCTAGTACGGTTCTAATAGAACTCTGATAGATATCTACGAAGTATCCTTCTGTGCTTATTTCAATTGCGGATGATAGTGTCGGTTCATGAACCGTTATAGCGATTTTTGATTCTGTTCCAGTAATCGATTTTATTCTACGCGCGAATTCATCATTGATTTGTTCGATTTGGTATGATCCGGTTGGTATGGAAACGACGTTCCAGTCTGGAGTCCCGTCTTCTTTATTCTTATTCGCGAACACCAGTGAATTATTCGGTTGTTGACCACCAAATGATTTTGATCTGATATTAGGCCAACTGTGATACACTCGTAGTTTTGCTAGCGCTATCTCCTTCACGGGGACTGGGCTAGGGAAATTCACACTGAATTCAGGATTCGTCGATGTTATTGATATCATGCTTGTTTGTACTGGGTTCGTGTTCTCCACTATTCGTTGAAGTAATTCCATCGGTGTTGTCATCGTTGCTATACTGTTGTTGTCGCTCTAATTTTGATATCGCGGAATCAAAAATACTGACCATCACTGAGAACTCAGTATCTGATATCGTTGATGTTATTGATATCATGCTGGTTTTCGGGTTCGTGTTTTCTAATTCCATCGGTGTTGTCATCGTTGCTATACTGTTGTTGTCGCTCTAATTTTGATATCGCGGAATCAAAAATACTGAGCATCGCTGAGAACTCACTATCTGATATAATTGTATTATCGAGTGACGACGATATCATCGAGAATAATTGCGAGTATGCGGTTGATACAACATGAAATTGAATTAAGTAATCTTGCAGTTTACTCTAGCTGCATGATGATATCTTTTTTATGATCCCGGTCGATATACCCGCGATTGTAGCCACCGCAGAAATGAAAATTGGAACTACGACCGGGGCAATCATTGTAACCGATGCAAGTATTATTCCGGCGCCAGTGAGAACGCTTGACACCGAGTACACAGTAATATCAATTGCGGTGATTCTTCGTCGGTATTTTTTTATTTTTATTTGATACTCCTCGGCGAGGGTTTTGAGTCTAGTTTGAAATTCTCTGACCTGATAATAGCGACATTGCGTTGATGAAAGAATTTTTATTTTAAAAACGCTAGCGTTTTCAATTGTGAAATTCGAAGGATTTTCCTTTCAATTCAGTTATTTACTTAAATCCGCTACGAATTCCACATACCACGTTGTTGAAACCCTAACCAAATTTTTATCAGTAGATGTTATCGTGAACTTTTCCGTTGTATCCTTGTCGATGATCGTTGAAATCGTATTGTTGACCCCGGATGAACTCGACGATGAAATATTAAATTGAGTCGTTGTCACTAGTGTTAATCGATAAATACCCTTAACTGTTGCAGTGATACTTAATATATTGTTTGTAGGTGTCCACGCAAATGATCCGTGTTGGATCGTGTATACTAAGTTGTTGGTTTTCTCATGAGGAATTTTTGCTTTTTCAATGATTGTTATCATCCTCGGAAAATCAGTTTTGATGGCTTCGATGAAGTTTTTCGTCTCATCGATGAATTTTTTTATATCCGGGAGTTTTATGTCGAGTTTATCGAATGTAGTTCCAAGAAATTTATCCATGATGTTTCTACGAAAAATTGAAAACTGTTTTCCGTGTTCTTCAATTTTAGATTGAAATGTTGCTAGTTCCAACACAGAATTTTTCAACTCATCGTTGAGAGTTTTTAATCGATCTGTAATAGTCGAGAAGAGTACACCCGGTTTGAGTTTACCCTGATCGGAAAATAACGCGATAGTATCCTCGATTGCGTTTCGTTGTTTAACCAAAATATCATCCAACGACACATTACTGGTTTTCAATTTACCCTGGAGATCTTGAAATACAACTATTTCGTTAGGGTCAACACTTGTTAAATTTAACGTCTCAGCGATTTCATCTTTAATTTTTTTTTTTATATCACCGGTTGCAGTGTCATCGGGTTTAGGTTTCAGAGGTCTTCCCCAAATATCAATCATGTTATTGTAAAACTCTCTCTCTCTCTCTCTAAAATCTTTGATTTCCAGCGATTGCTGGTGTATTCATTTACGACAACATGTGGTGGTTTTCCCCTTGGGTTACCCAAAGAGTTAGAAATAGCGTTAAGGATATTTAATACTTCGCTGCCGCATATTGGTGGATCATTCATTTGTTGTGTTGGTAGCGTAGAATACCAAGTCTTCATTGGAAAAGTTTTTATATAACGCATGAATTCCTTCGGCGGTGCTAATCCATATGAATCAAAATAGACAATCCCACGTGGATCAATAGCGTATGCAACCCAGTGAGTACCAGGTCCGGTGCTGTTATCGAAATTAATGATACCGGTTTCAACGCTGTTGGGTTGTGTCGGTAATTGATCTTTCATAAAGACACCTCTGAAGTTTTTAATCGCGAGTTTTTTAGCAGCATCGAGTAAATCAAAATTGGACATTGGCGTGAAATCCGAAGGATTTCCAATCGAAGATTCCTAAACCAAAGATTCCCGAGTTAATAAACCGGTCCTAGTCTTAGACCTTTCCGCTGTACCACGAATACGGGGTTCCTGGTAGTCTTAGACCCTTTCCCTTTTTTTTTATACCCCTTCCCTGTTGCTTTCTTTAGTGCCATTCCTGCCGCGGTACCAACAGCTCCTAACGCTGCCGCTTTAGCCACCGCTGGGGCTGCTTCCGCAATCAACGCTGGAATCTCAGCTAACAACGGGAATATACCGCCTGTTTTAATCATGTTTTTGATAGCAGCCGCAGAAATAGTAATCTGAACACCTTTTTTTGCTACAAGTGCATCATTGAAATGTTTTACTTGACGAGTTGTCAGCGATAATTTATTCTCCCCGCCAGTCATTTGATTGGGTTTCAGCGTGATTGTGGTTCCACATTGCTTAGCTGATTTGGATTGTAATTTTTTTAATTGACCAGGTGTCAACGACACATTGATATTACTATACGACATTATACAATAACAGATTGATCTAATTGCTATAAAGTTTCGATTACATGTTTTGGAAAAAATCGAAGGATTTTCAATCAAAGATTTTCTACTGGCGCATCTACCACTCTCATTCTTCCTGCAACACCTTCGAGTAGCATTGATTTGTCGCTGAGAATGACAGCAACCGGTCTATAATTAGCAATAGCACCACGAGTCACATTAGCTCTAAAATGTATATCAACGACGGATTGTCTTGTTAAATCAAGATGTTCCAGCGAAAAGTAATAGATCGAGAGTAGTATATGGGGATACTCTAGCGTCAAGGGAAAATCCAGTCAAAAAGGGCTTGGGAACATCTAGCGTCAAGGGGAATTTAACATGGGGGATTATCTAGCGTCAAGGGAAATTTAACATGGGAACTATATGGGACTATCTAGCGTCAAGGGAAATTGAACATAGTGGCCTATCTAGCGTCAAGGGGAATTGAACATAGTGGGCCTATCTAGCGTCAAGGGAAAATCCAGTCAAAAAGGGCTTGGGCAAATCTAGCGTCAAGGGGAATTTAACATGGGAAAATGTAACTAGGAGTGAATGGGGAATTGAACATAGCGACAAGGATTGGGTCACTTTAGTGTCAATGGGACCGTAACGTTAAACATGGATATATCAGAATTGGTGTCAATGGGAATTTAACATAAGAATCTCACCTGAAGTTCTAAGGGAATTGAACATTGGTGACTTCATTGTGTTTAAAGAGGGTCGAAACTATTTATAGGGTAAAATAGACTTGTAGGGAGAAAGGGCTGATAGGGACAAACATAGACATACAGAAAGAAACATGGGTTCAAAACATTTATTCAAGTATATACATAGGCTCTCTGGCCTGTGCTTTGGTCTAAGCACTATCCATTTAAAACATTCAAATCTGAACATAGAACAAATCTTTGATCTAGAAAAAATACTTTTATAATTCAATTGTATGCCTTCAAAAAGACCTCACTTTACATACAACGCATACGCATTTCATATAAGAATTTTACTTTTCATACAACAATTAATATCCATTTTTAAGAAAAAAGCTAAACCAAAACAAGTAACAAACAATCAAATAGGAGAAAGTTCATGTTGCTTTCTATATCCGTCACACACATGGTCTAAAATCTGGTCAGCTATCGCTTGTGTCCCAGCGTAGATGTTTTCCATTACGTACCCTTTTCATTCGTAAATCTGCTTGAGTCTTACGCTCGATACTTGGTGTGTGAAATGATTCATCTTTCTCGCTTGGCAGTGTTAGTCACAATGAACTATTGGTCTTGGACGATGTCCCTTTTTATATGCTGCCCAATCTCGACGTGACCGTACGGTAAAGTGAAGTGATTGGGAAGCCGCACTCTCTTCTGGTACACGATTTGATAGACTTTTTCCAAAGGTCGGCTAACAATTTGGTGTGTGGGTAAACGGACAATCTTGTGCGGTTCGTGGGTAGTCACTTGAAAAGTTTCATCCTGTCCAGACTGTAAGGCTTCTTGAAGCACGTCAAAGTTCACCACTTGACTGGTGCGATAATTGAGAGTCAATCCTTTTACTTTACATTCGGTGTGCATATCTCCTTGTAGGTCTCGGTATTCGTAGCCGTAATTTTTAGGACCACCACTTGCAAAACTTAGAATCTTGTCGTCGGGATGTTCATCGGTCCAGGCTCCTAAACGGTCTCCTTCGATGGTAGGGTTACACTGGTTCGGTCGGTGAATGTAGATGCAACTGTCTGTGTCAAAATACAGGACGCGATCTCCTAGCAGTTCTAACACTTCGTACAATTTTAAGCGAGCATGGGCTGTCACGTAAGCCGCAATGATGACATTTCCAAATTTGTCGGCTTCTACAAAGTTTAGTTCTTCTTCGTAATTGACTAAGATCAAGTCCTCACGAATGACGTCCACGTGTTTGATGACTTTGGTTTTGTCGTGAATCATCTGGAAGTAGCGAGAAGGTTCAGACAAATACTCCGTCTTGGGTAAAGACGGTCGTTGTGCTATTTTACCCCACAAACAATTGAGCATGACTTTGGCAAACGATCGCCTTCCTTCGTTTTTCTCGACATGGTCTAAAGTGATACCTTCCTGCTCCCTATATTTTTCTTTGAATTTCTTTTGGTCTTCGGGAGTGTGACACCAGGACGGATAGCCACTAGCTTCTTGTTTTAGCTTTAAAAAAGCATTCACGTAGTCTGCAAAAATACCTTTCTGTGTCTCGTCGCCCTTGCGGTATTGTTGTGTTTTGGGAAAGTGATAAATTTCGTGCACTTCTAACAGTCGGTATCCCATGTCCAGAGCTTTATACAATTCCACGCTCACCCACGTTCCTGTCAAGGCGCGTTCTTCCAGGCTGTGTTGACAAGGTTGATCTTGGTTGCACGTTTCGGCACATGTGCGGCACAAAGGAAACATCAGTTTTCCTTGGCAATGGTGAGGTAAAACGGGATGGTACAAGTCTGTGGGAGGTAAGACTTTGCACTTGATTAATCCTTCGTACTGACGAATGTGGTCCAAGTCAATGTGTTCTGTCATCAGTTCTGGATGTCCTACGGGAAAGTGACAATATTTGCAGACGTACGGATACAGCGAACACACGTCCAAGTATTTGATTTCTTCTCCCTTCTCCTCGTCCGCTTGGTACAGCAAACAAGTAGCATTCGTTCGTCCTCCGTACAAACTATTCCGAGGGTTCAATGGGTCCACCAACTTGTAACTTTCTACGATGCGTTTAAACTCGGGATCGGTTTTCAAACGCAGATCGTACTCGTGTTCCCACATTTCCACTACCTGGTATCCTTGCTGTTCTAACTTCAAACGTCGCTGACACGTGGTCTGGTACAAGTCTTCCATAGTCCGTTGTAAAAATTGATTTTTGGTGTCACGCTGAGGGTAGCACATAGGGCATCCGTGAAATAAGCATCCGTTAAACTCGTACACAATTTGAGGGTTTTTTAAGTCCCAACCATCCACCGAATACGTTCCGATGGTCTTTTCGCCTCCTCCGTTGCGAGCGTGTTGGATCCATTTGTTTTCCTTGTCACACAAGTAATGGAGCCAGCGTAGGGCTTTGACCGAGTATTGCCGTTTGACAAAGTTCGTCGTTTGAGGACTGATGACAGCTAGAGTATTTTCAGGCATGAAGCATTTTCGGTACACTAAGGAACATGCTTTGGCGATGGTACAAGCTTCTTTCAAAGGATCGATCCCTCCGTACTCCATGAACAATTCTCGAAATTTTCCACAGCAACGTCGTAAAATGTCCACGTCAGATCGACAGTACTTTAACATTTCTTCTTGAAAGTCAAAAGGGTCCGAGGCGTGAGTCTGGTACCAAGCGAAGAAAGCTTCTCGTTGTTCGGTACGCATGTTGTCAGGGTCGTAATAGTGAGCCTCCGGCAAATGGAGCAGAACGGTACGTTGATTGGCTTCGGTATTGAAAAAGTGTGGAAAATAACCTTTAGCCATTTCTGGCATACCAAACGTTTTAGGCATGCGACTCAATGGCATGGCCAAGTAACTCATCGAATCTTTAAACTGCACTTGTCCTACTTGCATGTAAATGATTTTGGCTCCGTTCAAAGTCACTTTAGGACGTTCGGTACTTTGTTCCGTATAGTATCTGAGCAGAAATTGCCCATCGTATCCCGAGAAATTGTGAGCCATGACCGTGGCATGGCGATGACAATCTCTGTAACGTTCGATGTCTTCTGGACTCCACGTCTCATCGATGGGGTTTAAGATCCATTGGGCAAAATTGACCAAGGTGTTTGACCCTCGAAATATTTTTTCACGTCCTCCAGGAATCTTGCTACAGTGAGGGCAATGACTAAAGATGGGTTCTTGGATACACTGATCGCACGCTCGATGAGCCACGCAGAAATTGGGAATGTGAATACCGGTCTCTTGCATGCATTCGAAATCAAAAAAGATAAAATTTCCTTTTTTCTGGGTATCTTCTGGTAGGGGTTGGTATTTTTGAATGAAGCATTCGTGATCCAAATCCACGATTTGGCGACAAATGTGACATAGTTTCTTACCTCGACAAACGTGAAACTTGGCACTATTGGTACGTATGCCTTGTCCACAAGTAGGGCACAATCTCAGGAGTTGACAAGCGTTTCTCTGCTGTGAACCTTGCATCTTCAAATGTTGTTGGTAACAGGTAGGACTGACAAAAGTGCGCTGACACACAGGGCAATGCACTCTTTCTTTTCCTTTGTCCAGACAAGGTTTAGAGGCCAAACATCCCTCACATTTTGATCCACAATACTTGTGTTGTTCTCGATTGTTATAACCATAGTCACATTTTTCACAGTAGTAACCGTATCCCAGGAATCCAGTGATACTGGTAATGGTATCAAAATGCTCATCGTGATGATAGACGTGAATGTATTTTCCGTCTTTGAAATCGGGGCCTCGAAACAAAAGAGGTCCACGCACTTCTTGAGGGTGTACTTTCAAGGTGTAACGTGGAGCCAAGACGTCTTGCAACTTTTGCATTTCTGGAATGCCGCTAAGGGTGTCTTTGGATATCCCCGCTTGCTGTAACAGGAGTTCTGCTTCACTTCTTTGTTTGGCTCGGTCCGATTGTTGAATAGTTTTCCAGGCTCTTTTCCATTCTACCGTGTCGTTCTTGTTGGCATACGTTCGTCCCACGACGACAGCACGGGCTAAACACATCTGGTCTTGAGGATTGTTAATTCGGACGAGGCTTAGTTTGGTGTTGCGAAGGTTGTCGACCAATAATACTTTTTTGCGTCCTGTCCCCTGGGGAAGAGACACGTGGGTCATGAACAGTGTGGCTTTTCCGTCGGCAATGTGAAACTTGTCATTGGATTGTTGCACATGTTGAATCTTGTCGATGACTTTAGAAGGTGTCAGTTCTGATGGACTGCTAAACTCGATCCAAACAGGAGACTTCAAACCGTCGTGATGAATGGAAAGTGTCAAGCGATCGTCTTCTTTGCATTGGCATCGTAGTTTCAGTGAGGTTAACAAAGAGTCCCAAAAATCGGCGATGAACCCTTCTACTTTCTCCAAAGGTACTTCCGACTTGAAATCTTTAATTTTCACCGTGTACCTGTAGGCTGTAGTTCTAAATTTTCTAGAGGAGCGTTTTTCCGTCTCTCGAATGTGGTAATACGTTTCGGGTGATACTGGTGGACTTTGGTTTGGAATATGCTCTCTCGGTCTGGCCGCAGACGTGGAAGGTATCGGTTCAGGTTCGCTCATGTCTTCGATTTGAGCAAACACTTCTTTACGTGTGTGAGGCGATACGTCACGTCGCTGCCTCTTACCTTCTTCTTCTCTCTCACTGAAATCGTGCGATCGTTTCATCCCAATTACTGATTCAGAAATGATTTAACTAAGTTCGATTTCTCTTTATATATACCCCTATGTACCTCTAGTTATGATAATGACTTGGTATATTTCACAAGGGCAAGTGAAAGTCCAACAGTTTGGAAGCCCTGGATGACTTATGCAAACGACAATAGTAAGTCTGAAACACCTCATGCATCTTGACGACCCTTCGATTCAAATCCTACCACGAAAAGAAAAAGGTTGCAAGAAAAGGATAAAAACTAGACAGTTGGTGTCATCAAGAGCTCCAGAGACTATACTGTACTGTTAAAACACGTACGTACTCCATCTAGAAAACAACGCTACTTGACTACGATGTCTCATTCTCTTTGTCACTTCTACTTTGCTGTTGACCGCGATATCTACTAACCCTGATTTAACACACGTCTTTCTTCATTTGATATTTTAAGAAAATAATAAACCCATTTTTAAAAGAACTACCCCTTTTTTTGACAACAGCGACGATGTCTCCTCCTGCTCTTACTACTGTTGCTGCACCTACAACGATGATCTTTCATAAGACCAAAGCATGAGTCAGAGTAAGTTAAGTTGTGAAGCTGAGCAGAGGTGTATAAACAACAACTGTCAAGACCCTATGTTCCAGTTCTGTTTGTGATAATAACTTGTGATACTTCACATTTTCTAAAGTGTAAATGTGTGCAAGTCGTACAAAAGTTATGTGACTATAGCATTTGACACTTGCACAGACACTTCACTTCATAAGTATCAAGAAAAAATTACTATCAGATGTTTACCATTATACAAAATACGCACACACTTGCAATGTGACATGAATCTGCACTTCCATATTTGTGGATATACCACAGATTCGTCCCAACATACAGAGTTGGCTAAGAACTGTAGGAATATCACACCATTGTTTCAGAAATACCAACAACAAAAATTATGTGTATCTTCCCCGTTCCACTCTTTATTAGTGTTTGGGTATGTTCTCTAAAAACACAAACAATATGGAACAAAATTAAATTTTGAATTAAAAATTCTCTCTTTATAATTTTTTTCTTGTGCATGTTAGATTACATTCAATGCCTTCTCCAAGTGAAAGACATTTTTACACGTCACTGCATTTGATAAATTCGGTTGTTTGTTTTTTGGGGTGTTAGTCATCGTTTATCTTCAATTCTATTCTTTTATATATTTTATCTTTTATAGAAGATGTAAGATTGTTGATTGCTGTAACGGTATATATTTTGTTTAGTCTATTGCTGCAAAAAGAAAATATATATAGCACAGGGCTTAGGTTTGTTCATATTTTTGTTATTTCAAGCTCTACATAACGTACCAAGTTTTTTTTGCAAGAGGATTGAAACTTAAAGTTGCGCAGACGTGAAGAAAAACATGCCTTTGTTACAAAAGTTTGCACTCTGTGTTAATTCTAATCATGCTTGCCTTATATCTTTTTGTTTTAGATAACACATTTCTTCTGATGTAAATACATGCATCTCTGGACAGACAGTTTGGGTTATCATCCTTCATGTTCACTGTACTTTAGTTTATTTACTTTATACAAACCCCAAATTCACTAGTTTGACAAAATTTACCACTTAGTACTATATTATTTCTCTCTACCTAGGCGAATGCGTTTATGTCAAAGTGTCAAAGTGAGAAAGTATTTTCTTGGTCAGTTTTAAAACTCGAACAATAATTGCACAGTTAAGTAGTTGATGTGTCATGAAGAAATGGTACAATGCGCAACAAAGGGATTGTAAGTTCACACTCCAGTCTGTCTGCGCTGCAAATGAATCAATGCATGAGCCTAGGCAAAACAATGCGACAGTAGTTAGAAGCAATTAATTGGCTACACTTTTTTCTACCCCCTTAGCTTCGAAATGCCCTTACTCGTTCTTAGTACAGTGACAAGATAAGACGTGTTTTTTTCTGCGCCTGATCACTACACTATCTACCTTGAATTTCGAACCCAACAATGTGTCACACATTGTAAGTGATTTCATTGACAAACCGATATTTTCCACAGCCATCGCTTCAAATCGGCTTCAGTTGTTATTCTCACAGTGAGAAGATAAGGCGTGTATTTCTGTACCTGTTCACTAGTCACTTTCCAAACAATAAAACTTATGCACAAATAATCGCACCATCGTTGAAATGTCAGTCTTATTGCGAAATACACCAAAACATGTTTGGATGTACTATTCTGTGAGAACTTCACAAAACGTTTTTGACATAATGATTTTAGTAGGCTATGTCTGTAATTCATTCTTGTGATATTTTACAATAGTGGTTTATTTCCTAAAGGAATAAGTATGTCAGTGAGATGTGTGTGAAATTTCGTAAGGAAAATATACCATACAAAACGTAAAAGAGTGGTGATATTTTTAAAAGTAGGAATAACACACACTCTCTCTCTCTCTCTCTCTCTCTCTCTCTCTCTCTCTCTCTCTCTCCTAGCAATTTTTATTGAAATCTAATGGCATCTGTTCCTGTTTTGAAGATACCTCTCCAAAATTGTGAGCTGTAGTCACCATAATTACGTAAACTGTTCCGTCTGTCATGTAAATTTGTTTACAAAACTTACACCCTAAAATTATAGAACGAATTTTTCTTCTATCAGTAAATCATTGTATGAAACAAAATCTTGAGTTGACTTCAGCTTGTACAATTCTGGTATCTTAGCTTTATCCTTTTTTTGCAAACTGCAATGTGTCATGAAAACAATCCTAATTTTTTATTCTTCTTCCAAAAGCCAGCAAACACAGGGCTTTTTCAAGAATGACGCGAGTGACATTGCACTGTATAACCCTGCCTATGGTTAACTCTAAATTCTGAAAGCGAAACATGCGTTCAGAACAATTGTAGCAATGTTTGACCTATTTCTCTCAGTTTAGACTGTCGATAGAACAAGGCACATTTTGATACTGCATCTTTTCCATATCCTTAGATTTGTGAAAACTTTGTAACATTGTTGGTAGCGTGTGCTGCGAAACACGGGACACCTCGTTCATTTTCGATCCACTGCAAAATGTTAAGTAGGCAATTGACAATACATGTACGTACCGCACTATCTTCTGTAGAAAATTGATGAATGAATGAATGAATGAAAACAATGACCATTTCTCATATGTAATGTGCGTTGGTCTTTATTAACGTTGTCCTTATCATACCGCAAAAAATAACAGACTCCAAAATGGTGTCCTACGTTTTGTATTTATTTACCAGTAATGTTAGCTATGTCTACCCATCTCTCAAACACTTCAGGCTAAAATATTGCCCAATCTACTGTTACCCATTTCAGTACAATTTGTGTGCGTGCTGTTGCTTTAGAAAAAAAATATGTGTTTGACTTATTGTAATGGTTATGAAAAAAAACAGACCCCAAATTGGTGTTTAACGTTTTTTTAACCATTTGTTTATTCTTTCTTTCTTTCTAAAACTTACACCTGTCCACTAGTCACTTTCCAAACAATAAAACTTATACACAAATAATCGCACCATCGTTGAAATGTCAGTCTTATTGCGAAATACACCAAAACATGTTTGGATGTACTATTCTGTGAGAACTTCACAAAACGTTTTTGACATAATGATTTTAGTAGGCTATGTCTGTAATTCATTCTTGTGATATTTTACAATAGTGGTTTATTTCCTAAAGGAATAAGTATGTCAGTGAGATGAGTATGAAATTTTGTAAGGAAAATATGCTATACAAAACGTAAAAGAGTAGTGATATTTTTAAAAGTAGGAATAACATTCTCTCTCTCTCTCTCTCTCTCTCTCTCTCTCTCTCTCTCTCTCTCTCTCTCTCTCTCTCTCTCTCCTAGCAATTTTTATTGAAATCTAATGGTATCTGTTCCTGTTTTGAAGATACCTCTCCAAAATTATGAGCTGTAGTCACCATAATTACGTAAACTGTTCCTTCTGTCATGTAAATTTGTTTACAAAACTTACATCCTAAAATTATAGAACGATTTTTTTCTATCAGTAAATCATTGTATGAAACAAAATCTTGAGTTGACTTCAGCTTGTACAATTCAGGTATCTTAGCATCCTATTTTTGCAAACTGCAATGTGTCAAGAAAACAATTCTAACATTAGATCTACCGTTTTTTCTTCTTCTTCCAAAAGGCAACAAACACAGGTTTATTTTCAAGAATGGCGCGAGTGACATTGCACTGTATAACCCTGCCTATGGTTAACTCTAAATTCTGAAAGCAAAACACGCGTTCAGAACAATTGTAGTAATGTTCGACCTATTTCACTGTTTAGACTGTCGATATAACAAGGCAAGTTTTTTTTATACTGCTTCTTTTCCATACCCTTAGATTTGTGATAACTGTGCAACATTGTTGGTAGCGTGTGCTGCGAAACACAGGTCACCTCGTACATTTTCGATCCACTGCAAAATGTTAAGTAGGCAATTGACAATACGTATCGCACTATCTTCTTTATAAAATTGATGAATGAATGAATGAATGAAAACAATGACCATTTCTCATATGTAATGTGTGTTGGTCTTCATTAACGTTGTCATTATCATACCGCAAAAAATAGCAGACCCAAAATGGTGTCCTACGTTTTGTATTTATTTACCAGTAATGTTAGCTATGTCTGCTCATCTCTCAAAGACTCCAGGCTAAAGTATCGACTAATTTACTGTTACCCATTTCAGTACAATTTATTTGGGTGACAGTAGATTAAATAAATGTGTGTAAGAGTTTACAATAACACTTGTGTGCGTGCTTTTGCTTGAGAAAAAAAAAATATGTGTAAGACCTATTGTAATAATTATAAAAAAAAACTACGTTAAACACCATTTTGGGGTCTGTTTTTATATTAAATTATTATATTAAAAACAGCCCCTAAAATGGCGTTTAACGTAGTTTTTTTTATAAATTAGTCGATACTTTAGCCTGGAGTCTTTGAGAGATGAGCAGACAGAACGCGTGTTTTGCTTTCAGAATTTAGAGTTAACCATAGGCAGGGTTATACAGTGCAATGTCACTCGCGCCATTCTTGAAAATAAACCTGTGTTTGTTGCCTTTTGGAAGAAGAAGAAAAAACGGTAGATCTAATGTTAGAATTGTTTTCTTGACACATTGCAGTTTGCAAAAATAGGATGCTAAGATACCTGAATTGTACAAGCTGAAGTCAACTCAAGATTTTGTTTCATACAATGATTTACTGATAGAAAAAAATCGTTCTATAATTTTAGGATGTAAGTTTTGTAAACAAATTTACATGACAGAAGGAACAGTTTACGTAATTATGGTGACTACAGCTCACAATTTTGGAGAGGTATCTTCAAAACAGGAACAGATACCATTAGATTTCAATAAAAATTGCTAGGAGAGAGAGAGAGAGAGAGAGAGAGAGAGAGAGAGAGAGAGAGAGAGAGAGAGAGAATGTTATTCCTACTTTTAAAAATATCACTACTCTTTTACGTTTTGTATAGCATATTTTCCTTACAAAATTTCATACTCATCTCACTGACATACTTATTCCTTTAGGAAATAAACCACTATTGTAAAATATCACAAGAATGAATTACAGACATAGCCTACTAAAATCATTATGTCAAAAACGTTTTGTGAAGTTCTCACAGAATAGTACATCCAAACATGTTTTGGTGTATTTCGCAATAAGACTGACATTTCAACGATGGTGCGATTATTTGTGTATAAGTTTTATTGTTTGGAAAGTGACTAGTGGACAGGTGTAAGTTTTAGAAAGAAAGAAAGAATAAACAAATGGTTAAAAAAACGTTAAACACCAATTTGGGGTCTGTTTTTTTTCATAACCATTACAATAAGTCAAACACATATTTTTTTTCTAAAGCAACAGCACGCACACAAATTGTACTGAAATGGGTAACAGTAGATTGGGCAATATTTTAGCCTGAAGTGTTTGAGAGATGGGTAGACATAGCTAACATTACTGGTAAATAAATACAAAACGTAGGACACCATTTTGGAGTCTGTTATTTTTTGCGGTATGATAAGGACAACGTTAATAAAGACCAACGCACATTACATATGAGAAATGGTCATTGTTTTCATTCATTCATTCATTCATCAATTTTCTACAGAAGATAGTGCGGTACGTACATGTATTGTCAATTGCCTACTTAACATTTTGCAGTGGATCGAAAATGAACGAGGTGTCCCGTGTTTCGCAGCACACGCTACCAACAATGTTACAAAGTTTTCACAAATCTAAGGATATGGAAAAGATGCAGTATCAAAATGTGCCTTGTTCTATCGACAGTCTAAACTGAGAGAAATAGGTCAAACATTGCTACAATTGTTCTGAACGCATGTTTCGCTTTCAGAATTTAGAGTTAACCATAGGCAGGGTTATACAGTGCAATGTCACTCGCGTCATTCTTGAAAAAGCCCTGTGTTTGCTGGCTTTTGGAAGAAGAATAAAAAATTAGGATTGTTTTCATGACACATTGCAGTTTGCAAAAAAAGGATAAAGCTAAGATACCAGAATTGTACAAGCTGAAGTCAACTCAAGATTTTGTTTCATACAATGATTTACTGATAGAAGAAAAATTCGTTCTATAATTTTAGGGTGTAAGTTTTGTAAACAAATTTACATGACAGACGGAACAGTTTACGTAATTATGGTGACTACAGCTCACAATTTTGGAGAGGTATCTTCAAAACAGGAACAGATGCCATTAGATTTCAATAAAAATTGCTAGGAGAGAGAGAGAGAGAGAGAGAGAGAGAGAGAGAGAGAGAGAGAGAGAGAGAGAGAGTGTGTGTTATTCCTACTTTTAAAAATATCACCACTCTTTTACGTTTTGTATGGTATATTTTCCTTACGAAATTTCACACACATCTCACTGACATACTTATTCCTTTAGGAAATAAACCACTATTGTAAAATATCACAAGAATGAATTACAGACATAGCCTACTAAAATCATTATGTCAAAAACGTTTTGTGAAGTTCTCACAGAATAGTACATCCAAACATGTTTTGGTGTATTTCGCAATAAGACTGACATTTCAACGATGGTGCGATTATTTGTGCATAAGTTTTATTGTTTGGAAAGTGACTAGTGAACAGGTACAGAAATACACGCCTTATCTTCTCACTGTGAGAATAACAACTGAAGCCGATTTGAAGCGATGGCTGTGGAAAATATCGGTTTGTCAATGAAATCACTTACAATGTGTGACACATTGTTGGGTTCGAAATTCAAGGTAGATAGTGTAGTGATCAGGCGCAGAAAAAAACACGTCTTATCTTGTCACTGTACTAAGAACGAGTAAGGGCATTTCGAAGCTAAGGGGGTAGAAAAAAGTGTAGCCAATTAATTGCTTCTAACTACTGTCGCATTGTTTTGCCTAGGCTCATGCATTGATTCATTTGCAGCGCAGACAGACTGGAGTGTGAACTTACAATCCCTTTGTTGCGCATTGTACCATTTCTTCATGACACATCAACTACTTAACTGTGCAATTATTGTTCGAGTTTTAAAACTGACCAAGAAAATACTTTCTCACTTTGACACTTTGACATAAACGCATTCGCCTAGGTAGAGAGAAATAATATAGTACTAAGTGGTAAATTTTGTCAAACTAGTGAATTTGGGGTTTGTATAAAGTAAATAAACTAAAGTACAGTGAACATGAAGGATGATAACCCAAACTGTCTGTCCAGAGATGCATGTATTTACATCAGAAGAAATGTGTTATCTAAAACAAAAAGATATAAGGCAAGCATGATTAGAATTAACACAGAGTGCAAACTTTTGTAACAAAGGCATGTTTTTCTTCACGTCTGCGCAACTTTAAGTTTCAATCCTCTTGCAAAAAAAACTTGGTACGTTATGTAGAGCTTGAAATAACAAAAATATGAACAAACCTAAGCCCTGTGCTATATATATTTTCTTTTTGCAGCAATAGACTAAACAAAATATATACCGTTACAGCAATCAACAATCTTACATCTTCTATAAAAGATAAAATATATAAAAGAATAGAATTGAAGATAAACGATGACTAACACCCCAAAAAACAAACAACCGAATTTATCAAATGCAGTGACGTGTAAAAATGTCTTTCACTTGGAGAAGGCATTGAATGTAATCTAACATGCACAAGAAAAAAATTATAAAGAGAGAATTTTTAATTCAAAATTTAATTTTGTTCCATATTGTTTGTGTTTTTAGAGAACATACCCAAACACTAATAAAGAGTGGAACGGGGAAGATACACATAATTTTTGTTGTTGGTATTTCTGAAACAATGGTGTGATATTCCTACAGTTCTTAGCCAACTCTGTATGTTGGGACGAATCTGTGGTATATCCACAAATATGGAAGTGCAGATTCATGTCACATTGCAAGTGTGTGCGTATTTTGTATAATGGTAAACATCTGATAGTAATTTTTTCTTGATACTTATGAAGTGAAGTGTCTGTGCAAGTGTCAAATGCTATAGTCACATAACTTTTGTACGACTTGCACACATTTACACTTTAGAAAATGTGAAGTATCACAAGTTATTATCACAAACAGAACTGGAACATAGGGTCTTGACAGTTGTTGTTTATACACCTCTGCTCAGCTTCACAACTTAACTTACTCTGACTCATGCTTTGGTCTTATGAAAGATCATCGTTGTAGGTGCAGCAACAGTAGTAAGAGCAGGAGGAGACATCGTCGCTGTTGTCAAAAAAAGGGGTAGTTCTTTTAAAAATGGGTTTATTATTTTCTTAAAATATCAAATGAAGAAAGACGTGTGTTAAATCAGGGTTAGTAGATATCGCGGTCAACAGCAAAGTAGAAGTGACAAAGAGAATGAGACATCGTAGTCAAGTAGCGTTGTTTTCTAGATGGAGTACGTACGTGTTTTAACAGTACAGTATAGTCTCTGGAGCTCTTGATGACACCAACTGTCTAGTTTTTATCCTTTTCTTGCAACCTTTTTCTTTTCGTGGTAGGATTTGAATCGAAGGGTCGTCAAGATGCATGAGGTGTTTCAGACTTACTATTGTCGTTTGCATAAGTCATCCAGGGCTTCCAAACTGTTGGACTTTCACTTGCCCTTGTGAAATATACCAAGTCATTATCATAACTAGAGGTACATAGGGGTATATATAAAGAGAAATCGAACTTAGTTAAATCATTTCTGAATCAGTAATTGGGATGAAACGATCGCACGATTTCAGTGAGAGAGAAGAAGAAGGTAAGAGGCAGCGACGTGACGTATCGCCTCACACACGTAAAGAAGTGTTTGCTCAAATCGAAGACATGAGCGAACCTGAACCGATACCTTCCACGTCTGCGGCCAGACCGAGAGAGCATATTCCAAACCAAAGTCCACCAGTATCACCCGAAACGTATTACCACATTCGAGAGACGGAAAAACGCTCCTCTAGAAAATTTAGAACTACAGCCTACAGGTACACGGTGAAAATTAAAGATTTCAAGTCGGAAGTACCTTTGGAGAAAGTAGAAGGGTTCATCGCCGATTTTTGGGACTCTTTGTTAACCTCACTGAAACTACGATGCCAATGCAAAGAAGACGATCGCTTGACACTTTCCATTCATCACGACGGTTTGAAGTCTCCTGTTTGGATCGAGTTTAGCAGTCCATCAGAACTGACACCTTCTAAAGTCATCGACAAGATTCAACATGTGCAACAATCCAATGACAAGTTTCACATTGCCGACGGAAAAGCCACACTGTTCATGACCCACGTGTCTCTTCCCCAGGGGACAGGACGCAAAAAAGTATTATTGGTCGACAACCTTCGCAACACCAAACTAAGCCTCGTCCGAATTAACAATCCTCAAGACCAGATGTGTTTAGCCCGTGCTGTCGTCGTGGGACGAACGTATGCCAACAAGAACGACACGGTAGAATGGAAAAGAGCCTGGAAAACTATTCAACAATCGGACCGAGCCAAACAAAGAAGTGAAGCAGAACTCCTGTTACAGCAAGCGGGGATATCCAAAGACACCCTTAGCGGCATTCCAGAAATGCAAAAGTTGCAAGACGTCTTGGCTCCACGTTACACCTTGAAAGTACACCCTCAAGAAGTGCGTGGACCTCTTTTGTTTCGAGGCCCCGATTTCAAAGACGGAAAATACATTCACGTCTATCATCACGATGAGCATTTTGATACCATTACCAGTATCACTGGATTCCTGGGATACGGTTACTACTGTGAAAAATGTGACTATGGTTATAACAATCGAGAACAACACAAGTATTGTGGATCAAAATGTGAGGGATGTTTGGCCTCTAAACCTTGTCTGGACAAAGGAAAAGAAAGAGTGCATTGCCCTGTGTGTCAGCGCACTTTTGTCAGTCCTACCTGTTACCAACAACATTTGAAGATGCAAGGTTCACAGCAGAGAAACGCTTGTCAACTCCTGAGATTGTGCCCTACTTGTGGACAAGGCATACGTACCAATAGTGCCAAGTTTCACGTTTGTCGAGGTAAGAAACTATGTCACATTTGTCGCCAAATCGTGGATTTGGATCACGAATGCTTCATTCAAAAATACCAACCCCTACCAGAAGATACCCAGAAAAAAGGAAATTTTATCTTTTTTGATTTCGAATGCATGCAAGAGACCGGTATTCACATTCCCAATTTCTGCGTGGCTCATCGAGCGTGCGATCAGTGTATCCAAGAACCCATCTTTAGTCATTGCCCTCACTGTAGCAAGATTCCTGGAGGACGTGAAAAAATATTTCGAGGGTCAAACACCTTGGTCAATTTTGCCCAATGGATCTTAAACCCCATCGATGAGACGTGGAGTCCAGAAGACATCGAACGTTACAGAGATTGTCATCGCCATGCCACGGTCATGGCTCACAATTTCTCGGGATACGATGGGCAATTTCTGCTCAGATACTATACGGAACAAAGTACCGAACGTCCTAAAGTGACTTTGAACGGAGCCAAAATCATTTACATGCAAGTAGGACAAGTGCAGTTTAAAGATTCGATGAGTTACTTGGCCATGCCATTGAGTCGCATGCCTAAAACGTTTGGTATGCCAGAAATGGCTAAAGGTTATTTTCCACACTTTTTCAATACCGAAGCCAATCAACGTACCGTTCTGCTCCATTTGCCGGAGGCTCACTATTACGACCCTGACAACATGCGTACCGAACAACGAGAAGCTTTCTTCGCTTGGTACCAGACTCACGCCTCGGACCCTTTTGACTTTCAAGAAGAAATGTTAAAGTACTGTCGATCTGACGTGGACATTTTACGACGTTGCTGTGGAAAATTTCGAGAATTGTTCATGGAGTACGGAGGGATCGATCCTTTGAAAGAAGCTTGTACCATCGCCAAAGCATGTTCCTTAGTGTACCGAAAATGCTTCATGCCTGAAAATACTCTAGCTGTCATCAGTCCTCAAACGACGAACTTTGTCAAACGGCAATACTCGGTCAAAGCCCTACGCTGGCTCCATTACTTGTGTGACAAGGAAAACAAATGGATCCAACACGCTCGCAACGGAGGAGGCGAAAAGACCATCGGAACGTATTCGGTGGATGGTTGGGACTTAAAAAACCCTCAAATTGTGTACGAGTTTAACGGATGCTTATTTCACGGATGCCCTATGTGCTACCCTCAGCGTGACACCAAAAATCAATTTTTACAACGGACTATGGAAGACTTGTACCAGACCACGTGTCAGCGACGTTTGAAGTTAGAACAGCAAGGATACCAGGTAGTGGAAATGTGGGAACACGAGTACGATCTGCGTTTGAAAACCGATCCCGAGTTTAAACGCATCGTAGAAAGTTACAAGTTGGTGGACCCATTGAACCCTCGGAATAGTTTGTACGGAGGACGAACGAATGCTACTTGTTTGCTGTACCAAGCGGACGAGGAGAAGGGAGAAGAAATCAAATACTTGGACGTGTGTTCGCTGTATCCGTACGTCTGCAAATATTGTCACTTTCCCGTAGGACATCCAGAACTGATGACAGAACACATTGACTTGGACCACATTCGTCAGTACGAAGGATTAATCAAGTGCAAAGTCTTACCTCCCACAGACTTGTACCATCCCGTTTTACCTCACCATTGCCAAGGAAAACTGATGTTTCCTTTGTGTCGCACATGTGCCGAAACGTGCAACCAAGATCAACCTTGTCAACACAGCCTGGAAGAACGCGCCTTGACAGGAACGTGGGTGAGCGTGGAATTGTATAAAGCTCTGGACATGGGATACCGACTGTTAGAAGTGCACGAAATTTATCACTTTCCCAAAACACAACAATACCGCAAGGGCGACGAGACACAGAAAGGTATTTTTGCAGACTACGTGAATGCTTTTTTAAAACTAAAACAAGAAGCTAGTGGCTATCCGTCCTGGTGTCACACTCCCGAAGACCAAAAGAAATTCAAAGAAAAATATAGGGAGCAGGAAGGTATCACTTTAGACCATGTCGAGAAAAACGAAGGAAGGCGATCGTTTGCCAAAGTCATGCTCAATTGTTTGTGGGGTAAAATGGCACAACGACCGTCTTTACCCAAGACGGAGTATTTGTCTGAACCTTCTCGCTACTTCCAGATGATTCACGACAAAACCAAAGTCATCAAACACGTGGACGTCATTCGTGAGGACTTGATCTTAGTCAATTACGAAGAAGAACTAAACTTTGTAGAAGCCGACAAATTTGGAAATGTCATCATTGCGGCTTACGTGACAGCCCATGCTCGCTTAAAATTGTACGAAGTGTTAGAACTGCTAGGAGATCGCGTCCTGTATTTTGACACAGACAGTTGCATCTACATTCACCGACCGAACCAGTGTAACCCTACCATCGAAGGAGACCGTTTAGGAGCCTGGACCGATGAACATCCCGACGACAAGATTCTAAGTTTTGCAAGTGGTGGTCCTAAAAATTACGGCTACGAATACCGAGACCTACAAGGAGATATGCACACCGAATGTAAAGTAAAAGGATTGACTCTCAATTATCGCACCAGTCAAGTGGTGAACTTTGACGTGCTTCAAGAAGCCTTACAGTCTGGACAGGATGAAACTTTTCAAGTGACTACCCACGAACCGCACAAGATTGTCCGTTTACCCACACACCAAATTGTTAGCCGACCTTTGGAAAAAGTCTATCAAATCGTGTACCAGAAGAGAGTGCGGCTTCCCAATCACTTCACTTTACCGTACGGTCACGTCGAGATTGGGCAGCATATAAAAAGGGACATCATCCAAGACCAATAGTTCATTGTGACTAACACTGCCAAGCGAGAAAGATGAATCATTTCACACACCAAGTATCGAGCGTAAGACTCAAGCAGATTTACGAATGAAAAGGGTACGTAATGGAAAACATCTACGCTGGGACACAAGCGATAGCTGACCAGATTTTAGACCATGTGTGTGACGGATATAGAAAGCAACATGAACTTTCTCCTATTTGATTGTTTGTTACTTGTTTTGGTTTAGCTTTTTCCTTAAAAATGGATATTAATTGTTGTATGAAAAGTAAAATTCTTATATGAAATGCGTATGCGTTGTATGTAAAGTGAGGTCTTTTTGAAGGCATACAATTTAATTATAAAAGTATTTTTTCTAGATCAAAGATTTGTTCTATGTTCAGATTTGAATGTTTTAAATGGATAGTGCTTAGACCAAAGCACAGGCCAGAGAGCCTATGTATATACTTGAATAAATGTTTTGAACCCATGTTTCTTTCTGTATGTCTATGTTTGTCCCTATCAGCCCTTTCTCCCTACAAGTCTATTTTACCCTATAAATAGTTTCGACCCTCTTTAAACACAATGAAGTCACCAATGTTCAATTCCCTTAGAACTTCAGGTGAGATTCTTATGTTAAATTCCCATTGACACCAATTCTGATATATCCATGTTTAACGTTACGGTCCCATTGACACTAAAGTGACCCAATCCTTGTCGCTATGTTCAATTCCCCATTCACTCCTAGTTACATTTTCCCATGTTAAATTCCCCTTGACGCTAGATTTGCCCAAGCCCTTTTTGACTGGATTTTCCCTTGACGCTAGATAGGCCCACTATGTTCAATTCCCCTTGACGCTAGATAGGCCACTATGTTCAATTTCCCTTGACGCTAGATAGTCCCATATAGTTCCCATGTTAAATTTCCCTTGACGCTAGATAATCCCCCATGTTAAATTCCCCTTGACGCTAGATGTTCCCAAGCCCTTTTTGACTGGATTTTCCCTTGACGCTAGAGTATCCCCATATACTACTATCGAGTATAAACTCTTAAAATCCAATTGTGATATTTGTAGACCAGTATCGACATTTTGATCGCGTGCCATAAACGACAGCAACCTATGATACACGCGAGCAATATGATTTTCTGTGTAATCAAGTTGTACATCTTCGGATGGTTCCTGCTGGCCGTTTATTCTCAGCGAGACGTCTTTAACACCTAATGGATCAAATATCATATGACTGAAACGTTGATCGCCAACTCGTGTGTTATCTTGTAACGCAATAAATATATGACGTGGCGCAGCAGTGCCTTGTTTTGATGCTAGGTTCCACGTAAACACATTATTAACATTTGATTGTTTAACATCTGTACTCACTGGTAACCAACTCAACAACGACTTTCCTCCTTGGTCCATAAATGATAGTAATCGTCCTTCTGCGGTCATTGATGGAGTCAACACTGGCATCCACAATGATATTTTTGTTAAAAAAACTTTACCAGCATCAGCATTGGGATTTGCATTGTCTGCTGAAATCCTCCAAATTGCGTCATTATCATCACCCTTTCGTACAAGCGCTACTGTATGCTTCGCCCCGTAGATAACTTTTCGGACGTTTCTACAGAATCCAAATATGTGATGCAGTGGAATCGCGCATGAAAATGATTTACGAGCCCCTTGCAACATTGACATACGTGTTGCAGCTCCTAGATTGAAATTAACATCGTTGTTTATAATCATATCTTCGGCATCAATATTAGCAGTGCCAGCATTATTCTTTGGTCGTCTTACAACAAATTGAATTCCTCCAGCGGTATTTTTAACATCTTTTGCAAACATCATAGAAGGTCCTGCCGATCTTGTATAATCATCAGAATATCTCGCTAACCCGATTATTGTTGTAGCCACATCAACATCACGATCTATCGACTCGATTTCTTTTCCATCGATGAGATATCTTGCACTCTCAAATAACGCCATAATACCATTATTGACAAACCCGACTTGAGTACCAGCTGGATACGGTGCTGGTACAGCAGTAGGATCAGCAGCTGTTACAAGTTCACCTTCTACTTCAATAAACGCTTCAGCGGGTAGAAAGTATTTACTGGTATCATGGACTTGAAGTTCAATTCGCGATCGACTATTTGAATCTATTGCATGATAGGCGTAATATTGATAATCGCGTACAGAATCATCCTTGCCAACTGGGGCGTCTATATCAAAAGCTGGATCAGGTGACTTTTTGAACATTTTATTCTATTTATCAGAGTCTAAATCGTGAAATCGTAAACGATTTTCATCGACGTGGTTTTTTAAAGCCGCTTCCTGCTATCATATTTGCAATATTGCTTTGGTCGGGAGTTATCAACGATGCTAGTTTTTCATCTACTGCGTTATTTATAATTTTACTAACACTCGCAGGCATTTCCGCTGTAGACGGTAACGGTTTCTTTTTTCGTCGCACCAATGATGTTAATTTATTCTTCGCGGCTGAAAACGCTTTTCCGGCAAGATCTCCAACAGCACTGATACCCTTATCACGAATAACATCAGTTGCTTTCATTGATAATTATTTAGCTAACGGCATCACTTTTGGAGCCATTCTTGCAAATAACCCCGCAATGGTATTACCTAAACCATCACCATAGTATGCTCTATAAACTGGAAACCGTGAATTAACTACATAGACGGGGGTTGGTTTATCATGGTTGTAGTGTATGATCATTATTTTAAATCAGAAACAATTTTTCAATTGTAAAACAATTTGTCAATTTGAATTCAATCACTATGATTAATCACTGTGATACCCACTTTCCACTAACTCGCCAATGAAATCTCGATATGTGCTGATATCCATGATACCGCCTTGAAATAATCGTCTACAGATATCAGCTGCTTCATTAATTATTTCCGGTGAGTTATTTCCAGCTCGGAAACCTCCTACAAGAACTTCTAATCGTGATATATCACTGAGAACACTACCAGGAAATACCCCACTTTGTGGTCCACTGGAATCTGGCAATCCACTTCCGCTATAACCAGTTGCTTCATCCAGTTCTTCTAAATCGGTTTCTTGTAAATAATCAAGATCATCATCATCATCATCATCAGGTGGTAGTTTTTTAGGCGAGTAGAATACTTTCTTTGCAGGTTGCTGTCGCTTTCCTCGCAATTTCCGCGGTTTTTGTTGTTGTTTAAACTCTTCATATTGTTTATACACTATACCCACCGCATTGATATATTCAATATAGGATGCACTATCTGTCTTAATTTGACTTTTTTAATTTTGATTTTGTAGAATATATCAGCCCAATGAGTTAAATTCTTAACAAACTTATGATGTTCTGGTTTCAACATTTTTTTTCTGTCTTCATAAGTCATAACAACAAGCGCAGGAATTTCTGTTGAATCAGTCTTATCGATTTCTGCTAACCCTTCCTCATTAAATCTCACGCGTAGATCATCTACTGTTCTTTTTTATTCTGTTTTTTGTACAGCCTGTTTTGTTTGTTCAGTTTTCGCTGCTATTTTTTCAAGTTCACCGATAACAAATTTCCCCGTCTCGGGAACATCTCCCAGTATAGCACGCTCTACCCCTTTCGTTGCTGTGGTTACTGGTTTAAACAATTCTTCAGATCCCACAGCAAATCCGTTTGTAAACTTTGTCGTTGTTGCAGTTTATTTCTTACAGAATCTCGAATTGGTATAAATCTCTTGATTGCATATAGTCGTTCACGAGCCAATCGGGTCGTTAATGCTTCATTGACCATTATTTGAAATCGCAAACAATTTTTCAATTGCAAAACAATTTTCCCGAACCTGACCTAACAGACGAAAACACTTTTCAGTTAATTTGAATTGCAAATTATAAATTGTTTGGAGTGTTAATAGATACGATGACTCTGAATGATGTATCAAAAGTGTGGAAAGGGCGAATTTCTTTAATAAAATTATTTTTCGCCCTTTCCACAAGGGTTAGTCATATCAGATGATTTTTAACACGATCGTGGAAGCGTTATTTTGTTGTTTTAACAGCTCTATCAGTGATGAGGAAAGTCACATAATTGTATATAAAATAATTAATACTGTGACTTTCCTCACTTTTCCATTGATCAATCTGAACCGTCCACCAATTTTTTATTCAGTGTGTGTGAAATATTTTCAATCGAAAAATGCTAAAAAAAAATGAAAATCTCTCTGAGGGTCGGTCACAATAAAAAATTTACAAAATCTCTTTGAGGGGTCGGTCACGGTCAAAGTCGTTCATTTTCTTGAATTAACGCTCTTATATTTCTAACTTTAGAATTGATATCCTTTTTCGATTCGTATTCGTTACCTAATTCTTTTCGTATTCCTTCTACGATAGTATATAACGGAACGAACACACTGATGTCACTGGAAAATGAAAGAGGGTCTCGAATACAATTCTGAATTTTTTTGATTAGCGCATATTTCTTTGGCAGCATATATTTGTTAGTGTTAACTCGGTATTCTATATCCTGAAAATCTGACATGATTTGATCAGGATTTAAACCATCAGATAGTTTGATATCCTGACTTTTCAATTTTGAAATTTCATCAATAATGCTATTCATTTTTTCAGAATTCATTATTCTATAACAATTATATATTTCTAAATGAAAAATATGACGCATCAGACATAACTAAATTTAATTTTCTGTCCGTTCTTTTTTGAAATGGCAGATCGATAACCCCCCCTCTGCAACTTTTCGTACTGAGGCTCTACAAATATCGAAGTACCCACTGGCTTCATATATCTATTGAAATATTTTTTCTTCGTTAGTTGTTGTATTCAAAGATTTTACGGGTCTCGCTTTTTTTGAGCAAGTACCAGTCTTTCCCCGTTTCAAATTCTCACTCTGTGTAACAACTTCTAGATTTGATAAAGAATTATTCTTTGGATTAGAATTCTTATGATCAATAACAAAACCATCCTTGATCATTCCATGGAAACACTCATACACGAAACGATGGCAGTAATAAATTTTTTTTCCAGCGCCAAACTTCAAATACCCTCGTTTATTCACAGCACCAACTGGTTTCTTCAGTCTATGGTTTCTGACAGTACCATCACTGGATGCTTCATAATTTGTAATCACAGGGTGTGGTCTGAATTCTTGGTTCATTCGTATACTAATACTATTTGTCTAATTCATTGTTTGGTCTAATGATTACATCTTTGGAGAATCTTTCGATGTAGTCTTGGGGAGTTCTTATGACTTTGTCGCTGACAGAGTCGAGGTCAGAATTTTTTATTCTTTTGTCATAAAAACGCTTCAATTTCCTATATCGTTTACCACCACAGCGTAGACACAACTGCAATTTCCCCCTGACCCCAACCCCACATCGTATGCAGGGTAACGGACCAAGGCTTCCACGACGAAAGCTTTGCATATGATACCCACAGAATTCCTTTCTGCATGATTTGTTACACGGAGTCGTTGATCCAATCATGAGCCATTTGCAGTGATTCATTATATATAAATCTTTCATTTAAATGTTTGTTTTAATTATAGTATGAAGAAGTTTGAGAGATTATCGAAAATTAAGCCTTGGAAAAATGCTCAATTCAATCCTGATAAGGAGTTTAGGAGATTATTAAAAATTAGTCCTAGATTTAATCTCGATAAACCAAAAAAACATCTAGTGGACGGTAACATGAAGGAGTTTAAGAGATTATTAAAAATTAGTCCTAGATTTAATCTCGATAAACCAAAAAAACATCTAGTGGACGGTAACATGAAGGAGTTTAAGAGATTATTAAAAATTAGTCCTAGATTTAATCTCGATAAACCAAAAAAACGTCTAGTGGACGGTAACATCAAGGAGTTTAAGAGATTATTAAAAATTAGTCCTAGATTTAATCTCGATAAACCAAAAAAACGTCTAGTGGACGGTAACGATAAACCAAAAAAACGTCTAGTGGACGGTAACATGAAGGAGTTTAAGAGATTATGGAAAATTAAACCCTGGAAAAATGCTAAATTCAATCTCGATAAAGAGTTCAAAAGATTATCGAAAATTAAACCCTGGAAAAATGTTAATTTCAATCTCGATAGAGTCTCTGATACATCAAAACCTCTAATCGGTGATAGAACTATACTGGGTAAAATCAGGGAGTGTTTTAATGAATTCTACCGAGACGGTGCAGCACATTGTTGGTCGACATTTCGAATTATCAACAACATCGAAGATGTCGGTGTCAATGTACCCATCATCGATGCTACTATGAACGCTGAAAGAGCTGTTGAGATAATTTCACACCTTGGTGGGCCAAGGGCCTGGAAATCCAAAGGATTTTCATGGAAAATCAAAGATTTTCAACAAAGCAATTCCCAACAGAAGTATTTTTTCAGAATAAAATTCATTATCGAAGTCGAAGGCAAATGGATTATCAGGGATAAATTTGAACCAATCCTTAGGAATAAAAAAAAACAATCACGCTGAGTAGAGATTCCAAACCAGGAATTCTAACTGGAATTGACAAACCAAACTACGACAGATCTTATCCTGTAACAGAACTTGTTTATGGAATATACCCGCTAAATGATAAACCCAATATTGCAAAACTAGCTCCTATGAAATATTCTAGTTCACTGAATTGTGTAGCAACACGGGTAATGGAACACTTCACAAATGCATCCCGAGGAAATAAACTAACTGATCTGCGACGTAGGAAAATAACCGAATGGGAACTGACAGTGAAACAGCACGGTGCAAAGATTTCTGATATAGCTAAATTAGAAGCATCATTAAAATTCCCAATATCAGTAACGACAATAACCGGAGAAGTATTATACGAACCGAAATATCAATCGCGAGGAGCTCCAATACAAATTATTGATCATAACGAACACGCGTGGACACCTGCAGTAACAATATTTCCACGAGATAGATCCGTGAGATATATCCCCAAGGAGTTCGTCGGGGATGTTTTTTATAATGAGAAATTATTCGATGCTATTCACACGCTGTGTAAGGATGATCCTGTGTCAGTGTGGTTACTTAGAAGTGATGAAGATCCCGAAATAGGATTCGATCAATTTGTAAGACCAAATGGTGAATTATATCGCGTTGAAGAGTTAGATACTAGAATGAGAAAAATTGCAAATGATTTTTCACCGGAGAGTTTCCATGAAAAACTACTCACGGATAGTTTTACTATTCCATCAGTGGTAGCTCACTTTGCAAGAGAAAAAAACTCATGGCGTCCAACACGAAGTGATTTTCTCGAGGACGTTAAATTGAGTTGCGTCGAATTCGGTCATGGAGGACTGTGGAATACAAAATACTCACGTGATGGTATGATTTCAATTGATATATCCGCGTGTTATCCTGGAAGTTTTCTCGGGTATGGGAAATGTAGTAACTATTTTAAACGATTTGGACACCCCACGCATGAAATGACTCGTGTTGCGATTAATGGTCCATTGCCTGATTTTGATTTAACTGGATTCGCTCGTGTGATATCATTCGAATTAGCTACAGGGTTACATCCGTGTAGTTATGTTTGGCTTGGTACACACCTATCTGAATAGGCGTGGATGCCTATAGTGTTATTGAGCTATATGATCGATTGTGGCATGTTGATATCGTTGATTGTTAGTGAAGCGATTATATCCTATCGAGCTCAGAAAGAAGTTTGGCTACCACAACCCGATCTAGATAGAATAATTAGCGAACAGCGAGAGCATTTTCCAGATTTCAGCGAGGAAGAAATCATGAAATTGTCTATGCAGTTATTTGAAATTAAAAAAGAACAAACAAAAGATTTTGGACGAAGAATAATCGGTAAATTTACCCAGGGTGGAAGATACGACAATGCAAAATACTCTTCGCGGTTGATCATAGACGTCGCTGAATACGATTTTATTGTAACGGATTTAACGAAACAGGGAAAACTTGTATCCCGTAAGGATGCCTTTCTATCCAATGGTGAGAAATTAGGTACGGTTGTTACCTACTGTGATGGATGTAATTCCCAGTACACACATTTGAGAAGTTCTATGCTAGCCTATGCTTCTATTAATCTATTTTCGATGATAAATAGATTTCCTAATGCCGCGGTTAGAGTAGCCACTGATTCGATGTATACACACAGTAAATACAAATCAGCTGTAGCGGCATTCACAGATCCCGAGGAAAATTGGGGGCGTTGGCGATTTAAAAAGGAAACACTACATGAGTATTGTGAATCCGCAGACGTTACCATGGATGATAAATATCTTTGTTGTAACCGTATTGAAATTCAATCAGAATTTTCTAATGCACCACCGGTATCTGATCCAATCTGTAGATACAAGACAGTTTATTTAAACAGTTGTGGTGGGTCAGGAAAGACAACTCGTGCAATTGAATTATTTCGTCGGTCAAACATGATTGTCCTAACACCAACACACAGACTCGCCAGAGAGATGAAACAACGAGGGGTAAATGCCTGTACTTATCACAGCTTCTTTCGATGGAAGGTTGACAAATGGACTCCTGAGCGTATGGGTGATAAATTCATTCCTGAAATCATAATCTGGGATGAAATATGCACAGTGTCATTAGATGTATTACAAACATTTCTCGAGTGGTTGTTAAACAAAAACACAAAAGTCGTCATGTGCGGTGATCACGGCCAACCACCACCATTTGTCGGTGCATCCTCACATGAATGGCTAAAGGGTTTTGTAGACTATTATGAAGAAATTAACACTGATTATAGATCACTTGATGAACGATTACGAGAATTCAAAGCGCTAATTAGATTACAACCGGATAAAATCCAATGTGAAATAGCGCGTGAAGTGATTTCAGAGACTCCAATGAATGATTTCTGGGAAACATGGAGACCAAACGATTTGATAATTGCAAGTAGAAAAATTTTCAGAGACACACTTCAGATGAAGTTATTTGAATTGCAAAAAAAAAAAATTGCCGTACTTCCAGTACCGTTATGTTATAGGCCATCGGATACACGAAAGCAGAATATAGAAGTTGATATTCCAGGACAGCGTGAAAAACAAATTCTCGTATTAAATGATATTGTGCTGGTTGATATCAGCGTCGTTGAAGATGCATTGCGTGCTAATAAATCCCCGTGGACGCTAGGATACGCAGCAACAATACACTCTTCACAGGGATTAACTATATCGGATACAATTGTTTGGATGGTAGATAACCGCATCGAATGGTCAAATTTAGTCTATCTTGCAGTATCCAGAGTACGAAAAATAAATCAACTTCAAAGAATTGTCCTGACAGAGTCAGGCGATGATAATGACACAACAATGGATGATATTGATGTTAAAATTATTGATAAAAAAACTCTCCGGTTACAAACAACAAGACAAAAAAAAACAACGAGAATTTGACATTGATGCTGGATTAATAATCACTTTGAAGAAACAACAGAATAATCACTGCGCAAGTTGCAATTGTATAATGCGTTGGCAGTATTCGGATAAAGATCCTCGCCAATTTACCGTAGACAGAAAAAATAACAATCTCGGTCATGTCAGAAACAATGTGATGTTGACTTGTCTTGAGTGCAATAGACGCAACGGCGCTAGTTAAGACCCTGTGGTGGTAATTGAGTATCGTCAGGAATCACTTGGAGATGTTCGCGTGTAAACCCCTGCTGAGGGGCAGTTGAATCCAATTTATAGATTGGAAGTCTACCAGTTGATCGTGTTATAGTAGATATCTTGTGTGCAGTAACACTCCAAATAGGATCAGTAGCCCTTTTTGTGCCACCTTCCAACTCTCCTGGTTCGTATAAATACCTAACAGTGACATTACTACCAAGAATTGGTTCTTTGAAATCTTTTTGTGAAATCCCTTGAATTTCCATTTTAGGTATAGACGCTTTCTTAATCGCGTTGACAGGTTTCATGTGAATTGTTCTAGTAATCTCATTATTCAGTGCGGTAATCACAGCTGGTAACCTTTTGACCCATTCACGGGATATTTTATCCTGAATAAACTCCTTCGCGTATTGATATCCAAATAACCGCTCAGCAAGAGTCCGATTAAATCGTTCTACAATTGCCTGATCGCGATGTAACGCAGTATGCCCCCGTCTGATGGTGACTTTGTGATGCTTCATCGCTGATAAAACAGCGCCTTGAAATTCCTTGCCAGGATCAACCTGCAATAGATTTTGCCAACTCAGAGGACCCTTTCGATAAATCCTTTCAAATGCAGAAGCGACTTCAGTTGATGATTTTGTTTTCAGCGGCTCTGCTTCTTTGTAACGATTCGCAACATCAACTACGGTTAACGCGTATTTGTAACAACGATCATGGGGAAAAAATAATATATCGGCCTGATGAACTTCATTAGGGACAGTCACATCAAAATGCGAGTAATTAATTTGTTTAGGCGCTGGTAGATAAATTTGCCATATAGCTTGTTTGGATAACCAATTAGCCGCAGTTGTTTTTTTTCACTTTTGCGGCGCTAGCGAGTTTATTGATTGCAGCGTTACCCCGCCAGTATCCTTTTGGAGAATAATAAATAGATTCCATGTTGTTATTAATTACCGGCACCTAGCATCAATTTGCTTTTCATAGACGATTTTATTAACCATGAAGCTAATTTTTCTTTGAAGGATTTATCAGGAATAGCATTTAATGCATGAATTAATTTCACATCTGCTAGATGCCTGTGTTGCAAATCACTGCTTTTATATGCGACATCATGAGCGTGACACGCCATATCAATGGCGTTTATTGGTTCTTCACCACGTCGAGGTTGATTTTGATCATCAAGTCTGATATCTAATCGTGTTCCCGGTCCACAATAACTATACCATGGAAGGTGTTTTTCTCCTGGATACTTTGCCCATGGGGTTCCAGGGAGTTTAGTTAGCTTGGCTGCGATATCACCTCCTCGTTTTTTTTAAAATCATCTCCGGATTTCATAGACACAAATCTAAATTTCTTTGTACCACATTGTACGCATTTACCAGAAAGCGCTGATCGGTTATTTTTAGTTGTAATCGTCGTCAAGTCATCTGTGCCAGTACGCGTTTTACACTTCACACAATATAGATCCATAATTTATGTATAGAGATATGGATATAATTGATTTTTCAGCGACTAAAGCAAGAGAACCGGTTAAGCATCATGCAGCGCTACCAAACTCTATCCGGATGATTATAATCGGGCCATCTGGATCCGGCAAGACGCAATTGCTGCTCAATTTAATAATGAGATGGATGAAGTGGGATAAGTTGTATTTAATTGCTCCTAGCGTAGATGATCAACGATGCTATGAAGTGTTAAAAGATTTTAATGAAAACGCTTCAGAGATTGTCGGCGAGAGTATTATTGAATTTATAACCGATATTGACGAGGCACCATCAGTAGAAGATCTCGATGGAAGTATTAACAATTTAGTTGTATACGACGATGTGATGTTAGATAAACAAAATAATCCTGCTAGAATTATTTCCCGAGGCAGGCATAAAAGCACAGACGTGATATATGTCACTCAACGCTACACACAGATTCCAAAAGTGATCAGAGATAACTGCAATTTATTGTGTGTATTTAACGGAGTTGATACTCATACTCTTAGAAATATTTGGCAAACTTGGTGCTGCGGTGATATGGATCATAATCAATTTAAAAACTTCTTTAGTAACGCTCAGTCAAACCCGTACGGATTTGTAACAATAAATTTGCATGACCCTCGGAAACGATATCGTATCGGACTCGATCAAATATTCGGTTGAAATCTTAGAGATTTTCATCGTAAAAAAATTATTAACCCAGAACTAAAAGTTTCAGCAGCAGAGGGGGTGAACGACAACATCGTTGTAAGATTATTTTTTTTATTATTAACGACAGGACCGCTTATAAAACGTCGCCTTGGAACGTTGTAGTGTCGCAGCCACTGTGTTTGTGACCACTACCCGTAAGATTTTTTTTTTTCGGTTTTAAACCAAATCGCTTACGAAATATTTATCTAAAAAGTTAGTCTGTTCACCCCTCTCTCTGAAATAGTTTCGGTTTGTCTGAAATAGTTTCGGTCTCCGTAGAAGCCTTATTTTTACTTGAAAACGTGGTCTGTTCACCCTCACACCCTCACTGAAATAGTTTCGGTTTGTCTGAAATAGTTTCAGTCTCCGTAGAAGCCTTATTTTTGCTTGAAAACGTGGTCTGTTCACCCTCTCTGCTGCTAAATGAAAGAAGAATATATCGTATTTAGATTACCCTCTGTTACTTTTTACTGTGCGCACAATTTATTAATGGTATGAATACTATCACTTTCAAGTCTGTGTGTTTAATCTTCATCTTAATTCATTCCTTTATATACCGGTATTCACCTGCAATTTTACTTGTGTATGGAGAAACGGCCTTGGCAAACGCGGGGCCAATTTGGATCGCTTTGACCTGAACCCCAGTAAGCACGGCATTTTGAAATAAACTTGAAGAGCAAGTTTTACATGATATCGAACTTAAATTTCTCTTCCGTCGCTTTTAAAATTACTGTCTCTTTAAATTACAAACGCGCGGGCTTCATGTGAGACCGTGTCCTGATTGTGCTTAATCGGTTCAATCCGTCTATGGCCGGCCCAGTGTGTATGACGTACTGAAAACGTGAAAGTAAAACATAATTAGCTAAAACATTCTTTGCAAGTGAGGAACTATTTCAACAAGCTCGTGTAATAAGCAAGTAAATAAGCAAGTAAATAAATGGTACATGTGCGAGAGGAGCTTTAAACGATATTGATAGAGAGCTTAAAAATTACCAATCCATGGTAAACTATCAAAAAATAAGTAAAATAGTCACAAATTGAACGGGACAGATAAACACCTAATTTGCCTAACTGAGAAATTGTGGTGACTATTATGTTGACATGTCACACTAAAGTATGTTCGTATGAACGTATCTTCTTGTTTTCGATGGTCTCGGTAAGACGTTATTTAGTACCAACGCCAATAAATTCAAATACCTTACTCATGGACGTAATTGGAGGGTAGTTGACCTAGACTGTTCTGAAGATAGTATTCGGTAGGTTAAACGCTTGTAGACTAAATTGTTTACGTATAGATTGGTACAGTTATGTATTACTATATGTACTACTGTATTAATTGTATATTTTTTAATTTGTCTTTTCATGTAATCCGTTATGTCTTAAATAAATTTGTGTTACCGCTTTATTAAGAGAATGGCAATGCGTCACTGAATCTTTGGTATGTAAGTAGTCGGTAGGCAAGTGGACTGAGGGAAGGGTTTATGCTGGCCAGGCCCTAGGGCAAGGCGAACGACCCAAACGACTTAGGCCCCGCGTCAGGCAATGCAATTGTTTTGCTTGGGGCCCCGCGCTCGCTGCCTTGGGCCATTAACATCCTATCTCTGGGCCTAGGTTTATCGTTGGTTTTATTGAGGTAGAATGCTATTTTTCTACACCTGACAGGTTATAAACTGCGGATAGTATATTTGGTAGAGGAAAACCCTAGAAAAGTCAGGGAAGAACCACCACCCAGCATAAAGTTACTGGCAGGGCCGCAGACAGGATAAGTGGGTCCTAGGTAATTTATTCAGTAGACCCTTATTTGTAAATGTTCTCTTCGGCGGTGGGTCCCCTGAATTTCACCCAACTTGTACTGCCATGTCCATGAACAGCGTTTGGGGGTGGCATGTGGGACGACTGCCCCAGGCCCCGCGTTTCAGGCCTAGGGTATGCCTTATGAGTTTGTCAAGCTGTAACGAGTTATTACCAAGACGTCGACGTTCAGAATACACTTGCAATTTAACACATTATTGTCAAAGTCGAGGGCCAAATTCAGGCCCGCACCTAGAAAATTCTGGGCCCCAGGCAGCTGACAGAGTTTGGGCCCCTTTCATGTTTCAAATATGTGCGTACTCGAAAAAGAGCGGACCCCTATCTAGCTCGGGCCCCTGACAAGTGCCATGGTTGTTCCCCCCCCCCCCCTCCAGGTGCGGGTGCGGGCCTGCCAAATTGCTAAAGTTGATCTAGTCTAAACTAGACCAGTGTTTGCAGTAGCATACCAATCAAGATACCGATACTCTGGTCCCGCACGGTCATGGTCGGACCTAGGCTTCGCGTACTCCTAACGCCGCCTCTGGCCATGTCCACAGTCTTGGCAAGCTTTCTCCGATAATGATGTTTGTTGATTTGAGACTCGGACCTCATGCGGTTAGTGAGGTGTGTTAGTTATATGTAAAGGAGAGTGGTTTGAGGCATATAAGCAAAATGCTAGTAAAGCGTTTAGTACAAAATCATACTACCAGTCACTATATAGAATGGGTTAAACAGCCCAAAACAAGACAAAAGTAACTTATTGTTGCACATGAATATTGTGTAAATTATAGGCTGGCGAATAAATTATTTGTGTATGCTTGCCAGATTGGCCGATATTTAGAATAGTGTTAGAAATCACAGGAAATCGAAAAAGGAACCAAAATAACTGACAACGCATTTTATGTGTTATTTGTAATGTAGTTTTAATAATATGAACCATAACCTTACCATGTATGCATTGTGACAGTTAATAGTGATCTCTATCAATGGTGCATCATGCTGTTACATGTGGCATCATGTCACATTATCCGGGGTTTGAACCCGTGAACTCCAGCAACACAGACGAATGCTCCAAGCACTGTGACACAAGAGCGGTCCGGCTGCATTATATCTGAATCAGTGCACTCTGCAATGAATCGGATACATATCATAGGAGTGTGAAAAGCACGTCATCATGACCTACTTTTTAAATAGTGATTGGAGTATCCATTCCAATCATGGTATCCATTAACCTTCTTGACTAGAAATCAAACAATGTAGAAGAAAGTGTCAAAATACATAAGCTTAAAGAGACTTCATATCTACTATGCTGTTATCATTTGAAAGTAAAATTATAAGGATATTATTATCAGGATCAAGAAAAAAAAGCAAAGGTTGTGCTCTAAAAGTGAAAAACAAAGTCAACAGATCAGATTAAAGATCACCACATTCATAAGTATTACCCTCGATCATTAATTAACTCTTCAAATATATATATGCCTTTATCGACAGTTTCACCAAAATTAGATCAGCAATGTGCACTACTGGGTTTCATGATCCCCTCATTAGACCGAATGGATTTATTTCGTGATAATACTCATTTGATAGCTGAGTGATATAAACCCATATTACAAGTCTGATTAAGATTGAATCAGAAAACTCTTCTCCAGAACATAATAATGTTGCAAACTTTAGGCATATATACTGACACAGATATGAAAGTTTTACAACTGTTAAAGCTTTTAACACTGTTGATGCTAACAGTGACATTAGAAAATGATACCCATATCTTCTGCTATGTACTAGTTGAACCAAAACCATTGAGCAACAAAAGCTGACAAAATGGTGGAAAATAAGCTAATGAAATTCAGGTTAAACCCTTGTTCTAAAACTCTGGTGATGTGGAAATTGGTGGTGTTATATAAACAAAACATATTTAAAATAGATGGAGTTTATTCATACATAATCAGTACAAAAATATTCAAGTAACAAGTTCAACATCATTTTTAATAACAAGTGTTGTAATACATGCTCATGGTAAACAACATTTTATGTACATTGTGAAGGGCCTCGGGTAGTAGGGGTGGGGTTCTTCCTATAGACTTTAAAGAATTATGAGGAAGTTCCCCTGGTCCGCATTCAGAATGTTACTTCTGGACAATATATTATATATGGCTACGAGCCCCCAGTTAGCAATGCCGACAGTTAAATTAAAAGAAATACAAAGATGAAATTTAAACAATAACAATTTAATAAATGAAAATTTTAAAGATATTAAGCAATCAATGTCACTCTTGACCCAATGATACCCGATTTCAGTGTGAGAAATATTTTCCCTTCTTGAGTGTTACTCATCTAAATCTGTCTCCTTTCGTCTTTCACTCCTTCCGATTCCTCTACTTCCGTTTCCTCTTCTCTCTTCTATCTCTACTTCCGTTTTCTCTTCTATCTCTACTTCCGTTTCCTCTTCTACGGTATCTCTTGAGGTCACCCGAAATTCACTCGGTATCTCTCAAATTCACTCGGAATTCTCTCCTTCCGATTCTTCTCAACGTCACCCGAAATTTCCCCGGAATTCTCTCAACGTCACCCGAAATTTCCCAGGAATTCTCTCAACGTCACCCGAAAGCTTCCTGTTGAAAGGTATAATGCATTAGCATAGGGTGATGAATATTACCTCACACTAAGTCACTGAATTGAACCATCAGTTTAAGGCGGGACATTTTTGGTCACGCATGCGCACACATCGAAATTCCCATACGCTTCCGCCGCTTACAAAATGGCGCCATAACACAATCTCACAAAGAATTCAAACATCTACATACTAAGCCCCATCAGTATATACATACAAATATTTCAAATATCATTGTATTATAATATTACTACTATTAGTAATATGACTATATATTTATATATATTTATATATATTTCCTACACAAGCGTGCCAAATCCACAATATTCACATTCAAATTGCAATAACGGAAATCCGTTAACTCAATGGCAAAATATATCATTACGTAAACAAAGTGCTAGTCTACCATAATATACCTACACAAAGAATTATAATATTAATTCTTATAGCGGCTAGCAAACAATACAATTCTTCACAAATACAAATCGTCCTTTCAAAAGGGTGTAAACGTAATAATTCACGAAATAATATGCACACCTATTACTAACAAAAGAAGAGCAACATTTTACCTCACAAAATAAGGTGTAATATAATAATATCATGAAGAAGATGCAACGAAGTTACATCATAATCAATTGCAAGCAAAGGTACTAACGAACATCACGAAAGATGCAAAATATTAATATCATAATTAACTATTCATACTACAATACAAGTAAAATGAATATACATACGAGAATCCTTCAATTCCGCAGACGTGTCAAGCAGAAATCAAACAAAAATCACACTGACCTTTGAAGCTATCTTAAGATTTCCTTGATTTCCAAAATCTGATTCTGCCACCAATTTTCGTCTGGCCGTACGGAGTTCTACTTCTCTTCTTATTGTAGCAAACTGACTAATTCCTACTAAGCATCGGGTATTATCTCCAATCTTTCGAACAAAGTCCCACCCACATCGCATTTCGATTGGAGGGCGATCGACTCTGGTCAGTCGTTCGACTGTCAATCATCCGAATGTCTGTCTGTGTCTCTATCAATTGTTACAGTCTTCTTATTTGGCGCTGTCCTGTCCTTTGATGTGGTTACGTCACCCGTCCGCGATGGACACAGTCTCCTCTCCCCTCGAGAGCTAACAAAGACCATCTTACGTAAGGGGATTAGCTAACTTAGAACAATTTGAAACATCACAGCGGGGTCAGGTGGACATACAATTTATACATGTACAAGGCCAGTCAGAATCACAAGTTATAGTAACTTATACCTACATACAAGGGGTTGGGGTAAAATCGTCACATACATCCACTAATAAAGTTTACTTAATTATAAAATTTCCATCCAACATATAATTTATTGTCATACGGCTTTGTCAAGGACTATACCTTATTTTAAAAGTGGAAACAAATAAAAGAAAATAAGTAAACTCTAAACGTTTAGTCTAACGACTTTTATATCTAAAATGGTGGTAAAGTCTTATCTTAAAGTACAATATGCCCAAAGATGATATTTGCGTGCGTGTGTGTACATATATATATATATATATATATATATATATATATATATATATATATATATTACATAACTCATACATTAGACTTGCATGTCTAATATACATATAAATTTCACTGAAAATTTGCATATCACAAATTTGCTTAATGCCGAACACAAGTAAAAATTTATGAAATTAACATCTCCAATGGTTACACTACAAAGTCATCTATAAGTTACATACAAACTTCACAGCAAACTCACTCTTTTGCACAAAGGATCACAAGCATCTTACAAATACTTAACGACTTTGACACCAAATTTTACACCTGGTAACTATGACAATGTATGTAACATATATAAAACACTTGGGATAGTACACATCTGTAACATCAGATCGCTTTCTTGACACCATTTAAAAAAAATATATGATCAACAGTTTGATCGTGCAGATGTTTCACATGAACAAATAGGTGCAATTTAAAGCATCTGGGGTGTTGCTGGAAAGTTAGCCTGGTTCCCTAATTTTACTAATTCTAAGATGGATCCAAATAAAACATACAAACCAATTATCAAGAGGGTAATTTTCATCTGACAAAATTACAGAATTTATTAAATGATTCAAAACAAGTACAAATTGTTCAATCAATTATGGTTTATCTTTCTTGAAATTCTAACCAGGAAAGATTTGAGAGCTGGTGATGTGAAGAAAACATGATCATTCAATTAAATATAGACTAATCTACCTTTATTATTTCCTGATTTCTATTTCATATCCCCAAAATGTTTTGAACACAAGTTGATGTATGTATGCTTCTACAGTTAAGAAACTAAATTTTCTTCAGGTTACCATGTTGGCGTATCAAAATTTTTCTATCTGATAAGTAGTTCATTTTTTTCCCCCCTCTTTCTTCGCTGCAAAATCTGCTGAACCTCATAGATTTTAGGTACAATAAAAAAATAAAAATTTAAGCATTCAGTAAATAATTGTGTAAACTCAGTAACTGTCAGAGCACATATATGGGATGTTACTGGTTTAGTATGAATCATATATATACTCAACTGGATTTCTAAATATACATACATTTCATCGAAATCCTTTTAGCAAACCTGCACTTTATGAAATTTATTGCAACTGTCATACATAAATAACAAAGAAGGTTTGGATTATTTAATCACTGATTAAAAAGATTATTTTAAGTTGCGTATATTTGTGTAATAATATGTTCAACTTTTTTCCCGAGGTCAATCAATTAAATACACATCTAATCACATCTAGAACCAGATGATATTGTTTTCATGAACAGAAAACGTGCATTTAATGAAGAGTCTAATGACTAAGATTATAAATATTGTGCAAAAACTCAACAAGTTATTGCATGGGCAGTGTGTTGTGAGCTTAACAAACTACGATTCTGATAATCGATGTGGAAAACACTTAATGAAGGAATAAATACATTTTATTGGAGATTTGTTTTTAGCTTACATGCTGAGGGCTCGACTGACACTTTATTGGATTCTGATACTTCACTAGACCCAACAGCATCAAACAAAATGTCAACATCATCTGAAATTCAATTTTGTGTCTGTGTTACTTCAAGACTAATTAATATTCATTTATAAATTTACTTATAACAATCTCCTAGTGAAAGCTTTATTCAAAATCGCCACACTATGTTTTGTCAAAATAGAGCATATCGGTACTATTACCAAAAAGATGGCTAACAATAACTTTAACTGGTTGCTATAAAAAAATTAAATGAATACAGTGATAAGTAAACATTTAAGATATGCTTCTGGGACACATACCTAGTATCAACACAAATTCTGATACTCTAAAGGTATCAACATATTGCCAATTGGTTTCAAAACAAAATCTATAATGTTATCTTACTGCAGAAATATGAACTATACAATCCATTAATACCTTTACTTAATGATGGAATCATGGCTTCATTGTCCAACTGTTGAACTGATTCAGCTCTCCCACCTGTAATTTGTAAAGTACGTATAAACTAGTTTGCAAGTAATACATCAATACATTATTTTGTAGTAGCATACACGAGATATGGCATTACTCCTGTGTGTAAAGAAGCTTACGGTAAATTGTATCTGGTTATCAACAGGTTTAGACAAAATGGGACAGAATATCACATTATAAAAACCCAATAAAATAATTACATTTGCATTTACTGAATGGTACTGCATAATAAACACAATAGTTTCTGATTTTAAAAAAGTCTGTATTGATATCTTGCTGCAGAAACACAAGTCATAAATAAACTTACTTAGTGAAGAAATGATGGCTTCATTTTCCAACTATTCAGGCTGAGCTGTTTTCAGTTTGAGTTGGCCTACCTGTAATTTTAAAAGTATGTATCATATGGTTTGCAGACTGACCAACTTGTAATTGTTCAAAAAATCACTTAATATTCAACTAAATTAGTTATGATATGCAAAAGCAGAACTTAATGTTTGATTATTAAGACTACCAAAACTGAACATACATTATGAGGAACACATTCATATATTATCTTGCTGCAACATTCATCAGACATGGCATTACTCCTGTGTGTAAAGAAGGTTATGGCAAATTATATTGGCTCACAAGAAAGGGATAAAACATCAAACTTATATATATATAATTGTGGTATACAGCTTGTCAAATATTACATTATTAACATAACCATTTTATTTTAAGAACTCTTAACATTACATCATCTACTTAATGATTTTTTTTAAAAAATGTACTGCAATCAAAACATCTTCCTTAATACATAAAATTTTCTGTGCTAAGCTTGAATAATTAAGTTCTTTAATGTAAAACAATGAAGCACTTATAAATGCAACATTTTCTTCCATGTGTTGAAATTGATTTAGAATGAAGAAAGATTAGACACCTTAATACAATAATCTCAATATCTTTGACACTCATAATGCTCTTGAGTGTCTTCAACCCCATGCAACTAGGATCCCTGTAATGATAAAAAAAATTATTTGAACTTGACATTTGTTTATATACTATTCTCAAATAATAATACTGATTCTAACAATCATCAAATTGTAGGTACAGGTCTCACTAAAACATTGATAGTATATAGATTGAGCTTTGAGCAAATTTTAAAAAAAACAACATTAGCAATGTTTAAAACAAGTCATTGTTTTTTTAAGTTTTGAAGAAGTTACAGATACAAGTTGACATGAAAGAAGAAATATGTGGACACAAGGATTACATTTTAGTATTGCTTACAAAATAGTGGTCTCTGCTTCATATTCTTTGATAATGTCTTGTGCATCAGGTTATGTGTTAAAAGAAAATGAGCAAAGACCCCTTTCTGGGTAAACCAGCAGCTTTAATGAGTTCCGGATTAGCTAAAATTGTCCCAGTGCCCTTAGTGGATAGAGTGTCAACCTTGGATGTGGGAGGTCGCAGGTTCAATCCCCCAACTGAGTCATACCCAAGATTTATAAAAATGGTAAAGCTGCTTCATTAGGCACTCCACAGTAAGAGGTTAGTTTTAGGAATGATAAGCCTGGTGTCAGAATAATGTGACCGAGTGATTCATCTTGCTACATGTTAGTGGCATAATGCACCTATCCTTGACATAAATATAAAATGCCACTCTGCAGATATCACAACAATTTAGTTTATTTCTTTTAAAGCTAGGTTAAAGTAAATAACGACAAACACACACACATGTATGATTCTTGTACCTGAACTTAACACCACTGGGTACGGTTTTCACATCCAATCTAAATTTTCCCTCTTTAATTGCCTTGTAGGGCACTTGATGATTTCCAGTTGCTTTTTCTGTATGGAAAATACAAACTAATGAATAACAAATTCATGAAAAACACCAAGACTGAGATAAGGTCTGCAGTCAGTAGAGTTTATTAAACTAGTAATAGTGAAAGATAAACACAGTGTAGCATATGGACTAAAGCAATAGGCAATGATATGAATTCAGCTATGGGATAGCAGAACTGACAAATATATCCAGTGCATATATATTAATAAATATAAAACATTACATTTATCAACAGATATATTTTCCAAATAACTTTTCTATTTTTATGGGTATGATTCACACTTTCAATTACTGATGTACATATGCAGGATAGAAGGTAAAAATTTCAAATTCTGTCTTTCAGATGGACAAGCATTGCATAATAAATTTCATTTTGAGAAATACAACTTTCTCACAACCCAATTTTCAAGCATATCTGAGCTAATGGTTGTCGTAGTGATTTATTGATTCACCTTTCATTAAAAATCTGTAATTAGTCTGAAATCAATTGGTTTGTTGAAACAAATTGACAGGTACAACTTAAATAGGTTGAAATGTTTAATATGTGTACAGGAATGTCACTTAAGTAAATGTGTCCGCTACATGACTTAAAAAGAATGAATCTTACCCCAACAGTCATTTAATTCTTTTTCTCACTAAATTAACTGCTTCTCTGTGGTCTGTTTCCTTGTGTATGTTGGTTTCAGATGCTGTAACAGTGAGTAATTATTTAATTGTGAGTGCGATTTTAAACATGTTAAATTAGGCATATGGCATGACACTTTCGATCGACATGTGCAATTCTCAAGTCATCGGTTCTAAAAGACTTAAAGGACTACAAACAACAAGACCATTCATTTTAGTCCTTACACTGGTCAGGGGTTCAATGGAGCACTTATTATGTCATGGCATGGTGTTTATCATATGTTGATGAAAAATGACACATCTTCATAGTTTACATCCAAATGTGTCATGTTAATGAAGTCTTCAGGGCAAGTTTAAATAGCTAGTGACAGCTATGTCATGGGAAAAGTCATCTTAATGCATCTTCTCAAACTTCAAAGGAACAATGCTAATGAGGTAATAGTAAGATCTTGGTGCAGATAAAGTAATGTTACACAAGTATATGCCAATCATTAAAAAATATACCTCCTACTGAGTTTCCTATAATAAAAACAAACTCACCCTGAATCTGAGATGCAAAAGTTTGCCGGATGCTCTTCAGACAAAAATAGTCATGGGCCCTGCTACTCCCAAACAAACCAGCGCAGCCATCAGTGTCCAGAAAAAGCCCACCAACATGAATACCCCGACTACTCAGAACATCACACTAAAGATTTGTACAAAAAATCCATTGTAAGATAGATACTTGTTTATTTCTTCTGTTTGCATTTATATTTGTGATAATTATACTGGAACCATTAGTCAGCTGCAGTACTAAATAACGTTGATAATAACTTTCTGAAGTACATTTCAAGTTCTTGAAGAATTTACTAAAATTTTGTTCCTCCTTTTTGTTCAAGTTTACATAGCAATTGAACATGAGCAGCTGACAAAAATTAGATTCTGAGAAGAAAGAAATATATAATTTTCTAACAGGTGATATAGACCAGACAAATAATAAAAATTCTTACAATCAACAAAAATCAACAGCAGATTAATATTTATAATTGCCAATATTACCAAACAAGGCATTATTTATGGAATTGGGTGATGGAAAATGGGGTCAGAAATTAAATTAGTAAGCTTAAGTTGGTGATACAATTGTTTTTTTCATTCTAACAGACTGGCTTATCAACTTCAGATGATGCTTCTTCAGCTTTGTCCTGTCTGCAGTTTGTACAACATTGTTTTTAAAAGAAACATCTTCCTCCTGATACTTTTGCTTCTCTTCTTCCTTCATGTTTTTCCATTCTGTTGACCATTGACAAAATGTCTGGCCTGAAGATGAATAGTCTGAAAATGGAGGATAACCTTGATGTATTTGATAAGAAAATTCATGTGCCGTCTATATCTTGTAAAATTAGTTACAACTGAAAGGAAATTATGAAATAAAAAATGACATTGCTAGTTGCATTCTTCAAGAAGAATTTACTGATATCACTTGGAATATATAGTTGTTTTTTATGTTAACATGATATAACATCCTAAGCAAATAAAATTAATCATGAACATGCTGAAAAAAAATATTGTTTTTAAAATTTCAGTTTTATACTAAGGCATCTTTGAAATGAAAAACATGCAAACAATTATAAGTGAAAGGATAGACAGCCATTAAACTAAAAGTGATTCAATATGCACTAACTGAAATTAAATTATTTTTCAAAATTGTTTACAACTTTTAAGAACGATGTAAACTGCAATTAGAAAGTCTGAAATATTTAGATTGTATTCCTAAACTGGTAAGAAGAAAGTAATTAAATCAAAAGAAACTGTATACAATGTAGAAAACTATTAAATGTTCTGAAATGGAACATGTACACTGTATAAACATGTAAGTGACATAAGTCAAATATTAATACTTACGTAATATTACAACACCAGTTTATGGGTGGTGTAGGTGGGTGGATTTAACAGTACATCAGCTATATAGTACTAACTTAAGAATCTTAGAAAGCAAAGATATAAGATCACATAAAATAAAATCATTCTTGAAAGCTAAATTGACAGAAAGAGAATGTTCATCTTGTTTTGACATCTTTCTTCGCTGCCAAAAATATAGCTACAAACATTTTTTTAATTAATTGGGGTGTGTGAATTACAAAGTGTTATAATAGGCAGACATGAGAAACAAATTGGTTGCCTTCATCACATGTTAGTGTGCAACTTTAGAAGAGCAAGTGTCTGCAGGTAAAGAAAAAGCATTTTAGACACGATGACAACAACTTTCATACATACCTCACAAGCATCTAGTAATGATATGCATATACAAAGCAGTACAGGAAGTATACCATCACCATGTTATCAGAACTCTACCAATTTTATGCTGTGATATATATGTATAAGTGATATGTCTACACAACAGGCATACAACACCTTTAGTTAATAAATACTTCAAATATACAAAGCAAGCAATACAACAGCATATTCAATGTATATTTACCCACATTTGTTGTACTTTTAACACTGTAACGAATGATAATGACCAAAATTAGTTAAATGTATAATGAGAATACTACATGCGTGATAGATCAAATATGGCTCTGTAAAGGAAATGCAAGGAAGGTAAAAAATATTTACAAACTGAAAGGGGTGAGGGAGTCTGAAGCTCTCTGGAAATTATGTTTATTGTCGTTGATGATTATGGAAGTTGCACTGAAATATTAATGATCTTTCAGAAAATGAAAAATGTGTGAGACAAGATAAAGGAATGAATGTTCTGTATTCATCAGAATTTATTTCTGAGGGTGAGAAAATCTATTAATGCATTTTTGGATGAGAAGTTGAATTTTTATATATTTGATTACTTTCCTCATTATCAAACGATTTTGAACAGACCCCATACCTTGTATAAAAAACATGTCTTTCAGTTAGCACACTTTTGCTCAGTATTAGCATTTTACTTGAGTACCTTTTTGAGGTTTGGGAACATGAATAAATATATGTGTTCCTTTACAACTAAATGGGGCCATGGGTGTCAAAGTGGACTGAAGTGATCGCCAGTTCTGATTGTAGCAGTCACAACTCTGTGTGGGTTAATGTATCAGCTAAAGCTGTTATGTTAGAAATGTACCAGTAGCTTACTGAGGGTTGGTGGTACTTACTGGGCTTTTTCCAGGTCCTTCCTACACCATTTATACAGACTACAGTTTATATAATTATAGTCTATCTTTGAACTGATAAATGGCTTTAAACCCCAAAACAACAATGTTCTTGTTGTTGTAGGTTTTAACATCATTTTCCAGCACAAGATATGCTATAAATGGAAGCCAGTATTAATGGTGTAGGAAACAAATTGGGAAAGCCTAGACCCATGATAAGCTATGGACAAGCTTTATCATATTGGATGAACCTGAGACCAGAACCCACACATACAGGTGAGATGGAAGTTATTCGTAATGGTACATGCTTTAGACCGGTTTGCCACTTGGAACCCCAAAAGCATCATTGAAACCAGACGCTACTTGATACCAAGAAATCTTATAAGATATATGATGAAATAATAATATCTGACATTAGTTAATAGCAACATACATCAATATATAAATATTCATTCATAATTAAAGGAATAGAGTATCGATGCAAATGCACTGAAAACTCAATTTTACATTGCAATATGCGCAAAATTAGCATATTACTCACTAAGACTTTTTCCTTTACAAAAAACGTTGTAGGCAGTCGGACCTTTCATCAGTGGGGCTTTTGGAGTACTCAAAATTCGGGCACCACTGGAACTACATTTAAGCTTGGCTCGTTTGTTGCCAATCCAATCCTAGAAGCCCAAAAACACATGTTTTAGTATCTTCTCACTGTTAATTATATTACTGAATGTAGGATAGATCAAAATATCATTCATAGTAATGTCATTGTGATTTAATTGAAATATCTTTAATAATTTGAAACTTATCAATTGGAATAAAAATGTTTACACAAACAGAAAGAGACAAACTTACAGACAAATCAAATTATGCATCTCTGAATGTTTTGAGACTGAATATTTAGTAAGAAATACACAAATTTTGCATATGCACATACCATAAAAAGGACTAATTCTTAAATGATTATGTACATCTAACTTTTCTAAACACAAAATCTTTCATAAAGGAACTTTAAAAAGGGACCCAACAATGTTTAGCAAGTTTCCTATGTGTAAATAAACAAAAGACTAAATAAATGGATACACACAGAGGCAACATATCCAAATTGACTTCATAAAGTATATGGACAGTGATCTGAAAAAGATAAAAGGCTGATGTTTATCAAGTCTGAATCTGAGCTACAACAAAGTTATTTTCTTAAGAAAAAAACATGACTTATCAATTAAAAATTCTGGGTATAAATTTATATTTCATAATGATTTATGTCTTTACTACCTTAACTTGCTGCTCTGTAAGAGCAAGAATGTCAGCAAGTGTACTGACACTGCCCTTGTCTTTGGTGTTGTAGAGTCCATTGTCCCAGGATGACTCGAGGTCCTTTAACTGACTTTCGGTGAAAATTGTCCTTGGTCTCTTGTCATTCTGTTCAAAGAGAGGAACTATGTACATGATGGAAGAATTATAAAATGTTCAATACAATGGAAGTGACAAAACATAACATAGGTACATGTATTATCATTATGTAGCTGCTACTGCTTTGAAAAAAAACTTTAAAAACTGGAGCACTGGTATATTGGGTACTAGCAATACACCTGGGTTCAGCTATGGCACATGAGCAATATAAAAAGTTCATAATACCCAATATCTGATCAATTATTATTTTCATTTTAATAAATGCTTTTAAACTTTAGGTCAAAACTCATTTAGAGAAAAATAGTGAGACATTGCCATGCTGTTTTAAGTCAATTGAATCTTAGTGCATGATACATGCGAAACATTCTCTCCATACTTAATTGTACACTTAATGCTGTTTTTTTCAAACATTGAATAAGGATAACCACTCAGCATGACTCTTGCATGTATATGGACCTGTACTTCACTCAACAAGACTCTTGTGTATATATCAACCTGACATCAAATTTTCCATCTATACATAAACATATTTTTTCTTGTGGTCATAATTTTATATTTTTAAATTCATTTTCAAAATGTTTTGGCCTTAAACCATTACATTAGTTGTTCAGAAACTTTTGGGCAGAGAAAATTAAAATCTGTGAATGTGCTGACAATGCATGAATTGTTGTGCAAGTGCATAAAGCCTTTTCTAATGACATGATTACCACTCTGGTGCCCTAGTGGTCAGAACATACGACTCGGATGTGGGAGGTCATGGGTTTAATTCCCAGCCAAGTCATACCAAAAATTTTAAAAAAACAGTACTAAGAGCTTCCTTGCTTGGAAAATGTGACTTGGTGGGACATCACGCTACATGTCTGCGACATGATGCCCCAGTGCTAGACATCACTAAAACCTGCCATAATGCAGACATGGTAGTGATATGACTGAAAAATTGTAAAAACTACATCTAAAAAATAAAAATAAAAATGACATGATTACTCATGTCAGATATTAATTTTCATCAAAGAATACATTAAATTACGTATGTATGAAACACATAATATGATAAAAATAGATTTCGCAGGTTATAGCCTTTCCCTTACTATGAAATATTGAAAACAAAAATTTGTTAAGAGTATTGTGTAGGACTCAAAATGGGATTGGGCAATTTTTGTAAAGGTAGGCAATGGTACAACTTGCCATTATAATGAGAGAATCATACACATTTAGTTAATCTTTTGTAGTATTCAATATTTGTTCTATCACTTGTCCAGAACAAGTTGTTTCAGAAAATCACCTGTCATACAAATACTTTTATTTGACCCACAAAGGTCTTAATTTTTGTTTACAAAATGCTCATGTCGACATATTTTATATACATTGATTATTGCTCCAATATGTTAACACATGGAGAATGGTAAATAATTTTCTGTTATTCAGGCTTTGCCTAACGTATTCTACCGGTATAAAGAATTGACAGAAATGGGTATAAAATGCTCAAGACTTATCAATGACTTCTCAAAACAGCTCTTGTGACCAAATGGCTAAAACATGTCTCGGATGCAGGAGGTTGTGGGTTCAAACCCCAGCTGAGTAATACCAAATACTTCTAACAACAGCAGCTGCTTCACATGATGCTTAGTATTAAAGAAGTTAGTGTTAGGAATCATTCGCCTGGTGTCAAGATAATCTGACTGGGTAGGTCATGTTCCTACATGTTTGCGGTGTGCGGCCCCAGTGCTACACATTACCATAAACTGTCACACTGCAGACCACAAGGCAATATAACAAATATTTTTTAAATAATAAAGCTATGCAAACAATCCAAATAACAAAGACAAAAATGATTTCTCATAAAAGTGCAGTGAAAGAGGGTCACTGGCAACCATACTCCATATCTCAGCAGCACCATTTTTATTGAAGATAAAGAGATAAAGAAGAATGGGATCAAACAATTAGCAATAACAAATATTAAGCTCTCACATACAGATGCTGGTCAAGCATAAAACTTGAATTCATGTGGACATAGCTGAGGTGTCATTGATCTATAAAGGCTTAGGACTTAGACCACTTGGTGACCCAGGGCCCCAGGTGGTTGACAATTATGCGGCCATAGATACCTTTAAAATGATGCAGAGACATCAGTGCCCAAATAATGAGGCTCCATGACAAACACTCCATGTCTATTTGTTTATACAATCGATGCCCCAAGTTAGCCAAGTTGATTCAGCATAATGGAATGGGCTAGAGTTCTCCCTTTTCTATTAACATAGTTGAATAATACATACCGTCATATAGGCCAACAATACATCATTTCTGTAAGCATTGCATCATGTGTTGTTTTTGGCCAAACCGCCAATTGGTATAAAGAAGGAACAATGTTCCTTTGATTATCAAAATTGATTTTCAAAAAGTGTAAAAAAAATATCCAACATTTCAACCCTAAATACATTTGAAAATGTGATTTCTAAATCTCAAAATTTCAACTTGTAGCCCACAAAAATTTAATTTTAAAATCATATAAATAAATACATTAGTTTTAAAAGGTGGAAACGTTTACCAAAGAGCAATACTTCTGGTTAATCCATGTTTTTGATTCTGCAAGCAATTGCCCCATGATTACTTTATTGTCTGCTATCCAACTATGTCAAGTTGCTGCTTAAACAGGATCCTTAAGAAATTCCTGGTATATAGCGTGTTTCTAAATTCTTAAGTATTCTTTCCCATAAATGAGACATTGTAAACACATTACATCCAATTAATTTGTTGTTTTAATTCAACATAGGCATTATTTTACCGATTTGTTTTTATATCAGTTTTGTTTGCTTAATATATGTGCACTTTAGTGTCATTAAAAAAATTTTGTAATACAAGTTATAGACTTGACCCAATTACTGAAATGAAATGCTGACAGAAATGATCATTATTAGTAGTCTGATATATAAACATAACATTTTTTCAAAGCTCTGCACAGAATAGGCCAAAATATTGTGAGTTATGAAAACGTGTGGTATCCTATGTGTGCAAAGTTAATAATACTTTGGATAGAATATTCTGGTCACAATTGCGTTTTCTCCAGTGATTAATATTGCAGTATTTGATTTTGTCTGTTGCTCAACATCGGTATGTGTTTTGCGTCACTCTTGATCACAGAAACCTTGAGTGCATAAAAGTCAGACATCAGTGTGTATTATTTAAATGTGCATTGTACACAAAGAGTTCATTAGGATTAGGAGATAGTCCTATATACAATACATTTATGCTGATATTTATGTTGTGTGCATCAGGGTCTTAACGCCTAATGACAGCATGTAGAATGTTTTGATGTAGAATAGCACTCTTAACAAAAATAGAATTTTCAGAAATATCTCACACGTGGCAACTAAAATAAAGATACTTTTCTACAAAGTAAAGTCAAATATTAACATTGAGCCTAAACAATTCAAATACATGAGAGAAGTATGGAACATCGTTATTTAATGAGGAAATTGTTATATATATATATATATATATATATATATATATATATATATATATATATATATATATATATATATATAATTAGAGATATTTTATGCATAGAGTTCGTTGCCATAGATTATCAGAAATAGGGCCATCAACCAATACTATAAATCAACAATGTCCATATTGTGTTTTTTTCCCTGCTTCTTGGTACGTTTTTTGAAGATTTTGTGCTAATATATGCAATATTAGGGTGGTCTTGGGGTGTTTAGAGGCTGCATATCTTGAATTGAGACGCATCAGTTCCATTTATAAATATCTTTAGTTGATGCCATGAAAACACTTGTATGTTCATTAGTACTTTCAAGACTGGACTATTGTAACTCAATTCTGTCTGGTTCATCACAGTATTTACTCCAGAAACTTCAAAACACAGCTGCACGGATCATCTTTAGAGTACCTCGATCAGAGCACACCTCACCACTGCTCTGTACCCTACACTGGCTATCAATTCGATACAGAATCAAACACAAAATTTGTTCTCTGTGCTATATTTAAATGACAGACTCCAGTCCAACATACCTATCCAGCCTCACCCATGTGTATACACCAGCTAGATCCTTGCGCTTTTCTTCTGATAATCGTATATTCATTGTTCCCAAGGTGAAAACAAAGTCATATGGACAACGTTCATTTGCATACCAGGGTCCGGCGACGTGGAACGAATTGCCCATTGAAATTAGACACGAAGACAGAGTGGTCCCTTTTAAGAGTGCTCTCAAGACTCACCCATTTTGACTTCAGGGACAAACTTAGCAGCCTAATCGTGTTTTGTATTTTATATATTTTCAGCATGTTTTTTTGTTTTCCAATTTCATTGTTTTTGTCATTTGTTGTTCTGTAGTGTAGTCATATCATTATTGATGGTGTAAAGCGCTTAGAGCTTCGAAAGATTAGGTGCTATACAAAGTCCTCATTATTATTTAGAGAGACCACAAACACAACAAAGGAAAATTAATTACATTAACACAAATTAACAGACTAGCCTAGTACACAACATTGATATATTTACCATTTTCGGATTTTAAATATGGAAAACTGGTATAAGTATAACTGTCAACGTATTTAATATAAATTTTAAAGATATACTGGTCTGAGAGATAAACAAATGGCGGATTAACTTAACTAGTAGTCTGGTTCCCTGACCTCTAGCCACAGTAACGGAGTGGAGAGAGGTATTCATCCTGGTTACCTTTTCCAATGAATATGTAAATCCAACAGTAACTCAATTCAGACAAAAAATATCACAACTGTTATTTATTTTTAACCAATATCAGCATATGATAGAAGCTGTGATCTATATCAGTAACCAAAATCCAAGGCGTGTATGTGTACATTGTGTCAAGTGAAGTCTTTTAACAGACATGTCAATTTAATTTTGTTCCCATGGACAAGTTCATATACCTCATTGACACTGTTTTTTGTTTTTTTTTATAATTCAAAATGCTATGAATTAGGTATTTGGCTGTGCTGTCTTGTAAGAATGATAACATAAACAAGTAGGAATAATCACAAGGATAAAAAAAAAAATAATAATAACAGAGGAAAATTACTTCAATATTTAGCCAAACTTCACAATTTGGTATATCTTGACATTTTCTGATGCTGTGTATCAGAAATACCCCTTTTGAACTATAGATTAATAATTATAAAAAAGGGCTAAACTAATTCACAAATATTGTTGTAGTCTACCCAACTGACTACAGATTTATCAGAGTACATAATTTATTTGTACCTCAGAGGTATGTTTCAAAGTTGTGTAAACTGCTCCGGTGGTCTAGTGGTTAGATCGTCCGCCCCGGAAGCGGGAGGTCGTCGGTTCGATCTCCGGCCGAGTCATACCAAAGACTTACAAAAATGGTACTAACAGCTGCCTCGCTTGACGCTCAGCATTAAGATGTTAGTGTTAGGACTGGTCGGCCTGGTGTCAGGATAATGTGACTGGGTGAGACATCATGCTACATGTCTGCGGCATGATGTCTCAGTGCTAGACATCACTATAAACTGCCGCACTGCAGACATCGTAGCGATATGACAGAAAAATTGTTAAAGCTACGTTAAAAATCCTAATCAAACAAACAAATCAAAGTTGTGTGTGTGTTTTTAAAACAATTTTTTGTTCATATTGTTTTACTAATTTTCTCATTATTATTACAGCTGCAGCAAAAAGAAAGCATGGGAAAACATTCAGAGGTATGTCTAGTGAAGTACTTATCTGGTTAATACTGAAAAATACTTACTCATTGATTCAGGATAACCAAGACTTTGCATCAGTTATGCCGATTTAGCCCTAGTGGTATTCTTTTATCATGTTAAATTGTTATTATAATGGGTTATTTCTATCCTAGTGGTACTCTTTTATCATGTTAAATTGTTATTATAATGGGTTATTTCTATCATAGTGGTATTCTTTTATCATGTTAAATTGTTATTATAATGGGTTATTTCTATCCTAGTGGTATTCTTTTATCATGTTAAATTGTTATTATAATGGGTTATTTCTATCCTAGTGGTACTCTTTTATCATGTTAAATTGTTATTATAATGGGTTATTTCTATCCTAGTGGTACTCTTTTATGATGTTAAATTGTTATTATAATGGGTTATTTCTATCCTAGTGGTACTCTTTTATCATGTTAAAATGTTATTATAATGGTTTATTTCTATCCTAGTGGTACTCTTTTATCATGTTAAATTGTTATTATAATGGGTTATTTCTATCCTAGTGGTATTCTTTTATCATGTTAAATTGTTATTATAATCGGTTATTTCTGTCCTAGTGGTATTCTTTTATCATGTTAAATTGTTATTATAATCGGTTATTTCTATCCTAGTGGTACTCTTTTATCATGTTAAATTGTTATTTTAATGGGTTATTTCTATCCTAGTGGTACTCTTTTATCATGTTAAATTGTTATTATAATGGGTTATTTCTATCCTAGTGGTACTCTTTTATCATGTTCAATTGTTATTATAATCGGTTATTTCTGTCCTAGTGGTATTCTTTTATCATGTTAAATTGTTATTATAATTGGTTATTTCTATCCTAGTGGTACTCTTTTATCATGTTAAATTGTTATTATAATGGGTTATTTCCATCATACATCCATTCGTTATCACTACTGTGCCTAAACTACTTAGGCAATTCTGTAAAATACTGTTATCTCAACTCTTCAAGGGAATAACTTATATCAACATTTGACGGGATTTTTGCAAATGGACTTTTTATCTTGAATACCTAGAATTCATTAGAGCATCAGTCCTCTCAGGAACACTTGTCTGCATTGTGTTATTATTTTTCTGTTTTTTATTACAGCAGCATCTGAAGGAAAACATAGGAAAACATCCAGAGGTACGTTTATTAATTTCCTTAACAAGTTAACACTGAATATATTTTCTCAGTGATTCAGCTTTACTGGTTTACATGGTGCATTACTGCACAGCATCACAGGTTGCATTATGTTGAGGTAATAGTACCATGCCAAATTTGTCAATGTAATTAGTGGGTTTTGGGGGAGTAGGTTATTTCGCACTCCACCATGATTTCTGCATAATAATAAACATGGTTGGCTAAATAACTTGAAGTAGTGTTTTTGTTGCAGCCAGTTAATGTTTCCTACAGCTGAAAAATAAATTAGATGCTACATAGAGAGACTCATTTCAAACCTAATATTTTAAATAGGTATTAATCTTAGGTGTTGCTGGAGTCTTTTTTACAATATACAGCAAGTAGTATTCAAAATAAAAAAAATTAAAAGTTCAGGTAGAAAAAACTAATGATATTCATATCACCATCTTGTGCAAATTTATTGATGAAAAATCTTCATGAATCTATTAATGTTATTTTATATGTGCATGAATAATATGACTTCTTAATATTCTTGCAATATTCAGGCTCTGAACTTCATTTGGTATTTTAACAACTTTGCAAACTTAGTCATTTTATTCTGGTAGAAAGACATTTCAAATGATTGACAGATTTCTTGCAAATTTAATATTTCATAAGGGCACTGATATAAAAGTAAGGTGTCTTACACTTTATTAGATGAGTACATTGCTACTATATTTTCTCCCTTTCTAACTAGAGTGTGAAGGGCTCGGGTAGTAGGGGTGGGGTTCTCCCCATAGACTTTAAAGAATTATGAGGAAGTTCCCCTGGTCCGCATTCAGAATGTTTACTTCTGGACAATATATTATATATGGCTATGAGCCCCCAGTCAGCAATGCCGACAGTTAAATTAAAAGAAATACAAAGATGAAATTTAAACAATAACAATTTAATAAATGAAAATTTTAAAGATATTAAGCAATCAATGTCACTCTTGACCCAATGATCCCTAGATCATCATTTGATTTCAGTGTGAGGAATATTTTCCCTTCTTGAGTGTTACTCATCTAAATAAGTCTCCTTTCGTCTTTCTCTCCTTCCGATTCCTCTACTTCCGTTTCCTCTTCTATCTCTACTTCCGTTTCCTCTTCTCTCTTCCATCTCTGCTTCCATTTCCTCTTCTACGGTATCTCTTGAGGTCACCCGAAATTCACTCGGTATCTCTCAAATTCACTCGGAATTCTCTCCACGTCATCCAAAATTTCCCCGGAATTCTCTCAACGTCACCCGGAATTTCCCCGGAATTCTCTCAACGTCACCCGAAATTTCCCCGGAATTCTCTCAACGTCACCCGAAAGCTTCCTTCGAAGCTATCTTAAGATTTCCTTGATTTCCAAAATCTGATTCTGCCACCAATTTTCGTCTGGCCGTACGGAGTTCTACTTCTCTTCTCAATTTCTTCTTGTAGCGAACTGACTAATTCCTACTAACATCAGGTATTATCTTCAAGATTTCGAATCAAGTCCCACCCACATCGCATTTCGATTGGAGGGCGATCGACTCTGGTCAGTCGTTCGACTGTCAATCATCCGAATGTCTGTCTGTGTGTATCGATTGGCGGTCTCCTGTCCTTTGAGGTGGTTACGTCACCCATCCGCAATGGACACAGTCTCCTAGTAGAATTTCCCCACGAGAGCTAAACAAAGACCATGTTACGTAAGGGGATTAGCTAACTTAGAACAATTTGAAACATCACAGCTGGGTCGGGCAGACGTACAATTTATACATGTACAAGGCCAGTCAGAATCACAAGTTATACCTACATACAATGGGTTGGGGTAAAATCGTCACATCGAGTTCGTTCAGTCTTGGTATACAAGTTTTATATCATCTCAGTCCCAGGTGTTGACAGCTTTTTTCATTGAGAAGGAAATTGGGCATCTTCTCTATTCCAGTGGTTGTATTTCACAAAGACTGACACCTGCCTATATTTAGTGAGTTATTCTAGCATCGGCTAGGTTGAGCTTAATTGTCTCCAATAACAAGTAGATATGAACATGTATAAAGTAAAGCAAGCAAACCAAGGGTTAGGGTTAGATGTAAGATACAATAACTTGTTTTCTTGAGTAGGTAGTGACACTGTTAACAGAGAACAGGATCACTTGTAACCATGTTTTCACACACAATAGTCTATTTCAAGACTTGACAAGGCCTTTTGAAAACAAGACAGTTCCTTAAAGAATATTAAAATATTTAACTTTAATTGTATTACATCATTTGTTAACATTATAAACACAAGACTTGTGTATATATGTGAATTTTAATTGCACTTTGTATACTGTTGCATTCCTGTGAATAAGTTGAAATTTTTGTGGCACTGTTGTTACGGGCCTAGATCTTGACTAAACATTCTTTCTATAATGACATATAAGTATGAAAGCACAAACAAATATTAATGGATTGTTACTGTACTACAATGTCTGTTGACATATCTCAAAAATACTTTGGAAGATGCTTTGATAGAATCAAATTCAGGCAGGTTAATACTTTGGAAGATGCTTTGATAGAATCAAATTCAGGCAGGTTAATACTTTGGAAGATGCTTTGATAGAATCAAATTCAGGCAGGTTAATACTTTGGAAGATGCTTTGATAGAATCAAGTTCAGGCAGGTTAATACTTTGGAAGATGCTTTGATAGAATCATGTTCAGGCAGGTTAATACTTTGGAAGATGCTTTGATAGAATCATGTTCAGGCAGGTTAATACTTTGGAAGATGCTACTTAAATATGTTTGATTGAATCAAGTTCAGGCATTTTCAGATACAAATACCCAACATATTTTGTGCTACACTTGCTCGTATTTCATTTAGGAAACAGTTTGTTATATAAATTGATATTTTTAAATTTCTCAAGAATATCACAGATAATTTGTATAATTGATTATTGGACATTCTTTTCGATCAGTCAAGTGTCAGTCCCGTAAGAAACTTCTATACATTTTTAGAAAGATCTAAATCCATAAAATCAGTTGGAGTTGTCCAAAATATGTAATTGTTTTGAACATCCTAGATTTTGTAAGAGTCCATTCTTAATATGTCAATTACTAATCTCTCTTTATGGGATATTTATGAAAATGCTACCCAGGTTCTGAAACATTCAGCAGAAAATGTATATGAGAATCCAAGACAGTTAGCAGCAGGACCCAGCTCTGGTGACAATGTCTATGAAACTCCTGAACCATCTGTTTCCAAAGGAAAAGTAAATTGCACTGAATCTTTCTATGACTGTATTGGTTGTGGTTGCTCTATGACTAAATTAATAGTTACACTGTAATAATAGTATTTTATTTGTACAATTTAGTGCTGCAATTCTTTAGTAATATTTTCTCAGAATTGTTTGCTTGGTCTCCTATCATGCAGTGTACTGAAGACAATAAGAGCTTATGCCATGGTGATCCTTCTATCATTGATCTGTTTGTTGCCTGATATCACCAAATCTCCTAATTATAGCTGTCAGTTCATTGTTTTGTTTGCTTATAACTCATATTCATATTGTGATTTAATTTGTACTTATGGAGCATACCGCTTCAGCAGCCTAGTGGCTAGAGTGTACCACATCGGATGCAGGAGATCATGGATCACAGTCATATCAAAGACTTACAAATTGATACTGACAGCTGCCTCACTTGGCCCTCAGCATTAAGAGGTTAGTGTTCGGACTGGTCAGCCTGGTGTCAGGATAATGTGATTGGGTGGGACATCATGTTACATGTTACATGTTTGCAACATAATGCCCCAGTTCTGGGCATCACTACAAACTGCCACACGGCAGACATCATAGCGATATTACTAAAAACTTGATAAAGCTACGTCTATAATGTTCAAATCACACACACTAGATGAACATAGTGCTCTTCAACACCATTTTGTTTGTTAGGGTGGCCATCTTGAAAATCATTTGGTGTAACTAATCCTCCTGAATGACATAGGATATTCACAGAAATAATCACAATAGGCAGGTTGATCCTAAATCAAAACTATGCAAATTTGACAATTAAAGCTGTCCATCATAAACATCTTGTTATTACAGCCTACTATAACGCTCTTCACTGTAATACAATTCCTGATATAACATGGTAGTTAATTGCACCTAAAATGAAAATTATAAAAATATTTAATTATAACAAAATTAAAAAATAGATTTTGACATCAATCAGTTCAAACCTTTACATAAAAAACTACTTGATTTGGACAGAACATGTTCTTGGCCATGATTTAACTGTAATTAGCCACTGCTGTATTCAGGTTAGGTAAGATATTGTTACAGTAGAAGTAACAATATTGAATACCAAAATTACCGTCTCTAATAAGCTATAATTTGTTTTTTGGTCCGTATCAATCATTATTATATGAACATCAATATATATGAGCTGCCCTTCAATATTTCCCTTAAACCATCTTATACATCACAATAACAGTAAAAAAATACAAAACTTCTTAATACTTACTTAATTGTTTTGCAAAATTGTCTTTTTGGTTGGTATTTTCTTTTTACCTCACGTTAACCAAAGATGGGCCAAATGCTATTCAAAGATTTGAAAGTCATCATGGATCCATTTATTACATGTACAACATAAAAACATTAAACTTTCTAGATTACAAGAATTTAACAGTGTGTTGGGTGCTCATCTTAGACTTGTTAGGCCAGTTACTCCACTACATGTCACTGCACCAGTATAATATTCAGGTCCCCATATAAACTAGTTCCTACAGGTTTCTGTAAAGTTTGAATAAAACATATAAGACAGCAGCAGCAGAGAACAGACCAACTTTCTAGGAGTCATTTTTTTTAATAAAAAAACTAAAGCTTCCTATGAAAATGAAAAAGATAAAGTCTATAACATCAAACTGAGAGTTTCTCTATTCTCTACTTTATTTTTGTTACTGTATTTTTGTCCTCTTTGTTTTTCACATCATGACACTTATTTGTGGTCCTAAGCCATCTCTGCTGCTGTGAATTAGATCAGTCTCTCATCCATAGACTTTATCAAGTCCTATATATATACAGTTGTTCTAACCCAGCTTGTATCTCACCTGAATTCCAAGTCTTTTCTGCATATTGCCCTTGCCACAGTACTGAAACTACTCTTCTGCAGTAATTAATGCCATTCTCTCTGCTTTGGATAGCAGAAATATTACAGTCCTTGCCCTCATTGATTTGTCTGCAACATTGGACACAATAGACCATGATATATTACTTCACTGTCTCCAGCATGTATTTGGCATTCACAGTACAGCCTTACTGTAGTTCAAGTCCTACTTTGTCAACAGGACACAAATCGCTTCTGCAAATGGAATACACTCAAACCCAGTTGATCTATGTTGTGGTGTTCCACAGGGGGGTGTTCTTGAACCCTTTCTCTCCATTCTGTTCACTCAGCCACTCTCAGGTGTCGTAGATTATCATCCAAATGTCTCACCAATTGTATGCAGATGAAACCCAAAGATACAAATCTAGCCACCTATCCCAAGTTGATGCTACCATCCAAGGAGTAGAGAGGTGCATTTCTGATGTGAAATAATGGATGACATCTAACAAGCTGTAGATGAATGATGATAAAATTGAGGTCAATCTTATCACAACAAAAAGACTTTCTTATTCACTTCCAATACCTCAAACAATAAATATCAGCAACACCAACAGTAAATTCACAGTCAGTGTGAAACCTAGGTGTTACTCTGGACAGTACTCTTACATTGCACCAACATGTCATGTGAAATGTCTACTGTCTAACATGTCATGTGAAATGTCTACTGTCTAACATGTCATGTGAAATGTCTACTGTCTAACATGTCATGTGAAATGTCTACTGTCTAGAGTTTCAGTATCTTGAGTGAATTCATTTTACTACATGAATAAAATTCTACATTGTTTACTCGCTGAGTAAACTATACCAATCTTTTCATAGTGTAATCATTGTGAATCAGTCACCATTTGTATTTACATTCTGTAAAATATTTTTTTGTTATTTTTCATTATTACATGTATACACATATGTATTCATAATTAATTGCTCATTCAAGTCATCCATTCTTACACACATGTATTTATATTATTGTCAAAAGTGTTGTGAATACTGTAAATCCCACATGGTTTATTACAACAGCTACATCAAGCTGCATTAGGTCCTTTGAATGAATAAAATTGTGAAAAGTCCTTGTGTGTGTGAACCCTTGGGATTAGATAACAACCTAATTAATATGCACATGTCATTGATCTAACATGTTAACATAGCTTCTGACATTTTAATTAATTAGAAGCCTGCAACATTACAATGCTAATCATTTTGTAATAAGATTCTGAAACACATCATTTGTCTCATTATTTATTGCTATCTTGTATATACTATACCAGAATAGAATAGTGGACATATTACATTTCCAACAGCATGGTGGTTAGAAACATTGGGGAATATATATGTTGTGTTATGTTCTTAATTTTCGTTTTGATTTTCCCTACATGATGTCCACAATGAATGCTGTTGAAAATTTTAGTTTATTCCCATCATTTACTTTCACAAGCTTTTCTTGTGAAAGGTATACAATTAGCTTAATAAATGTGTATCAAATTATTTCAGGTTAGCAAGAATGGTTTATTGTATGCTGACATGGTACTTGGTCCTCCATCAACCAGAGCTGGGAAGCCTGTCATCCATGGCTCGGAGGACCGTACAGTATATGCAGATATAGATTATGGAAAGAGGGGAAAACCTCTTCCTGAGAGTGATGAGGAGAAGGAAAGTAGTGAAGCAAAGAAGAAGAATGGTACAAAGTCAAGTACAGATGAATGACATCAGTATGATGGTGATTTATCTTGTTGAAATATCTCCAGAGATATCAAGAATCAAACTTTTCATTCTCTATTACATGTCACAATGAAGATGTAATACAAAACATATTTTCATTGATACATCCAGCTTTTTCATTCTATACTTTTTTAAAAATTATTTCCACTTAAGATTTTTTATAAAAAATATTGACATCTTTGATACTGTTTTTAGAAGTGGAAGTTTTCTGTCAGAAATCTGAATTGGCATCTTTGAAAAAGAGAATGTAATACTTTAATAATTAACTGTAGCATCCTTAAAGATAAACTGACATGTTCTGTTTTCTGGTGTAATAAGAACTTCAGTATCAAGATCATGAAGTAAGGATGAAACATGCTGTTCAGGAATTATGTCTCATTTTATTTTAACTGTGATATCAAAAGAATGATTTTGAGATTAAAAAACACTTGTATAGATTTCCATTCCAAGGATCAAGGCATATACTACAAAGATCATTGATTCTTAATAAAACCTGACAATTGATTGTCAGTATGGTCACCATCTTGAAAATCTTATTAACCACTACCCTTGAATGGAAGGGCATACATGGGGCTTCACACAGACATTTGATATGATAACATTAACATACAAATGGTGCCTATTTTGCTATCTCTGCCACATCCGCTAATTTTAAAATCAGATATGGTTTCAGCACTCAGCAGTTAGAAAGTGATACTTTGTTCAATTCCGGGATATTCTTTTTAGCCAGTAGGGCATGAGCCTCTTTTTCTATATATTGTTTCAATCAGTAAAAAATAAATCGAATCATGGGTCTACTGTTACATTGAGTAGAACATCAATCCCATCATGGGTGGTCTGTTGTTACAATCAACTTTTTTTTTGTATTGTTTATCCTTGTATAAGCCTTCATAATTTTAATATTTGATGTCATTGTTTCAATTAAACTGTATTTTGTACATGAAAATTTTTAATTGTTTTATATCCTCTATTTTGTATATGACAATTTTATTATTATTATTTTTATTATTATTATTATTATTATTATTATTATTAATATACCTCAGAACAAAAATTTGTACAGTGTATTTTCTGCTTCTGGCTACACATTTTCTATCTTCTGTTCTTTACATCATAATTAGCCTAGTCCAGTATTTACTTTTTAGTATGAAGCAAGAAATGTTACATATATTCAGCTTATGATTTTACCTTACATTATTATTAATTCATTAGTGTTAAAGGAACATAACAACTCCTTAGTCTCAGCTGCATTTTTATTATTGTTTTTGTTGTCTTGGGGTTAATGCCATTGTTTAGTGCATGATTTGGTGACCATTGAAACTCAGACCTCTTTCAATTTTGCTGAAAGTCTTTAAAAAAAAAAAGTAACATTAAAATATGAACTTATCGCATGCTAGCATAAACTACCAGTACTGAAAAATGATAATTGCAGAAAAATCCAGATAATTGTTTCATCTGTGGGTTTTTATTTTGGGATCCAGGTTTCATCTTAGAATTAATGAGATTAGCCTGGGAACCAGACTAACTTAACAACCACACCCCAGATGCTTTTAACTGCGTCTATATGTTCATGCAAAGCATCTGCATGATCAAACTGTTGATCATAGAATATTTAAAAATGGCATCCAGAGTGATACATGTTTAGGGGGCAGGGTCCAGTTTTTATGTACAAATTTAATGTCGCATGCACCTGCCTAATATAAAAATTCATTAAAAATATAATACGCGAGTGAGGTCAAAAAGGTACATATTTCTGGATAGGTATTATGTAGCGCAACATAATCATATCAAACACTTGACCTGACAAGTCTACTAAAGTTCTTAGAATAAAATGTTTATGTACCCCAACCCCTATTTTATACATGCATTTTTCACATCCGAAGGCCATTTTTGACAGCAAGGCTTTTTTCTAGATGAAAATTTTGAAAAACATTGTCTACTAAATAGCTTGATGCAATTCATAATAGTTGTCATCCATGTCGTTTTTGAGATATTCTACTTGCCTTGAACCCACGTGTCTACTGCTATGGGAGGCTAGCTCTTACTAATAGCTGACTATTGGTATTTCACAATCAACATACTGCAGAGTAACTATGGAAAGTGTACATGTCTGACATTAATTTCAAGAACAACACAAGCCTGAAACATCTAGTTCACAAATTTATCCATATCTTTAATTATTACACAATAGTAGCTCAAAAACTCGCACCATACCCTTAAGTTAAGAAATTTGCCAGGGGCCAATTTACGAAACTGGACCTTGCCACCTTAAGCATTTTGCAAAAAATAATTTCTGTCAAAAATTTTGTACATATCACTTACCTAGATATTATCTAGCAAAATGTTATCAAGGAAATTATTTTGTATGCTAAAGTAAAAATGTTATTACTCTTTTAGAAAAGTGACTACATTGCAGGAAAATGCATTGCATTGTATATACTTTGTGCTAGGGTTGCTGTCTTGAAAAGAATTAAACTTGTGTGCAATGAAATGTTTCCTGTCCTTTTTGCCATCGTATAGTCAGGAAGATACGAGAATTACATAATGATGTTGACTGAATGCTAAGAATGGATTTTATAGTTGCAAATAGTGACTGAATATGAGATACACTCTTTGTTAATAGCAATAGAACTTCTCTATTGTTCAAGCAATTATTTGTTGAAATTTTTCTTTTAAAAAGTGCCACTTAAGAAAAATGTTACCAGACATTTACATTTATAATGTACTTTAATAATAATTATAGCTTGAGACATACACATCGACCTAACTAGCCAACCAGAATTGTAACAAAAGTAAAATAAACAAAAAGAAATACAACCATGTACAAGAAGTTACAAAAAATATTAGGCTTAGAATGATAAATCTATATGACCCTATCAAACTTAGAATTACAGATATAATGGGACCCTAACATGCTTAAAAGGACAGATCTATGGGACCCTATCATGGTTAAAACAGATCTGTCTAAATCTAACAGGCTTAGAAGGACAGATCTATGGGACCCTATCATGGTTAAAACAGATCTGTCTGAATCTAACAGGCTTAGAAAGACAGATCTATGGGACCCTATCATGGTTAAAACAGATCTGTCTGAATCTAACAGACTTAGAAGGACAGATATATGGGACCCAATTATGGTTAAAACAGATCTGTCTAAATCTAACAGGCTTAGAAGGACAGATCTATGGGACCCTATCATGGTTAAAACAGATGTGTCTGAATCTAACAGGCTTAGAAGGACAAATCTATGGGACCCTATCATGGTTAAAACAGATCTGTCTGAATCTAACAGGCTTAGAAGGACAGATCTATGGGACCCTATCATGGTTAAAACAGATCTGTCTGAATCTAACAGACTTAGAAGGACAGATATATGGGACCCTATCATGGTTAAAACAGATCTGTCTGAATCTAACAGGCTTAGAATGAGAAATCTATGGAACCCTATTTAGCCTAGATGAAATGACCTATGATATCCTGACAAGACTAGAAAGACATATATATGGGATACTAACAGGTTCAGAAGGACATATCTATGGGACCATACCAACATTAAAACAAAAGATCTATGGGACCCTAACATATTTAGAATGACAGATATATGGGACCCTAACATACCTAGAATGACAGATCTATGGGATCCTAACATACCTAGAATGACAGATCTATGGGACCCTAACATTCTTAGAATGACAGATATATGGGACCCTAACATACATAGAATGACAGATCTATGGGATCCTAACATACCTAGAATGACATATCTATGGGACCCAAACATACCTAGAATGACAGATCTACGGGACCCTAACATACCTAGAATGACAGATCTATGGGATCCTAACATCCCTAGAATTACATATCTATGGGACCCAAACATTCTTAGAATGACAGATATATGGGACCCTAACATACCTAGAATGACAGATCTATGGGATCCTAACATACCTATAATTACATATCTATGGGACCCAAACATTCTTAGAATAACAGATATATGGGACCCTAACATACCTAGAATGACAGATCTATGGGATCCTAACATACCTAGAATGACATATCTACGGGACCCAAACATACCTAGAATGACAGATCTATGGGACCATAACATACCTAGAATGACAGATCTATGGGATCCTAACATACCTAGAATGACAGATCTATGGGATTCTAACAAACTTAGAAGTACAGATGTAACTTTTAGCTCTCAAAGGTTTATACAGTATGAAAAACAAATTAAGAGTTAGAAATAGGTTTCCCTTAATTAATTTTACAAAACGCCCCAAAAAATGTCAGGAAACAATAAAACAGAATACCTTGCAGTGTGGTTTGAAATACTACAGTCATATTGCTTGATCCAAAATTGTTGTGGGCTGACATGTATATGCCATACTTTGTGTTGGGCATAAGGTCCTCAATTGTCTGAGTCCCATATTTCCTGTATCCAGGATCAGGTGCATACACACTTCGTTTGATGTCACCATCTGTAATCATTATATGGAATGTCTGTTCTAGTCCACCATTATATTCTGCAGCCCACTGTACTGTCAAGCTTGTTTGTTTCACATCGGTCACTGTTACATTGAAGGGAACCCCTGGGACATCTAATAAAGAGAGCACATTGGTGCATGATAACTTATCCAAAGATTTTCATCAAAAGAGATATTTAAAAAACACAATTTATTATGTTAATTGCAATTTCGATGATCTAGCTATCAAATAAAACTCTTATGACCTATTTTGTCATTGATCTATCTTTGGTCATTGACCTAACTTATCAATGACACTAATCTATCTCCATTTTTCATTGATCCATCATCTATTTATTATTGATCTATTTTCTTTTCGTCATTGAGCCATCGTCTACATTTCATTAATCTATCATATATTTGTCACTGAAATTTGTGTCATTTATCTATCTTAATTTTATCACTCACACTGATCCATCTTCTTCTTGTCATTGACATTAATCTGTCTTATTTTCATAATCTTTTTGTCATTCTTTTGTCATTGATCTATATTCATTTTGTCATTGATCTATCTTCATTTTGTCATTGATCTATCTTCTTTTTTCATCATGCTATCATCTTTTTGTCACTCATCTATCTTCTTTCTGTCAATGACAATGACTTGTCTTCATTTTGTTACTGATACTGATTTATGTTCTTTTCATCATTGACCTGTGTTATTTTTGTCCTTCATTTTGATCTAACTTCCTTTTGCCATTGATCTATCTTTTTGTCATTCATACATATTCTTTCTTGTCACTGACATTAATTTATCTTGTCAAACATGTCAATTGAGGGAATGAAATTTAAATAAAAAAACTTTGTGATAAGGGTCTGTATTTGAAGGAACATCTTTCAAAGAAAGCCTTTAAATAAATATATGAAGAAAGACCACAACCCTATCATACATTTACAACAAACTTCAAGGATAGCCAGTGTATGGGACAGAGCAACAGGGAGGTGTGCTCTGATCATGGTACTCTAAAGATGATCGAAGCAGCTGTGTTTTGAACTTTTTGAAGTTTTTGCAGTAGATATTGAGATGAACCAGACGGAATTGAGTTGAAAGTAATAAATTTGTACACACAACTGTTTTAGTGCATCAGCTGAAAGATATTTGTGCATGGAACTGATGCAACTCAGCTCAAGATATGCAGCCTTGCATATGCTCATGACATGTTGGTGCAATGTGAGAGTACTGTTTAGAGTAACACCTAAGTTTCGTACTGACTGTGAGAATTTAATGTTGGTGTTGCTGATATTTATTGTCTGAGGTAAAGGATGTGAATGAGAAAGTCTTTGTGTTGTGATCAGAATGACCTCAGTTTCATCATCATTCATCTGCAGCTTGTTACATGTCATCCATGATTTCACATCAGAAATGCACCCCTCTACTCCATGGATTGTAGCATCAACTTCAGTTGGGTGGCTAGATTTGGTTATTTGGGTGTCATCAGTGTACAATCGGTGAGACACTGGGTGATGATATATGACACTTGAGAGCGGCTGAATGTATAGAATGAAAAGATCAGGTCCAATAACAGACCCCTGTGGAACACCACAACATAGAACAACTGGACTGGTGTGTATTGTATTTGCAGATAAAATTTGTGTCCTGTTAACTAAGTAGGACTTAAAACACAGTAAGACTGTATTGTGAATGCCAAATACATGCTGGAGATGGTGAAGTAATATAGCATGGTCTATTGTATCAAATGCTGCAGATAAATCAAGGAAGGTGAAGGTGTGAACTGTCACCTGACTTGACACATGGGAAATTTTTATAATAGACCTTATTGTGGGAAGAATAATGCATTCTTGTACTAATGAGCAATGAGCAATACAATGCAAGACATTGCATAAACTCTTTTGGTTAAAGACTAGTACAATGAAAACTTGACCTGCCAATGATCCTTATATTATGATGATAAAAAACTGAACTTTTCTTTTAATTGTTTTCTGTGGCAAAATTAAAAACCACATTTTGCATAACATACAATAAAGTTCTTCATTATTTTCTGATCTGAAAGAGACAAAGTAATAAGCTAAAATCTTCAATAATAAACACCATATCCTCAGAACTGTAAGCCAACAAGTTACTTACCTCCTTGTATCAGCTGAAACACTTCAATGGCGGATGTAGGGAACACATTTTTTGCTATGACTCTGTAAAATCCAAAGTCATTGATACTCAGGTTTGTAAACATCATCACTGACTGTAATCCATTATCATACTTAGTTGCAGAGTCAGGTACAATCAAGTTCGCACTTCCGTCTCCAATGAACGTCCAGTTAAATGTTGGTTCTGGAAGTGATATCACTGAGTAACGCAGGCTTGCTTTTCCATACCGCATCCTATAAACCTTGGTCACTGGAGGTGACCGAAAATCAGTGCGTGGATGACCTGTAAAATTAATATTTTGTTCTTATTTACTAGCAAATTTTCTCAATCCTCAATAATTACACTGATTTTCTACCAAGCCTCAATAACTACACTAATTTTCTATAAAGCCTCAAAAATTACACCGACTATCAAGCCTCAATAATTACACTGATCTGATTCTCTATCAAGCCTCAGTAATTACACTGATTTGATTTTCTATCAAGCCTCAATAATTACACTGATTTGATTCTCTATCAAGCCTCAATAATTACATTGATTTGATTCTCTATCAAGCCTCAATAATTATACTCATTTGATTTTCTATTAAGCCTAAATAATTACCTTTATTTGATTCTCTATCAAGCCTCAATAATTACACTCATTTGATTTTCTATTAAGTCTAAAAAAATTACCTTGATTTGATTCTCTATCAAGCCTCAATAATTAGACTGATTTGATTCTCTATCAAGCCTCAGTAATTACACTGATTTGATTCTCTATGAAGCCTCGATAATTACACTGATTTGATTCTCTATTAAGCCTCAGTAATTACACTGATTTGATTCTCTATCAAGCCTCAATAATTACACTGATTTGATTCTCTATCAAGCCTCAGTAATTACACTGATTTGATTCTCTATCAAGCCTCAGTAATTACACTGATTTGATTCTCTATCAAGCCTCAGTAATTACACTGATTTGATTCTCTATGAAGCCTCAATAATTACACTGATTTGATTCTCTATTAAGCCGCACCAATTACACTGATCTTATTCAGATACTCTATCTTGTTTTGTTTTGAAAGGATTACATGCATTTAACAGAATGTATGGCCATAAAAAGGCATGATATTATTTTAAAAAATTCCCAAAAAATTTGTTTCAAAATAATGTGAATTCTGGGACACATGTTCAGTGAATTTTTTGCATGGTCTGACTTTCTTGATTTTGCTTGAATAGTTAATTTGCTTGAAAGAAACACTTCAACATGGCAATGAACTAGAGCCCTGTATGCTTCAACACTTCAACATGGCAATGAAATACAGCTCTGTATACTTCAACGTTTCAACATGGCAATGAATTACATCCCTATATACTTCAACACTTCACCATGGCAATGAATTAAAGCACTTTATGCTTCAACACTTCAACATGGCAATGAACTACAGCCCTGTATGCTTCAACACTTCAACATGGCAATGTTTTACAGCCCTGTGTGCTTCAACACTTCAACATGGCAATGAACTACAGCCCTGTATGCTTGAACATTTCAACATGGTAATGAACTACAGCCCTGTATGCTTCAACGCTTCAACATGGCAATGAACTACAGCCCTGTATGCTTGAACACTTCAACATGGTAATGAACTACAGCCCTGTATGCTTCAACGCTTCAATATGGCAATGAATTACAGCCCTGTATGCTTCAACACTTCAACATGGAAATGAACTACAGACCTGTATGCTTCAACATGGCAATATTTTTCAGCCCTGTGTGCTTCAAAACTTCAACATGGCAATGAACTACAGCCCTGTATGCTTGAACACTTCAACATGGTAATGAACTACAGCCCTGTATGCTTCAAAATGGCAATGAACTACAACCCTGTATGCTTCAACATGGCAATGAACTACAGCACTGTATGCTTCAACACTTCAACATGGTAATGATTTACAGCCCTGTATGCTTCAACACTTCAACATGGCAATGGTTTACAGCCCTGTATGCTTCAACACTTCAACAGGGCAATGAATTACAGCCCTGTATGCTTCAACACGTCAACATGGCAATGATTTACAGCCCTGTATACTTCAATACTTCAACAGGGCCATGAATTACAGCCCTGTATGCTTCAACACTTCAACATGGCAATGAATGACAGCCCTGTATGCTTCAACACTTCTACATGGCAGTGAACTACAGCCCTGTATGCTTCAACACTTCAACAGGGCAATGCATTACAGCCATGTATGCTTCAACACTTCAACATGGCAATGAACTACAGCCCTGTATGCTTCAAGTTCATGAAAGATAATGGTGAAATATGAATATTCAGCTCCATGCTGTGGTTCATCCATCTTATGAAGGTTATCTTTTTCAAAAGTAATAAACTTTGTGTATGATATGAATGATGACTGGGAAACAGTACTATTTATGTTTTCTGTATTTCACTTGTTATTCATAATTAGTGCTTACTGCTAGTGCTGATTTGGTAATGCATCTCTGTATTAAACAGTACCTATGTGACCATTTGAAACTTTAGACAAGTGAGGTAATTAATTACTTACTGAATGAACCATTCAATGCAATGTTTTTCACTCTACAGAAACCAACATAACTATAGTTTAGTTAATTTAATTAAAAGAGTTGATGGCCACTAATTCTACTGTCATATGCATGTTTTTTTTAATCATGACATATACACAGTACCATCACACATACAGTGTACTACATTTGTACACAGTACTATCACATGTACAGTGCACTACAGTTATGCACACTATTATCATATGTACAATGTGCTACATTTATACATATACTATTACATGTACAATGTAGTGTAATTTTACTGTATTATCACATGTACAGTGCACTACAGTTATACACTGTGCAATCACATTTACAGTGTACATCATTTATGCATAATATTATCAAATGTACAGTGTACTACATTTATACACATCACTATTCATCTCAAAAATAATAATGAAAACTGAAGCTACCAATTGTACTACTTAATATAAAAAAAGATCTATGCCTCTCCAACTTCATTCCTCTTTCAAATTATGATCAAGAAAACAGTAGATGTTGGCAGCATTCAGAAAAGTGCAGATGGTGGCAGCATTCATAAAATTGTATGTGTTGGCAGCAATCTGAAAACTGTACTTGTTGGCATCATTCATAAAACTGTAGGTGTTGGCAGCATTCAGAAAACTGCAGGTACTTATGGCTCTCTCTTCCCTACAGATTGTGATGCTGATGTATTTCACAACTTGACCTATGTTACAATAACCTTTCCTGAAAAGACTCAATCATCTTAACGTAATATTACCCCAAACTGGAAACAAAATCATTTCTAGAATCTTCTATGGTCATAATCAAGACTGGATCATAAACTCAGCACAAGTAAGCAATCTTTTTAATGCTTCCTAACAAGATATAGAGCAGATAGACACAAAAACTCTATCCTCAACCATGGACAAAGGTCAAGCACACAAACTAAATTACAAATGTACAGCACATAAACACAATCATGGCTGCTGAGTTCCAAGTAAGCTTGGTTATCTAAAAATAACATACCAAAGCGAAAGGCAAATGAGTAAAATGCCCTTCCCGAAAATATAGATATGTTTTGTTTTGTATTTTAGGGTTTAACACCACTTTTTCAGCCCACGATAGGCTATACATAGTGGCCAGTTTTATTGGTGTTGGAAGAACCCATGAAAACACCCGGAAAGAACCAGCGACCCACAAGAAGCTACTGGCGAGCTTTCTCACATAACTACATTAGCCGAATCTTAGACTCGAACCCACACAGACAGAGGTGAGATGGCAGTGATCCGTAACGGAAAGCGCTTTAGACCACTTGGCCACTCGGGGTCCCTAAAAAGATAGTAAAATGGTCGATATATATTGCACTCCAATGAAAAGTCCAATGCTTTCTAAGCTGTACTATCATAAAGAGGTGCTTCCAGAGAAAGATGGTTGCCTTCATTAGATGCATCTTAAAACATCCATGAACCAGTTAGATACAACTCTCAATATATTAAACAAATATCCTAAACTACTTACTATCGGACCAGCATGGTATCGACTACACTAATTCCAAATGTGATATAGACACAGGCAAAAGTAATTCAGAATCAGACTTTCATGGAGTATATAGGCTAAAGTAATTCAGAATCAGACTTGCATGGCATAGGCTAAATGAATTCATAAACGGACTTACATCCAATAGGTTAAAGTAAATCAGAATCAATCTTGTATTGTATAGGTTAAAATATTTCAGTTCAGAATCAGACATGCATGGAGTAGGCTAAAGTAATTCAGAATCAGGCTTTCATGGAGTAGACTAAAGTAATTCAGAATCAGACTTGCATGGTGTAGGCTAAACTTGTTCAAAATCAGACATACATGTAATATTAGTGATATAGCTGAAAGCTATGCAAGAACTGACAGGCTCAGATAGCTTCATTATAAAATGTACCTGCCTGATAAAATTGAAAACTGTCCTTAATTAATGTGTACAAAACATTGCAATAAGGCATAATACAGTTTACTGTCTTACAGGTGACATAAAGTGGAATCGATTTTTCCACAGGATGACCCAAGCTATTACTTGCTGTGCAGGTATAGTTGGCTGTGTCAAGACAATCCGCATGACCAATGGTCAGTTCACTCTGATGTACATATTTATCTGTCTTTAAGGATCCCAGAATTCCTTGTTTGGACCATGTAATGGCTGATTCTGGATTACTATCCACAAGGCATGTGAGGGTGGCAGTCGTGATCTCATTCACGGTGTTCCCTTCAGTCACAGAAATGTTGAGTATCACAGCGCCATCTGTAATTGTATTAGCAGTATCTATAAAGCTATGATATTTAATATTGCATTGAATCTATTAGCAGTATCTATAAAGCTATGATATTTTATATTGCATTGAATCTATTAGCAGTATCTATAAAGCTATGATATTTTATATTGCATTGAATCTATTAGCAGTATCTATAAAGCTATGATATTTAATATTGCATTGAATCTATTAGCAGTATCTATAAAGCTATGATATTTAATATTGCATTGAATCTAAATAAAACTACAGGTCTACACTAAACATTTAAGTCCACCTTGTGTTATTTTTGCTTGCTTCAGTTATAATTAAACTTAAACTTAATGAAATTTACAAAGTGCTCTGAATCCAATCATTATGAATCTAATCATTCTTAGTTTAAGAACCAATCAATTAATTCATTACATTGTTTAGTTCTATTCTATGACATGACCTTTCCTAATTTACTGAATATGTTTTCTAAGACCTTTTGAAGATTGTTAGATAGTTTCTTAAATGTCATGAAAACTTGGTTTATAAAGTCTAGAAAAATTATTACTTAATTATTTAAAACATGAAAACTTGGTTTATAAAGTCTAGAAAAATTATTACTTAATTATTTAAAACATGAAAACTTGGTTTATAAAGTCTAGAAAAATTATTACTTAATTATTTAAAACATGAAAACTTGGTTTATAAAGTCTAGAAAAATTATTACTTAATTATTTAAAACATGAAAACTTGGTTTATAAAGTCTAGAAAAATTATTACTTAATTATTTAAAACATGAAAACTTGGTTTATAAAGTCTAGAAAAATTATTACTTAATTATTTAAAACATGAAAACTTGGTTTATAAAGTCTAGAAAAATTATTACTTAATTATTTAAAACATGAAAACTTGGTTTATAAATTCTAGAAAAATTATTACTTAATTATTTAAAACATGAAAACTTGGTTTATAAAGTCTAGAAAAATTATTACTTAATTATTTAAAACATGAAAACTTGGTTTATAAAGTCTAGAAAAATTATTACTTAATTATTTAAAACATGAAAACTTGGTTTATAAAGTCTAGAAAAATTATTACTTAATTATTTAAAACATGAAAACTTGGTTTATAAAGTCTAGAAAAATTATTACTTAATTATTTAAAACATGAAAACTTGGTTTATAAAGTCTAGAAAAATTATTACTTAATTATTTAAAACATGAAAACTTGGTTTATAAAGTCTAGAAAAATTATTACTTAATTATTTAAAACATGAAAACTTGGTTTATAAAGTCTAGAAAAATTATTACTTAATTATTTAAAACATGAAAACTTGGTTTATAAAGTCTAGAAAAATTATTACTTGTTCTTCTTAAATATGTATATGCAACCATTTTGTGTCCCTAATCTTATTTTTTAGCCAGCTTGATACTTTGAAATTTAAAATTACTTAATTATTTAGTGTTGAGCCAGACTCTTCACATCATGTTGTATGTATTGTATATATTGTACATTACATACAACATGATGTGAAGAGTCTGGCTCGACACTAAATAATTAAGGAATTTTAAATTACAATAATAATAATAACAATAATAATAGTAATAATAATAAAGACTTTATTTAGAGAAGGTAACTCAGTTACAGAACTAATCTACCTTGAGGCCTTTTTTGTGTTTTGTATATATTGTACATAACACAAAAAAGGCCTCAAGGTAGATTAGTTCTGTAACTGAGTTACCTTCTCTAAATAAAGTCTTTATTATTATTACTATTATTATTATTATTGTAATTATTGTTATTATTATTATTATTATTGTTATTATTATTAATATTATTATTATTATTATTATTATTATTAGCAATGTACATTATGTATATCACCATTGCCATAGTACTGAAACAGCCATCCTGAGAGTACACCAGCTCTCTGCTTTGGATAATGGAAAGATTAAAGTCCTTACATGTCTTGACTGGTCTGTGGCATTTGACTGGTCCATGGCATTTGACTGGTCCATGGCATTTGACTGGTCTGTGGCATTTGACAAAGTGACAGTGGACCATGATATATTAGTTTATCATCTTCAGCATATATTTAGAATTCATGATACAGCCTTACTTGGTTCAAGTCCAACTTAGTTAACATGACACAAATCATGTACTTGTATAGAAAACTTTTCAGCCCATGGTTTGATGTTATACAAGGTTCTGTTCTTTGCCCCATTCTCTTCATTTTATACAATCTGTTGCTGCTCTTAAGTGTCAAAGATTGACATCTGCTGTCATACCAAATGCATGCTCATAAAACTTAAATAATCAAATCTAGCTGTCTAACAGTAGTTGAGGCTACCATCCAATGTGTAGAAAGGTCCATTTCCAATGTGAAGTCATGGATGACATGTAACAAGCTGCAGATAAATGATGATAAAACTAAAGATATTCTAATAACTTTTCAAAGATTTTTCCATTTATATTTTATTATTATGGTATCTACTGCTTGGATCATTCTTAGAGTACCAAGGACTGTGCACACTTTCCCACTTGATTTGTAACCGCCACTGGCTATCCAGTCAATTCAGATTCAAATACAAAATCTCTTCACTACATTTTGCTGACTCATTCCAGTCCAACAATATCCATGTGCACACCATCTAGAAACTTGAGCTCCAAAACTTACATTATACTTGTTATCCCTATTAAAAAGAAATCATACAGATGTCTTTTACATACAAGGCCCTTGCTATGTGGAACGAATTGTCCATAGGTCTTAGACAAAACAACTCAGTGATCTTATTCAAGAATGCTTTTAAAACTCACCTGTTTCAACTATAAGAACAGACTTAAAGACTCAATAATGTTTCTTTGTTAATTAATGTCATGTTTTCTATTAGTAATTTCATGGTCTTTGCTTGTGTAATCATGTCCTTGCATATGTTTTTATGTGTTACCTATTATTGTAAAGCACTTGGAGATTGTCAAGGTTAACTGCTGTACTAAGTCCACTGCATTGTTATTATTGTTATTATCATTTGATCAGCCAATGAACGAAGACTAACCCTGGATAGACTGAATAGCAATTCACAATCATTTACCATTTCAAGACACAGTAATCTTTATTTTGATCAGTTCATTTTGAAAATGAAAAATGATATTTCAAAAGTTTTGTATATTCAGTACATTTAGAAAAGGCTTTAGCCAGAATTGTACAACTTCACTTTTATTACTGAAAGAAATCTAAACAAACATATGCATTGACTTGATCAAAAGCAAAACTTATCCAGTTTCTCTTGAACAGTGTAAAGTTATTTCACTGTTTAAACATGAAATGTAATCTTCTGAAGAATGGCAAATAAATTCTAGATGACAGTCACTTCATCTAAAGAACAAAAAAACAGAAAACAAAGAATTTGCATTTAAATGCAACGATGTAATGACCCAGTCATGTAATGTCAGTCATATAATGACCAAGTCTTATAAAGTCAGTCATATAATGACCCAGTCATGTAACGTCAGTCATATAATGACCCAGTCATGTAATGTCAGTCATGTAATGACCCAGTCTTATAATGTCAGTCATATAATGACCCAGTCATGTAATGTCAGTCATGTAATGACCCAGTCTTATAATCTCAGTCATATAATGACTCAGTCATGTAATGTCATTCATATAATGACCCAGTCATGTAATGTCAGTCATGTAATGACCCAATCATGTAATGTCAGTCATGTAATGACCCAGTCATATAATGTCAGTCATGTAATGTCAGTCATGTAATGATCCATTCATGTAATGACCCAGTCTTATAATGTCAGTCATATAATGACTCAGTCATGTAATGTCATTCATGTAATGTCAGTCATGTAATGACCCAGTCTTATAATGTCAGTCATATAATGACCCAGTCATGTAATGTCAGTCATGTAATGACCCAATCATGTAATGTCAGTCATGTAATGACCCAGTCATATAATGTCAGTCATATAATAACCCAGTCTGGTAATGACCCAGTTTGATAATGTCAGTCATATAATGAACCAGTCATGTAATGTCAGTCATATAATGACCCAGTCATATAATGCCAGTCATATAATGGCCCAGTCTGATAATGTCAGTCATATAACAACCCAGTCATTTAATGTCAGCCATATACTGACCCAGTCATGTAATGGTCCAGTCTGATAATGTCAGTCATATAATGACACAGTCTTATAATGTCAGTCATGTAATGACCCAGTCAGCATGCTCTTTGACCAAGATGGCAGCTCTCAGTGTTTCTGTGCATTTGCAAATGGCATGACTCAGATTGAAGTGCATACATTTTATTCATGTAATTGTGTTATCCTCAGTCAATTTCAAGTGCTTAGATTTCATTTATGTAATATGGTTATCCTCAGTCAATTTCAAGTGCATTGATTTCATTTATGTACAATGGTTATCCTCAGTCAATTTCAAGTGCATTGATTTCATTCATGTACTATGGTTATCCTCAGTCAATTTCAAGTGCATTGATTTCATTCATGTACTATGGTTATCCTCAGTCAATTTCAAGTGCATTGATTTCATTCATGTACTATGGTTATCCTCAGTCAATTTCAAGTGCATAGATTTCATTCATGTACTATGGTTATCCTCAGTCAATTTCAAGTGCATTGATTTCATTCATGTACTATGGTTATCCTCAGTCAATTTCAAGTGAATAGATTTCATTCATGTGCATGCATTCAGATCAAGTAGTACTGTGACTTGAGTTAAACCAATTAATTGAGAAACGTTTGTCCTGGCTAGAAAAGGTCCAGTGTGAATAATTAGTATATATACCTACAGTGTACATTAACATCAGATTAAAGCATATATACCTACAGTGTACATTAAGATGCAATCTGCTAGACCTTCCAGCTCCATAATCATTCTTGGCCATACACTGATATACACCATCATGAGCCTTTCCTACATTCAAAAGTTGTTAAGATGACCTTGTTTGACCTTGTATAACAGTGTCGCCAAGGAACCAGCTATAATCATCTGCCTGGGGCATTGGGTTGGCATCAGTATTATTACAAAAAAATACAAAGTTTGGTGTGCCTTCTGTAACATTAAAAACAGATGTGTTGGGGAAAAGCTGGACAGCTGGTGGATCTGAAAAATCAAATTTCAATCGTATTAGTGGTCATAAAATCAAGAATATTTCTAAGGGACTGATGATTTACTGCCTAAGAAGAATTCTAAGGAATCCTAAATAAGTCTCTTTTCTTCTCTTTACCTGTTGAATAATGAAACCATCCAAGATGGTCTTGAAAAACCAAGTCAATAGATTTTGCATTTTCTGAAGATGTTCAGTTCAACTATCTAGGTAATGACCTTTAAACTTTTTAACTTGAATATCATAGACAGTGGATCTCAACTCATTTATATACTCACATACAAAGCTTTATTGAAATCAGTAATAAGTACTTTTTATTGAATTGTTCTATCACCAACCCATGATCATTTTTTTATGTTTATAAAAAAACTCTTGACCACCTAACCCACACTCATTCAAAGTACTCTGTATTACTCAAATATATACAAGAGGTTTGCAAAAATCCATTCCTACGTGTTTGCATATCGTGCTCTCAAACATTTATAAATCAAAACCTCTGACCTTGAAATTCACTTCATGAATTACCCGGTACTACTAACTTATCTGGTTCTTTTGTTGCATTGAGAAAACAATAATTAAATGTGATGATGGATCTTTAGTATTTAGCATGTTTGGAACAAATCTCCAGTATTAGGCTAGATATAACAAGTATTAGGCTAGATACAACAAGCATCAGGCTAGATATAACAAGTATTAGGCTAGATATAACAAGTATTAGGCTAGATATAACAAGTATTAGGCTAGATATAACAAGCATTAGGCTAGATGTAACAAGTATTAGGCTAGATATAACAAGTATTAGGCTAGATGTAACAAGTATTAGGCTAGATATAACAAGTATCAGGCTAGATGTAACAAGTATTAGGCTAGATATAACAAGTATGATTATGTGAGTTCTCACTAAAACGTTTCATGTGATATATACCCGGTAGTTCTCATAACACCGATTTTTGTACATGATAAAATTGAGAAAGAAAGAAATATTTTAATCAAATTATGACAACATTTGATGAAATCTCATCATCACTTTGGATGATTTACTTCTCCATGCAATCATCAGCCAGTAATGTCTGCATCACTGTGACATACCAGCTGTTATATTTCCTACTGAAGCTTGTTACAGGTATGATTTCCTAATAAGCATCTAATGAAAACGATTGTCCAAAAATATATCTATAAAATTGTAAATATTGAATGATAACAAAAGCAATAACAATAGTCTAGATCCTGTGTGTAACCTGACATGAAACATTGTGGTAATGTTCCACATGATTATCATTTTAATTACCTGCTAAATATGAAAATGATAAAGTGTCGTATGCAACAGGATTTGCCAAGCTTAAAGAAAATGTCTTCTTGATGACAAAGTAACATCTCAAATCTGAGATGCATGCCTAATTAGAATTAATTTTGTTTGCAAATGTAGACATTTATAACCTGCATTGCATGCCATACAAATAATTAGAATTACTTTTGTTTTCAAATGTAGACAATTTTAACCTGCATTGCATGCCATACAAATCATTTGAATTACTTTTGTTTTCAAATATAGACATTTTTAACCTGCATTGCATGCCATACAAATAATTAGAATTACTTTTGTTTTCAAATGTAGACATTTTTAACCTGCATTGCATGCCATACAAATAATTAGAATTACTGTTGTTTTCAAATGTAGACATTTTTAACCTGCATTGCATGCCATAAAAATAATTAGAATTACTTTGGTTTTCAAATGTAGACATTTTTAACCTACATTGCATGCCATACAAATAATACCAATTACTTTTGTCTCCAAATGTAGACATTGTTAATTTGTGAATATGTTATTTTTGCTATAAATACTATTTTTATTTGTAACTTTTGATTTTAAAATTGTCAGCCTTCATTCATTTGATCAGCAAATCTGTGTTTAAACTAAACATGCCTTTAAAATGCAAGATATTGTTCATGACCAGGAGGTAGATAAAAATTGTGGAAGACTTTTTGCACAGGAGTGTGGGAGGGAGACTGAAATTGTGGAGACTCCTGCAAAAGTGCAAAATTTAATATATAGTGTAAACTGTAAAACTTTTATAATAATAATAAAAATAATAATAATAATAATAAGAAGAAGAAGAAGAAGAAGAAGAAGAAGAAGAAGAAGAAGAAGAAAAAGATTAATAAGAATAATACCATTTTTTCTGAGGGTACAACTCATTCAGCCAAACAATCTCTTATGAGGCATTTGGGGGTATGCAATATTCTACACAGTACATGTACACAATATTTACAAAAAACATCAACTAGAGTAATGACACAATATATGCATGTGACATTAGTAATAGTACCCTATGTAGAAATTTGATCTTCTTTGAAGAAACCGTATTTCTTTCTTCGGTCACACTGACCCTGACCTTTATACCCTGAAATCATTAAAATTCTTTCTTACCCTCAACAATCCACAATACTGCAATGTGATTCTTCCTGTAGCCCCAAGTGTAAACCATTATCAAAATTTCATTGAGGCATGTGATATTGAATTGTGTTATTGTGCATATGTTAGGTGTACTCTGTCAGTCCATGTGATCTTTTGTTTTGATTATTTGACTCCAGATACAGTAGGATACTTCTTCACAACTAATGCAAACCATATATATAAATTCTGAGATGTAATGAGTGAGTTATCTGTACAGCTGAATGAATAGACCACCTGGCCCCCAATAGACCACCTGGCCCCAATAGACCATCAGGCCCCAATAGACTAATTGGCCCCAATAGACCACCTGGCCCCAATAGACCATTAGGCCCCCAATAGACCATCTGTCCACAATAGAACATCTGTCCACAACAGACCACCTGGCCCCAATAGACCATCAGGCCCCAATAGACCATCTGGCCCCAACAGACCATCTAGCCCCAATAGAACATCTGTCCACAATAGACCATCTGGATCCAATAGACTAATTGGCCCCAATAGACCACCTGGCCCCAATAGACCACAATGGACCACCTGATCCCAATGGTCCATCTGTCCCCAATTTACAATCTGGTCCCAATACACCATCTGGCCCCAATGGACCACTTACCCACAATGGGACCCAAATTTCTAAGTGGTCATCAAATGTAATGACTTAACCTATGCCCAAGAAAATGTGAAATGTTGGTTGCAGTGAGTTTTTTTATTTCAGTGTGGTAATAAGATATAAACAGAGAATCACCTGGTATGTTGACTACAGTATGAAGACTAAAAATGTTAAAATAGAGCAAAGTCAATGAAATGACAAAAATGGGTCACATTGACATATATTTAAGGGCATATTACTTATCAATATAAATCCTATCAACATATTTCCATGACTTAAAGAATATAGTAAATAAAATACTAATGTGGTCATGAATTAATGCAAATATTAACATCAGCCAGTAAAATGTTAAATGTTGGTCACAATGACCTTTTGTTGCAATAAGCTTCTTTTTATTCTAGCATAAATAGTACCTAAAACTGAAACAAAAGCATTAAAGCATAATACAGTAAGCTATTTTTGTAACAATGATGAAGTATTAATAAATGTACATCCTCTTACCAAATTTTATAAATCTTGGTATAACAGTATTTATACAGGCTGCTAAAAAAAACCATCTGCTTTTTAGCCAAAAGCGAAATCTTAACCTAACCCAGTAAAATGTGTTATATAGGTATATAAAAACCTTACCCTATCCCAGTAAAATGTGTAACATTGGTCTACAAAAATCTTAACCTATCCGAGTAAAATGTGCTATATAGGTATATAAAAATCTTAACCTATCCCAGTAAAATGTGTTCTAAAGGTCTACACAAATCTTAACCTATCCCAGTAAAATGTGTTATATAGGTCTACAAAAGTCTTAACCTATCACAGTAAAATGTGTTATATAGGTCTACAAAAATCTTAACCTACCCCAGTAAAATGTGTTATATAGGTCACAGTGACGAACATTTGTGATAGGATGTCATATTTATCTGTATGCATATCAGTTTCATAATTCCAGATATAACATTATTTACATGTGTGATACAAACCTGAGTTAAATGCAAACATTTAACCAAGAATGTATAACTAATGTATTTGTACAAACATTTAAACAAGAATGTATAACTAATGTATTTATACAAACATGGACTTTCATCCCACTCCACTGTGGATAGGTTCCATGAAACCCACTCCAAACTGTTGTCTAGAACCCATTCTTTGAGTAAGAAAAGAGTCAAAACCGGCATCAAAGATAGATGTTTCTGCAGTGTAATTTTCTATTTGCATCAACACAGGTATAATATGTTTACATCAAATTTATGTTAATGATAAACCTGAGCAACCCAAGTTAAGATATAAACAATGAATATTAAATTTCATGTTAATAATAAACCTCAGTGACCCAAATTAAGATATAAACAATGAATATTAAATTTCATGTTAATAATAAACCTCAGTGACCCAAGTTAAGATATAAACAATGAATATTAAATTTCATGTTAATAATAAACCTCAGTGACCCAAGTTAAGATATAAACAATGAATATTAAATTTCATGTTAATGGTAAACCGCAGTGACCCAAGTTAAGATATAAACAATGAATATTAAATTTCATGTTAATAATAAACCTCAGTGACCCAAGTTAAGATATAAACAATGAATATTAAATTTCATGTTAATAATAAACCTCAGTGACCCAAGTTAAGATATAAACAATGAATATTAAATTTCATGTTAATGGTAAACCTCAGTGACCCAAGTTAAGATATAAACAATGAATATTAAATTTCATGTCAATGATAAACCTCAGTGACCCAAGTTAAGATATAAACAATGAATATCAAATTTCATGTTAATGGTAAACCTCAGTGACCCAAGTTAATATCATATTTCAACAGATGTACCTACACACAATATTAAGTTGAATCTCTCTTGACTTTGAAAAATTTCCTCTGTTTGTTTCATCTCGTGCTTCACAATATATGTACATATTTTGATATGAAAATGCTGCCCATCAACTTAAGTGTACTGTAAGATATGTTTATCGACAAGTCAACCTCTGGTTTCATGCCTGGTGTGGAAACAGACAGATTTTGGATTAATATTGGGGACTGATTCTCAGATCTTCTATACCAGGTAACCAAGGCACCTGACCGACTTCCATTAGGGGACGTATCACATTGAAAGTCTTTATCAGATCCATTAAGGACTGGCACTGGTGTAATTAAAGGATGACCATTTCCATCTGTTAGCTGTACAGATGATACTGAAACTGAAAAAAAAAAAGAGAAAACAAAATTCAAATGAAAAATTAATTTAAATCAATTTTCAGACCACTTCTAGGCCTGGCTAAATAAAATCAAAATATTTTAATAAGAGTACAATGTTCACCTTATGTTTAATAAGGAAGGAGAGTGTTGACTGGAGATTATTGGCCAATATGACTTGAACCCATATGGATAAAGGTGAGATATCAGTCACCTCAGTCACCTGTAAAGGCAAAACCCTTATTAAACTATGTAAATCAGGCTCCTTCAAGCAGTAATGAAACTGTAATGGACAAAAGGGAATACAAACCAGCAGGATAATGTACTGATGTATAAAATTGTGGGAAAAGGAATCGATTATTAATTTTGGCAATCAAAATTATTTTCATCTGAGTAAGTTTACTAGTCCTCTTGATATTTCATCACTTCTCAAGAAGATCATCTCTCTCCTGATTTGCCTTGCACTAGGGTAAAAAGTGTTCTCCATGGTATAACAATGTTAGGGACCAGCTTCGCACTGCTAAAAGACATCACCATAAAGCTGAGAGGTTTTGGCTTTCCACCAGACTCACTATTCATATATAAATCTATGAAGCCGCTAAGAAGAATGTCATAAACATAATCCATTTATCCAAATTATTCCACTACAGTACTAAGATGATGGAGAGTTCCAGCTGCAAAGAGCTCTTTGAGATAACAAACAAAATAATGTCAAGGAATAAATGTACACTACTTCCAACTACCTTCTCTCCAGTAGACCTTCCAGACCTATTTGCTAATTTCTTCCATGACAAAGTACAAACCATTAGAGATTTGCTTGACAACACAATTTCAATTGACTGATTATCATACAGTTATGATAATGAATTTCAGTGACAACCATTAGGAGCATGTGAACCTGTCACAATGGATTTAATATGGATAATTGTAATGAATTGTGCACCAAAGTCATGTGAACTTGATCCAATTCCAACATCACTGCTGCTTGAGTGCTTAGACCCAATATTGCCTTCATTAACTAATGTTATTAATATCTCTCTCATCTGGGGAATGCCCATCATTTTTCAAAACTGTCACCATAAAGCGATCGCGAGTCTGTTCAAGAAACCAACACTTGACCATAACAGTTTAAAGAACTGCCGTCCAGTTTCTAATCTCCCGTTCATATAAAAAAATCTTATTAGCAATATATAGTCTGCATATCGCTTTTGGCACAGTACTGAAACTGCTCTTCTAAAAGTATTTAATGATATTCTCTCTGCTTTGGATAGTAGAAAGATTACAGTCCTCACCCTTCTTGACTTGTCTGCAGCATTTGACACAATAAACCATGATATATTACTTCACCATCTCCAGCATGCATTTGGCATTTACAATACAGCATTACAGTGGTTCAAGTCCTACTTAGTCAACAGGACACAAATTGTATCTTCAAATGTAATACATTCCAGCCCAGTTGATCTATGCTGTGGTGTTCCACAGGGGTCTGTTGTTAGACCTGTTCTCTTCATTCTATACACTCAATCGCTCTCAAGTGTCATAGATCATCACTCGGTATCTCACCAATTATACACTAATGACACCCAAATATATAAGTCTAGCCACCCAAATAAAGTTGATGCTACCATCCAAGGAGTAGAGATGACATGTAACAAGCTGCTGATGAATGATGATAAAACTGAGGCTATTCTGATCACAACACAAAGACTTTTTCATTCACATCCTTTACCTCAGACAATAAATATCAGCAACACCATTAAATTCTTGCATTCAGTACAAAACCTCAAGGTGTTACTCTAGACAGTACTCTCACATTGCACCAACATGTCATGAACATATGCAAGGCTGCATATCTTGAACTGAGACGCATCAGTTCCATTCGTAAATATCTTTCAGTTAATACCACTAAAACACTTGTATGTTCCTAATTACTTTCAAGACTCGACTATTGTAACTTAATTCTGTCTCAGGTTCGCCAAAATATCAACTCCAGAAACTTCAAAAAGTTCAAAACACATCTGCTTGGATCATCAGAAATGCACCTCTCTACTCCATGGATTGTGACATCAACTTCAGTTGGGTGGCTAGACTTGTTTATTTGGGCATCCTCAGCATACAATTGGTGAGACACTGGGTGATGATCTTTGGCACTTGAGAGTGGCTGTGTGTATAGAATGATGAGAACAGGTCCAAGGACAGACCCTTGTAGATATCATTATAAATGTTGTAAAAAGGGATGAAATTATCAGTATTATTCCTATGAAGCACAATGACTAAATCGGCGTGGAAGAATCAAACTACAAGTTCAGGTTACAAGACGATATTTCTTACCCACTGCAGCGTTTATTGAAGTAAAAAGAGAACTTCTAACAGATGTTGTCACTAATAAAAAATACAGAGCTGATATCAGAGTTGGTTTTGTTAATAATGCAGAGTTCTCACTAGGATTTTGAAACTAGGAGTCCAGGACTCCTAATTTGGTAAAAATAGGAGTCCCACCAGCAAATGTTGCAGTCCCACCAGCAAAAGTTGCAGTGCCCAGAAATCTTCATCATTTTTTCGTTTAACCCCAAAATACTTGTCTAGATTTGCAAATGGCATTTTGTTCAAGTCTCGATGTGTCTTGGTTTCGAGTTCGCATGCAATATTTATACAGCTACAATCGGAAATGAAATCAATTACAGGATCACGGGGCTTCGCTGATATAGAAAACTGCAATTCTGTTTTCCGTTTTGGTGACAAAATATACCATCTGGTGATATTTGTGGCGACACCAATTTTGGCTGATAAAAACCGTATATACAGTCTTGCGTTTGGAGTAGAGAAAATCAAAGGCACCATGACAGGAAACAATGTACTGGAATATATTGTTAAAATAACAAGTCCTTGTCTCATATTGACAAACCACCCTAACAGTGCACTGTTATATCATAATCCGCTAATGATGATATCTGGCCTTATTACTTTATGCAACTGACTAGTTAAAATCCGAATCCACAGAAGGCGGAAACGTAAAATGAGTACAGTCAAGCAGATGACACTAATTTAAAAACAAATACCAGATAGAAGAAGCAAAATATGTTTGCTGACACTTCAAAGAGAACTGATTACCTTTGAAGCACTGATATATACTAAACAAATAAAACAAATCTGTTTCAATGTTCTACAATTATCTGAAGTTGCCGCAGCAATAACAAACAGGTATTTGTTTGACCCTTCAACTGGAGCCTTTAGCGGCGCCATCATCAAAGTAAGCCGACGACCTTTGCTAAAAAAAAGTCAGCAAAAAACACCTCAAATAAAAGCATTGCCTCATTTTTCACAGTGATTAGAACATATTTATTGTGTCACAAAACTTTCCTGTTTGCAAAAGAAAAAGAAAAAAAAAAAGAGAAAAAACATGCGTACGGAGGACTCGTGCATGGGCGATTTTTTGCGTCCCGGACCAAATGTTTGCGTCCAAATACGCGTAATTAAGCGTTTCCGAGATCTCTGTAATGGCATCAAGGTGGCACTGGTAAAGTAATATTTAAACTTTCTTTGTGGATGCCAATAATGACCCCATCACTTGCTGAAAAATAAAAATTACTTTCTTTAATGGATTCAGGTGGTAAATCATTGCTATCATGGTTAACAGTAACAATATTTGATATTGTTCAAAGTGCTGTCAATGGTATATTTACATGGCATATAGCATCACAACAAGGTGTTTCTGCACCATGACATATTCTTATTACTTTACAAAATGTTGCACAATTAAATTCTCAAATGGTTACCAAGTGTTATGTGGCTTCAATGCTGAGATAAGTAAGGCTTACAACAAATGTTCTGGGTTCTTTTTTATTTACCAGTAGTCATTATTTTGTGATTTTTGTTATTCCAAGAAATAAAAGCTTTACATGATTTTGCTTCAGTTAGTGCCATTTTATTCTTTTTATAAATAAAAGAAATAGCACTAGCTGCAATCCTGACAGCATGGTATAGATCTAGCACTAGCTGAAATCCTGACAGCCTGGTACAGATCTAGCACTAGCTGCAATTTTGGCAGACTTGTACAGATCTAGCACTAGCTGCAATCCTGACAGCCTTGTACAGATCTAGCACTAGCTGCAATCCTGACAGTCTGGTACAGATGTAGCAATAGCTGCAATCCTGACAGCCTGGTACAGATCTAGCACTAGCTGCAATCCTGACAGCCTGGTACAGATCTAGCACTAGCTGAAATCCTGACAGCCTGGTACAGATCTAGCACTAGCTGCAATCCTGACAGTCTGGTACAGATCTAGCAATAGCTGCAATCCTGACAGCCTGGTACAGATCTAGCACTAGCTGCAATCCTGACAGCCTGGTACAGATCTAGCACTAGCTGCAATCCTGACAGCCTGGTACAGATCTAGCACTTGCTGCAATCCTGGCAGCCTGGTACAGACCTAGCACTAGCTGCAATCCTGACAGCCTGGTACAGACCTAGCACTAACTGCAATCATGACAGCCTGGTACAGATCTAGCACTAGCTGCAATCCTGACAGCCTGTTACAGATCTTGCACTAGCTGAAATCCTGACAGCCTGGTACAGACCTAGCACTAGCTGCAATCCTGACAGCCTGGTACAGACCTAGCACTAGCTGCAATCCTGACAGCCTGGTACAGATCTAGCACTAGCTGCAATCCTGACAGCCTGGTACAGATCTAGCACTAGCTGCAATCCTGACAGCCTGGTACAGATCTAGCACTAGCTGCAATCCTGACAGCCTGGTACAGATCTAGCACTAGCTGCAATCCAGGCAGACTTGTACAGATCTAACACTAGCTGGAATCATGTTACACAGTTACCAAATTGGTACAGTGGAATCCTGGTGTACTGGTACCAATCTGACACAAGCTGGAATCCTGGTATACTGGTACCAATCTGACACAAGCTGACACACAAGCTGGAATCCTGGTATACTGGTACCAATGACACAAGCTGGAATCCTGGTATACTGGTACCAATCTGACACAAGCTGGAATCCTGGTGCACTGGTACCAATCTGACACAAGCTGGAATCCTGGTATACTGGTACCAATCTGACACAAGATGGAATCCTGGTATAATGGTACCAATCTGACACAAGCTGGAATCCTGGTATACTGGTACCAATCTGACACAAGCTGGAATCCTGGTATACTGGTACCAATGACACAAGCTGGAATCCTGGTACCAATCTGACACAAGCTGGAATCCTGGTGCACTGGTACCAATCTGACACAAGCTGAAATCCTGGTATACTGGTACCAATCTGACACAAGCTGGAATCCTGGTATACTGGTACCAATCTGACACAAGCGGGAATCCTGGTGCACTGGTACCAATCTGACACAAGCTAGAATCCTGGTGTACTGGTACCAATAACACAAGCTGGAATCCTGGTATACTGGTACCAATCTGATACTAGTGAAAATCCTGGTAGACTGCTTAGTAATCCCTGCTTTTTTTTATTACATGCAATGTTTCACTTAGAATATGGTGAGCTAGTGGCAATTTTTCCTGTCCCCCAAATCGAGGGGTCACAAATAATTTCAAAGGTGCAACAAATTGTCTGAACTCAAAGAAATGGTCAAAACGTGAAACAGGGATCAAGATTTGGTGAGATGTAAGGCTTACAATTTTGGGAAACCCACCAACCAGCACAAGCTGCTATCCTGTATTATGTAGACTAGCAACATGTTGAAAAACCACATAACATAAAAGAAGATAATAAAATCAAAAGGTCATATGATGACAGAAGTACATACTAAGATTTCAGATAATGTACTATATTTATATTATTTAGCAGAGCAAACCAACAAACAAGTAAACAAAATGCAAACTAAAAAAATGACTCTCCAAACAAAATAACTGTATGACCCTCATTGTAAGCCACTATATACTTGAAAGCGACAATATACTTGTGATGTATGCCAAATTATACTTAAAAATTTAATGAATAATAACAACAATGCATTTCCAGAGGGTGAATCTGCAATTGCAAAGAATAGCTGTCTGTGACTTTTGACTGTTTGCAAGATTTTACCATATAGATTTCCATTTGTACACATGTCACCTTTATTTTATATTTTGTATATTTTTACTAAAGTGTAACATCTTTATGTTTTATATTTAGTTTGCATCTGGTAATATTTACTTATAACATTTTGTCCAGTTCTTCATATTTTAATTTATAGAACTTTAATTGGGACTATATAGCCATTTTTGTGCGTGCCAAACTTCTACTATTATACTGAATGCTAACATATACATAATTATTATTAATATATAATTATTATTATTATTATTATTATTTATATATTAGTTACATGCCATCAAAATATAGAGATTATCTATCTACTTGTACCTTTCAATCTAATAATGGTGTTAATAATTGTTAGTTACAATCATAGGAAGGGCAATGCAATATTGGTTAGCCCAAGGCATGGAATTACTATATTTTGTTGCCCATGTATGATGACAAGATCTTAGCCCTTGGCAAGTGTAATTGTTCAGCAAGAGATGCAGTTGGGTTTGATATTACTCATCTAAATTATTGAAATATTCAATGTTGTGAAAGCAAACTCAAATATGACATAAACTGGAGTGGAAAAAAAGGTTTGGAACATTTAACTACTTGATATAACAGGACCATAAATAAAATGTGTGTATTTCCAGATTTGTGTGTACAAATTGGGTTTGTTGACTGAAAAAATATGTTTTTTGAACTCATTTTGTCAATTTCCTTAACCAGCTACTAAACCATTTTTGCATGATTTAGCTTTATTCAATTCAGGAAAGTCATTTTACATGAAGGATCATGAAAATTTCCAATCCCAAAAATCCTTGAATTCTGATTTGGAAAATGAATGAGCCCCTGAACTGACATAGTTACACAAGGCAAATGAAAGACATTAGGGTATACAATTAGAGAACTTTTCTCATGTAAATGGAGCATTACCAACTTACCTCTCTGAGCAGTTCTAACACTGGATACACTGATGCATGCATACACATTCCTGATTCAGCTGACATTTGACAACTCCACTCTACATTGTGATCAGTTTCATCAGTTCCATTCATTAATATATGAACTGTCATCTGTTGCTCACAACTGATGTTATATACATGAGTATCAGCACTAGTCAGCTTATACAACACACAACTTGACGTATTGTTTATTAAGATCCAAATATAGGGGTCTCTATTTTTTGTTAGATAAACATACTTAATTCCTACATCCTCATTTACAGCACATGTCAGTGATATGGAACCTCCAATGTCAAAGTAAGGTGAACTGCTTGTAGTCAGTGTTACTATAGGAACTTCACCTGGATAAAAGAATAAATGCAATAGATAAGACTGACTGCCATTTACATCACTTATTTTTGGGACATTAACATTGCAATTAATTTTAAATAAACTAATAGATTTTTAATTCCAAAAACTGAAATAAAAAAGAAATCCCATGAGACACCATAAAGTCATAACCTTAAATGCCAATATAAATAAAAATAACATTATTTCCTACAAAGTTGAGACAGCATATTATATTAACTGAGAATAGTATATTAAATTCAATTAGTTACCCTCATCAAATAAGGTAAACCTTAGTAGTAGTAGTAGTAGTAATAGTAGTAGTAGTAGTAGTATTGTTATAACCTACTATGACCAGTATTAATACTAGTGTTGTTCCGATTATCAATTATAATCGATCATCAGTTGGTTGAGCAGATAATCGATTGTGAACTCCATAATCGATTGTGTGTAAAGGGAGACTACTTTTTAGGTGTATGCAAAGTACAAAGGTTAGTAAACCGCCCAGCCACTAAAGGTGACCTGAAATTTATTAAATCCCTTCACAAATACAAATATGAAGCCTTATTATTCATAATTAGGAACATATAGTCATTATTACATGGTCAAGTTGTTAAATTGTTGAGTTAATAAATTTAAACACATTTTGTTGATTTGTTTCAGTTAAATTGAAACAGCTTTTGTAGTATTTATAAACAATGACAAACAAGAAAAACTTGTGCTTCTATACTTTAAATTATAGACACAGCACATATGAACAAAATAATTTTGGGTGATTGTAGCAGTATTTCAGTTACATTTGCCTGATCAGCCATAAAAAGTTGCATTCATTTAACAAAGTTGTAGAACAAAAGTAACACATAATGTAATATTATTGTCAGGTTAAAGTATACATGTCATTAAAAGAGATTACTCCTGTACATTTATAAACATATTGAACTCTTGATCAACTGTTTAACAAAAATTAAAATTTGCTCTTAGTAACCGATTATAATCGATGATCAGTTTGTTAAGAGGAACCGATTATCGATTTTGAATTTCTGACCGATTCCCATCACTAATTAATACTCTAATTTTCTGAAGTGAAGTACTGCATGCATTTTGCAAAAGAAAGAAAAAAACAGTACACCTGTTAAAGGTAATATTTTCCAATAATCATTGCATATCATGTATACGTAGCAAGCAATGAGGCAGTATTTTGAAAACAATCAAGGACCAAGGCATTCAAGAAGAAAAAACTTAATAATACAAATATGCCCACATACCCTGCATTATCATGTTTTCTCCATTGAACAACAAGTGGATATATATATGTGTGTGTATGTGTGTGTGTGTGTGTGTGTGTGTGTGTGTGTGTGTGTGTTGCTGATATTGACCAGTAACGTAGTCGTAGGGAAGGGAAAAAAAGCGGCGATCTGCTAGTTGGTCTACATTCGATCCTATCAATTAAGTTTCATTCAGTTTAAAATAAAACTGCATATTTACCTTGCAATGGTGTTGATTCATCACAAAAGTGCAAAATGAGGGTCTAAATTCCATAGAACAGTGATAAATATGTCAGCATAGCGTTTTAGTAGCAACCTCTATCATCTATGTCTATGACGAGGGACAAGTTTGCAATCTCCCTTTGTACTGTCCTACTGGTAACTTAGCCGTGTTTCAATGACGAATTTGCCAAATCAAAAACAATATCATTAGGTGCTAATTTACACTGAGTACATGTAAAACTTTTATTTCTTTTTTATTCTTGTGTAATTTCTTTGTTTACCTTCTTTTACTTTGCGAATACAGGGCCCAGCACTCTAACCGGCGGGTCAAGTAACCGGACTATCCTCTGCTAAATTAAGGGTGGATGTCAAAATACGAAACTATCCAGTGAGATCTAAACGTTTCACAGAGAGCTTGGAAAGGTAGTTGTCTCCGCATAATATACGATGCTGGGAAATGTATCTTTGTTTTATGCATTTTGGATCCTCATTTTCAACTGTTGTGATAAATCAACAACCTTACAAGGTAAAACTGTACAACTAGTTTTATGTGTAACTTAGACCAACAAGTAGCTCTCCGCTTTTTTTTTATCTGACAGCCTAAGCCATTGTAAGCCTAATGGCGCTTAATACATGCAAAACAAGAAGCTTTCAGCATAAAATCATTTTTGATGAAAGAGGTATGTCTGTGAACACAGAGATTCAAGTTTTAAAATAGGAACTGTATATAGTCTTAATTATGAAATTTGTTCAATCTGGTTCTGCTTTGGATTGAGTGGAAACAGCACAGACGATAATTGCAATGAACACAATAAATCTAAAAATATCAAATACAGCTAAGCTGAGCGAAATATTAATGTATCTAATATGAAATAGTTTAAAATATCCATACGCTGTTTTTAAATAAGCGATAATTCAAAAATCAACTATCTTTACTTTTTGTTTATGGGGATGAGTGAAGAAGAAAGGAAGATACTGAGAAGACATTGAGACAACAACAGCTGTTGCTGATGACTATGCATTGAAAGCAAAGATCCATAGGAAAATTTCCTTTATCACGGCATCAACATAGTTTGGGGAAAAGTGAAATTGACAAAATCGCTGAACTTTGAGCTCTTTAAAAACTGCTTGATGACAAAGCTACAAGAACTGAAAAATTCACTCTAAAATATTTTAGACTGTAAATAGTATAGTGTAGACAGAGTAAAATGAACTTTGTTCAATGACTACATTTTTCTAATACCTAGACGTATGATGTTTAATTTTAATGGGAAAGATATCAATTATCATAATATTGACTTCATGTTTTATTTTTGTTGTTTTAAAAATAAATTTGCAGGAAATGTTCCTTGTATGGAGTAATAGTAAGTATAAACTTGTGTTTACCTGCATTTTCATTTCTGTATCCTTTAAAATTAATGTGATAATGCACCTTGAAAAACGTGATTTTGAATCTTAAAAAACCTTGAAAAAAACCTTGAAAATATTGAAAGAAATATGCTACTAACCCTGAATAAGAAAACACACAGATTATATATATATATATATATATATATATATATATATAATTATACATACACAGCTTTACCCCTGTATATGTCCGGGGTCAAGCTAGACTTGAATTTTAGGGAGAAGTGACTTCTCCTTTTGAACAGAACAAGTTATAAATTGCTGTGGGAGACATATTTGTTCTGGCAACCTGGAACTGAGTCCTTAACGAGTGCTATGTATTCAGAAACTTTCACAAGAGAATTGTTAAATTTCAAAATGTTTTTCTGTTTATCGAACAGAAAGGGTTTGTTGGAGTAGAGAATGATTTGTTTTATAACCTGGTTCAATAGAGGCATCATTTACCATTGTAAAAAATTTCAAAAAACTAGGAAGAAATCTAACTGTGCCTGCTTGATGGGGTTATTCTTTCTCCAAGTGTATCTTATTGAATCCATATTTCTTTCTTGCCAGATTTCAGTCAGATTATATTCAGGACAGATATCAATTACTGCATCTTTTGCTTTAGGGTTATTTTCGTGAGTTGTAATTAATGTATTGAGAGCTTGATTCATAACTTGACTGAAGTCCCCTCCAATAATTATTTTCTGAGTTTTCATGTCTCCAATATCAGTATATAAATTGGGTGTGTCAACATAAGGACTATAAATGTTTATAAGTGTGTGTGTAAGTTTGAGTCGAAATATCTAAAAACTATCTTGTCATTTACATCTAATTTTACTCAATGTATGTGCTATGCATATTTAATTTATGTGGTGTGCCTGATCTTTGTCCATGATTGAGGGTGAAGTTTTGGCCTTCCTGACTTTTGTCATTTTTTAAAAGATGTTTGAGTTTAAAGCAAATGACCTTATTTATGAACTTGGTATGTTTTAGAAGCAAACTTGTTGACAATTGGATGAAATTTTCCACATCTTGGTCATTTTATTGTGTTTTATATAAGTAAAATTAGTTTATATAGATTATTAACAATTATTCATTCCACTTTTAAATTCAGTCTGTGGTATCATTTACTGCTGTGTTCAGATATTATTTGTGTGGAATTTAAATTATTCAATGGAATTACAAAGTTCTCATTTACTTTTTTGGGCTAAAATTCTGCTGTGGGATTATTGTGAATGCATTCAAAGACATTCTTGATTATATCATTGTGATACATTAAGACTATCGTTACATCAACACATTTACATTTAGTAGAATTTATTCAGAACATGCTATACTTTTTGGACCTGTGGTAGGACGTTTAGGATTATTTGGGATTTAACTCATAATACTTTAATCTTCTCTTATATTTCCACTTTGTAACTTAGAGAAATACATTATTTGTTAATTTTAATAAACTTGGTTCTTCATCTTTCTATTGCTTTGATTAGGACTACAAAATCATAATAATTTGTCATTGGGTTGTGCATAGCCCCAGTTGTAAAGAGAACTAAATAGACACCATAAGAAACCAAAACAGGAAAATTGTTGTCGTGATGGAGAAGCAGCAGTTGGGAGTTATAACTTGGGCTTGGTGTTGCTGCTTATCCATATGAAAGAAAGGGTTTGGTACAGGTAATGGAGAACCCTGCATATCCGTCATCACTGTTCCAGTTATACCCACATCAGTGTGTCCCTGATCTGTATCTATGATGACTGTGAAAGGAAAAAAAAAACAGAAATGGACACATTATCTTAACTGTTTGTGCAGTTTCTATGGGCCCAGCCATGCATTGGAGATCTTTGAGTGGGGTTGTGAGATTGTGATGGCTATAATGAGTACCCACAGATGTCTAGAATGATTTTCTGCAAGCCAATCCTCTGCTTTGATAAGAAAGCTCAGAGGAGCCAAGAGATAATGCTTCTGACGATGCTTTGCTGGCTTGAGGGCCTTTTCTGTGAGCACTGGTGAGAGTTGCTGTTGTACCCTTTTATTAGGTACCGCCATTGTCAGTCAGAGAGCTTTAAGGTGTGATGTGATGCTGGTCATCGTTAAGAGCAAAGTGCAGATAATTCAAGAGTCACACTTAATTTACCTAGTTTCTGAAAGTCGTAATCCAATATGGCAGCCACAATTGCTGTCTTGAAAATCTTGTTGACACTATTCCCCCTGAATGGATGGTCAATATGAAGTTTTCATAAATTGCTGAATGAAAACGGTACGTACCAGCTGGGTATCCATTATGACTGCCACAATGACTTAAAAATCTTGTCAGTATTTCCCATGAATGGATGATCATTATGACATGAAGTTTTGAGCAAAATACTTCTAAGGATGTTTATTTGTCCGAAATGAAAATGGTGCCAAGCTGACATGAATTATGTGTATCACAGCAGCTACCTTATAACTGAAGAATATCAGATATGGTTTAGACTTTTAATAGTTAAAAGGTAGAACTGGTTTTATCTTGAATTTCTGGAAATTTGTTTTGCCAAGTGGAGTGTCAATCCCTTCAAGGGACTCTTGTTATAATATTAGAGACCCAGGACAGCATAGGGTGGAACCACCTTGGGCTGTCTAGTTTGTGTTGTAGTTTGCACTGTGAACACACAACAGATACTTTTATATGCCATATTTGTGCTAAAGTTGGTGGCCATTGGGACAGGCGCTCCTTTCTCAGTACTTGTTGTACTGTTTGTGTGAAGGGCCCAGCACCGGGATGTCACTTCATGGTGGGTTTGGCCCAGTTATCCCTAGCATTTGAAGGGGTGTCATCACTAATATCTTAAGTTTTTGTATACTTGAACCACCAATGATAAAAAATAAATTAATGTAACAGCAGGTATCTCTAATGTTGTATTTGAGTAAACACTTTTGCCTCACTGCTGATATAATTCTGTTCTCCAGGTACAAAACATTGACAAACATGGTAGGTATGATAAACCATAGTCTAGGATATGGCTATACATAAAATATACAAGAGGAGACTGGGATAATGGCAGTTAAATTTGAGTGTCTTTATTTAAACCAATCATACTGCAGCTTTAATATAATAATAATTGTTAATATTTCTCTTTGGTTCTTATTGTGTATATGTTATTTTTCTTGTCTCTTACAGTCACTTCTCCTGTACAGACTGTTGTGGGATGGAATGTCAGTTTTAGTATGGTGCTAGATCCATATCCTCAGATTGATTCAATAATCATAATAAGCAAGAATGGTATCTTAATAATGCAAGTAAGGGGCACAGTGTCTGGGAATGTAGCAGACCGGTTTGAGTTCACTGGAAACACATTTGAAAACCGGATCTCTTTCATCTTGAGAAATGTTACACTTGGAGATGCTGGGACATATACTGCTACTGAAGCAGGTTATCCACCTGGAGGAGAGCAAAAGTTGATTGTGAAAGGTAATTGTTTCTAACACTATCATAAAGTATTTCTTAGAGTTTGAATGATTGGCTAGTTTTCAAGTCAGATGTTTTGAATTCTGTGACGTTTTTACCAGATTGAACAAATTCTGTTATCTTATATATAAACACCCACATTTTTCTTTCTTTCTCTGTGCCCTGCTTGCCAAACAAGAAGTTGTAAGTTTAAAATTAATGACAACATCCAAAATTCTTTTCTTTTTTTGTGCTTTTAGGTTCAATTTTTTTTTTAAGCTCACTCATGCCATTGTTTATACTTTTTGTAAAACTTAATTTTTATGTTAAAACTTTCCTGTACGACTCTTGTCCTAGGAGTCCTAGGATGGGCAGTTATTGTTAAGCTATATAAACACCCACAATTGCCTTTCTGTGTATCACGGCTGCCAAACAAGAAGTCATGAGTCCAAAACTCACAGTGACATCCCTAGTTTCCATTTAACTTTTGCATTTTTTCTTCAGATTTTCTTTTATACTCATCCCAATTTAAAAAATTTTAAATTTTTTTTTATTGCCATCCTATGATGGGCAATTAACCTACCCACATTTGTCTTCTTTTTGTATCCATGCTGCCAAGCAAGAAAGCAAGATGTTGCAAGTTAGAAACTCGTGGCGGCTTCCCATATTTTTTATACTTCTTTTGTTTTTATATGTTTAAACTTTCTTTTAAACTCGCCAATCCCATTTTTTTTTTTTTTTACAAATTCCCATCCTAGGATGGGCAATTAACCAATTACTCTGTAATTATGTGAAGAGACAAATGCTTTCATGGCTTGATAACAAGTATATTAGTTTAACCCTTTGCTTCATGCTATCTGTTTCTTTGTTGGCTCCCATATATATGTACCAAAACCCAAGAGTACAGTATGCTATGAATGGAACACCTGAATCCTATATGATTACATGCAAATAGGCCTGCATGGAAAATTTAGAGTGGCGTAGTAAATTTTAACAAATGACATTTTTGTTTACACTTGTTATACATTTTTTAAGCAAACTTTAGGTTTAATCAAACTTTAAGCATGTAAGGTTTAAGCATTAAAATGCTTAGAGATTTTATTTGCTGTTAAATGTCTGATAGACCACTAGATTTACTACAGTGCATTAATATAAATGAAAAAAAAATTACTGTATATATTCAATCATATAAATATTATATTAGACCATAACTCAAGGACTAAATCTTCTGGTTTATTGTTGTATGTCTGTAACATTACATCATCTACATTTGATAAATTATCAAAATCTTTGTTGCCTACATCAAAATCACAGCATATATCTGATTTAATGAAGCATTCATAGTCATGATTTTAATTATATAAACTCTACAAAATACTGGATGAAGTTTGTGGCCTCCATTTCGCAAAAGAGAGAACCCAACCCAGTTTCTTTACATAGCAAATCATGACTATACCACAGCAGCCATGTGACATGATATCATTGCTATTTTCCTTAATGCCAATAGTTTGTAATAAGGAGTTTTCCTCAAAGGTGGTGCTACAATAATGGCACAGAAATGCGCTATTATGCAGATGTTACACAGGCATTGAAATTCACTTCTATGCGAATTGGACCAAGATGTAATGACTCAGCCAGAACTGATAAAGTTATGAATAATAAAGCACCATACAGACTAACTACATCAATACAAAGTAGACATAATACTTTGCCTTCTACCAGCCGAGATAACATCCTCCTTATTGGTAGTTCCATTTGACATGGAATTAAGAACAGAGGACTGAGGCACTGTGTTAGAAAGCATGCCATTTCAGGTGCCAAAATACAGACAATACTGGAAGATACAAAAATATATGATCTCTCCAAGTTTACTGAAATAGTCCTCTATATTGGAGAGAACAATGCCAGTGAAGGGACTGATCTAGAACGTTTTGAAGAACTATGTAACCAATTACTTACACACATCCATAAGCAAAATCAAAGCTGTCAGGTTGCATTTTTTGAAAGTCTTTATTATTATTATTATTATTATTATTATTATTATTATTATTATTATTATTATAAAGACTGTTACTTAAATTAATTGTGTTTGTCCAACTGCACATTACCACTGTGATATTAAATCAATGAGTTATTATTTGGAAGTGATGCACTTGATATTTGAATCTTGAAATTGTAATACAATAATAGGTTGTTAATAAGCCAGAAGAATATTAAAAATTTGAGTTTGCATTTCATTACTAGTCCCATTCTTATTGTACTTTCTCATAAAACATTTAGATACAAAAGTAGCAAGATATTCATGCACTGAATTTATAAATGTACAAGGCATTTCTACATGCTTTTATAAATATGCTACTATAAAAGATGCAAAACAAGCAAGTGATAAATTTGAAGCATAACATTGTGATAAATCACACAATACAGGACTTTCAAAGACATTGAAAAGCGTCATTGTACGATAATGGTGCAGAGCTCGCCTTGGTAACCACACCCTTTGATTTACACTACATGGATGCTTTAAAACATCTTGTTGGCACAGTTCATGTCTTCACTTAAATTTGGTAGGCATTATGGTGTTATCGCCAAAACAAGAAATAAGGCAGTTTTCTAGTGCAAGGAAAATCTTGTCTAGAGTAAGTCCGAGTATGAGAGCAGAGATGACTAACAACCAAATCCTTTACATTGCACTTCCTGCAGATGAAAAACAACTGCTGCAGACACATACATTCATTTTTGTGAGTGCAGAAGGAAATTATTGACACCCACTCTCCTTCTACAAATTTTCAGTTACTAACTCATGTGGGTTGAAACCATTCCCCTTGTTGATTCTTTGCTGACCTTTTTTTATTCAATCTGCTTATTCAGTCACTGATTACATATATAAGCCTAAAAGGAGAGATTCCAAACTTGTTCTCCATATACGATTGAAGTACTTTACAGATCAATTTAATAGTCACTTTTGTGTAAAGTTCTCTGTTGCTTTGTGTATATTTAGATTGAGTTTGGGTGCCAATACTTCTGGTGTCATGCTTTGAATAAGCTGCACTTAGTTCTGATTGGTGTTTATTGGTTTACTCTGGACTTGATCAGATAATAACTACCAATGTGAACTGATTATAACATATTTCACTGTGTGGCACACCTGATGTAAATATACAATACAAAAAAAACAGCAGCAAAACTTTATCTAGGAGTGGTTATTAAATGATCAGTAAAGTACTTAAATTATACATGGCAAACAAATCTGGAATGTTTTCTTTACACTGGTATATCAATGGCTGAACATGCTGACTGAATAAAATAATCAGCATGGAATACGTGGGTGGGTGGTTGTCATGCTTTAGACCATGTGAGTTAATCACCTTTTGTTTGCTAATTTGTAGAAGGTGAGTGGGTGTTGTCTTTAGTTTTTCTTTGTGCCTTCTATGTCTTAGATGAATTCTCAATATAAAGAATAAGAAGGCAAATGACTATTAATTATTCTCAACTGCTGAAGATTAATGTCACATGTATATAGTAAGTAATTTTTTTTATTAGTTATTCACCTCATGTATTAATACAACTAATAATATGGAAAATATAATGACACATCGATATATTGATTAGTTGTTTCGCACCTACTCTGGGTATGTTGTTCATGCTGAACAAAACTTAAGCAGCTACTTGTAGCTGATGAATTCCCTGTTGTTGATTTTTAGTTCATACCAGTAAATCCATTCTTAAACAAACTCATAGTCGTTCATCCAGAAACATACGTTCAGCTGATACTATTGATGTTTAGTTTTATCTATGGTTGAACTTTGACAGATGTTTGACATAGGGCAAGCTTAGACTGGTGATGTGTGTATTGCATGCTAAATTTGCTGATTTCCAGTAACAGTTTAGGCCATCAGCCTCTCACTATAAGTAGATTTCAGCTTGTTTATGTATGATTTTTAGACTCTTTTCAGATCATTATGAATTAAAAAACACAGTCTCTTCAGTTTATAGGAACAAGTAAGAAATATTAAAGGTCTGACGGAATAGTGGTGCCACATTAAGGCCATATTGACATGGGGTTTTCACCAGATGACTTCTGTGATGTTTTCTACCCAATCATAAAAGAAAACGGTATTGATCTGATGTCTGATATGGGCACTACAGTGGTTGTCTTGACAATTTTGTTATGGCTACTTCTCCAGAAAGAAGAGAACATAGTCATGGATATTTCCCACAAGACTTCTTTTAATGTCTATTTGAAAATAGTGCATATGCAATTCCTAATATTTTTGCTCCAATTTCACCAAAGGGCATCATATGTTGTCTAGTTGGCATTAAACGTAAATGGTGCCAATCTGATGTCCAATATGGCCAGTCCACCATGGCACCCATCTTAAAAATCATGTTACCATCACTCTTTCATAATGGAAATTATCAACATGGGGTTTCCACCAGAACACTTTGCATGATGTCTTGTTGGTCCCAAATGAAAATGTTGCCATTTTGATATCTCATGTGTCCACTACAGCAGCTAATTTGAAAATCTTGTTATCGCTGAATAATATAAGAGATGGTTTTAATATCAGCATTAAAAGGAAGAACTGAACCTGGAATTTTTGTAAATTCTTTTTAGCCTGTAGAGTGTTAATTCTCTTTGAGGGACACTTATGTTTAAATTGATCTCATTTCAGGGTATCAAGAGTTCTATTCTAATTTGTAAAAATGTTAACTTTCATTTAGCCTCTCCATCCAAGCCATGGATAGTTGCAGTCACTGGTTCTGCAGTATTGGGGTCTGACTACCGCCTGAGTTGTTCCTCTGTATCCAACAGTGCACCTCCTGACCATGGCCTGACTATGATGTCAGAGTGGAAGGTAAATGACCAGCTTATTACAGCAGGGGGACGCTATAAAGTCCATGGAACAGAACTGACCATTGCCAGTCTTACAAGACAAGACAACAATGGCAGGCTAACATGTGTGACATATGAGGATCCATTAGCAAAGTCAGTTCCAAGCAATGAACATGTCATTGATGTGAAGTGTAAGTACTGAAGATTTGTTTTACTAATTTTCAAATCTATTAAAATTGCCAATTTTTCTATGTTGCTTGTTCAAGTTATTCTTTGTATTAGTCTTTATGACATAAGTTTATCCATTGAGTTTATAAATTATTGGCCTTTACCATACATGCAAGCATGGAGAATTTCAGTGAGAAGAAATTTTATGGCATACCATCTTTAAATATGTTATTTTCAGATTTAAAGCATTGATACCTCCATAATGTCTAGAACAATGTCAGTCATCTTCATTTGTGATCCGTGCATACATTACATTTGTCCTTTTGAATATAAATAATAACAAAAATTTAAAAATTTTAGTTTACACTACTCTCTGGTCATTAAATCATACCCAAAGTGGGCATCCATAGTGCATATTTTATTTGATTCAGGTTCCCAGTGCTACATGTCAGATGGCTCCTAACAATGAAAATTAATTTATTTTTGCAAACATTGATCATAATGAAGGAAAATCCACAAAGAAACCACTTTAGACAAGTCAGATTCAGACCCAAAAAAACATACATTAAAAAGAGTAATTTAAAGTACACACATCATGTTTTATGGATTGCCCACTCAATATAGTGGACATGGACAGAGGGGCAGGGGATTATGTGCTAATTATGAATAGTAAAAGTTGACTCCGTGGATTTCCCCCCCCCCCCCATGTAAATCCACTCAATCTATTTCAAGTCCATCACAGATTCTATTGCATCAATAGTGCATTTTATGGCACCCTCACTGATTCTATCGTACCACCTCGGCTAGTCTGCATTCTAAACAATCAGATAGGAGAAATGCTAAAAATTTAATCACAACCCTGGCAGGGGTCAATTTTATACCTTTACCTGTATAAACTGTAAAATGGTAACATTTCTTGTGGTATTTATGAATTAATTTGTATTAATTTGCCTGCAAACGTCAGTGAAATAATAAATCAAGCTGCAAATGAATGGTTGAAAGAATTAGCTAATGAAAAAACTCTAAATATAACTTCAAGTCTAATAGTGGGAAGTGGTCTTTGTGTTAGATGACAGCAAATATGATAAATTGTTCAAGCATGTATCTGATCCAGCATTTGACATGGACACACCAGTCTTTAAGGATGAATCAGTGCATGATTATCAGTATTATTCTTACATGGTTCATACGGTCTTTGAAGGTCTTTGACAGTTTGGGAAAAATGAGGTAGCATTTTCAAGGCCTTGAAAGTTTGGGAAAATCAAGCAGATTACTCTGGGGTCTTTAAAAGTCTTTGAAAATTGAAATAAATCCAAACATTTTAATATCTTTCCATAATCACAAATAAAATTGTCCAAGGTTGTTAGATTCAGATGTAATCGAGTTTTCATGGTTTCTTTCTTTTGATGATCCGTTCAATTTCATCATTAAACAAAATTGTAGTAATTTGCATTCGTTGTTTTCTCATATAACTTAACTTGTATACAAAATGTTAGCGAAAATAGGTCTTGGAAATTTTTGTTTGTGGTCTTTGAAAGTGTGGGAAAAGTTCTTGAATTTATTATTCAGAATTCTGTATGAACCCGGTCTTGTAATGTGTGCGTACCCGACTCACGTGGAAGAATCGAATTACATGTTTCGAGTACATGTAGATACTTTGTGCCCACTGATGCATTCATCAAGATTGAAGGTAGACTTTTTAAAAGCAGACAATAAACATACGGAATTGGTGATCAAGTTGGTTTTGTTAATAATGGCGTCATTGTGTTATTTAACAGTGCCACATACATGATTGACAGAAAGAATATTGAATCATGTCTCAAAAAGTTGACGTTGCTACAATGATACATGGCTTTGCAAGAATCAGCGATGATTACTCGAGGTCAGTTGGTTCATCAGTGATGTTTGCGAAGGACACCACTGATCAGCCCAAGAGCAATAATGTGAGAATGAATGCCGCTGGAACTGAAGTTGCATCAATGAATGAAAATTTCATCCTGGGATTTGCATCACGTCGATCAATGTTAAACGGTGATGAAAATTTTTAGAAAAGTTATATTTGGCAGTAAACACACCGTGGTACTTGTGAGAAAAGCCACTTACAATGATGCAATTTGGCATGCAGGTGGGGTTGATGCAGGTAAAGTAATACTAACGAAACGTTTGTTGTGAAGGTGCTGTAGGATGAATTAGAGTCATTGATGCCCCAGTGGAAAACATGTAAATGTGTACTTGACAATCTTTGATTGTTAATTAAATATTATATTGTTAAATAAAATGTAAAAAACGAAAATCGTTATACTACCACCAGAATTTGTAGAAATGGTATTTAAATATATTTTTTATTCTCAAGAATGTGCAATCAGTAAATATTTATTGTACAATCCAAAAGCATACAGATGCAGATTATGTACATGTGTTTTAAAACTACTGCGCAAAAATCTTGTCAACATGCTAGCAGAAGAATACCAAAATTAAAGCGCACTCAACATCAGGTAAATAAATGTCATACACGAACGTCAAAATAGCAACATTTAAAGATGTGAAATCTTACTGCTATCTTATGTAATACTTTTACATGCTAATGCATCAGTTGCCAAAATCATGCTTTTGCAAGTTTCAATTACCCCTCTATTGTGTAATGTTGACAGCCCCTCCATGTTGATACTGCCATCATTGTGCCAGCTGAGGCCCAGAGATGATTTGTAGGTATTTATCCCTTCACTGCAGAGCAAAAGTGAAGATGATTAAGTTCCAATCTATGAAGTGTGGAGTTTCACAAAATATTTTGATCTGTACTGTAGTTTTCACTAAATCTTGAAAATATTGGTATTACTACTATTCTTCTTAAATGGAAATTTTGATCATACTGTACTTCCAATATAGACTGTATTAATGAGATACCCTGCATCTGATTGGCTGTGCTTCTTGTCAGTTTAGATTTTGAGACTATATCTCTCATCGGATTATGAAATTTGGGAACTGCTATAATGATCATCTGATTATTCACATATATACAAATTACTGTGAATTTTGAGTTATTGCCATTGTTTTTTCTTTTGTTTAGCTTGTTAGCTGATTAGTTGTTTAATATTTTCAGATGGCCCAGAGAATGTTCAGCTTAACACCTCTGGTGGGATTATCAGGGCAATAGAAAACCACTCGGTCATTATACAATGTACAGCAGACTGCAACCCTACGTGTAGTTTTCAGTGGAAGAGAGAATCATTTCCTGGATATCTCAAATGCAACCAGACCTTCATGATAGCAAGTGTTGGCAAGAGTGATACAGATAACTATACATGTGTTGTTTCCAACAGCATAACTGGTAGATCTCAGAGTCTTCAAACAACATTGGTTGTCATTTGTAAGTACAGCAGACAGGAATCTTTCAGACAGGTTCACAGTACTCTCTCCTGTATTGGTACTTGTGATGATGAGGGACATTATGTCATACAATTCTCTAATTTTAGTGTTCCTGCATAGCTCCTGAACTGACCTATAATGCAGAGGTTGGCATTGATCCCATTTTTATCTGCACTGGTCAAATACCACAAGAGATTTTGGAATGGTCTGTTGTCTGTCCATCAGTTAGCACATATTTGTTATTGCTATTGCAAGTATTGCAATGAAACCTTGTATGTACATTCATCCTATGATCTGTTTGATTCTAACTGAAAATGGTGCCACTCAGTAAGGTTGCAATGTTATATCGATATGATATGCGCGTGTGTGTGTGATTTGGATTTTTAACATAGCTTTAACAATGTTTCGGTCATATCGCTACGATGTCTGCAGTGTGGCACTTTATAGTGATGTCACTGGGGCATCATACCACAGACATGTAGCATGATGTCCCACCCAGTCACATTATTCTGACACCAGGCCAACCAGTCCTAACACTAACCTCTTAATGCTGAGCGCCAAGTGAGGCAGCTGTTAGTACAATTTTTATAAGTCTTTCATATGACTCGGCCGGGGATTGAACCCAAAACCTCCTGGATCCGAGACGGACGCTCTAACCACTAGGCCACCTGAGCGGTTGATATATGCCTCTTGATGTGATATTTTCAATATACAATTTTAGCTTATTGTAATATTTTGCTCATATTTATGCATTATGAAACAGTTGTTAAAAGTTTTAAAATGAAAGCAATGGCAACAATTGTGGAAAATTTAAACTTCAACTAAGCGCAAATCAATAAGTATTTATATGTCATGACTTCCTGAGAATTTTTTGTCAGTTGACTAACCAACTTTTTGATGGTTTTTTTTATTTAAAAGAAACAAAAAAAACAATCAAATAAATGAAAATGGATACAACGTTCTTGTTTTAACTTTAAAGACACTGCTTTATTAGTCAACAATTCTTAAATCAACATGTTCATATTTTTCAAAAAGAAGACTGACATGGTATTATGAGATATAATCACTCATTTTAAATGTACACGTAACTACCTTTGTGATGAGACATTTTTAAGTTACTTGTTATAGTCATCAAATTTCACTGCATTTCTTAAAGACACGGTTCTTTTCCAGTACATATTTTATTTATTAAAGCTTATCGTTTGACTATAATTTGTATTAATGTTATCATTTTACATAAATGTTTCAAAATGTTGCAATATTATTACAATAAAACATGAAATATCCTGATATATCATGATACAGCAGAAGGCATATCATTACAGCCCTACCACTCAGACATCCAGTATGGCTGTTGCAGTAGGCATCTAGACAACCATGTTATTGCTACTCCTCCAGAAATGAATGTCATATTGACATGGTGGTTTTCACTGGAAAACTTTGTATGACATTGTTTATCCTGAATGAGAATAGTGCTTGTCTGATATCGATTACGGCAGCTATCTTGAAAATCTTGTTATTACTATATCTCCTGAATGGATTTTCATAACAAAATAAGGATTTTCTGAAAACTTCTCAGGATGTTTAGTTGGTTCTAGAGAAATAAAGATGGTAGATGTAGATCAAGAAATTGACCAATCAATTTCAAGATGGCTGCCATGTATGGATGGTTCTAACACTCAATATTCAATGAATTTGGTGTTAAAGGCATACAGCCTAAATTTTTCGATTTTTTTTTGTGTTAATGCAAATGCATGATAATATGAAAAATATAGTACAAAAAACGAGTAATTACACGTCATTTAGTTGCATAAAATGCACAATTGCAAGTTTAATCAATGAAAATATAACGATTTTCTGTACGGATTGCTAAGTAATTATGCAGAAACTGAATTTACCGATATTCTCCGAAGTAGCAGTATCACGTGACGCGAATCAACAAATATGGAAGTCGAGGTACGTATGTGTTACTCTTTTGATGTAATTATTGTCTTGTTCTTCGTATTTCTTCGTCTATCCTTCTCCTTAGTTCTTTATGGTTATGCACAATATATGTATATTGCTTGTAGATTTCTCATTATATAATAATAAATTACAAGAAGTAGGCAAAAAAGTCAATGTGATGGAGGATCATGGTAATAGGGGGTTCCATTAAGGGACAATTATTGAAATTACCATTCCGTATAACTTGTCGTGTTTGTGAGATTGTGTTACGTTGCAAGATAAACGAACTAAAAATATGATAATTTGTATCATTGTAATCAGAACCACTATTAAAAGGTCTCGCTAAAGTCGTCTCTTTGGCTCAGAATAAAGTTAATCGTTTTGCATCACCATCTCAGGCTCACGCACAGGAGTTTGACGTTTTATCAATAAAGTATGGCGAAATGTCTGACAACATGAATTACCCTTATCAAATATATATTATTGATAAGGGTAATTCCTGTTGTCAGACATTTTGCCGTACTTTACTGATAAAACGTCAGACTCCTGTGGGCTCACGTATCAATAGTCCTACATGTAAGACATATCACATTTTGATTTTGTTTAGGTGCTATACTAACGTTTCAGATACTAGATGTGATTTTCACATTTGTTTTTACGCTTAACTAGTAAAAATAATAATAATAGTTCTGTGGTCCAGACTTACCGAAAGCTCAAAAAAAGTGTCAGACATTCGGTCTGACAAAACCTGAAAATCTGTCAGACAGAAAAAAAATCTGTCAGACCGACAAAATATAACAAAATTGAGGTATTTTGTAACGTGTTTTGTTTTCTAAGTGTAAATAACACATGTTAATCATGTAAAGTTAAGTCAAATTCACTGATAGTCTGTTGTAAACATGATCAGTTTATCAAAATTGTCAAGTTCATCTTAGTTTTTTAATGTACCTATTAATAATTATCACTTTACCAAATTTAATCATTGCTTTGTAGAATTTTAAAAAATCTGACCTTATTTAATCATATTTACAGAATTTGTTAAACTTTTATAATGAATCATACTTTCATTGATGCTGTTCTCCTTGAAGACCTGCATAACATTCTCTAAGAGATGCAGAGACTTTGTTGAGTTTGGAGTGCTGATGTTCAGGAACCTTTCTTTAACAACACTTTTCATTGCAGTTCTTATGTATATGGTCTCCTGTTCATCTCCTGAGATATCTGTACTTCCATCCATAATAAAGGCAAAAAAATGGATTATACTCTATAAGATTGACAGTTTTTTGCTTCTGTCTGTGCTATACTGCTTTGTCATTAATATATGTACTGCCTATGTCTAATTGTTTAGCTTTCTCAATTTCACACAGCCATGTATAATCTGATAGTGGACGATTATTTTTGGCTACTGCGTGTGCATTTCTGAACAAATGCACTAATCTACTTCTTTCAGCTGCCTTTAATTGCCTAAGTGCTTTGCCGGCTTCTGACCCTAGTTTTTCCAGAGCAGTTTTCTGTCTGCCTGAAACAAACTCTGATGCTTTTTCGTGGGACTTGGAAAGTTCATGATCATTTATTGTTGACATTCTAAAATTTGTACATCCGACGATAAACGCGTTTGTGTTTCGCAAATTTTCATCAGACCTCGCTTTCTCGCCGTAGAAACTGAGACACATGGCACACTGCATAACTTGTTTTATTTCATCAAATATTAACCAATCTCTGTTTTCTTTCCATTTATCATTAAAGGTTCTTTCAACCCTATGTTTTTCATAATCCTTTTTCTTTTCTTTCAATTCTTCATAAGATAGTTTTTTTTTTTCCCCTGGTTTCTCTCCATCGTAATATTTCAACGAGGCCATGATGACCGGTGAGCCGCATAACTGTTTATAACAGGCGTAGCGATTGGATCTCTCAAAAGCTTGTAACCAATGAAAATCTGTTTAACAAACTAGATTCACTAACGACTACTCAAGCGGTGCAGAGTGAGAAAACTACCGGACAGTCGGTCCGATGCCGACTAACAAACTGTCGGTCCGGGTAAAAATTTGTCGGTCATGTCCGACGGACCGACGGCTTTCGGGAAGTCTGGTGGTCAAGCTCCATTCTAAATAAATATTCATTTCATGGCTATGTAAGTAAGAAACATATGGTACAATATTATGGGATAAAAGTATTAACTTCCACAAAGTGCAATTAAAAAGAAAAAAAAGCCAACACACACACATTACAATTGAAAAACTTATGATTTTTCTGCCTTTTATCACATATGTTATAATGATAGGTTTCAGATAACACTGCAAGTGAATCAGTATCACGGACGTCTTCACTTCATGACAGCACTGACATCCCAGACCGTCAAATAAGAGATGTTAGAAGACAACGAGGTATTAGAAGAAGGGAATCTATTAAACTTGGAACAGGAAGGGAGTCTATTCGAAGGGGTACAGGAAGAGAGTCAAGTAGAAGGGGTACAAAAAGGGAGTCAGGTAGTAGGGGTAGAGGAAGAGTTATAAGGCAATGGAGAGGAAGAGGAAATCAAGGACCATCACTTAGCAGGACAAAAGTGGCTCTTACAGCTGAAGCTAGAGATCACCAGTTGAAGGTAAACATGATTTTTGTTACCCATTCAAGTTAGCTTTTGTATTAAGACTTATCAATTCATGATGTATTCTTTGTCAGTTTGTTTTTTCTTTAATATGTTCAATTCATTTCTTACAGGAACAAATAGCAAGTATGACAAAGGCAGAAAAAGATGACATTTTGGCTCGATTATGCCAAAAACACCCCGACATGGTCTTTGAACTAATAGACGGCTCATCAATGGAGCAACAAGGATATCATCCAAGACCAGGAGGTGAATCACCAAGTTGGTGCTTATGCAATAACTGCCATGAAATGCCCACTGATGAGGAAAAGTAGTGCTGCAAACAAATAGAGGTAAACTGCTTTTCAAGGCTTCCTGTAAGTAATTTTTGGGTAAATTGTATCTTTCTAGTTCAACTTTCTGTAAGTCTCGTGACTGTAATCAGCCCAAATTGCTCATCCAGAGTTAATATTTTTGTTACTTATTATTTAGTATTTGTGAATTAAGCAGCTTGTTGAAACACTTATATCAGAACATTTAATGCTTTTAGTTCTTTGGAATACTTAATATTAACATATTTTAATGTTACAAACATCTGAACATTTTACTTTGGGCTGTTTGTTTTTTTGTGTCGCTGGTCGATATAAAACATTTTAGTATTTTAAACATGTGTAAGTACAACCTATTGTATGGTGCTAAATAGCCCAAGTGTGCTGGTGCACCATTAAAAAACAAACAAACATCTTTGGAATACTTTTTACTGACAATTTTTTTAAATTTCTGCAGGACTTCGATTTGGTTGTATTAGATGAAGTCGTGCTCCTTGTTGCACAGAGGTATAGACAAGATGTCCTGGCAACAGAAGAAGATGATGGTTACAACCGGGGGAAAAGGCATACTGCTTATAGGCAGTTTATTTTATGGACTTTTGGATACTTTGGTGTAGGCAACAGACGCATTATTCCAAGCTGTTGTGTATGGCGTATTAGGGATAAATACCCAGATAGTTTTGGCCAGTACTGTGGGTTTATTCAGGGAAGACTTGGGTGATCATTCCAATGATATGTGAATAATATAATCTGTGTTGATTTTAAGTTGTATAAAGTATTTATTTTGTATTATGCAATTTTTATTTGCTTGAACAAGTTTTGTTAAACATTTTTTATAGCTACCTACCCACTAAAAAATGAGTACATGTATTAAAAGCAACTGTGAGGAGACTTTATTGGTATAATACTACTGGTATTATTCAGAAAAATTATTAAAAACATATGAAGTTGACTAGCAATGTCTTGGGATGAAAAGGTAGTAAGGAACAAAAGTACATGGGTGAACAACGATTTTAATCGTGCATATACACATTAAGTCCAATGATAAATGACATTCATATTGAGTTCAGAAAGCAAAACTTATTCATTGTATCATGAATACAGATTGGTTTGTAAATATCAACAGAACTACAAACACTAGGATACTATTCATCCAGATACTGCTCATTAATTTCAATTCAAACAAAATGGCTCTGGAAACTTCAATAAAGTTTTTAAGACTAAAACACTAGTTCATCAAAAGCAGCCTTGAATGCTATATCACATATGTGCATCATCAGCCATCTGATTACTAAATCAAATATACTTAACAATTAAAGCATCACATTTTTATTTTTTTCAAATGTGATCATTCACCACATAAGTAAGAATACCATTTATATGAAATCCCAGATGAATGTACACAACTGCATACACTGTTAAACTGTTATATATTATGAAATTTACTAAACTTATAGAAGTACAACTGTGCATGTACAGACATAACTTTAATTAAAGAGTATAGCAGGCATTAAACACTGAACAATATCATCTGAGAATAAGTATAGCGTACACAGAAAACGCTTTCTCTCTCCACATTATAACTACAGTATTACTGCTATATTCAATATTTCTCAGCATTTTGTTTTATATATAAAGATGGACCTATTAGCTGAAGTCATTCATTGTCAATGTATCCAGAAGTGACTTGTCCATCAATCTCCATGTTTACATCAATGGAGTTATTTTACCACAGTTTATGATAAGATAATTGTTCCATAAAAATGACTTTTATATGATAAACTAGTGTACCATTACTATAAAAGATTGATTACAGACATCCCAGTCCAAACTACTAGCAAGTTCTATAGAAATTACATTTATGTTTTATTATCCTGTGTTTGGTTTCTATGATTTTGACTTGAGTGATTACGATTTACTCAATGCCAAACTTTAGTACATCGACAAATCAAAATACTACACACAAATTAAGCCCAACCCCCACTCCCATGTGTGTTTCCTACTGCATTTCTTTAAAAATTAGGGTAGCTATATATATATATATAAAGTACAGGGCAAAACTGGCTCAGATATATATATATATATATATATATATATATATATATATATATATATATATTTATATATAGTGAAATTATAATTTAGAGACTAACAGTAATACATATAACTACATATTTTATATATATATAAAAATCTATACAATTTTATATAATGCCTTAGTATTAAGGCCATTGGGATAAACAGTATCTAACCGATTCATCCAATAACTTTCTTTAATGAGTCTGTTCATTTCTCCGTGCACAATATCGATTGGCATGAAAGAAAAAACCTGTAAAAAATGTAACATGCAATATGTTGGACAAACACTTCAACAAGTTTCTAAGAGAATGAATAATCACCGCTTTCATATAAAAAATTATATGGATCCTCAGTTCTCCTCTAATGTTTCAATGCATTTTAATACAAATAATCACTCTTTAAGGGATTTTTCTTTCATGCCAATCGATATTGTGCATGGAGAAATGAACAGACTCATTAAAGAAAGTTATTGGATGAATCGGTTAGATACTGTTTATCCCAATGGCCTTAATACTAAGGCATTATATAAAATTGTATAGATTTTTATATATATATAAAATATGTAGTTATATGTATTACTGTTAGTCTCTAAATTATAATTTCACTCTCAGTTTTCATTAGAGACTCATGTATCATTCTGATCCAGTTATACATATGATATTTGTATAATAAAGAATATAAATTATGATGTTATGTCAATTACGTAATTATTGATATATAGACGTCATCCGCTTCTTTCAAAAGCATGACGTTATGTTAATGACGTAATTGTTTATAACTTTGTAGACGTCATCATTTTCTTTCAAAAACATTTTGTGCCTGAAGAAGTATAAATGCGAAACTAGTCGCACAAATTTATCGGCGTTTGTGTTGTTTTTTTATCCCAAATCTATATTTATATATATATATATATATATATATATATAATTCAGGAATGCAGGAGTCATGCTACCAGGTGAAGATGACTTCATCCTGATTTTTGAGACGTAAAATGACTGCTTGTAGTTTAAACCTTCCTTGATGTAGCCATTAAGTTCTGGAAGTGTTGTAACACAATGCAAAATGTATTTATGCAATGTTGATACCAATTAGCCTACACAGACAAACAAACTCTTGCACATTCACAGGCATGATTTAACTGCCAACTGACCATTAACCCTGTTTGCAGCAATATATCACTGCTCAATTTCATGTAATTGGGCCTACAGTACTCTGATGAAAATATACCAAATTCTGTTTCAAAATTGTAACATTCCTTAAAAAAAACGTTCAGTAATATCGCTATGATGATTGCAGTGTGGCAGTTAATAGTGATGTTTAGCACTGAGGCATCATGTTGCATGACATCCCACCCAGTTACCTTATCTTGACAGCAGGCCGACTAGTCCTAATACTAACCTCTTAATGCCGCGCACCAAGTGAGGCAGCTGTTAGTACCATTTTTATGTCTTTGGTATTACTCAGCCAGGGATTAAGGCCTCCACTACCTCTTGCATCCTAAGCGGATGCTCTTATCACTGTCACTGGAGCGGTCAACACCAGTATGTAAATAATAATTTGTTGATAAATAATAATTGGTGAAGAGCAGTTTCTAATGTATTTCTTTTCAAAAAAAGGGAGAATTTAACAGCATTATTTTCTTTATAAAATCAGTTTGAAACCGTACATGAACCTGTAATGGCAGACATTACCACATACACCGCTCTCTCGATAACTCGCGAACCCGCTTATAACGTGGTGTCCGGCGTGGATCCCGTTTTTTTTTTAAAGAAAATATTTTTTAAAAATGAAGAAAATCGTGATCAGAACTGGTGAATGAAACCTTGATATATCGCCCGTTTTATCGTCGAAAATGACGGTTAGTGCCCGAAAAGTTAGAATCAACATCGTGAAATTTTCAGGTTTTATCGGAAAAAATATTTTCTCAGTTCGCTGTAAATAACAATACTGTATATGTATAGGGGAAATTAGTGTTTTAGTCTTTTCATTGTGTTGCAGTGTAAGCAGTATAATCGTTGCATGTTCTCTTCTATTCAAACATGAAAAGAGTCAATTGACCGTCACATCGATGCCCGCAAGCACATCTGTGAGAACCTAATTAACCGCCGGCTGCGTTTTGATCGATAACTTGGGGAAGTGTTTGTTGTATTGTAAAACTCAATTAAAATAGACCTGCTTTGTTTTATAAGGCGGTCTTTTGTATCAAATCAGGTAAAAGTTCAAAGGAATGCAAATCCTACATGCATAAACTCTTATGGTCAATATCGTGTCTCAGCATCAATCAAATTAGTTGGACCAATCTAACATGGTTTCAAATAGTAAGTGCTTATTGTCATTAAAGTATATATTAATCAGTAATTTATCCTAATCATTTGTAAATGTGATCATGGAGAGCAAGGGAATCAAGCGAAAGGCGTACTCGGTGAATGAAAAGCTTACTGTCATTGAGAGGGTTCGTAATGGTGAATCAAGATCAAAAGTTTGTAGTGAACTTAAACTTGCTGAGTCGACACTCAGAGGTTGGCTCAAGGATGAGCAGAAATTTCGGGATTATTTGCATGAAGTTGATTCTGATGATGGATTTAAATGGAAACGGGCACGCACTGAAAGCGACACAGAATTAGATGATGCTGTGAACACCTGGTTCACACAACAATGTGAACAAAGTGTTCAGATTTCGGGAACAATTCTCAAGGTCACGGCAGAGAAAATGGCAAAAACTATGGATACTGAATCAGATTTCATGGCAAGCCATGGATGGCTTTGGAGATTCCAGCGCCGACATGGAATAAAACAAAATTCTTTGTCGGGAGAGATACGCTCAGCAAATCAGGTGGCCGCATCTAGTTATCCCAACCAACTCCAAGAGATACTGACCCGTGATGGATATACAGACGACCAAGTTTATAATTGTGATGAGGCTGGTCTATGCTATCGGATGATTGAAATATTTTTATATATATATTTTTTTTTACATGTCTGACGTTTAGACCCATTAAATTCATGGTTGGTAATGGTTTGTTTTGTAAAAAAAAAAATTTTTTTACATTTTACTCTATCTATCTAATCAATTTATCTATGGATCTATTTAGTGATAGCAGAATTTTATGTTTTAGATCAACACAAGTTTCGACGTTGTCGTTTTTCGATATGAATGTTATCTTTTTTGATGAAATAAATCTTGGTCGATGTTTTTGGACCCCGTTGTGCGCGAGTTATCGAGGGAGCGGTGTATGTGGTATACGATTTATTAGATTGTATTCTTAAAAATTTGGATATTTTATTATGCAATAATACCGACTTGCAATTACATGATTTTGATCTTGTTACTACTATAAGATTAAATGAATTACAATGTATAGTTTCTGCTGTGCTTTGTTTTTAAATCATATGGCCAAAATACACTGCATTTACCTCAATCCAAACATACATATAAGACAAGTATAAATACAATGGGTATGAAAAGTTAGAAAAGGTCTTACACCTTTTTGTTAAAATGAATTTCTAATAAAGTATCATTTTTATGTCTTTAAAAGCTTTAAGAACATAACCAACAATGGTCTGAAAATAAATTGCTAATTGGAAGTCAAACAGATGCTGGACTTTGGCTCATGGTAGGCACTTCAAGAAATACTTAGTCAAAGTCTATATGGGTCTATGGTTGGGATCATGTTTTAATAAATAATCACTAGAATAGTCTCTCCATAACAATTTGATATCAATAGGTGTTACATGACTAAAAGGCCTAAATCATTTTAACTTAAAACGAGATTTTTGTTTTGTAACAATCTCTTCTGTAGGCTGTGGTGGTATTGGAGCAAGTACAGCAGATATCCTTCTAGGATCATTCTTTTCCAAAACAACTTGCTGATTCATGCCAACTCTATCATTTAACCTCATTTTCAATATTTTCATAATTTTTATTTCTGGAATATGCAGGTACTGTTTATCAGCTTTCTTTGGGTTTGCAGACCATCTCCCACTTTTTTGTTGAATGACCTTTGGTATCTGACAAGAAAATGCAAACATTTCACTGACAATGTCATTTCATATTATTTAAATTCGCTAAAGGTTAAATATATACTGCATAAAAATATATGTTACAAATCATTTTGCTCCTGATGAAAATGTGAATATAGCAAACCTGTATCTTACCAAGATATCATAAAAATATTAAGATTATTTACAGAATTTTATAATTACATGTACATTAGACTAATTCTAACCAAAATTGTTTTTTTGAAATTAAGTTATAAAAAGTTTCTTCTGTAAAAGATTACCACACATAAATGGCTATAAACTTTCTGGTAAAGCATTCATATTTTAACAAATGAATTATTATTGTTAAAAAAAAGAAGAATAAAGTTTATTGCCTTTTTGTTCCATCTCTGTTAACAATCACATCTCTGTCAACATGATTGTTATGATCAAGAGCTGCCAACAAATTCCTAGCCCTGAAAGCTGGTGGCTTATATGAATGCCTTTTGGAAGCATACAATAAAATCAAGTTCTGGAAATTCTCCAGTTCTGCTGTACTTCTGAAACAAAGTACGATGACTAAATAAATCAATTGATTCAGATGCAGAAAACTATTTTAAATTTATAAATCCCTATAAATAAATCTGTTTTGATGAAAATTCAAATGTACAGTAGTATATATAGACAGAAAAATATTGACTCATTCCACCACTACAATTGTTTTACCTTTTCACCTGAAATGGGGGTAGGGTAACATATTTGGGGGCTTATTTTGAATATATTGAAATACATCTGGTTCCAAGAGTTTTTTGCTTAGATATATGCCTCGGTGTGCTAGAAACATAGTTTGGCATCTGCAGGAGGGTAAAAGATTTTTTCTGACCCATCATTTTCCTTTCCTGGCCACTTTTTACTACCAATCCCCAATTTATCCTACTTTTGCAAAGGTTCACCTGTCTGTGTATAGCTCATACCAGTCTGAATTAGATTGCAAGCAAAAAAGTAAAAAATCCAGACACAAAATCTGATTCCAGCAATGGGCAAATTGTGGATGTAAAATAAATCGGGTTTAATGCAAGTAGCCTCATCATGCCTTCATGCGGTATTGGGGTTGAATGAGTCAAGATAAAAAAATGCAGCACATAAGTTTAGAAACTAATATATTTTAGTAATGATTGTTGCAGCTAAAATAACAGCAGTAAAACATCAAAACATTGTTTCACACTTACCGAAAGTTAAGGTAGTACGGAATCCAGTTCAAGAGCGTTTTATCCAGAACAATTCCGCGCAGTGCAACATGAGGTGGACTGTCCTTTTTTTAGCCATTCTTTACTTCTTTCACTGGGAAAAGGTCCATGATTACATTCATTTGTTCCACTTGGACCATGTGGTAATAACCATTCATGTTCGTTTACAACATGGTGCAAAATACCCCTCCATACACCCTATAAATATGAGACAATATATACAATGTATTTGAAGCTTTAAATGTTGTACACAAACATACATCATGTGAATGCTTGATTTCTGGAAAGTCTTTTTCTGAGGATTAAAAGAAAGACATCAGTGGCATACACTTGTAAGTACCAAAAATATCACTATAAACTGTCAAATTTAAATACACTTATCATTAGAAAAAAAAGTTTCTGATTTTATCTTCAATGCTTCAGAACTAACCAAACATCACAAATCAATGATCACAAAATTAAATAAGTTAGTGTAAGGGCCATCCATTTAGTACGTAGGTGGGAGGTGGTAACACAAATACATACATTAACGTATGGGGGTGGGCTACTGATAATGTACATATGCATTGGAAATGATGAGGGGTGAAACTTCAATAATATTTTGTATAATATGTAACCAGTTCCACTCGGTTCAGTCAGCGTTTGAATTTTTGCAGACACTAGACAAACTTTTTAATGTTACTCAGCTTATTTCTTAGATGCAGCCAGATATTCAAAGTTAGTGGAATATCTGTTTTATTAAACACATTATTATTAATCCGTTTTTACGTGGATTAAATATAGGCCGTTCTATAGAATATGGGGTATGCGTCAAACATACATATGCAGGAGGGTGGGTGGGTAAAAAAAATATGCACGTTTACAGGGGGAAGGGTCAAGATTTGCTGGATTTTTGCGTATGTACTAAAGGGATGGCCCCATACCATATTTACCAATACAATATATAACCTGTTATGAGTAATATGGTATTATATATATATATATATATATATATATATATATATATATATATATATATATATATATATATATATATAACTTATTGTCATTTGTTTTAATGTGGTTAGCTTCCAAATGTAAACCTCACACCATTGATCACTGTTAGTGTATGCATGCAGCACAAACCAACATTGATATGATTGGCAAAGGACATTAGAGTTTCAGTTCATTATCAGTCCAATATCATATACATAATGAAGGAGGAATACACATTATTTTCATGAAATGGCATTAGATTGAATTTTGATATTAGTTATTACTCAGGATGATGTATATTTCTAGTCAACATTCAGTGCATGTTTACATCATGTCTTTTATATTAAAAAAGTTATCATAATTTATATTTCTTATTTATTAAGAAAAATCAGAGTAATTAGCAAAAGCCAACTTACTCATCAGAGCAGTTATCTGTAAATGTGAATCCGTGACGACTTCTACAATTTTTATTTTATTTTCCTTTAGGAAATTCAGCCCTTTTACAAAGCATGCCTTTTCTAAGTTTGTGCTTTTTCTTTCTGTCACTCTTTTGTCCACTGTTATGATGCACACAATTTTCTTGCTGGAATTTTCCATGAATGTGTATGTGCAATACTGGGCTGAATGTCCAGGGCTTTCCATTCTACCATCCCCTAAAAAGCAGTAGGTATTGGCTCAAAATTTCATATAAGCATTTGAAATCATTAATAATAATAGAGATCTTATAATAACAACTGCCACATTTTTTTAGTAACTTATTACATGATCAGAGCTGTGATGTAGCATGAAATTAATGACTAAATGCTGAAATCCAGCATTGTGTGCCTAATTTTCAAAATATGTTTAAAAGCTGACTGGCAACTTTCAAGTCAACATGTTAAGATCTGATCAGATAAAAAATATTTTGTATAATGTATAAAGGTAAGCACATTGATCACCTGGATTTATCTTCGTTTATCTTCCAAGAATACTGGTTACAATTTATATCAAAACCAAGTGATGAGCAAGATGAAAAAACAAAAGCAATTGCTAAGTTTTCTTATTAATGTTAGTGGAGTTTTCATGATATTTGGAATTTAAAAGGACATGTATATTTTAGATATACATTTAGGCTTCAGATAACTTTGAAGTTTATATATATATATATATATATATATATATATATATATATATATATATATATTACCCTGTAACTAGAATTTGACTTACCAAGAATTACAACTTCCTTTCCCTGTAATGATTGCAAAACGTGTTCCTGATGGTCAATCCAATATTGGTCAATGGATGGAATTAAATACATCCTTTGAATTTTATGAAAGGTTGTAGAACTTAAAATTGGTAGATTCAGAAATTTTGGAAACATGACCATCTTCTTAAAGTTACTGCCAGACAATAGTATGGTAGATGCCAAAAGTAAATCACCACCATGTAGTTGCCGATTCAGCAGAGGCTGTGAACACCATTTCTTGGCACAATGTCCATTTTCACAAACCTACTGATAAATAAAATCTGATTTATTATGCATACCATAAAGAGTTCTGATTTATATTTAGAGTGACAATTTTGTTTAATAAATAGGGATTTCTACATAAATGTTTGTTTATTCCGCCATTTACTTAATGTGAACCCACTGACATTTACAGCTTACATATATACGTATGACCACCAGTATAGTATGCATAAACAAGTCAAACAATTCAGTAACATTAGTTTATATCTAGACTGATATGGTGACAACATGTCGAGCAACATAACTTGAACAACATCTTAGTTTGCAAAACTCTGATACCTTCAAGAGCATGTCTCACAGTTTTGCTGGTAATGGAGTAAATGTATCTTTGTTAATGCTAAAGGAATATTTATAAATCTTTTGATAATTGCAATATAAATAATGCTTAAGAATTCATATTACAAAGGAATATAACTTATCTGCAATCTTACCCATTTTAAATATAATACTTAAGAATTCATATTACACTGGAATGTAATTTAGCTGCAATCTTACCCATGTTAAATATAATGCTGATCCAACAACTTGTCTGCATACTGATATTTCTGTCCCACATCCCTTGGATCTGCAAGTAAGCGGCACATTTGTTTTTGCAAGACTTAGAAGTGCACTGTAATAAACTAAAAATGGACTGTCACCAACAAAGTTAAAGGTATCGTCAACAGTACGGATACACCAAATATCAGGTTCTTCTATTTTTGGTTGATCACTACCATCATCCTTATCATTTGTGTCATCTTCTTCTTTAGCGTCTTCCAAACAAATGTTACTGTCTGGTCTTAAAAGATAAAAAACTTAATATTTATGAAATTTAATAAAATGCTTTAAGAAGAGAAGGTTATATCTTATAAAAATTTAGAATACAAATCTATATTTGTTAGTTTTCACATACATCAGATTTTGATGAAAAACATCCAGTGATATTAACGAGCAGTATGATAGTAGCTTCATTATCTTTTCACTATCTATTACACAGTTACATACATGCTAACTTTCTAATCACATAAAAATTCTTTATTGAAAAGATATAATTTTCATTACCTTAATGAAAGATTTAAACTTGGCTCATAGTCTTCATCTGACATATGGTCATCAGCTTCAAAGTTACTCTCAGAAACTTCCATTGTAAGACTAGAAGAAAGAAAAACAATAGCGTAGGATCATGCTACAAATATTAATTACCCTCTCTCTCATAGCATTCTAATTTTGGTAGGTTGGCAGGACATTTTCATAACTTTTTGTGTTTGTGGGAAAGCATATCAGATATGGGAAAGTAAAGTTGTTACTTTCATAAGAAAAAATATGATACAAAAGTCAGAAAAATATAATTTTTAGTCTGTCAGTTTTGAGCTCTGTTGAACAGGTAAGTGAAAACAAAATTCTTAAGAGGCCATCCATTTAGTATGTACGCAAAAATCTGGCAAAACATGACCCTCCCTCCCAGTACACATGCATACTTTTTTTTTTATTACACACACCCCACCTGCATAGATGCGTTTGCTGCAACCATCCCCATTCTATAGAACAGCCTATATTTAATCCACACAGAAAAGATCAAGGATTAATAAAATTATGTGTTTAATAAAACAGATAGTCCACCAATGTTGAATGTCTGGCTGCATCAAAGAAATAAGCTGCATCATTTTAAAAAGTTTGTCTAGTATCCACTACAATTCAAACACCAACTGAACCCAGTCAAGCAGGTTACATATTAGACAAGTTATTATCGAGGTATATGTGTACATACATTATCAATAGACCACCCAACCCCATACGCAAGCATATGCATTTGGGTAAACCCCACTTCCCCCCTCTATGTGTATGTACTAAATGGACAAACCCTAACTATGTCCTTAGTGTGGTTTGTATTTATAATACAATATATTCATTTTCTTTCTATGACAGCCAGTATATCTTCATTATTTCAATTATGCATCTATAATATATTTAAGATATACTGTAATTACACATTTTTAACTTGTATGTTCATACACATAAAATAAAGCTTTTGTTGGAGTATTTCTGGTTCATACACAAATACCATCCACGTGTATATATAAAATTCCATTAGTTTTAGTTTAGTTCTATATGCATGTATCATAATGGTTGTTTTTTTAGCATGCTTACACAAATACTCTCCTTTTATGTATCACAATTATTGTTGTTTGTATACTTACTCAAATGGGTTGATTAAACTTATAGACTTTTCCATCATAACACTTTTCTTCTCCTTAAGTAGTTCAACTCCAGACAAGGTTGAAGCACTAAAAATAACAAGTTTAAATTTGTAAATACTAATGTTGAACTTGGAAATCTTTAGGTTTTTTTAATCATTCAACCTGAACAAAGCATTATCATTTATCATGGTTTTTATGATGGGAATGAGATATAATGCTTCAACAACAAAAAATAATAATATTAATCATAATTTATTTACTGAGGGTGACATGAACAAAAACACACGCGCATTAAAAGTTTGAAAAAACAATAACTAATGATGTAACAAACAAATCTAACCCATGAGAGACTCTTGGGGACAAACTCTCGGTAAGTTAGAGGCTTTGGTTTAACGTTATTGACCTTTTTTTTGTCATTTTCATAGGAAGGTTATTTTTTTTAAAAATGACGTTCTAGAAAAAGGTCTGTTCACCCTCTCTGCTGCTCATGGTTAGATCATATTATCTGTAAATGTAGACAGGATGTGAATACCCATACTAAAGGCAGCTATATGCTGATATCTACACCAGTAACTAGATGTAGTACCAAACATGAAACAGCTTCTAAAGTCTTTGACCTAGATGACTCAGGCAATAAAATGAACACCCCTCCAGAGTGTCAGGCAATTACACGCTCCAAAAATCATGATCACAGCAGTGATGGCTTAAACCTTAATGATATCTCCATGTATGCACATAAAAAAACAATTAGTAACTTGGAGGCCCAAATTGAAGAATTAAAACCTCATGTGAAATAGCAATTCAGACAGACTCCCAAGTAGCAGCAATGTCAGATGCTCAGACACAGACAATCCCAATACCAGTCAAGAGAAAATGTAAAATGACCATGCAAATAAAAACTGATACCCAAAGTAATCCTGCATTGCAAACAACATTACCCTGCCCCCTGTCACACATGCAACAGTAATAAGTGTATACCCATGGCCCTCAGCTCAAACAAGTCTGTTGCCTGCACCAACAACTGCATTTCCCGGTGCACAGACAAATGTGTCAACATCAGCTTGATTAGTTCACACAACTGAAACACCAATTTAAGCACCCCTTCCTCCATTAGATGTGTCTGATATACAAACCACCAGAGTCCAACACACGAAATCACAAGCCAGAAAAGATAAGAATTTAATAATTGGCTCCTCAATATTGAAAAGCATAATACCAAGGAGGCTTCTTAAAACATGTACAGACTCTAAGAGGTGCAAAAATCTACAACATCATGGACAGAATAATGAATTCTGACCTAACCAAATACAACTAAATTATTATTTTAGTAGCGTAGAAATGGTGCCAGTGAGGGAAGGTCACTAAATAAAATCAGAACAGATTTTGGAAGTTTACTGTATGCTGCTAGGTATTGCAGTCCAGATAGATGTAAAATAATATCAGGACTACCTCCTCATGTGGACACCAGGGTGAAAGAAATCAATGATCTGATAATTGACATATGTGAAGACTTCTATCTACAGTACATTCCACAATACACATCTTTCTTTCTTAAGAACCAGGATGTCAACCTAAGTCTCTACCACAGAGACACAATTCATTTAAGCAGAAAAGGAACCTCTCATCTACTGAGAAATATTAACATGTATACCCCCATTTTCAGGCACTATAATGAAGAGTACTGTCTCTACTGTAGAGAAACTGGGCACATGACCCAACACTTGCTGTTACACCCTAATCAATCAGGCTTTAGACAGAAACATTCTTGTGAGACTGCCTTGATCTCCCTAACTGATAAATGCCTTCAAGCACTTGACCAAGGTAGAATAATAGGATCTGTATTTGTAGATTTCAGGAAAGCTTTTAACATGGTGGATCATGAAATCCTTTTGAAGAAACTGAAAATCTACCAATGTGATGAAAGCACAATTAGATGGTTTACTTCACACCTAGGTTAGAGAACACAACATGTTTATACAAACAATGTTCTGCCTGAACCTGGAACAATTATATAGTACCACAAGGCTCAATTCTAGGTCCATTACTATTTATTTTATTTATTAATGACCTACCACTTTTACTAAGAGACTCAATATCATCAACAGATCTCTATGCAGATAATACAACATTGTCAGACATCCAAAACACAAAGTTTGAACTCGACATTTCTATACAGAATGTTCTAAATAAACTGGAAAACTGGTGCACTATCAATGGCATGGTAGTAAATACTGGTAAAACTAATATATTACTTATCTCAACAAGGAAAAAATGACAAATCTTGATAGTGATGAACTATGTCTGACCTGGAAGGATAAAAATTTGCAAATGGTCTGTCATAGTGTTTTGGTAGATAATAAGCTATCATGGACTGAACATATCGAACATATCAGTAAAAAAGTCAATTCAAGTTTATGGCTTCACAGTAGGATAAGACATTTTCTCCCTGAAAGACACAGAAACTATTTTATAACAGTTACATACAACCCTATTTAGATTACTGTAATACAGTATGGGGTAATTCAAATGATAAAACATAGCAAAGCTGGCACATCTTCAAAAAAGAGCATTTGGGCTAATATCAATCCAGAAAGAAAGGAAGGAAAATTGAGCTGGTAAGTTAAAAACATTACCTATTAAAAACCGAATCTGTTTGAGAAAAGCCAAATTATTGTACAGGGTAGTGCTCCTGAATATATTCAATCACTATTCCAGTTTAGCATACCTGGTAATACTCCCCACCTGCGATCTATGTCTACCAAACAGTATACAATTCCCAAATCAAATAATAAATTATTTAAAAAAAGTTTCCAATACTCTGGAACTTTGCTCTGGAATAGTATTCCAGTTGAGATTAGAAATGCCCACTCTATTTCCTTCTTCCAAACCCAATATATCCAGTGGCTTCAGAGATGCAACTAAAATAAATAAATTCTTTTGTACGACGGCCCAAGGTAGATTAGTTCTTAGCTAATTGTGTTACCCTCTTTAAATAAGGTCATTATTATTATTATTATTATTATTATTTATATTAGATGACTTGTCAATTGAAGTTCTTGTCTCAATTTTATTGTTTTGTTTGGTTTCATTGTAATCATTATAAATGTGATATGAGTGCTGTTTCATTCTTGTTGTTTCTCTAAATAAATGTCACTCTTTTTGAAATACAGAATGTTTTTATTCTGATTCTAAAGTAATGATAAAATGTATCCTCATTCACATGCAAAATCATGGACATAATACACAATGTTTTTACTCTTACTCATGTGAAACCACTCAGATAAATTTTTCAGAGATTAAACATATTGAAAATAAAATTGATTTATACAGAAAAGTGAAGAGGTTTGTTAGGAAAAATCTGCTTATTAACAGTTATTCCTAACTGAATTATTAAATGTGTATTCATCCACTTAAACATGCCCCACTTCTTCTCACTATTGATGTCCATCCTTTTCAGAATTTTTCTGTGTTCACTCAGTATGCCAATGGGCACATTGATGAAGATGTTAATAAAGAAAAACTTTTAGGAATGATAGTTGAAAATGACTTAATGTGGGACAAACATACTATGTCAGTTGATCTCTATCTCTAACCTTACTAAGTAAAATTGAAAAATACCCATACAAACTAGAATAATGTACTACAATGCCTACATTTTGTGTCATTGACTATTACTCTGTATTTGACAGTATGGGGAAACTGCCCCAAGAGTCTGTTAAAAAAAATAAGATACAAAATCAAGTAGCTCACCTATTCTGGATGCTCCTTTTGACACACCATCTAACACACTTTTCCTTGAACTGAAATGGCTTCAAATAAATGACAAAATAAACTCTCAAAAGGTAGTACTTGTTTACAAATATATAATCTGCAATATGCCAAAATGTATGACAAAACTATTTGATGAAATTCAAAGCCATATGCTTTATGGTCGACCTTTCATGGCCACCTGAAATTACCAAAACCTAAGACTGAACACTTTCTATCTGGTCTTAAATATTCTAGAACAAAAGTATGTTATTCTTTTCCCTGCATCAGTTAGATCGGCAGCTTCTTTTGAAAGTGTGAGAAAAGTACCTCAAATGCTTGATACTTGATTTTTAATTGATTTGCATGTCATTATAACTTGTAAAATCTCTTTTGTCAATGCAGGGATAATCCAGTCTTGTGTCTTTGCATTCTAATCTGTCTTTTGTTTCAGTATGATTGATATGTCCAGAGTTAATGTGTATGTGTACGTCAATCACCACAGCCTGTGGCATAAGCAATAATAATATAATAATAATAAAATTATTTATTTAACTAGGGTAGCTCAGAATACAGATGTTACTAGTCTCCCTTGAAACCAACTACTACTTTCTACCAGTCTACATGAATGAATCTCACGAACAAAATGTGTAGGAAAAGTGAATTCACAACATTTAAAAAAGAATCTATCAGATTAGAAACAATCGATGATATGACTTAACATTATTTTACTGTTGAGAAATATTGTTTATTGGGTTTTTAAATTTGTGAATTTAAACAGCTATAAAAATTGGTACAGCATGACATATCATGAATTCACAGATTATTATTATAATGTGACCTTCATGTACATTATTCCAGAATGTATTGTTTTATTGTATCCTTTCTTTCAGATGGACCATCCAATGGTCAGGTGATGTTATCTACCACCCAGTCAAACCAAAATGTTGAAGATAGCACCATGTTAAACATTACCTGCTCAGCTGACTGCTACCCTCCCTGTAGCTTCACATGGACTGGTCCACAAGATTTTTCTCAGTCTGGTGCTCAGCTTTCACGGTTTGTGGACAGGAACAAAGGAGGGAATTACATTTGCACTGCATCCAATAAAGAGAACTCAATGAAATCAGCTATGGCTAGTGTCACAGTCATTGTGATGTGTGAGTATTCTAGCAATACTGGTCGTATAGTTTGAAAAACTTGTGTAATGGCTTGACTGGTATTAGTCTATTAACAAACTTATTTCCAGGAAGACTGCTATTATTATTGTTAGCAAATAGGACAATTTACCACTTTCAAAATGCACATTAGAAATCAAACACTTTGACTGAATAGAATCACATGCCTTCTGGTAGTACACCCAGGGATTGTTTTACATGCAACATTCCAGTTAAGTAAACATGTCTGTTATATCTGTGACAAAGTTTATCTTCATCTTTCATCAGACTTCACTTGGTTTATTTTATTAAAACTTTCTTTGTTAGTTAGATGGTTGGTGTAGATGTGCAGTTACTGTAAGATTATATATTTTACTAGTATGTGGTACAATAACCACTATAACCTCAAAAGGGAATTTAACATGGGAATGGCACTTTGGGATTAATGGGAATTAACATATATGACATCATGAGATTTATATGACTAAGGGTTTATAGGACAATAGGTTTTTTATAATGACAAAGGAGTTGATGGGGACAACCATAGACATACACAAACAAATACTTATACAGCACAAATGTAAAAATAAAATTGACAATGAATATATCTTTTTGAGGCAATGGAGTGATCCTGAAAAGGGCCATTGGTTCTTCTTCTATTTGCTCAATTACTTCCACCACATTCTCACTTTTTTGAGGAAATACATAATTTTTCATCCTCTGGCATCCAGTCTGTATGCCCCTTCCTTCTAAATTTTTCTTTGACATTCATCCAATTGTTATTTAGCCAATCAGAGTCTTCCTTTCTCTTCTTATTTTCTTTTTCATTCTTCTCCTTTGCCCAGGTAGCTTTGATCTTGTCCTCTTCCTTTTTCATGACTTTTACAACCATCGTCTCAGCTTTGTTTGAATTGGCTGATCCCCATTCCACGCTCCCTTGGGATGGATAAGACCAATCAACCCAGTCCTCTATCTTTTTGAAAAAGTACTGACTTTCACCATGCAATCTATCTCCTCCCTCAATTGACCCACTTTACAATACCTACACAGACACTATGATTGTTGCTGTAAGTGTGCATGAGACACTCATTCTGTTAAAAGCATTGGTCTTTTATATTGATACTTCTCAAACTCTATGTAAAGAAAAGATTGTAAAACTTGATTGACTTTGGATGTTTATGAAAATGTGTGCAGCTTGTGACCTACACCTACACTGGAAAGATGTACGTGGTTGGAAAAGTGTTGGCTTTGATGCTTGGATACATGAAGTGTCTGACAATGGCTAAGCCATTTGTAATTGATCCCAGAGAAAAAGTGGACTTAAAACACCAGGTGAAGAATGTGACATTTTTACCTGTGTTAACCAAGTTGACAGAAGAACCCGACACAGAGGACAACTAAATTCATGACAGCAGTACCATTGTTGACATTGACACGAATGAAAAGTTGTTCTCGGATGCGAGAGGTCGTGGGTTCAATCCCTGACTGAGTCATACCAAAGACTTGCGAAAATGGTTCTAACAGCTGCCTTGCTTGGCGCTCAAAATTAAGAGGTTAGTGATAGAACTGGTTGGCCTGGTGTCAGGATAATATGACTGGGTGGGACATCATGCTACATGTCTGCGGCATGATGTCCTAATGCTAGACATCACCATAAACTACCACACTGCATACATCATAGCGATATGACTGAAAAATTGTTAAAGATATGTTAAAAATCCAAATCACACACACACACACACACACTCTAGGAGTGACTGAAAACAAAGACAACACATGTGACATTGAAAGCATTCTCAATCGAAGAACCCATAAGGTAGACAAATACCAAATCAGAGAAGTGAAAGTGCATTGAAAAGGATATCTTTGAGTTTTGATTTTTGGATTGATGCTTCACAAGTCATCATCTGTAAAATGAAGTGACCATCATGCCATTCAACACAGCAGCAGCAGTGACTGCTCCCACTCAGTGCTCTTCTCTTCAAAATCTACATGTGGATGTGGTGCAGAGAATGTGTGCTTAAATGCAAATGGTCTTTTTCTGCCAAATCTTTGTTTCGTAAGGTCCCATTTGTTTCACCATCACCAATTTGAGTTTGTAACAAGGAGGCAATCAATTGTGGATCATTTTACTCAGCAGCTGCATTGGTTACCTTTAACCCAATCCTTCCCTGAAATATTCCAGTCACAATGGGAGTCTTGCAGCCAATGCCAGTCAACCATAAAACAGCAGCAGTAACCACCCTCTTCTGGAAAATCCTTTAACCTTGAGTGACTCCTCAGAAAGCAGAACCCACAAATTATAAATAACCATTGTTACTTAACTTCCAGTTCCATGGATGTGTTTCCCAACAATACCTTGTGCTGTTTCACAGCCAGATTACCTCAGGCCATCTAGTTAGATCACAAAGCGCATTGAGAAGTGGTAATGGTAGAAATCATTCATCCCACTCAAATCCTTATAAATATCACCAAAAATCAAAACACTTTCATGGTTGAGATCCTGAATGAACAAGTGCATCAACACTTGGATAGAAATGATCCTCTGGTTTATGAATTTAAAAGACCATCACCATCCAATCCTCGAATATCTATAACATTGAGAATCTATGGGGTATTATTTTAACACTCAACATGTGGTGGAAACAATTGCTTCCTTGCTTGGCGAACGGTTTATCAATGTCCTGGTAAAAAATAACAAACTTGTCAAAATCAAGTACCAGAAAATTTCTCATCATCTGGACATGTACCTTTCGGATACCCAAAACTTTGGCCATCATTTTTTGTCTTTAGTTTTATGTTATTTTGGGTGGAATCACCAATAATGGTCCCAAGAAAATCCATCAACAGCAACAAGGAGTGTTTCAAGTATTTGAAATACCTTATGCAACTGAATGAAGGATTGGATTTGATATTTGTTTGCTCCAGTGTGATGGAGTATAACATGGTGGGAAACATAGCTATGCCATAACTAAGAGTCATTCCTTTCAAAGTGGATTCTGCCATGGCTGCTTACGAGGAGAGTAGAAAGATGTATTATGTTCACCGAGAATTTGTACATCCTCCTTATTTGCCTGTCAGTAAGTCGTATTTTGACAGTGTCAACATTGGTATAAAAGGAAATCTAGGACAAAATATTCCATTCTTGAAAGGAAAAGAGTTGGTGAAACTACATTTAGGAAAAGATTCTCTAGCAACTTGTAAATGATGTATTATATGTACCAAGGAGTCGTTTCAAAATGAAGACATAGTTTAGGAGATATGCTGAAATCTGCATTTTGTTCCATGACTCCTGTCTTGAATCTGATGGTGACACAAGGATTGCATGCTTTGAAAGATGTCGCTTTGACACAAGTAAAAGAATTTCTCCAAATTGTCATCATCAACTAATAAAATCCGAAAGAAGCCTTCTTGAGAGCAAAAATGTGTTGCTTCAAACTGGAAAATACATTTTGTCTCGCCGAGAGTCTGCTATAAATGTGCTGCACACTGCTGACCACAGCATTCCTTCTTCTTTCACTCCACAGCGAAGACAAAGCAGAAAGAGATGATGGAAACACGTTGTCATAAAGACAAAGGAAAGAAGAACAGCCCGAGAATTAGATGTCTTTGATTATTAAATGGAAAAATGATTCACAGAGATTCTTGTGAATGTTTGAAGTTGGAAATGGATATGTTTGCCATTCCACACACCATGATGATGATGCAAGAATCCAAAATGGGTACAATTTCATCCTGTCTTGTGTTTAATGACCTCAGTCCCCATCAAATTTGAAATCAAAGGACAGACTGAAGATTAAATCATTCTGAATAACAGTTACCTGTACCTGAAAGTCAAAGTTCTTAAAATGGATGATACCGCTCCAGGAGCTGATGCCATAGTAGCTTCCATCAACAATTTTACACATTTGTTGTTTGGCAATCCTGCAGACGTTGCTAGAGTAGCTCCCGTCAACAATTTCATGCATTCCTTGTTCAGCGAAGTGGATTTGTATTTGAATAACAATCTGGTCAGTAGCAGTATAAATGATTACCCTTACCATGAGTACCTAGAAAATCTCTTGATGTACAGAAAAGAAGGCAAGAAAACTCCTCTGGATGCTTGCAAAGTGTGGAAACCTGACACGTCAGAGAAATTCAATGACACAGCCACAGCAGAAGATAACTGTCCTCACAATGTGGGATTTAACAACTGTCAAAAGAAAATCCTACTAGGGCACAGTTTAGAACTGATGGGTTGCTTGCATTTGGACATGTGGTTGCAGGACAGGTATTTGTTGAATGGAGTGGTCTGAGATTGAATTGAAGCAGTACCGTTTTACATTTGATGAGTAAGTGGAAATGTTACCCAAAGTGGAAATTGGCATCAGTCACACTTTGAGCAGAACAACTGTTAAGTATCCAATATGATGAGTGGAAGTGAAAACCTTTACTATTGCTGTGGACTCTGATCGAAGAACAAAAATCATCTTTTCCAAGGACAAATTGCATAATCAACAATGAATCCCTCAAAAGAGTCATCACTGCCAATCCAAGAAGAAAAATTGGAAGAGTATCTATAAATAAATTCCTTTGTACAAGGGCCTTAAGGTAGATTAGTTCTTAGCTAATTGTGTTACCCTCTTTAAATAAGGTCATTATTATTATTATTATTATTATTATTATTATTATTATTATTATTATCTGAACGATGCTTAGGGTCTCATTTTGGAAGAAGCAGTGATGTATCAGTGTTATAAAGAATTGGATGACTATTCCTCCCCTCCATTGACTTCTGGAGATCCAACACATTGAATCTCTTTGTCCACATATGGACATTAAGCGTAAAGCCATTTACTTGATTTTCAAGGAAAGAGTCAGGACTGAATTGATGTCTTATCATTACCTATGAAAAACAAAATATGTACCTGGGAACTTCATTGCTTTTTGACAAACAATTATTACGCAGCTTCTTGGAATCCTCTTGTGTGCACTAAAGATGAACTTCCTCATCGCAAACCTAAAGACATTCAAGCTTATGTCATCAACACTGATAAGAGTCATCAACCAGGAACTCATTGAGTGACCATCTACTTTCCTAATAACCACAGTGTGGATAGTACCACCTTTGTGAAGACCACATCATCGGCGCTATGAGAAGAAATGCAGCTATCAACCAGGATCCCATTGGGTGGCCATCTACATTCCCAACAATCACAGAGTGGAGTATATCGATTCTTAGGGATTACTGCCTTTTGGAAGATAGCATCATCAACTTTATGAGAAGAAATGAAAGGACAATTCAATTCAATAATGTGAAATTACAAGGCACAGATTTCAGGGTGTATGGACAATATTATGCACATTTTCTTCATCAACGCAGTCTTGTATACCCCTTAGAACATTAATGACTCATTTTGACAGTGACTATTCTAGAAACGATGACAAAGTAGAAAGATGGTTTTGCAAACATAGTTTTTTTATTGTCTTTAGTTTGGAAATATAGTGTGCACTGATGGCCAAATGATGTCAATCAGTGGAAGTAAAGTTTGACTCCACAAAGTTGTCAACCTTGTAAATATGTTCCTGTTTGAAAAAAATTGTTTACTTGCTATTTTGTATTGGAGAAGATTTTTGCTGTGAATAAAATGTATTTTTGAAAAATGGTGTATGATGTTTATCTTAAATGGACACTGTATGAATATATGCTCTTGTACCTCTCTCTATCCTTCTGTGTCATGTTAGCAATTGCGTTCCGACAAAACCAAAGGGATGTTTGCAATTGTGTCTGCGCTTGTGGCATATAAAACAGCACAGTCGCTAGTCTGGTGATCTATTGTTGACTTGTCAACTGATAAACATTACTTCAAAATTATCAAGCCGAATGAGGCTCATGTGCAATTACTTCATGTCAGGCAGAACCTGATTCAGAATCCAGGAGAAACAGAGAATGTCAGAATGTTAAAAATAACATAAAACCTCATGGAAGAAACCTTTTATGAGGAAGTGAAGCAAGAAGAGGAAAGGTGGACAGAGAGATATAGACAGCAGAAGCAGCAGCAGCAACAACAACAACAACAGGAGCAAGAGAGACAATTTCTGGATCTTTAGAATGGACCCCCAGATATGCTCCCAGGTTGCAGAATTGTGTGATTCTTGCAAAACAATCATTAGTCACACAACTCAAAATCAATGGGGGAATGGTCACACAAATCATTTGTAGTTCCCTCAATTTGTTGTACCCAATGCATGCTATTTCTTTTATTAATGACAGAAATAAAAAATGAGTTTGTGAAAATTAAGTCTTAGTTGTCCATTTTGCCTGTGATCTGATTTAAGGTATAATGAAGTAGATACAGTGTTTCAATACAAGCAAATCTAAGATTGAGAATGGCTGCTGTTTTTATAGCCAGGTTCCCTGACAGATATATAAATACTGCCCAATTTGTGTAATTATATATGTATATATAACAGGGGACTAGTCTATGCTTTTTTGCCAAAATTATTGAGGGGTTCTGATTTAATTGAACCCTAGAGTTGTAAGACATTCTGATCCATTGATCAGCCATACTAGAAATGTATAGTGTAACAAACAGCAAGCTTAAGTATGCTGAAAAGGAAGATAACAGATTTCATTGCAGTAAGACCATCTGCTATAGACAACACAGATCATCTGCCACAATCAATACAAAAGAGCAAGAGGAAAGCTCTTAAGTCCCAACGCAAAATGAACACTTCACAAACCAGTGCACATAATTCGCTGGCACCTCGTCATCAGGATATGTAGAAGGGGAACCAAAAACTGAGAAAAAGAGAGAAAAAAAGAATCAAAATTCCAAGATAAGTGATTGAGTACCTACAACTGGTTAAGGAATGAACCAAATGGAGGGATGTTATGTGTTTTGTGTCAAGAATATAAGAAAGACAATCCATTTACAGATGAAAATAGTTGCACAAATTTTCGAACATCAACTTTGACACACATATGCATTTGGCAGATCATGTCCAAGCACTTAGGGAAAGTGTGATACAGAAGGACTTCCAGTCAGCATCAGTACATGCAGTTTCAATAATGTGGAAAAAAAGTGATGCTGTCATTTGTGCTAAATGAACAGCATATTGCCTATGAGAACCTGCCAGTTTGGAAATATTCTAGTCCAACTAAGTTGAAGAAGTGGAGTGAGATAAAACAGATTAGAATTTTTACTAGCTCAGCAAACAAAATTAGGTATGCAGATACCTTATATGCTTGTTGTGAAATAAGTGCTTTAAGATCAATTCTTGTATTAAATTACATATGCATATTCTTTATAATACTGTTGTTACCCATCAACTAGACCTGCCTCAAATCCCCCTCCCCTGGAAGTAGTTATGTGGGACCTCCCCCTCTTAAAAATATTCCTGGCAGCATTTCTAGATACCATGGAAGCAAGCCTTCCAGTGGGAAAGCCTGCAATGAGACATGGCAGTCCTCGCAGACATTAAGAGATTGCCAAAACTAAACAAAACAGCCCATTTCAGGTTTACCCAGATCTCTAGAAAAAGAGACTAATCAATAGCCAAAAATATTTTTGTTTGTTAGTGTGTTGGTGTTGATAAGCTTGAGTACCAGGGTGTGTGTGTGTGTCTCTGTGTAAAGGTTTATAGATGTGTCTATGAACACTTCATACCCTTGCTTGTATAGTGTGTGATTGGTTGGTTTGGTGTATGGTTGTATGTATTAGTTGTTGTATAGTGTGTTTGTATGTAAAGAATGAAGAGAGTGTTTCATTTAAGTCTGCGCGGTACATGTTTTAAATGTTAGGGTCTTGTGTATGTTGCATATTGTACTAGAGGGGGCCCTGAGTGGCTGAGTGGTCTAAAGTGCTCACCATTATGGATCACTGCCATCTCACCAGTCTGCGTGGGTTCAAGTCTCGGTCTCTGCCAATGTAGGTACATGAGAAAGCTTGCCATTAGCTTCTCATGGGTCGGTGGTTCTTTCTGGGGTTTTCCCTGTTTCTTCCTCCACCAGTTTTACTGGCCACCATGTATAGCCTGTCTTGTGCTGAAAATGGCGTTAAACCCTATAACAACAAAAACATATACTTTGTATGAGGGGTGTTTTCCTTCACATCCATTCTTCAGTAATATAGAGCAGAGTGCTCGCCAGTCCAATTACCCTTCATTGACATGTCAACACTGAAAAATAATCAGACTACAGAAATTGTTAGAGCTCCAGATGCACCTGGAATATGCTCATCACCTCAGATATGAGCTAGTTATGGAGGCAATACATTAAGTGGGGAAAATAAAAGAAGACAAAAGGAACGAAGAGGAGGAAAAGAAATGTCGGCACTACCCCATCTGATGATGTGGTAGACCTGTGACGTCAAACATCTGGCGAGGACACCACCACCACAGCAGAGAAGAGTAGTTATTCTGCAGAAAAGAGGACTGAATTTTGGAATTGCCATTAGCACATAGACCCCTATCACCACAGCAGCATCCATATGCACGGTGACAAATGCAGAGGGAAATTGGAATCTTCAGAGTCCCTCAAATGGAGGATTGGGGTTCTGAAGCCACTCATCCCCTGTCTGTACTCACTAATGTTAACATTTCATGGGATAATGACTGGAGTCGTCACTGTGAGTATGGTGCCTGGCCTGGAATTAATCAGGTGCATTGGAGGACAAAAGGCCAACCACCAGCATCACAGAGGGCCATTGTCTCCCAGATTGAAAATTAGGATATGGAATTGGTGAAACAGAGGCAAGAGTGGGAGCCTCAGTGACAATAACCACGAGTGCCACAACATTCACAGGCAGTCATCACATAGTGGTGAGAGAAAGAAACTTCAGAATCCCTTAGACTGATGATTGGGATATTGAAGCCACCCATCCCCCATCTGCGCTCTCTAATGTTAGGAATTTATGGGAGAATGATTGGAGTGTGTGTGTGCCCATCCTAGAAAAGACATGCTATTCAGTTGCTAAAAATATTTTTTTTTGTATATTAGTGTGTTGGTATTTGGAGGATTGGGATACTGAAGCCACCTATCCCCCATCTGCACTTGCTAATGTTAACATTTCATGGGAGAATGACTGGAGTTGTCTTTGTGTGTGTGGTGCTAGTCCTTTGGGCATTAACCAGGTGCACTGAAGCAGACATTTTGTTTGCTTCAGTCCACCTGGGTGCAATATTGATAGTCCAAAAAACACTCTCTAACCCTTTTCAGAGCCAACATATGTCAAGAAAACAGGCTGATCAACTTGCCCCAACAAATGATTGTGTATGGATGGGTTTGTTTCTTTGTGTGTGTGTTTGTGTGTGTCCTTTTTCCCTCAAGAAAAGCAATATCTCCCAACTCTAATGTGTGTTTGTATGTGAGGGTTTAGTGTTGTGACTATAAACACTTACTAACCTTGCTTGTGTTATTGTATGTATTTGGTATGTTTGGTGATTGTATGTAATTTTATCGGGTATATTTTTTAAAAAAGGTTTCCCTGCTCCAATATATGTTGGTATAGACTATAGTGTGTTTTGTTTGTAATGTGTTTGTATGTAAAATATTGAAAAGAGAATTTCTGTCAGGTCCATGCTACTATCTCTTTTGGATGTTTTGTACGTGATGTGTAGTTTTTGTGAGGGGGCATTTTCCTTCACATTGGTGCTTAAGGTATATAAAATGTAGCATTCAACAGTCTGGCTACCATCGTTGACTCATCAACTATAAGAATGAGTGCAGTGAATGATAATTGCTTGGTATTGGATGGTGGATGTGGAGTATGTGGTAGAAAAAAAGTGCCTTTTATTGGTGGTATTCAGTCACCCAAGACATGTGACAAGCCAAATGACAGCTCTAAAGCAACCAGTGATCTGGTCAAAGATGTGCTCGAGTAGGAAGTAAAGAAGATGAGAGGAATGATGACCTTTGAATATTGTAAAGTGGGTCAGTTGAAGGAGGCTATTGATTGCATGGTGAAAATCAATTTTTTTTCGAAAAGTTAGAGGACTGGGTTGATTGGTCTCACCCATCCTAATAGAGTGTGGAATGGGGATCAGCCAATTTAAATAAAGCTGAGACAATGGTTGTAAGAGTCATGAAAGAGGAAGTAGACAAGATCAAAGCTACCTGAGCAAAGGAGAGGAAGGATAAAGAAAATAAGAAAAGAAAGGAAGACTTTGATAGGCTAAATGAAAATTGGATGAATGTCCAAGAAAAATTTAGATGGATGGGGCATCCAGACTGGATGCCAGAGGATGAAAAGAAGATGAATTTCCTCCAGAAAGTGAGAATATAGTGGAAGAAATAAAAGAAGAAACCAACAGCCCTTTTCAGTGGCACTCTATTGCCTCGAAAAGATATACTCATTGCCAAATTATTTTTTTCTTTGTGTTGTATAAGTATTTGTGTATTTCTGTGCTTGTCCAAATCAATCCCTTTGTACCTATAAATACCCTATTGTCCCTATAAACCCTTGTCCCTCTAAATCACATGAAGTCACACATGTTAAGTTCCCACTGACCCCCAGGTCCATTCCCATGTTAAATTCACGTTTGAGACTTACAATAGTGCCATTTTTTAGGTTATTGTGCCATTACATGGAGGATTTTGTTTGAAACTTTGTAGACTAGCTGTGTGGTTGGTGTAGATGCACAATGATGTTTTAAGGAGAAATTCTTGAAAAATTGTCAGAAAGAGTGTATTTAGCTCATCATCACTTCTCTCACAGAATTTTATTGAAATTTTGTGGAAGGTTAGATATGCAGGTGTTTTGGATGTGCAGTAAGGTTTCATTTTTCATCTGACGCATTTTTGCAGAAAGGTTTGCAAAAACATTTCCCAAAAGGTATATTTTGTTTGTCATTACTTCTCATTGGACACCACTTGGAGGATTTGTTTTATTTAAACTTTTTTGGCTACGTCTTTAGTTGGCATACATGTGTCTTAAGGTTTGGCTTTTTTTCTCTGGCCCATTTTAGCTCTGCTGGTCATAGACCGGAATATGTTACAGAGTAGTAGCCTGTTGCCGTAGTTCGTCATCCATCTGTCATTTATTCTAAGTTTGTAATTCCTATTCCTCCTAAACTACTTGGAGGATTGCCATTACACTTTTGACGCAGCTTCATCCCAAGGTGTAATTGATCCTATATAAAAATCTCCATGGCACCCATCTTGAAAATCTTGTTATTACTACTCTTCCAGAATAGAATGTGATACCAGTATGGGGTTTCCACTGGAAGGTTTCATATGATATCTAGCTGGTTCTGAATGAAAATGTCATGTCTGGGCATCCATCATAAAATTCATGTTTTTACTACTCACCTGAATGGATGGTTATATCTGTATGAAGTTTTCACTAAAAAAACTGTACGACATCTAGTTTTTTGTAAATGAAAATGGTGTTGATCTTTTTTCAAATATGGCCACCACATCAGTCATCTTATAATCTTAGTTATACTCACTAGATCAGGCATGTGTATCTTGCAGCCTGTAGGTTGTATCTGACCCATGATCTGGTTTTTTTTGTGTCATATTAGGTGTGGCTTTAAACAATGTGTGTCCAACCTGCGTCCCAGAGGAAGTTATGCATGCTTGTCCTTGATGGAAAATCATTATGTCAATAGGGGTTTCCACCAGATGACTTTTTATAATGTCTAGTTGATACTGAATGAAAATGGTGCCAATCTTAAATCAAACCTGGCCACCATGGCAGCCATCTAGAAGATCTTGTTATTACTACTCCTAAAAGTCATATTAAAATATTAATGGGTTTTAAACTAATTAACATGTCTAGTTGGCCCCAAATGAAAATATGCTGATCAGTCTGGCTGCAAGTATGGCCAACATGCCAGCATGCAAATCTTCCTGTTGCTACTGTTTCTAAGTGAAAAGTTATATTAACATAGAGTTTTCTCCTGAAGGATTCTTAAGATGTCTAATTCTCACTGAATAAAAATAACTCTGATCTGACATCCAGTATGGCCAACATGGTAGCCATCTTGCATATATTTTTTTATTGCTACAATTCCAAAACTGGTGGCCATATAAATTTAGGGTTTTCACCAAAGTACATCTTATGATATCTTGCCGGATCTAGATGCCAATGGTGCCATGTTGACATGCCATATGGAGGACATAATGATTATATTGAAAATGTTGTAACAAATTCTCCTGAATTAATAATCATATTGAGGCTTTCACTAATATCTTCTAATGGTGTGTAGTTGGTCCCAAATGGTGCAGATCTTACATCTAATATGGCTGACGCTGGAGCTAAATTGAAAATTGTATCACTGAAGAATATTAGAGATAGTTATAACACTCAACTGTTACAAGAAAGAAACAGTCTTATCTAGAATTCCAGGCAATTATTTTCTTGCAGTAAAGCATCAGTCTCTTAAAGTGAATCAAAGACATTGCCAATAGTTGCAATATATTACTTTGGATAAACTAATCCTAACCTTGAAATTTAAGACAAAATAATCAATATTTATTTTAATTACTTAGACTAACAGCAATATTATATTTGATCATCCTGAGGGATATTTCCTGATTATTCTTCAAATCTCTTTCTTTTCAGATGGTCCAGGAGACAGTGTTAATCTGGGATCTAATCCTCCAACTACTGTTAACCTTCATCAGAGAGCTAAAGACATTTCCTGCAATGCCACCTGTAATCCCCCATGTGACTATCGCTGGTATCACAACAGGACCTTGTACAGCAGTGGTGCTACTTTATCTCTCGGGGTAGTAGAAAATAAGACATCAGGAGGGAACTACACATGTGAAGCCTATAATAAAGTTCTTGGTTTAGATCGGTCATCCAGTACATCAATCAACATAAGTGTATATTGTAAGTAAATAGATAGTTTCATTTTAGGGTGTCCAACAGGTTAGTTGAACTTGTGCCATGGCCTTAGGCGTTTCTGTCAGCACATGCTTATGAACAATATAACATTATATAATTCTAAAGAATTTGAATTTCTGCCCTGGAAGTATGACAATTCTTATAGGTTACTGCATTTTGTATTGGAAAATATGAACAAGTTTTTATGAAATATACTGCACAACCTTGCGAAGTGCAGTATTTTTCAGAAGAAAAAAAAATGAGTTCATATTTTCCAATACGAATGCAGTAACCTTTTAATTATGTGCTCATCTTGTTAAACTACCTATGGCTTAATAATAAAAGACATTACAAGAAACATTGTTATTGAATTTATGCTTTATTCCAAATAAATTCACAACTGTAGATTTATCAATACACAAAAACAGTATTCATGTGTACATAACTGCCCAGCAACCTTTTAACTTATTCACACACTCAGTTTCTAAAAGATTTGTTGGTTTGGTCATCATAGCGAGGATGCTAATTCTTTTCCCTTCAGTGACTTCCAAATCTTTATTTTTCTGGACAACATTTAGTTGATCATTTAACTCCACTCTAGAAGTCATTCCTCTGATGAAGGCTTTGTGATAAGGTCGGAAGCTTAGGAGTTATAACCTATTGTGCTAATGAAAGGTACCTATCCTCAGTTTCACTGACTGCAAATGGCTGTAGCATGAAACATTCTAGAATGCAGTGTTTGTGTTATTACTAATGAATTATTCTGATGTAACATATGCATATGCATATACAACAATACTTTCAGATGGGGCAGAAATAGTGAGCCTGTCAGTGCAGGATAGTAACACTGTCAATGAAAATTCATCAGCCATTTTCCAATGCCAAATTGACAGCAACCCACTACCTGTTGTAATATGGAAGAAAGAAGGCAACAACACTGTTCTTAAGACTGAGTCAGGAGTTTTACAAAGTCAGTACAGGATTGAATCTGCCCAGTGTCAGGATACAGACAACTATACTTGTTCTGCATACAATCAAATCTGGACACAAGCCAATAGGACATTACAGTTTTTTGTAAAATGTAAGTAGAATGATGGCATGGTAAGGAAAGATCTTTGTTTTGCCAGCATTAGTATATATATATATATATATATATATATATATATATATATATATATTGATAAGACATATGAAATCACCCTCCGTTTGGTGATATTATCAATGTCAGTGTTCTTCAGACTTTATAAGTTTTTGAATGTCATCATAACCTATCCTTGAGGTATGCCATTAACAGTTGAGTTGAGTACTTTAGGTAAGGATGAACCATATTGATTTAAGTGCCAAAAAGGTGAAAGTTTAAGGTTGCTGCAACTGAAAGAAAATATTTTTTGCACAATAGTTCCATTTCTCCACAATCTACAGTTACCAAGCACTGCACTTGTAACAAGAATGAAGCCCATAAATGTTGGTGTCAAAAGGGCAAAGCCACAGTTAATTAAAGAAAAATGGTTTCTGCACAGAAATATTCTAAATAACAAACCTGAACAAACTACTTGCACATGGTGTAAGGTAGATGTTTATTACATTTTGGGGTCAAAAGGTCAAAGATCAAGGTCACTGTAACTGAAAGAAGAAAAATTGTTTCTGCATGATGACATTAGGTCTAAATCACAGGCTTGGGCCAAAGTTTGAGGATTGCTTGCATTTGGGGTAAGGAGGAGACCTATTCAGAAGGCCAAAGGATGGGGTCATCATGGCTCAAAGAAAAGAAACCATTTTACACAATAAATTGTGTCCTAGAGTAAATTGCTTGAGCAGGGTTTGTAGATGGCTTGCACTTAAGGGTAATACAGGAAACTAAAGATTCTGATGGTTAAAGGTCATAATTATAGTAAGTATGATAAGAAAGTAATGGCTTCTGTGCATTAAGTTTAAGTCAAGACTAAAATTATAATATAGAACCTAAACATTTTCACCAAGGCTACAAAAAGAGCAAGATTGGCATATCAAGATCAACAAGATATGTCCAGTGGGGAAAAGACAAGTGAATGTATGTGATTATTTTTATATAGTTGATGTATTTGGGTGTTTTATTTTTATAGTCTCTTTTTTTTTAAAAGAGAGGAAAATGTAATATAATATTTACTGCAAAAATCTGCAAATTTTTATGAGTGAATTACTGTGTGAACACTGCCATGCACATGTAATAACTTCAGCACTGATATTACTGCTGAACAAGTTGAAGTAGCAATAAGTTTTGGTAAAAAGAAAAAAAGTAACAGCTTTGCAGTATATTATGATAATAAGGTCCACCAGAAACAATTTTGCTGCCCCTTGAGACCCATTAGCGGTGGACAGCTAATCTAATTGCCATGCCTGTGATAGTTACAGTGGTTGCGATTCCCACCTTGCCCAGGCCAATGGTTATTACCGTGACGAGTCCATATATTCCATCCTCAATAACATGTTGATTTATATTTCTTGAGTATAACAGTCATTTTGGTGATCTGGCAGCTGCTTCAATTATTATTTTTATTTTAGCATCTGTATCTTTGAGGGCCCATTACAGTTTTTATATTAATATTGTCACAAAGGAGTCATTAAGTACATATGCAAAAATCTGGCAAAGCTAGACTCCTTCCCCCCTCACTGTACACATGCATACTTTTTTACACACACCCCACCTGCATATGTACACTTGATGCATTCCCTCCCCAATTCTATAGAACAGCCTGTATTTAATCCACGCAGAAATGATCAAGGATAAATAATATTAACGTGTTTAATAAAACATAGTCCACCGATGTTGAATGTCTGGCTGCATCTAAGAAATAAGCAGCGTAACTTTAAAAAGTTGGTCTTGTGTCTGTTAAAATTCAAATGCCGACTGAACCCAGTAAAACAGGTTATGTATTAGACAAATTATTTTCTAGGTTTCACCCCCGCCCTGTTTTTTATGTGTATGTACATTATCAGTAGACCCCTCCATATGCACACGTATGCATTTGGGTTACCCCCTCCATGCGTACATACTAAATGAATGTCCCCTAATTCCCCAAAAGGTCATCCATTTTCAGGTGCAACAGGCACATGCAATTCCAACCAAGCATTTTTCTTCACTGGTACAAGTGCCATACAATCATAAAAAATATCTTTCCAGATATTTACATTTCCTGAGATTGTGTATACTAGGGGCTTGGCACCTCATTCAGCTAAAACAACATGGATTATTCCTTTGATTTGTGTCTCCTGATGGATAATTTTATTATGGTGGGTTTATTAGTGATTTCCATTTCATCATTGCAGAAACCATCCTTTGATGTGTTATGTATATTTAATTTGCATTGCTTCTAGTTAGCTTTTTATATTTTTGTTTCATTATATGTTATTGTAATGTAACAATGTATGCTGGACTTATTTATTTTCTACTTGACCTAAATTATTGATTTTTTAAAATTTTAATATGTAAGCAACTAATATTATATATTGCTAAAATATCAATGTATATTGGTTTAATATTAGGATTATTATTGATAGAAGTATACATTTTTATTTGGGTCTGAGTCTAGGTTATTGAGATTCCCCTCATATACCTGACATATTCCAGGTTCGATATTATAATTTTAGTAACAGACCTTCTAATTATAACTAACATTTTTTCATACAAACATTTAGAACCTTCCAGATTGAAATTTTCTATTAGGTAATAGTTTTTGTTATTAGAAAATGCTAATTTTGACATGAGATGAAGTAGAGCACTATTTAATCTTGTTACTGGAAAAATTATTCATTCATGCTGTAAGATCTAGCAGAATCTATTATTTGTTTTATTGTTTTGTCCAGTAATTCATTTGGGCTGGAATTTATTTCTTCAAGTAATTTAATTTAAGTGATTTGTCTCCAGAAATACAGTGGTCCTAAAAACTTTCACTAGGATTTATAGTGAATTCAAACCTGGAATTATATTACTATAATTCAACAAAAGACTGTTGGTACAATAACATGATTCAGGCCACCAAAGGCATGTCAATTCCTTCAGTGCTGAACTTTATTTGGATTTCCACTAAAGTTTATTTAGAACTTTAATTATAAAGACTTGTGTCTGTAATTCTAGGATTATTTGGGAATTCATTCACAATAGAGTAAGTTCCTTTTTTTACATTTTCACTTTGTATTCCAGAGAAATAAATTATTTGTTGAATGTTGCAACACTTTTTGATTCTCACTGTTTTCTGTTACTTATTTTAAGAGCATAGACTTGTAACAGATGTTTCCACACTCAGTAGTGGCTTCTGCACATTTTTACATGCTAATGCAATGATTCAAGGTTCGTCTCAGGTTGGTATTGGTACATCAGGGTGGTCCGAGCTGATTTCTCTTTGACCCTCATTAAGATTATACTTTATTAAGCTCATTTTCATGCTGATATTCATTGAGGAGTGGAGCACAATCAACAATGATGTTGGCATGCTCCCCCAGCTGGTCCAAATGACATCAATGTAAATTGAAAATTGCAAAGACTTTTGTGTTTGTTATCATAGGAAGCTTGGTTTTCTTAAGCATCGCATCTTCCATTTATACAAGGTCAGTGGTATTTGAAAGCACATAACAAAGATGTTTAATAGCACTTCATTCTCAATATTTATCCCCTGCATTTCAATTCCTTCCAGGGCATTTGTTCTAAATGAGGATGTAACTGAAAATGTTCTCAGTGACTTGTCATTTGGATTCAATTTAAATAAAATTTATAAATCTTAATGGTTTGGTGGCTTTGATTTTAATCTTATGCCATACTTCTGAGGCCTGTGTTTCAGGAAGTTCACTTAGTAATAAAATACTAATAGATCCCATCCCTGCCATTTTTTTTGGTAAGTCAGGCAGTTTCTGAGATTTTTCCATCCACATACTGTTTTGTTGCATCATCAGTTTTATTGATGTGCTCATGCATCTGTTTCCATTGCAAGATCCCCACTCATTTACAGTCAAACCCGGTTATCTCGAGTACGTCGGGGGTGTAAAGAAATCGTCGACATAACCGGGTCCCGAGATATCCGGGTTCATAAAAACCGGTAATTTTAAAAATGTCCTTGAGCATTACTCCTGTCTCTTGCTGGTGTTTACTGGAATCCCCTCCCACTGCATGCTACAATAAAATAAACAAAACTCTTAATTGATAATAAAATGAAATGAACTAACCTGGTGTTGTTATCATTTATTCCTTTTTTATCATCATAAGTAATTTATTAAAGAAAAAATATATCTATGAACTCCTTATATCACATGTAGCGTATGCATCCATTACTGTAGTGTGCATCACTTATGTCAGATAACAAACGATGCATTTTTATAATTGATGTGAATATTGAAAAACAAATCATGTTTGGTTGTACTCAGAGGTTTGAATATGTTATCAGCTTGAAAAATGGATCAAAGAAAATCACAAACGAGAGAGTGAGAGAGAAACATCCACCGATTGCTTTCAGGCACCCGCCATTCACGCATAACGCGGTGTTAGGTGCAAAATAACCAAGATTGTATTATATCCAGGTTAATATATGACAGTATCTCGCAGATAAAGATCAATAAATGTTTATTGAAAATACATGTACATGTACATTGACTGTGAGTGCAAATGACACTCCTTTCGCTAGCATGGGTTACAAACAGTATTTATTAAAGCAAGTTAATGTTGAGTAGACTACTTACCCCGCAGGCATCAATGCGAGTTTCTATCAATTATGATTCCAGATGACAAATAAATAGATGCACGGGTGGTGAATAAACATCCGGTAGCGAGCAGTAAACTAATTCTTTGAACTTACCGGCAGGATATCAAATAAAAAGGTTATTTTATTGCAAAGCAAACCGACCCTGGAAACTGACTTTTGATTCTTTCAAGTGTGCCGATTCTTATTTTCTTTTCTGTTTTTTTTTTTTTTTGCCGACTTGGGTTCCCCTTTACTGGTATTCACAGGAATTTTGAAAATAAATTAAAACAATGGAAGCCAATTTTTCTGCCAGACCTAAATAAGATATATTACAAATAAGAAAACAAAACAAAATTAAGAAGACCTCAAGCATGAGAACTAAATTATGGGGCCTCGACTGCCATTGTATAGAAGCCAAGTGCCTAAGATTATCCATTCACGTGCATATATACGAGCATATATATAGGGTGATATTCTGCCTAGAAATATATCTGTTCTGTTTATTTTCTGTTGACAAGTACATTTACAGTATATGCTGTTTCATGAGAGAGAAAAAAATGTTCCAAAAGAGAAAGATTTCAAACCAAAACATTGAACTGAAGTATGAAATTTTGCTACAACTTGAAAAAGGCGAAAAGTGTGCTGATTTGGCGAAAAAGTACAACATTCCATCAAACACTATTTCAGGCTGGAAGAAAAATGCTGATAAAATCAAAACTACTTATGAACTTGGACAATTTGGTCCCGATAGAAAGAAAATGCGTATCGCAAAGTTCGATGATGTCGACGAGGCAACACTAAAATGGTTTAAAAACGTCTGCACATTGATTATTAATGTGTACATGTTCATAATATTTCATTACTTGTATCTCCTTGATTGTTGTTTCTTGTATACATGTACTTCGGAACATAATTCATATCTGAAATGTACCTTAAGAAATAAAAGGGAAATGATAAAATACACATGTAGCTGACATTTAAGATTCTGCGTTTTCGTAAAATAAGGTTACATTGTAATTTGTGCACACTCTTGTCTTTGTGAATCCTTGAATATTTTATGTAATGAACATGATATATTCTTAATAAACTAATCGATTAAGCTACTCTTACGAACCAAAAATAGAAAGAATATGAAATAAACATGTGACTACTGCCGTAACGGACCAAAATTGTGCCTGAAAATCGATCGCTTTTGCTGACTATTTCTTGTACAATTTCTGTGAGATTGACGTTAAAAAGTTGCATTTCGTCGAATTAACCGGGTCCACATGTTACTTCGGACCGAAACTTATGCCCGACATAACCGGGTTATCGATTTAACAGAGGTCGAGATAAGCAGGTAAAAAATAGCATAACAAAGAAGAATTTTTTTGGGACCGGACCAAAACGCTTGACATAAGCGGGTTGTCGAGATAACCGAGGTCGAGATAAGTGGGTTCTTGTTGGATTTTTTTAACTTAAGACTACATATTTGCATTGATGGAATCTTTGGTGAAAACAACTGACATGCCAGTCTCTGATCTCAGTCAAGCTTTTTATGATGGAGGCTCACATCTTCAGAATAACATTGTTATTGTCCAAGTTGGACGTTTGCAGTTTTCCAGTTTGATCTTGAAGAATCACAAGCTTGCTTCGGTCAACATCAACAACAACTAGGTTAGTCAACTCACTGAAATCTACTTTGGTGGTAAATCTGATCTGATCCACACTGGATCCGCATTGGGATGCTGTATGTGCTTGTCGTTAAATATCAACTGGCATTGCACACAAAATTAACAGGCACATAATGGGTTTGTAAATACTCAAGTGTAGGCAATGCTTTAGTGATGAGATGTCGATTAAATAGGGCATCAGTTCATGTTTGTAATGAATAAATGTTTGTAATGAATAAAACAACAGTAGATGAATGTCATTGGGTGGCAAAGCCCCATTATAAATAATCTGTGACTTAACATGGTAGAACAAGCCTTTACAAGTCAAAATACAAAAGGTGTTGGGGTGTCAACATGCATGTGACCCAGTGAGTTCTGGGTCCCATTGACAAATTCAGGTTGATGTTGCTGGTTTCCCATTTGCAGGAGATTATTTGGTTTATAACAGCAGTGCATCCCAGGTTATTCACAGTGATGAGAAGTAATGGATGGGGTCAAGCTTATAGGCATGCATGACAATATTGCAAAATACCATAAAGACATCTTCAAGCAACGTGTTAGTGCACAAATACAGATTGCGGTAGTCATTGAGAGTCTGACAACTAAACATGAACCAGATGTTTTGCCATGGTCTTAATCATTGGTAGAAATGCCTTCATGGGTCAGTGACAGATAAAAGGCACCAGTTGGTGGCAACCAAGTTTCAAAAAACTTACCACAATTGTTCATGTACTTGTCCAGATAGATTCCTTCACAGGTGAATGCGCCAAACCTGGAACTTAAGTTTCATCATGCAGGGAAGTCTTGGCATATCAACAAACATCTGCACAGAGGTCGTGGTCTCCCACCACGAGGTTGTTGAGAAGTTAGTCCAGGCTGGAATTGAGAAACTGAAGTCAATAAACTTCAACTGACCCTGGGCCAGCTGAAACATCATGTATTTTATGCCAATGCTTCATTTACAACAAATCTAAATGTACCTAGTAAGACTCTTGTCTCTAACTATTCATTGGACACTGTTGTAAATGTTAAAGTTAACGGTTTTTCAGGGTCTGTGTGTGACTTTGAAGATGGTAATATATATGAACATTTAAATATAGAAATAGGATGTGAGAATGACAAAAGTAGTATGGAGACAATCTCAGTGAGTACCCCATTGCATGATGACATACATATAATTGATATGAAACTAAATTCAAAAGGATTTAACATAGGTCACTTAAATGTACAAGGTATAGTTGGGAAAATAGACCAGATTAAGTTAATGTTGTCTTCCAAGGAAAATAATATACATGTGTTAGGACTCAATAAAACTAAATGAAATGCTAACCACAATGATAGTCTATTTCACTGTCAAGGCTACAGTAATCCATTACACAGGGACAGAGAGACAGCAGGGGGAGGTCTTGTTGTATACATTAGAGAAGATATAAATGCAGTAAGGTGACTTGACTTGGAGTCACATGAAACTGAGATAATCTTGGTGGAAATTTATCAAAATAATGCAAAATCATTCCTAGTTGGTTTCATTTATAGGCCACCTTCCTCCAAAGCAATTTGGAATGATAACTTTTTGAAACCAATGGAAAATGTACTTGCATATGATAAAGAAACATATATACTCGGTGATATAAATAAAGACATTCTCAATTCTCAAATAATGAGCAACTGGATGGAATTTATTGAATCATTAGGCCTTGTCCAGCTGGTAAATGAGCCCACAAGGGTAACAGAAAAATCAAGCACTCTTATTGATCACATTTATGCCAACCTACCAGACAATGTGACTTGTGTTCATGTACTGAATGTTGGTCTTAGTGACAACTATCCTACTTTTTTGACAAGAAAGGTTAAATGCAAGAAAAATAAGAAAAATACACACAAAAGGATCACTTACAGATCGTTCAAAAATTGTAATGAAAAACAATTTCTCAGTGACCTATATAAAGTTCCATGGAATATGATCCAATATTTGGATGACATAGATGAAGCTCTGAGGGTGTGGATTGGCTTATTTATGGATGTAGTCACTAAGCATGCACCACTGAAAGTTCATCAAGTAAAGAATGAAATCCAACCTAATTGGCTTACTACTGAAATCCTAGATGCTATGAAAACACGAGACCAATTCAAGGCTATGGGAAACCATACACAATATAAAGTATGGAGAAATCAAATAACAAGTATGATTAAAAAAGCTAAAAAAATCGATTATCAATCATTGCTTGAAAACAAGAAGAGCAACACAAACTCCAATTGGAAAGTCTTCAATGAACTCACTGGAGGAACACAATGATCAGAAGAATAAAATTTACTCACTTCTGGTAAATGACACCATTGTCTCTGATGACACTGACATTGCAAATGTTTTCAATGATTTTTTCACCAACATCACCTCAAAGTTAAAAGAACCGGTGATAGAAAATGACTTAAATGTACTGAAAAAATTCTGCAGCAGCAAAATCTCTAAGGAGGTATGTTTCTCTATTCCACCAGTATAAAAAAACTTTGTTAAAAAATATCTCAGTGAACTTGATACCAAGAAAGCTACAGGACTTGATGAGATTGGTCCAAGACTCATTAAATCTTCTGCCTCTGCTATTTTAGATAGTATAACATTCATAATCAATTTAAGTATTGCAACCTCATCTGTCCCCAAAATATGGAAAACTGCAAAAGTAACTCCTCTTCACAAATCAGGTTCTAAGGATGACCCTGATAATTACCGACCAATCTCAATGCTACCAAACCTGTCAAAATTGATTGAAAAACATGTTCATGACTCATTCATGTCATATTTAACCAAACACTTGCTGTTACACCCTAATCAATCAGGCTTTAGACAGAAACATTCATGTGAGACTGTCTTGATCTCACTGACTGATAAATGGCTTCAAGCACTTGACCAAGGTAAAATAATAGGATCTGTATTTGTAGATTTCAGGAAAGCTTTCAACATGGTGGATCATGAAATCCTTTTGAAGAAACTGAAAATCTATCAATGTGATGAAAGAACAGTTATATGGTTTACTTCATACTTAAGTGAGAGAACACAACATGTTTATATAAATAATGTTCTGTCTGAGCCTGGAACAATTAGATATGGAGTACCACAAGGCTCAATTCTAGGTCTATTACTATTTATTTTATTTATTAATGACCTACCGCTTTTACTAAGAGACTCGATATCATCTACAGATCCCTATGCAGATGACACAACATTGTCCGACATCCAAAACACAAAGTATGAACTCAAAATTTCTTTTCAGAATGCCCTAAACAAACTGGAAAACTGGTGCACATGCAATGGCATGTTGGTAAATACTGGTGAAACTAAAACATTACTTATCTCAACACGGCAAAAAAGGACAAATCTTGATAGTGATGAACTATGTCTGACATGGAAGGATAAAAATTTGCAAATGGTCTGTCATGATAGACTACTTGGTGTTCTGGTAGATAATAACCTATCATGGACTCAACATATCAAACATATCAGTACAAAAAAAAGTCAATTCAATTTTATGGCTTCTCAGTAGAATAAGACATTTTCTCTCTGAAAGGCACAGAAAACTATTTTATAACAGTTACATACAACCGTATTTAGACTACTGTAATACAGTATGGTGTAATTTGAATGATAAAAACATAGCAAAGCTGGCACATCTTCAAAAAAGAGCATTTGGGCTAATATGAAACCAGAAAGAAAGCAAGGAATATTGAGATGGTAAGTTAAAAATATTACCTATTAAAGACCGAATCTGTTTAAGAAAAACCAAACTAATGTACAGGATATCCAATAATAGTGCTCCTGAATATTTACAATCACTATTCCAGTATAGGCTACCTGGTAATACTCCCCACCTGTGATCCATGTCTACCAAACAGTATACAATTCCCAAACCAAATAAGGAATTATTTAAAAAAAAGTTTCCAATACTCTGGTACCTTGCTCTGGAATAGTATTCCAGTTGAGATTAGAAATGCCCCCTCTATTTCCTTCTTCCAAACCCAATATATCCAGTGGCTTCAGAGATGCAGCTAAAATAAATAAATTCCTTTGTATGAGGGCCTCAAGGTAGATTAGTTCTTAGCTAATTGTGTTACCCTCTTTAAATAACGTCATATTATTATTATTATTATTTTTTCCATATTGTTGGGAATGACACTTATTGGTGTATTTGATGTAGTTACAACTTTTTGTTTGATTACCATATTTTTGCCTGTCTATAAGTGAATGCAAGGTATAAGACGAATTTGCAAATTTTGTAACATTTTCATCCTTCATCCATATATAAGTCGATGCTGAGTTATGTTTAAGACAAGGCCAGATAATTACCTCTGTTTTGTCTTTTTATCAGTTCATTCCGCACTTTCACAAATTTTATGCTATCTGCAACTCAGTAAATTTTAAGGTCATCATCATTTAATGTAGCTGAAAGTACCTAATTTCTTTCACAAGAAGTATTTTAAATAGGTACTTTTACCTACATTTAATGGTACTGACCTGAAATTTTACAGAGTTACAGTTAGGATTGTGAAGATTAATGGTATTACTGTATGCTATTTCAGATTACCAGCAATAAGAAAATTGCATCCCTGATGAAAAATTGCTTTTTCTAGTTGTGTTGAAGAGAGAGAGGAAAACGTGTATTCCATCACATTAAACTTCTTGCTCCTCATGATCAAAATTAACTATGCCCCAATATGAGACGGCGAGGAAGCAGCCTGTCTTCATGCAATTTTGTACTTTACAATCTCTGTTTAGATTGGGCTTTTTTCAAAGAGAGAAAACAGCAAATTAAATTAAATAGTAATTACATCATCCTGAAACCTCTATCTCTCCCATATCTGGACACGTTTTATTTGATTGCGAGGATGCAAGAATAAAAATATGATGAAATGTGTCATTGTCAAGGTTTTTTATTTTCTGGCTTGTCTATTCTAATACATATGTATGTCATCAAATGTACACAAGTATATTACTAGTATATGGTGCTTTAGCTCATTACATCTGATGTAAGTGAATTTAGTACCGATGATCATGTAGGCCTCTCTAGGCCGGGTCCTACAAGTTGGCAGAACTGTATTGGGTTTTCAGCTGATAATGCATAAGTGATGACTGGAATTCATAAAGGAGCTGCATATTTTGAAAAATGTCTCCATCAGTGTACAAATCAGGTTGTCCCTGTCATTTGATGCACCTTGCTGCTGGAAAGGTTGTCGATAAATTAGAAGGAGAACTTCTGAAGTATCAAGTTGGTATTTTACCTGACAATGTACTTCATACGGAGAGTTGATGTGGAATGGCACATTATTTCCATGTTAAAAGACCCAATAACTGGAAGATATAAATTTCCTCTTCTTTGTCAGGTTATGAAAGGAATATTGGTGCTTTACCATTCTAATGCTGACTGTGAAAGATTGTTCAGTATTGTTAACAAAAATAAAACTGAATTCAGATCCAGGCTCAGTAACCTGGAACTAAGTGTTCTGCAGGTGTGCAAAACATTCATAGTCTCAGCTGGTACAAAGTGTTTTGAAATGAAGTATGAGTCTGTTGCTTTTTAAAGCTCAAAGTGTTATATATGAAAACTTGAAACAGTAATTGATGTTAAAAGTCCAGAGGGATAAATAAATCATTTTGTACATATGCTCATTGAATTTTTGTCATGTTATATGTGGATTACTCTTTTTCTGCTTAGGTTACTCTTTTTGTCCACTTGGATTACATGTTTTCCTCGCCAGGGGTTGGCATGTACACAGTTAGAATTTAACCATGTTTGAACTATTGTAATGTAATTTGGATTAATACCTCTAATTCAAAGATAAGACAACTTGTCAGACTCCAAATGAAGGCATATAATTTAATTTTATATCAGTTATTAACTGATCTAGAATTAAATTATATTCTTGCTTCCATTTATTAGACAATTTTCAGGATATGATGATTTGTGTAAAAATGTTGACAGAATAATAATATTCTTGATAAATGACAAAGTTATGTATAATATGCATTGAAAGCAATTGAATTGTAATTGAAAGATATCTTCCACCAAAGAGATGCTGATAGTGCTCCAAAGTTGAAGTCTATTTAAACAATAGAAATTACATTATACCAAAGCCAAAGAAGGAATTGTTTGAAAAAAATTTTTTTATTACACTGATCCACTGATATGGAATTAAATGTCAGGGCAGGTTCAAAGCATTTCTTATTTTAACCATATTTAGTTGAAAAACTTTGTCAAATGCAATTACAAACATGATTTGGGTGATTCAGTAGAAAGCATAAACTTATTAGTACTGTCTCCCAATGGTAACAAGAATGAAAATATAACAGTAATGATCTCAATGCCAGTACCAACAGTTTTACAGAAAATATGCATACACTTACATGCAAAGCATAACAATGAATAAGAGAACTAATTAATTGTGATTCAGAAATTTTGCATTGAAATTATGTGATGAGGGGGACTGCTTTGAGGGCCTAAGTGGTTAGAGCATCCGCTTCAGATGCAGGAGGTTGTGGGTCTGAATCACAGCCAAGTCATGCCAAAGACTTATAAAATTGGTACTTGCAGCTGCCTCACATAGCTCTAAACATTAAGAGGTTATTTTTAGGACTGATCAATCTGGTGTCAGGATAATGTAACTAGGCGGGACATCATGCTACTGTACATGTCTGTGGCATGATTCCCCAGTGCTAGACAGCACTATAAACTGCCAGAATGCAGACATTGTAGTGATATGACTGAAAAATTGTTCAAGCTACATTAAAAATCTAAATCACACATACATGTAATGAAGGGTTGTTTCTCATTTCAGCGGGTAACACGTTCCATATTCGAATCATAGAAGGTAGAAATGACTTGTAGAACAAGGTTGTTCCACACATTGTGGGTGTTGAAGATCATTTTAGGATCAAATGGAGTAGGTCTCCTGTTCTGTAAATAATGGTTGAATTGAGTCTTGAAGATATTTGGGAGGTAGTCTGTGGTAAATGTTAAATAATTGAAACAGTTTAGCTCGTAGCAGTGAGAGTTTAGACATTCCCAGTTAGTTTCATGGTACAGTTGTGAAGAAGATGCACTTTTTGTTGCATCCAATATTATTCTCACAGCCTCCATATTTTTTCTATAAATCTTTATCATGCATTTTACAGTTGTCCCAAATGTGATCGGCACTGGATAATATAATACAGATATTTGTGCTGAGTAACCTCATGTAGATTTGTTTTGGCCATCATGAATAATATAGGATGATGGTTCTGGTTTCATTTTTGATTTATTAACATTGATTCAATCTTATCTGGATTAAATCTAACTAGCCAACATCTGGACCATTTATATATCTTTTAAATATCACTGTTTTAAGATTTTACCAGCTGTGATCTGGTAATCAACAATTATATATAATGCTGTATCATCAGCAAATTGTCTGATTAATGTTTCTGTATTCTCCACAATATCTTTGATGAAAGTTACAAATTATAGTGGTTCCAAAATGGGCCCCCAGGGGACGCCAGCATTGATGCATCAAACATCTGAAGAATTAGAATTTATAATAACTCATTGTTTTCTTGACAGTAAATAACTTTCAAACCATAATAACAGATTTCCATGAAAACCAATACTAGTTAATTTTGAGACCAAGCCATTATGCCAAACTCTTTTGAAAGCCTTGCATATATCGAATAAAACTGTACTACTGTATTTACTGTATATATTGGGACACAATAAAATAATTATTTTTTTCCTCTCCCAGAACTTCTGGTGAAACTTTTTCTCACCTACGTCATATGTCCCAAGACTTAAGAAACAAAATAAATTTTTATTGCATTTGTGCTTCCCCCCACATGCACATTGAAATAAAACAGATAAAACGCACATTTGATAATAAATAGAAAAAAACCATGTATTGTTATCATTTTTTCCTTTTTTTTCAACATGAGCATCAAAGAATAAAATATATCCTCAAAATCCCTATATGAAGCATAGGCTTCCATACTGTAGCGTGTATCGCTTATGTCTGATAACAAACGCTATGTTGTTCATTGACATGAACATTGAGAAAAAAATCATATTTGGTTGTGCTCAGAGGTTTGAATATGTTATCTGATTGAAAACTGGATCCAGCAGAATCGCAAAAAGAGGGAAATAATCAACCAATATCTTGAAGACAACTGTCATTCATGCATGACACTTTGTTAGTTGCAAAATAATCAAGATTGAATTATATCCAGGTCTACTGTATGACAGTGTCTCCCAAATAAAAATCATCATTTGAAAACACATTCACTTGAGTGTAAGTGACAATCTTTTCACCAGCATTGGTTACAAAAGTATCATTACTATTTACCCACAGACATCAATGCTCCTTTGTATTAATTATAACTACAGATGCCAAGCACATAGAAGCCTGGGTAGTGAATAAACACAACTGGCAGTGAGCAGTAAAGTCCTTCTTTGAACTTACTGACACGGCATCAAATCAAAGGTTATTTTTAATAGAAAGCAAGCCGACTTTGGAAGCTGATTTTGGATACTCTGAAGCCATGTTTTTTAAAGGATATCAAAACAAAGGTTATTTTATTGCAAAGCATGCTGACCTCAGAAGCCAAATATGATTCTTTGAAGTATGCTGATTTTCTTTTGGTGCTAATATACAAAAACGGCCGAAATATAGAAGCTAACTTTGGTTCCTTTTCACCGGTATTCATGGCAATTTTTGAAATGAAAGAATCTAAAAAATTTTAAAGTGAAAACATGTAGCGCTTCATGCATGGACATCGATGACCCAGCATTGCCCAGAAGATTTGGAGAAAATAAAATCATGTGATGATTATTAGAAGGCCAGAAGAGAAGCAGATGATTTTGCCAACAATATAATCATTAATACGGATGAAATTCTAGTTTTCTTTGATCACATTCCTGGACAGACTGGTAATAAGATGGGGATCAAAAGTTGAAAATTAGACTGGTGCAGTTTTGAAAAAATCTGACTTTATTCCTTGCTGTTTCCGCTTCAGGTGATGTGTTTCCTCTTACAATTTTCAACTGTATGAGAAAGCTCAATGTGTGCAGGAGAAGGGTTGTGTTGAGGAGATGCTGCTGCAGTGGATTAAAGAGTTTTATCTCAAGTACACAGTTTTATATTTTTAAAATAAAAATTTAGTTGGAGTGCATTTTATTAAAAGAGTGTCCCACAGCTTTCTTCTAGAAAAACTGATGTGTCCCAGATCACATAGTGCAAAAAAAATTACTTTAAAAATTAATTTATTGTGTCCCAACAATAACGATGTCCCAATATATACCGTAAATTAGGTAATCTCCCTTCCTTGTTCTAGTACAGAACAAATTGTATTGTGGATGTCTGTTATCTGATGTGTTGTCAAATCACCTAGTGAAAAGCCTGAATGAATTAGTGAAATTATTTTGTGTTGAACAATGTAATTTTTTAGTATTTGTATATGCAGTTCTCAAAAGTTCTAGGTAAAGTACATAGTAAAGGTATAGGACAACAGTTTGACACAAGGTTTTTAGAACCTTTCTTATGCACAGGCACTACATTTTCTAGTTTCCATTGGTCTGGAATTTTTGCAGCAGTTTATGGTGCATTAAGTCAAGGCCACATGCTTTCTAGGGATTTAAACCTACTTAGTATAAATTTCATCCTCGGTTATTTTAATCTCGTCAAGTGGAGGATATGTTAAATCTCATTAAGCTAATTTATGGTTTTGTGGTAAATGTTTGGTTTGTATAGTTCACTGCCCGCAAAAGAAATTGTTGAAAGCTTTTGCCTTTCTTTGTCCTCATTTATTTCTTCTTTTCATAATCAATGATTCAAATGGATTAAATCCATGACAATCAAATAGTTTTATGTACTATAAATACCTACTTCTTTTCTTTGGTTATACATTTTTCTCACATATAAATTTTCAAAACAGTGTGTGAATGTGTTGTAAATAACATAAGACCCAGGTAGATTTGATTCCTTCTGTTAAATGAGTTTCCTTCTCTAAATGAAGTTTTTACAGCTATTGTTATTATTGTTATTGGTAAGGTCATCCACGAACAGATTCTGAAGTACCTCTTGAGACCAAGGTTTACAAAAATCTCCATGAAGCTGCATTTCTGAGGTACACAGTGATATCATACCCTCTTCCAAAGTTTACATGGATGTTCCTTGGAAATGGCAGTGAGAGCAGAGGTTTACCTGGTTCTGCAAGACCTTATGTCAATGGACGACAGTCTGAACTCCGATTTACCAGTCTGAACATCGATGACTTTGGGTATTATTCTGTCATGGCAGACAACTCATTGCTTCCTTCTGCCAGAGAAGTTTTTGAAATTATACCAGCAGGTAAATAGTGAACTCTTTGAAAGTTTCAGTATGATATATTTTGTTATGTACATGTATGTCAATGTTTTTTGTAACTCCTGGTGCATGATTTTTTTTTTTGTTCTGTAATTTGTATTCATGGCTGTAAGTTGTATGTGACTAGGGTCTGTTAAGAGCATGAAATAATATAGGATCTATACACATATGCTTGCATATGTGTTGAGAATTACTAATAATAATGCTAATAATAAGCTTTAATGACAACTTTGGGCTAATTTCTCATTGGTTGATGGGATTTGGATGGTTCTAAAAGAATTCAGTAACTTCCAATTGGTTGGGCTAGGTCACATGAATAGGCAGTTTCAACATAAACTAAGTAGTAAGATCTGTCAAGTGGGGTATGTTGTGAAATGTAGTTGTAATAGAAGGTGTATATAAAGAGCTAACTGAGCAATCAGATTCATTCCTATTTTGGAGTCAGCATCATTTCTTGTGTTCCTGTTGTAAGTCTGCTTATGTCTTTTATGTTGTACTTAGATAATATTCAAGAGGAAAAATATTTGTTTGGACTGGAAATAGAAAGCGCTCATTACTTAAGACTGTAATATTATTCTGGAACTATTGTGTATTATTCAAAGGAACTATGGACAATGCCATCTTGATGTCAAGTCTTGGAGGACCAGTACATTTACTAATTTGAAATATTTCTTGAACTGTTTTCATTCTTTTGGACTTTCTTAGAACTTTATCAGGATTATTTGGATTCACATCATGATGCATTAAATTCCTCTCACATGCTCATTTATAACATTGATAATTAAATTATTAAGCTTTACAAACCTTGTTGGTTTTGTTTCTTTCTGTTATGATCATAGATTCATAACAATATAGACAAAACTATATATGTGTTTTGTTCTGAGCTATTGGAAAGAACGAGTTTTATATAGTGCAGGAGTTATGTGACCATTAGGCCAAGACATTGTTTCTATGTCATATCAAATGAGTTATTTCCCCCAACTTAGCATAAAACACTTATGTGGTTTTGTATTTTTTACATATCCCCTTTTTATTCACACATTCTTTTAACAATTTTTAATGTATATTTGAAACAAATGACTTAGGCAGTTGGCATGTTATTACAAATGTTGTATAGCCATCAACATATACATGTATGTAGCTGGGCCTAAGCTTTTATACATACTGTGGCAGTTGCATCATCATTGGGAATTAAACATGGGGCATTTCTGATGATGTCATGAATCTTGATGAGACTCAACGATTCTCTCTCTCTCTCTCATACGAATTTATTGTCACTTGGCACACTAGCTTCATCTGAGAACTCATTGTCAAACATTCTAAGATATTGTTGTCTACCTCAGCGAAGTCTGATTTCTCTGCCTAGATACATTGAAATGCAGATAAACTGCCCTTGCTGCTTGTAACAGCTCATCCGGAACAAAAAGTCATTATCCCCGGTGCCAAAAGTGACCATTTTCACCAAATGTAACTGCATTTCTTCCTTAAATCCTGGAAAAGTATTAGAATTTTAAAATAATTTTCAAGAGCCTTGAAGAATCATTGTATTTCTCAAAACCTTGCAAAGTTTTGAAAAGTCATGGAATTTCTGACAATGGAATTTAGCAAAATTGACAACTGCTAATTTCATAGAGTGTTGAGTACCAATCCTAAAAATTGGATTTGAACATGACACAGTTACCATCAATAAACAGTTTTGTTTCATATAACAAAACTAAGTTCCTTTAAATGTAGCTCTCACATGATTTCCATTAGTTTGATTTGAAAATTCATATGGCTAGCCATGCTGCCTCGTGCCAAATAGAACTTACCAAATTAATTGATCTTTGGCTGAAGGAAATGGATAATGGACATATGACTGGGATTGTTTTCCTTGACTTCAAGGAAGCTTTTGATCTTGTTGATCATGACATTCTGCTGCAAAAATTGAACTGTTACAGGTTCCACAATCCTTCTTCAAACTGGTTTAGATCATACCTAAACCAAAGGTCTCAGCAAGTAAGCATTGGCAATATTAGCTCTCAAACTTGCACTATTCATTCAGGAGTCCCTCAAGGCACAGTTTTAGGTCCTCTCCTCTTCCTTATCTATATCAATGATCTACCATTAAATAACGAATCCACAAATACAGATTTGTTTGCAGACAATGCAACCTTGTATACATCTAGTTCTGATGCTGAAGTTATCTAAACAAGATTAAACTCAGACCTTATTAGAGTCCAAAACTGGGCACAACAAAATAGGATGGTAATTAATGAAGGTAAAACAAAATGCATGATTTTGGGGACATCACAAAAACAACACAAGTCAGGGAACCCAGAACTATCTTTTGCAATAAATAATCATCCATTAGAAAATGTCAAGCATGAAAAGCTTGTAGGTGTGTCCGTAGATAATAATTTATTATTGAATGACCATATTGATAAGCTTTGTAAAACACTGTCATCCGATATTGCTCTACTCAGCAGAATCAGGAAATATTTACCTATGGAAACTCGCAATTTGTACTACAAGTCTTATATTTTCCTAACAGTGGATTATTGTTCAAATGTATGGAGAAACTGTGCTAAATCTGAGCTTAACAGGATTTATAAATTTCAGAAATGAGGGGCACACATAATTTTAGATGCATCTATTAAGCATCCTTCAAATGCATTATTTACAGAACTCGAATGGTTTACAATATATGACAGGATAGATTTTCACAAGGTAGTTCTTTTATATAAATGTCTGCATGGAACTGCACCAGAGTCTCTTCAGGACTTATTCAGGCCTTTTTCAGCACAATACCAGTTGAGATCAATATCACATGGAAACCTTCTAGCACCAAAACCAAGAACAGAGTAATTTAGAAAGAGCTTCTTATACTCTGGTATAGTTCTGTGGAACAGGCTTCCGCTACATGTAAAATCTGCTGAAAATATTAGAGTATTTAAGAAGAGATATCATAAACCTGTATGTGATGCTAATAGATAATGGAATTTAGTATTTTAATACTAAATATGTTAAAATAAACAGTAATTATTACTATCTTTCATATAATGTGCATTGTTATACTCTCCTTAAGAGGGCCTCAAGGGAGAATAGTCCTTGACTAATGTCACCCTCTATAAATAAAGCATTCTTATATTATTATTATTATTATTATTATTATTATTATTATTATTATTATTAGTTACCATTCAACAATCTGACAAAATGAAGATAATTTCTTGTGACTCATTTATTAGTTACTTTTAATTAATATTTTCATTCTTTTTATTAATTTACATGACAATGCAAGATTGTGGTCCTTGAGTTTTGTGAAATGGTCCTGGAAAAGTGTTTGAAAAGTCATGGAATTTGTTTCTGTTAAGTCTGCTGGTGTGCAATGTTCCCAGGTGGTAATTAAAGAAACATACCCCCCCCTTGAAAGCCCCAACTTGCTAGATATGTCATATGAATATCAGCCTTATGTTTTTAATATGTAGTGCAGTGTATGTGAATGTGTGTGTGTATGTGTGTGTGTGTGTGTGTGTGTTTGTGTATGTGTGTGTGTGTGTGTGTGTGTGTGTGTGTGTCAACTACTAGCTCCACATGAATAACATTCATAATGAAGGAACACTGTCCTATCACAGTGATGGAGATGATAGCTTTACACTCTTAAATTGACATTGAGAGGTATTTTAATGCCATGAGTGGCTTGTCACACTTGTATGGATATTTACAGGTAATCTATTGTGTTGTGTTTATTTAATTTGTAATAATTTTGACTTATATTTATAATTATATGTTATCCTTTGTCCAAAATCAGGTTAATGATGTACCTGACCAGTGACATTTATTTTGTAAACAAGATAATACATAGCTAGTATTTCTCTATGATTATCGGTTAAATATTCAGATCATTATTAATGGAGATAAACATGTTTAATTCTATTTGAATGTGAGATATTGGTTTTTCACTTGGAAATTCCTAAACTTGTTGACAGCTTTGAATCTTTTAGAGAGGAGACTGACCGATTTCTTGGCTTGATTATTGTGTCTTAGCTTTTTATATCAGTGTTGTTTATTTGATTAATTACTCATTCTTTCCTTAAGATCTGAAGATGAATCAGTCTTATTTTTGTGTCCAGTGTTTAATTTGGGTGGATATTTTTTATTTGAGGTCCCTCAGTAACTTGCACCTCACTTATGGTTTTTGGACCCTGTTGTATGTGAGTTATCATGGGAGAGATGTAATTAGAAACTCCTTTTGCCACTCTTCTATTCATATTTGGAATTCAAGAAAAGGTGAAAAATAATATAGATATTATTATTATATATTATTGATATTATTATCAATAATGAAAGAATAGTCTGTCTTCAAAAGTAAACTTATGGTTAAGAGAACACAAGATTCTTTTAGTTGATAACTTGAAAATGATATATTCTAGAATTAGAAATAACTTGAGTGGTTTAAATAATTATTTATATTCTAATTATCTGAGAGATAATACATAGTGTGCTTGTTGTGTTGATATAGAAAATTCATACCACAGCATATTAACTTGCAGGCACAATATGGAATAGAGTAGGACATTGGTTCAGCATCTACATCATCTCTATATCCCAGTGACTACAAATATTTTGTTTCATGGGTCATTTGATTTCATGGTTAATGTTGGTATCTTTTTTGTACTTATTCTACACATATATTAAAGATATGAAACATTTCAATCAGTTTTCAGATTTGATTTAAGTATTCAGTTACTTACTGCCATTTTGATAAAGATGTAATGCCTTTCATTTTGAGTAGTTATACTTATATGTTTCCAATTTTTGCAGTGATCATTATTTTGTTCATTTCTCTCTATCACCTATTTTTCCTCAGTAATGTATTCTTATATTTAATTGTATGAAATCATACTAATTTAGTGACACTACCCATGCAAATGTCATATCAATTGCATGGCTAGATTCGTCAACCATAGGGATTTTAATATAAATCCTCATATTATATATATATATATATATATATAGTCTTAAGAGTAATTCTCCATAGGCCAGTACATGGAGTAATGCATCATTACTCCCTTATATAAATAAAACCTAACCTAGCCAGTGCCAAGGTTTTTTGGGACAAATAATGTATATATCTAAGTTTCAAGAGTGTCTGCATGTTCTAGTACCATATATGAGTGGATACCAAAACATCATTTTTTGGAGATGTGGCGGTGGCCGTGGTAGCATGTGCACTAGAACGTGCAGGCAGGCGAGAGTTGTCTTATCTCGCATTCAGAGGTCATAGGTTTGATACCAAGCAGAAACTCACTATGGAGCGAATTATTGAAATTGTTTGTTTAGCACTAGGGTGGAAATATTTGTAATAATATTTGTAGTAATCAATGTCCCTAGATATTGTCAACCATAGGGATTTTAATATACATCCTTATATAATATATATATATATATATATATATATATATATATATATATATATATAGATATAGATATATATTTATATCAGTATATAGTCTTAGAGTAATTCCCCTTTGGCCAGTGCTTGGAGTAATGCTTCATTACTTCCTTATATAAATTAAACCCATTTATCAACATTAATGGCAGTAAAATATGTTTGAACAAAAAGACAATATATGTAACACTTTAAATGGTGGTGCTTTGTATGAATAAGTATGTATGTTAGAAATTGTTTTTGACAGATGTTCCTGAGGTTCCATCAAACATTACCATTATGGAAGTTACCATAAACAGTGTGATAGTGCAGTGGGTGGCAGGGTATAATGGTGGTACCAAGCAGACATTTCATATTTTGGCATCAGCGTGTGGCCTCACAAGGTATGTCACTGCATCTGATCCTGGATACAGAAACAAGGGGATAGTTGACATTAAGGATCTAGCATCCAGTACAAATTACAGTATTTCCATGTCAGCTAGTAATTCAATTGGCACAAGCAACATGACAGAGGCCATCTTTGTTATCACTCTGGAAGGTAATGTTTTGAATGACTGAAATACTTGTATGTTCAGTATTCTTCATCAAAGTTAGATGATTGCAATTTTAATGTATATGTTAAATTATTAATAAACCACACTCTCACTCATTCTGTAAATTTTTAGTTCTCAGTTGAATATATTTGATATGTAAATATAGTTCTACCACAAAATCAATGCAGATAATGAATGCATGGTAAGAATACCATGGTCTGGTCCTTGCCTCCTTTTTGTAGAGGCTTTTCTGGAGTTTAGTAACTGCATTTGCTGGCCATCCTTCTTGACAATGCACCTTGGGATCTGGCTGTCATGATTCTTGAACCAGACAAACTGTCAATCTGTCGATCCTTCTTTGTGCCATGACAAATGAAGTATGATTCAGTATTGTCCATATAAGGAATGGATCATCATTGCAGCCTTAAATTTTCTGCAGGTAGAAAGTTACAGTGGTGCCATTTATTCAGAAGTTGAATTCTGGTCAGAATTTAATGGACAACTAAAATGTAGCAGCCTAGATATATCAGATAAGAGAAGAGTTTGGGTCATAATCTCTTCCATAGGAAATTATTTTTGGCTGTACTCTGAATACTATACTATCTTCTAAATATTCAGTAGTGGATTTCCTATATACTAACTTTCCTTAGTATTATTCACAGATTTTTGGCATATTTATAAACAATTATCTATTGGAAAAGAAAACAATTTTAATCTTACATTTGTCAATAGCAAACAAATAGTAAACAAATTAGACTTGAAATTTGTTGCATCAGCAGTAATATTGAATGAGGCATATGTTAATACATAGATACAAAAATCTATTCAATAGAATCTGCATGCCCATCTTCATTAGAGGATGGAGCATCAAATGGAATAGGTGTTGGTGGAGCTGTTGGAATCGGTCTCGGTGGAGTTGTTCTTGGATTCATTGCAGCTATCATTGCCTTTACAATTAGAAGACAATTAAATGGTAAGTATAAGGAGTATATTGATGACAATATTCCAAAGCATTACATCAAATGTCAGTATTGAATGCTGATGAATGTTACCATGTAGAATAAGATATGGAATGTTAATGAATATTACCATGTAGAATAAGAATATGGAATGTTAATGAATATTACCATGTAGAATAAGATATGGAATGTTAATGAATATTACCATGTAGAATAAGATATGGAATGTTAATGAATGTTACCATATAGAATAAGATATGGAATGCTGATGACTATTTCCATGTATAACGAGACATGGAATGTTAATGAATGTTACCATGTAGAATAAGATATGGAATGTTAATGAATATTACCATGTAGAACAAGATATGGAATGTTAATGAATGTTACCATGTAGAATAAGATATGGAATGTTAATGAATGTTACCATGTAGAATAAGATATGGAATGTTAATGAATATTACCATCTAGAATAAGATATGGAATGCTAATGAATGTTACCATGTAGAATAAGATACGGAACGCTGATGAATGTTACCATGTAGAATAAGATATGGAACACTGATGAATGTTACCATGTAGAATAAGATATGGAACACTGATGAATGTTACCATGTAGAATAAGATATGGAACGCTGATGAATGTTACGATGTAGAATAAGATATGGAATGTTAATGAATATTACCATGTAGAATAAGATATGGAATGTTAATGATGAATGTTACCATGTATAATAAGATATGGAATGTTAATGAATGTTTCCATGTAGAATAAGATATGGAATGTTAATGAATATTACCATGTAGAATAAGATATGGAATGTTAAGGAATATTACCATGTACAATAAGATATGGAATGTTAATGAATATTACCATGTAGAATAAGATATGGAATGCTGATAAATGTTACCATGTAGAATAAGATATGGAATGCTGATGAATGTTGCCATGTAGAATAAGATATGGAATGTTAATGAATAATACCATGTAGAATAAGATATGGAATGTTAATGAATGTTACCATGTAGAATAGGATATGGAATGTTAATAAATATTACCATGTAGAATAAGATATGGAATTCTGGTGAATGTTACCAAGAAGAATAAGATATGGAATGCTGATGAATGTTACCATGTAGAATAAAATATGGAACGCTGATGAATGTTACCTTGTAGAATAAGATATGGAATGTTAATGAATATTACCATGTAGAATAAGATATGGACTGTTAATGAATATTACTGTGTAGAATAAGATATGGAATGCTAATGAATGTTACCATGTAGAATAAGATATGGAATGTTAATGAATATTACCATGTAGATTAAGATATGGAATGTGGATGAATGTTACCATGTAGAATAAGATATGGAATGTTAATGAATATTACCATGTAGAATAAGATATGGAATGTTAATGAATGTTGCCATGTAGAATAAGATATGGAATGTTAATGAATATTACCATGTAGAATAAGATATGGAATGCTAATGAATGTTACCATGTAGAATAAGATATGGAATGTTAATGAATATTACCATGTAGAATAATATATGGAATGTTAAGGAATATTACCATGTACAATAAGATATGGAATGTTGATGAATGTTACCATGTAGAATAAGATATGGAATGCTGATGAATGTTACCATTTAGAATAAGATATGGAATGTTAATGAATATTACCATGTAGAATAAGATATGGAATGTTAATGAATATTACCATGTAGAATAAGATATGGAATGCTAATGACTGTTACCATGTAGAATAAGATATGGAATGTTAATGAATATTACCATGTAGAATAAGATATGGAATGCTGATGAATGTTACCATGTAGAATAAGATATGGAATGTTAATGAATATTACCATGTAGAATAAGATATGGAATGTTAATGAATATTACCATGTAGAATAAGATATGGAATGCTAATGAATGTTACCATGTAGAACAAGATATGGAATGTTAATGAATATTACCATGTACAATAAGATATGGAATGTTAAGGAATATTACCATGTAGAATAAGATATGGAATGCTGATGAATGTTACCATGTAGAATAAGATATGGAATGTTAATAAATATTACCATGTAGAATAAGATATGGAATGCTAATGATTGTTACCATGTAGAATAAGATATGAAATGCTGATGAATGTTACCACGTGGAATAAGATATGGAATGCTGATGAATGTTACCATGTAGAATAAGATATGGAATGCTGATGAATGTTACCATGTAGAATAAGATATGGAATGTTAATGAATATTACCATGTAGAATAAGATATGGAATGTTAATTAATATTACCATGTAGAATAAGATATGGAATGCTAATGAATGTTACCATGTAGAATAAGATATGGAATGCTAATGAATGTTACCATGTAGAATAAGATATGGAATATTAATGAATGTTACCATGTAGAATAAGATATGGAATGCTAATGAATGTTACCATGTAGAATAAGATATGGAATGCTGATGAATGTTACCATGTAGAATAAGATATGGAATGCTGATGAATATTACCATGTAGAATAAGATATAGAATGCTAATGAATGTTACCATGTAGAATAAGATATGGAATGCTGACGAATGTTACCATGTAGAAAAAGATATGGAATGTTAATGAATGTTACCATGTAGAAATAAGATATGGAATGTTTATGAATATTACCATGTAGAATAAGATATGGAATGCTAATGAATGTTACCATGTAGAATAAGATATGGAATATTAATGAATGTTACCATGTAGAATAAGATATGGAATGCTAATGAATGTTACCATGTAGAATAAGATATGGAATGCTAATGAATGTTACCATGTAGAATAAGATATGGAATGCTGATGAATGTTACCATGTAGAATAAGATATGGAATGCTAATGAATGTTACCATGTAGAATAAGATATGGAATGTTAATGAATATTACCAAGTAGAATAAGATATGGAATGTTAATGAATGTTACCATGTAGAATAAGATATGGAATGTTAATGAATGTTTCCATGTAGAATAAGATATGGAATGTTAATGAATGTTACCATGTAGAATAAGATATGGATTGCTGATGAATGTTACTGTGTGGAATAAGATGACAAGGCTTTTTCAAAAGAAAATAATATTATGAATGACCTTTTATAATGTTTATGTAACTCCAAGGTTTTAATTACATCAAAGCTGCTAATTTTGATAAGATTTTAAATTCAGTGAATGGAAAGATTCAAGCCATCCGTTGCATAGATATATAAAATCAAAGAAACTCGTACATTTTTCCCATTTTCAAAGTTTAGTATTTTACACTTTTAAATCTAGTTTGCCTTAAAATTGTTTCTTTGTGATTCATTGTTCTTAAGGTGCAGCCTAGAACAGATTTCAGATGGTATTTAAAATTAATTTTAAAAAAAAACAATGAGGATCAGTCAGCCATTTTAATTAGTCTTAATTGGGTTTAAGCCATAGTAATGTCGGAAACTTTAATTAGCTGGACCGCTCATCCGCTCACATATTTTGCATTTTTGAACAATCTTGTATGAGGATGCAAGACAGATTTATAGAGCACATATAACTTTCAATCGTAAAAAACGGTTGACTTGAAACATCAAAAGGATATCCTGCAAAGTTCAACAAAAGACAGATTTATGAATTATGTTGAGTGATAATAAGATCAACAAAAGACAGATTTATGAATTACTTTAAATGATAATAAGATCAACAAAAGACAGATTTATGAATTGCTTTGAGTGATAAGATTAAGAAAATCAGCATAGTTTTTTAGCTTGATGATCTATACAGTACAGTAAGCATGATGATCTATACAGTAAGCATGATCTATACAGTACAGTAAGCATGATGATCTATACAGTAAGATAGTATTCCAGTTGAGATTAGAAATGCCCACTCTATTTCCTTCTTCCAAACTCAATATATCCAGTGGCTTCAGAGATACAGCTAAAGTAAACAAATTGCTTTGTACGAGGAGCAGCAGAGAGGGTGAATCCTACAACGTTTTTAGACAAAATTTGATTGAAATCCTAAAACGAGCCGTCTTATAATCTTATTTTAACCAAAAAAAGGCGAACCCTACAACGTTTTCAGACAAAAAATTGATTGAAATCTCCCTACGAAATCATTTTAACTAAAAAAATGAAAACGATTTTTTAATTAATTTTGGTCGCAACTTGTTGTCATCTACCCTCTCTGCTGCTAAAGTTTTCAGTTCTGGGTTAATAATTCTTTTACGATTTTAACCGAATATTTGATCAAGTCCGATACGATATCGTGTCCGAGGATCATGCAAATTTATTGTTGCGAATCCGTGCGGAGTCGACTGAGCATGACTAAAGAAATCTCGAAATTGATTGAAGTCCATATCAGAGCACCATGTCTGCCAAATATTTCTAAGAGTATGAGTATCAACTCCGTTGAATACAGAAAGAATATTGCAGTTATCTCTGATGACTTTTGGAACCTGAGTGTAGCGTTGAGTGACATATATCACGTCAGTGTTTTTGTGACGCCCACGGGAAAATATTCTAGCAGGATTTTTTTGTTTATCCAACATTATATCGTCGTATACGACTAAATTGTTAATATCTCCATCAATATCATCAATACTCGGTGCTTCATCGTTATCGGTTATAAAATCAATGGCGTTCTCACCCTTAATTTCTGATGCATTCTCGTTAAAATCCTTTAACACTTCATAACATCGTTGATCATCTACGCTAGGGGCAATTAAATACAACTTATCCCACTTCATCCATCTCATTATTAAATTGAGTAACAATTGCGTTTTACCGGATCCAGATGGCCCGATTATAATCATCCGGATAGAGTTTGGTAGCGCTGCATGATGCTTAATTGGTTCTCTTGTTTTAGTCGCTGAAAAATCAATTATATCCATATTTCTATACATAAATTATGGATCTATATTGTGTGAAGTGTAAAACGCGTACTGGCACAGATGACTTGACGACGATTACAACTAAAAATAACCGATCAGCGCTTTCTGGTAAATGCGTGCAATGTGGTACAAAGAAATTTAGATTTGTGTCTATGAGATCTGATTTAAAAAAAAACGAGGAGGTGATATCGCAGCCAAATTAGCAAAGCTCCCTGGAACCCCATGGGCAAAGTACCCCGGAGAAAAGCACCTCCCAGGATATAGCTACTGTGGACCGGGAACCAGACTTGATATCAGACTCAATAATCAAAATCAACCCAACCCCGGTGAAGAACCAATAAACGCCATTGATAAGGCCTGTCACCTTCATGATGTTGCTTATAAAAGTAGCAATCTGCAACACAGGCATCTAGCAGATGTGAAATTAATTCATGCGTTAAATGCTATTCCTGATAAATCCTTCAAAGAAAAATTGTCTTCATTTTTGATAAAATCGGCTATGAAAAGTAAATTGATGTTAGGTGCTGGTAATTAATAATATGGAATCAATTTATTATTCTCCGAGGGGATACTGGAGGGGTAACGCTGCAATCAATAAACTCGCTAGCGCTGCAAAAGTGAAAAAAACCACTGCGGCTAATTGGTTATCCAAACAGGCACTATGGCAAATTTATCTACCACCGCCTAAACAAATTCAATTCTCGCATTTTGATGTGACCGCTCCTAATGAAGTTCATCAGGCTGATATATTATTTCTGCCACATGATCGTGGTTACAAATACGCGCTAACCGTAGTTGATATTGCAAGTCGATACAAAGAAGCAGAACCGTTAAAAACAAAATCAGCCACTGAAGTCGCTTTTGCATTTGAAAGGATTTATCGACGAGGTCCTCTGCGTTGGCCAAATCTATTGCAGGTTGATCCTGGCAAGGAATTTCAGGGTGCAGTGTTATCAACAATGAAACATCATAATGTCACCATACGACGAGGGCATACTGCGCTACATCGCGATCAGGCCATTGTCGAACGATTTAATCGGACGATTGCTGAGCGGTTATTTGGATATCAATACGCAAAAGAATTCATTCAAGAAAAGCGATCCAGTGAATGGGTTAAAAGATTACCATCTGTGATTACTGCACTGAATAACGAGATTACTAGAACAATCAACATGAAACCTATCAACGCGATTAAAAAGAAGTCAATACCCGTACAACCACAAAAAGATTTCCCTAGAAACGCTAGCGTTTCCCAACCAATTCTTGGTAGTAGTGTCATTGTGAGGTACTTATACGAACCAGGAGAGCTTGAAGGGGGTAGAAAAAGGGCTACTGATCCTATTTGGAGCGTCACTACGCATAAGATATCTAGTATAACACGATCTACGGGTAGACCTCCAGTCTATAAACTGGATTCAACTGCCCCTCAGCGGGGTTTTACTCGACAACAACTACAAGTGATTCCCGAGGATACTCAATTGCCACCGCATGGTCTTAACTAGCACCGTTGCGTCTATTGCACTCAAGACAAGTCAACATCACATTATTTCTGACATGACCGAGATTGTTATTTTTTCTGTCTACGGTAAATTGGCGAGGATCCTTATCCGAATACTGCCAACGCATTATACAATTGCAACTCGCGCAGTGATTATTCTGTTGTTTCTTCAAAGTGATTATTAGTTCAGCATCAATATCAAATTCTCGTTGTTTTTTTTTGTCCTGTTGTTTGTAACCGGAGAGTTTTTTATTAATGATGCTAACATCAATATCACTTATTGTTGTGTCATTATCATCGAAAACAACTCTTCGAAGTTGATTTATGTTTCGTACTCTGGATACTGCGAGATAGATTAAATTCGACCATTCGATGTGATTATCCACCATCCAAACAATTGTATTCGATATAGTCAATCCCTGTGAAGAGTGTATTGTTGCTGCGTATCCTAGCGTCCACGGGGATTTATTAGCACGCAATGCATCTTCAACGACATTGATATCAACCAGCACAATATCATTTAATACCAGAATTTGTTTTTCATTCTGTCCTGGAATATCAACTTCAATATTCTGTTTTCGTGTATCTGATGGCCTATAACAAAGGGGTACTAAAAGCGTTGCAAATTTTTCTTTATGCAATTCAAATAACTTCATCTGAAGTGTATCCCTGACTATTTTTCTACTTGCAATGATCAAATCGTTTGGTCTCCACGCTTCCCAGAAATCATTCATTGGGGTTTCTGAAATTATTTCACGCGCTATTTCGCATTGGATTCTATCCGGTTGTAATCTAATTAGCGCTTTGAACTCGCGTAATCGTTCATCAAGTGATCTATAATCAGTGGTGATTTCTTCATAGTAGTCTACAAAACCCTTTAGCCATTCATGTGGAGATGCACCGACAAATGGTGGTGGTTGGCCTTGATCACCGCACATGACGACTTTTGTGTTTTTGTTTAACAACCACTCAAGAAATGTTTTTAATACATCTAATGACACTGTGCATATTTCATCCCAAAATATGATTTCAGGAATGAATTTATCACCCATACGCTCAGGAGTCCATTTGTCACCCTTCCATCGAAAAAAACTGTGATAAGTGCAAGCATTTACCCCTCGTTGTATCATCTCTCTGGCGAGTCTGTGAGTCGGTGTTAGCACAATCATGTTAGAAACGCTAGCGTTTCCACGACGAAATAATTCAATTGCACGAGTTGTCTTTCCTGACCCACCACAACCGTTTAAATAAACTGTCTTGTATCTACATACTGGATCAGATACCGGTGGTGCATTAGAAAATTCTGATTGAATTTCAATACGGTTACAACAAAGATATTTATCATCCATGGCAACGTCTGCGGATTCACAATACTCATGTAGCATCTCCTTTTTAAATCGCCAACGCCCCCAATTTTCTTCGGGATCTGTGAATGCCGCTACAGCTGATTTGTACTTATTGTGTATATACATCGAATCAGTGGCCACTCTAACCGCGGTATTAGGAAATCTATTTATCATCGAAAATAGATTAATAGAAGCATAGGCTAACATTGAATTTCTCAAATGTGTGTACTGGGAATTATATCCATCACAGTAGGTAACAACCGTACCTAATTTCTCACCATTGGATAGAAAAGCATCCTTACGGGATACAAGTTTTCCCTGTTTCATTAAATCCGCTACAATAAAATCGTATTCAGCGACATCTATGATCAACCGCGAAGAGTATTTTGCGTTATCGTATCGTCCACCCTGGGTAAATTTACCGATTATTCTTCTTCCGAGATCTTTTGCTTGTTCTTTTTTAATTTCAAATAACTTCTTAGACCAATTTATGATTTCTTCTTCACTGAAATCTGGAAACTGTTTTCGTAGTTCGTTGATTATTCTATCTAGATTGGGTTGTGGTAGCCAAACTTCTTTCTGAGCTCGATAGCATATAATAGCCTCGGAAACAATCAACGATATTAGCATACCACAATCAATCATATATCTCAATAGCACTATTGGCATCCAGGCCTTTTCAGATAGGTGTCTACCGAGCCAAACATAACTACTCGGATGTAACCCTGTAGCTAATTCAAATGATATCACACGAGCGAATCCGGTTAAATCAAAATCAGGCAATGGTCCATTAATCGCAACACGAGTCATTTCATGCGTGGGGTGTCCAAATCGTTTGAAGTACTCAGCGCATTCCCCATACCCGAGAAAACTTCCGGGATAACACGCGGATATATCAATTGAAATCATACCATCATGTGAGTATTTCGTATTCCACAGTCCTCCATGACCAAATTCGACGCAACTCAATTTAACATCCTCGAGAAAATCACTTCGTGTTGGACGCCATGAGTTTTTTTCTCTTGCGAAGTGAGCTACCACTGATGGAATAGTAAAACTATCCGTGAGTAGTTTTTCATGGGAATTCTCCGGTGAAAAATCACTAGCGATTTTTCTCATTCTGTTATCTAATTCTTCAACGCGATATAATTCACCATTTAGTTTTACAAATTGATCGAATTCTTCATCACTTCTAAGTAACCACACTGACACAGGATCATCTTTACACAACGCATGAATAGCATCGAATAATCTCTCTTCATAGAAAACATCCCCGACGAACTCCTTAGGGATATATTTCACGGTTCGTTCTCGTGGAAATATTGTTACCGCAGGTGTCCACGCGTGTTTGTTATGATCAATAATCTGTATTGGTGCTCCATTTTTGTTATATTTCGGTTCGTATAAAACCTCTCCGGTTATCGTCATAACGGTTATTGGGAATCGTAATGATGTTTCTAATTTAGCTATATCAGAAATCTTTGCACCATGCTGTTTCACTGTCAGTTCCCACTCGGTTATTTTCCTACGTCGCAGATCAGTTAGTTTATTTCCTCGGGATGCATTTGTGAAGTGTTCTATTATTCGTTCTGCTACACAATTAAGCCCTGACGAATATTTCATAGGAGCTAGTTTTGCGATATCGGGTTTATCATTTAACGGATATATCCCATAAACCATTGCTGTTACGGGATAAGATCTTTCGTAGTATGGTTTATCAATGCCGGTTAGAATCCCTGGTTTGGAATCTCTACTCACAATGACAGCTTTTTTATTCTTGAGGATTGGTTCAAATTTATCCTTAATAATCCATTTGCCATCGACTTCGATAATGAATTTGATTCGGAAAAAATGCCGTTTTTCCCCAACACGTGAAATTATCACTGCTGCTTTTTCATCAGTCATGGTAGCATCAACAACACCATCAATTCGAAATGTTGACCAACAATAAGATGCTCCATCACGCTTGAATTCATTAAAACAGTCTCTGATTTTACTAATCATGGCTTTATCAAGAATTGTATTCTTTGGTGTATTAGAAGCTATATCGAGATTGAATTGAGCATCTTTCCAGGGGTAATCTCTCTTGGACGTTTTTTTTTGGTTTATCGAGATTAAATCTAGGATTGATTTTCAATAATCTCTTAAACTCTTTCATGTTTCCGTCTATTGGACGTTTTTTTGGGTTTATCGAGATTAAATCTAGGATTGATTTTGTTACGTCTTTTTGGTTTATCGAGATTAAATTTAGGATTGATTTTTAATAATCTCTTAAACTCTTTCATGTTTCCGTCTCTTGGACGTTTGTTACGTCTTTTTGGTTTATCGAGATTAAATTTAGGATTGATTTTCAATAATCTCTTAAACTCTTTCATGTTTCCGTCTCTTGGACGTTTGTTACGTCTTTTTGGTTTATCGAGATTAAATCTAGGACTAATTTTTAATAATCTCTTAAACTCTTTCATGTTTCCGTCTCTTGGACGTTTTTTGGGTCTATCGAGATTAAATCTAGGATTGATTTTTAATAATCTCTTAAACTCCTTATCAGCATTGAATTCAGCATTTTTCGAAGGCAATCTCTTGAACTCCTTCATGCTATACTAAAAACAAGTGTCTAAATGAAAGGTTTATGTATAATGAATCACTGCAATGGATCAGTCAATGAATTAGACAAATAGTATAGTATACTAATGAACCAGGAATTCAGACCACACCCAGTGAGTACAAATTATGAAGCATCCAGTGATGGTGTTGTAAGACACTGTAGACTGAAGAACCCAGTTGGGTGGGATAATGGTATGGGGTATTTGTTCTTTACTGTTGGAAAGAAGAAATATTACAATCATCGTTTCGTATTTGAATGTTTCAATGGATTGATCAAAAATGGTTTTGTTATCGATCACAAGGATTCTAATCCAAGGAACAATTCTTTATCAAATCTGCAAGCAATCACACAGAGTGAGAATTCCAAACGAGGAAGGACTGGCATTTGTTCAAAAAAAGTGAAACCAGTAAAATCTTTGAATACAACAACTAACGAAGAAAAAATATTTAAACCAATATATGAAGCCGGCAAGTATTTCAATATTTGTAGAGCCTCAGTACGATTCGTTGCAGAGGGGGTTTGTCGATCGGCTATTTCAAAAAGGACGGGACAAAAAATTCAATTTAGTTATGTCTAATGCGTCATATTTTTCATTTAGAAATATATAATTGTTATAGAATAATGAATTCTGAAAACATGAATAGCATTTTATCCGAGATTTCAAAATTGAAAAGTTGGGATATTGAACTATCAGATGGGTTAAATCCTGATCAAATCATGTCTGATTTTCAGGATATAGAATACGGAGTTAACAACAATAAATATATGCTACCAAAGAAGTATGCGCTCATCAAAAGAATTCAGAATTCTATTAAGGACTCTCTCGCATTTTCCAGTGACGTAAGTGTGTTCGCTCCGTTGTATACCATCGTAGAACGAATACGAAAGGAATTGGGGTACGAATACGAATTGAAAAAGGAGGTTAATTCTAAAGTTAGAAACCTACGGGCGTTAATTCAAGAAAATGAACAATTTTGATTGACCAACCATTTATCATTATTTGATTGACCGACTATTTATCATTATTTGATTGCCCGACCATTAATCATCTTTTTTTTAGCCGACCCTCAAGGGATTGAAAAATTGTTTTACAATTGAAAAATTGTTTCTGATTTCAAATAATGGTCAATGAAGCATTAACAACCCGATTGGCTCGTGAACGACTGGATGCAATCAGGAGATTTGTACCAATTCGTGACTCTTTACGGAATAAACTACAACAACGACAGAGTCTTCAGACTGATTTTGCTATGGGATCCGAAGAATTGTTTAAACCAGTAACCACAGCAACGAAAGGGATAGAGCGTGCTATACTGGGAGATGTTCCCGAGACGGGAAAATCTGTTATTGGTGAACTCGAAAAAATAGCAGCGAAACCTGAACAAACAAAACAAATGGAATCAAAAGAAATAGTAGATGATTTACGCGTGATATTTAACGAGGCGGGTTTAGCAGCGATTAATAAGACTGATTCAACAGGAATTCCTGAGCTTGTTGTTACGACTTATGAAAACAGGAAAAATATGTTGAAACCAGAATATCATATGTTTGTTAGAAATTTAGATCATTGGGCTGATATATTCTACAAAATCAAAACTGAAAAAACAGTTAGAATTAGGAAGAAGGATAACGCATCATATATTCAATATAGAAATGCGGTGGATATAGTGTATAATCGATACGAAGAGTTTAAACAACAACAAAAACCACGAAAATTGCGAGGAAGGCGACAGCAACCTGCAAAGAAAATATCTTTTTCACCTAAAAAACAACTACCACCTGATGATGATATTCTTGATTATTTACAAAAAGCCAATTTAGAAGAAATGAAAAAACAGGATGAAGCAACTGGTTATAGCGGAAGCGGATTGCAAGATTCCAGTGAGAATCCAAGGATTTCATGTCCTGGTAGTGTTATCAATGATATATCACGATTAGAAGTTCTTGTAGGAGGTTTCCGAGCTGGAAATAACTCACCGGAAATAATTAATGAAGCAGCTGATATCTGTAGACGGTTATTTGCCGGCGGTATCATGGATATCAGCACATATCGAGATTTCATTGGCGAGTTAGTGGAGGATTATCACAGTGATTAATCACCGGGATTGAATAAAAACGCTAGCGTTTCCAATTGAAAAATTGTTTCTGATTTCAAATAATGATCATACACTACAATCATGATAAACCAACCCCCGTCTACGTAGTTAATTCACGGTTTCCGGTTTATAGAGCATACTACGGAGATGGTTTAGGCAATACCATTTTAGGGTTATTTGCGAGAATGGCTCCAAAAGTGATGCCGTTGGCTAAACAACTAGGAATGAAAGCAATTGAAGTTATTCGTGATAAGGGTATTGGTGCTGTTGGAGATCTTGCTGGAAAAGCGTTTTCAACTGCGAAGAATAAAATAACATCATTAGTGAGACGAAAAAAGAAACCGTTACCGTCTACAGCGGAAATGCCTGCAAGTGTTAGTAGAATTATAAATAACGCAGTAGATGAAAAATTAGCGTCGATGGCTTTAACCCCCGACCAAAGCAATATTGCAAATATGATAGCAGGAAGTGGCTTTAAAAAACTACGACGATGAAAATGGAAAATCGCGATTTAGACTCTGATAAATAGAATAAAATGTTCAAAAAGTCACATGATCCAGCGTTTGATATAGACGCCCCAGTTGGCAAGGATGATTCTGTACGCGATTATCAATATTACGCCTATCATGCAATAGACCCAAATAGTCGAGCAAGAATTGAACTTCAAGTCCATGATACCAGTAAATACTTTTTGCCCTGTGAAGCGTTTATTGAAGTAGAAGGAGAACTTGTAACAGCTGCTGATACTACTGCTGTACCAGCACCGTTTCCAGCTGGTACTCAAGTCGGTTTTGTCAATAATGGTATCATGGCGTTATTTGAGAGTGCAAAATATCTCATTGATGGAAAAGAAATCGAGTCGATAGATCGCGATGTTGATGTGGCTACAACAATAATCGGGTTAGCGAGATATTCCGATGATTATACAAGATCAGCAGGACCTTTTATGATGTTTGCAAAAGATGCTACAAATACCGCTGGAGGAAAACAATTCGTTGTAAGACGACCAAATGATCGTGCTGCTAACCCTGCTCCTGCTGGTATCGAAGATATGATTATAAACAACGATGTTAATTTCAATCTAGGGGCTGCAACACGTATTTCAATGTTGCAAGGAGCGCGTAAATCATTTTCATGCGCGATTCCACTGCATCACATATTTGGATTCTGTAGAAACGTCAGAAAAGTTATCTACGGGGCGAAGCATACAGTATCGCTTGTACGAAAGAGTGATGATAGTGACGCAATCTGGAGGATTCCAGCAGATGTTGCAAATCCAAATACTGATGCCGGTAAAGTCAATTTAACAAAAATATCATTGTGGATGTCAGTGTTGACTCCAGCAATCACCGCAGAAGAACGATTACTATCATTTATGGACCAAGGAGGAAAGTCGTTGTTGAGTTGGCTAACCGTGAGTACAGATGTGAAGCAATCAAATCTGAACGGGTTATTCACGTGGAATCTAGCATCAAAACAAGGTGTTGCTGCGCCACGTCATATATTTATTGCGTTACAGGATAACACACGAGTTGGCAATCAACTCTCCAGCCATATGATATTTGATCAGTTAGGTGTGAAAGACGTCTCACTGAGAATAAACGGCCAACAGGAACCATCCGAGGATATACAACTTAATTACACAGAAAATCATATTGCACGCGTGTATCATCGTCTGTTGTCATTTATGGCACGTGATCAAAATGTCGATACTGGTTTGCAAATATCACAATATGATTTTAAAAATCTGTATCCGATCTATTACTTCTCACTGGAACATCTCGATTTAACAAGACAGTCCGTCGTTGATATACACTTTAGAGCTAATGTGACTCGTGGTGCTATTGCTAATTATAGAGCGGTTGCTGTCATTCTCAGTGATAAATCAATGCTACTTGAAGGTGTTGGTGGAAGAATGAGAGTGGTAGATGCCCCAGTAGAAAACATGTAATTGAAATTGTAAACGATTTAGAATCAATCAATTATGTATAATGTCATATAGTGTTATTAGTGTTGCGTTAACTCCCGGTCAATTAAAAAAATTGCAATCGGAATCAGCTAAAAAATGTGGAACCACAATCACGTTGAAACCCAACCAAATGACTGGTGGTGCAAATAAACTATCGCTGACAACTCGTCAAATAAAACATTTCAATGATGCACTTGCAGCCAAAAAAGGTGTTCAGATTACTCTCTCTGCAGCTGCTATCAAAAATATGATTAAAACAGGCGGTATATTTTCGTTGTTAGCTGCGATTCCAGCATTGATTGCAGCAGCAGCCCCAGCGGTGGCTAAAGCAGCGGCATTAGGAGCCGTTGGTACTGCAGCAGGAATGGCACTAAAGAAAGCAACTGGGAAAGGATATAAAAAAAAAGGGAAAGGGTCTAAGACTACCAGGAACCCCGTATTCGTGGTACAACGGAAAGGGTCTAAGACTACCAGGAACCCCGTATTCGTGGTACAGCGGAAAGGGTCTAAGACTACCAGGAACGATTTATTAATTCAGGAATCGAAGATTCCTATGTCCAATTTTTATTTAATGGATGCTGCTAAAAAACTAGCGATTAAAAACTTTAGAGGTGTCTTTATGAAAGACCAATTACCACATCAACCAAACAGCGTTGAAACCGGAATCATTAATTTAGATAACAGCACCGGACCTGGTACTCACTGGGTTGCATACGCTATTGATCCACGTGGGATTGTCTATTTTGATTCATATGGATTAGCCCCACCAAAAGAGTTTATGCGGTATATAAAAACCCTTCCAATGAAGACTTGGTATTCTACGCTACCAACACAACAAATGAATGACCCACCAATATGTGGCAGCGAAGTATTAAATGTCCTTGACGCTATTTCTAACTCCTTGAGTAACCCAAGCGGAAAACCACCACATGTTGTCGTGAATGAATACACTAGCAATCGCTTTTTAGAGAGAGAAAGAGTTTTACAATAACATGATTGATATTTGGGGGAGATCTTTGAAACCCAAACCCGATGGCACTGCACCACCTGATTCTGTCAAGGATGTAAAAAAACTAATTGAAGATGAAATCGTTGAGACGTTAAATTTAACAAGTGTTGACCCGAACGAAATAGTTGTATTTCAGGACAAACAGGGTAAATTGAAATCCAGTAATATTTCTCTGGATGATATTTTGGTTAAACAACGAAACGCAATCGAGAACACCGTTGCGTTATTTTCCGATCAGGGTAAATTGAAAACCAGTAATATTTCTCTGGATGATATTTTGGTTAAACAACAAAACGCAATCGAGGATACTATCGCGTTATTTTCCGATCAGGGTAAACTCAAACCGGGTGTACTCGTTTCGACGATTACAGATCGATTAAAAACTCTCAACGATGAGTTAAAAAATTTTGTGGCTGTACTGGCAACGCTTGAATCTAAAATTGAAGATAACGGAAAACAGTTTTCAGTTTTTCGTAGAAATATCATTGATAAATTTATTGGAACCCAGTTGGATAAAATTGAAATAAAACTCCCTGATATTAAAAAATCCATCGATGAGACGAAAACTTTCATCGAAGCCGTCAAAGGTGATTTTTCGAGGATGATAACAATCATTGAAAAAACAAAAATTCCTCATGAGAAAACCAACAACGTAGTATATACAATCCAACACGGATCATTTGAGTGGACACCTGCAAACAACAAATTAGATATCACTGCTACTATCAAGGGTATTTATCGATTAACGCTGGTAGCACCAATTCAATTTAATATATCATCGTCGAGTTCATCCGGGGTCAATAATGTGATATCAACGATCATCGACAAGGATAAAACTGAAAAGTTCACTTTAAATGCTACTGATAAAGATTTGGCTAGAACTTCGGTATCATGGTATGTAGAATTCGTAGCGGATTTAAGTAAATAACTAAATTAAAAGGATTTCACAATTGAAAACGCTAGTGTTTTTAAAATAAAAATGATTTCATCAACTCAATGTCGCTATTATCAGGTCAGAGAATTTCAGAATAGACTCAAAACCCTCACTGAGGAGTATCAAATAAAAATAAAAAAATACCGACGAAGAATCACCGCAATTGATGTTATTATATACTCGGTGTCAAGCGTTCTCACTGGTGCCGGAATAATACTAGCATCTGTTACAATGATTGCCCCGGTCGTAGTTCCAATTTGCATTTCTGCGGTGGCTACAATCGGGGGTATATCAACCGGGATAGCAAAAAAGATATCATCATGCAGCCAGAGTAAACTGCAGAATTACTTACTTCAATTTCATATTCCATCAACCGCATATTCGCAATTATCATTGATGATATCGTCGTCACTCGATAATACGATTATATCAGATAGTGAATTCTCAGCGATGGTCAGTATTTTTGATTCCGCGATATCGAAATTAGAGCGACAACATGAGTATAATAACAACGACAACACCGATGGAATCAGAAAACACGAACCCAAAAAACAAAATGATCTCAATAATATCAACATTACCAGATTGTGAGTTCTCAGTGATGGTCAGTATTTATGATTCCTCGATACCAAAATTAGAAATACAACATGAGTATAATAACAATGACAACACCGCAGGAATTACTTCAACAAATAGTGGAGAACACGAACCCAGTACAAACAAGCATGATATCAATAACATCAACGAATCCAGAATTCAGTGTGAATTTCCCCTCTCCGGTCCCAGTGAAGGAGATAGCGCTAGCAAAACTACGAATGTATCACAGTTGGCCTAATATCAGATCAAAATCATTTGGTGGTCAACAACCGAATAATTCACTGGTGTTTGCAAATAAGAATAAACCCGACGGAACACCAGACTGGAACGTCGTTTCGATACCAACAGGGTCATACCAAATCGAACAAATCAATAATGAATTCGCGCGTAGAATAAAATCGATTACTGGAAAAGAATCAAAAATCGCTATAACAGTTCATGAGCCGACACTATCATCCGCAATTGAGATAAGCACAGAAGGATACGTCGTAGATATCTATAACAGCTCGATAAGAACCGTACTAGGATGGCCTGAATTACCACCTCAGGAAACCGTTGTTGTATCACCCGAACCTAAAAAATCTGATTATATCACAGACAGAATAAAACCTGATAATCCATTAAAAAGTTATAAAGATTACCAATCCGATGTAGATTTTTTTGATTTCGCATATCACTCAACTGGAAGAGAGGAGGATATCATAGAGAGAAATCTTTATGTTAACGAACCTAAAGTCGTTAAAAATTTCACAGAAATGAATAATGATTTTTCACTGTTGTTAATATCTCTTAAATCCGGCTCTCTCACCCGAGATGAATTTATCAGTGTTGTAGAAACATGTAACAAAATCATCAATGACATGGAAACATTTAATTCACAAATTATTCGAGTTATACTCGGTGATAAAACCCCCACATCGAGAACAATATTTGCAACAGACTATAAAATCTCAGTGAAGGATATTCCGAAATTCAAACTACCAGGATATAACGTACCAGAACTACAAAAATCTCTCAGTGATGCCATCGATGTTGGTTTCAAAATAATCCATGACGCATGGAAGAAATTAACAGAACAACAAACAACTGTCCTCCTCAAACATAATAATGACCCAGATGGTGGTGGCAGGCATATCGCTCCGTTCAACGTGAATATTTCATCGGTGATTGCACTTAATTTAGTGTGTGATGTTATCGAAGGAAGCTATCAAATTAATCTCGAACGATCAAATCAAGCTCAGCAAGGATATATTCTTTATTCGTTTGCACCAACAGCTCCTCCAGGATTCCTAATTATTGAAAACCAAATTAATCCTGTCTACATGCGATGCCATAATAATTCGTTAACGAGAATTAATTTCAAACTCACCGACCAGTCAAATAATCTGATTGATTTACAAGAAGAGGTGTTAGCGATTAGTCTGTTTGTGAAATCATAAATGATTTTCGTCCTAAAGACTTGATCAAATATTCGGTTAAAATTATTTATTATTTTTGTTAACCCAGAACTGAAAACTTTAGCAGCAGAGAGGGTAGATGACAACAAGTTGCGACCAAAATTAATTAAAAAATCGTTTTCATTTTTTTAGTTAAAATGATTTCGTAGGGAGATTTCAATCAATTTTTTGTCTGAAAACGTTGTAGGGTTCGCCTTTTTTTGGTTAAAATAAGATTATAAGACGGCTCGTTTTAGGATTTCAATCAAATTTTGTCTAAAAACGTTGTAGGATTCACCCTCTCTGCTGCTCGAGGGCCTCAGGGTAGATTAGGTCTTTGCTAATTGTGTTACCCTCTTTTAATAAATTCATTACTAAAATTATTATTATTAGAAGAAGAAAGAATTAATTATATATTTTACAATAATTCAATTGAAAAAGATGCTGAATTTATGGCAAAGGACACAAGGTTTAAACTGGCACATAATGACACAATAGATAAAGTATATATGCCATAATTTGACATTAATATCGTATCAATCACACATTTTATTATAATAAAAGTTCATGTTTGAGTGGGATATCCAGTGCCTTGTTAACACCTATAGAAACTTATCATGACAAAGTATTCTATGGATGTTTTTATTCCATTTAAATGGAATAGTTAGACAAACAACAGTGTATCATAACACAGTTTTATTCTATGGATGATTTTATTCCATTTAAATGGCAGAGTTAGACAAACAACATTGTATCATAACAGTTTTACAATGATCCTGAAATTCAAGTTGCTTATATAAATATTTATTAATAATGCAGGACAAAACTAAACAGAATAAAATTAAACTACACTCAGTTGAAAGACTAGTAACCGAACAGTCTATCTATACACTACACAAGCTAGCAAAGAAGACTTGTCAACCGAACAGTCTATCTATACACTACACAAGCTAACAAAGAAGACTTGTCAACTGAACAGTCTATCTATACACTACACAAGCTAGCAAAGAAGACTTGTCAACCGAACAGTCTATCTATACACTACACAAGCTAGCAAAGACGATTTCTCTAAAGATTTCCCTACATTAGGGTCTATGTAAGTCTCATTCTAATAATAACAAAATGTCTCTAATAATAAAAACTGTGTCAATTTGTAATTTGACCTATAGGCACTTTTGAGTGTTCTGTATATTTAATTTGTATTTTTGTTAGTTTTTTTTCTCCATGATTATATGGTATGTTTAATCATACTTTGGACCTGCTCATGTCCAAAATTAAGTTCATTTTGTACCTGACCAGTAATTGTTAGTTTTGTATACAGTTAATATATCAAAATGAGTGTGGATTAATTATTAGGATCACTATCAATAGAAATAAACATGTTTATTGGGTCTTTGTCTAGGATATTGGAATTCCCTCATAAAAAATATAGTAGATTATGACAAGAATATGGTAAGGACAACCAAGATAGCAAATGTCATTTTATCCTTTTTTTGTTATCTAAACAATGACTTCCTCATCACACAGTAGTCCAGTAGCACTAACACAGTCAAACACCGATACCTAGAAGACAGAACAAAGTCTTTTGCACCAAAAATATTGTATATACTGTAACGCTCATTAGTCTGTCCAGCTACACTTAGCAATATGTGGTATCTGCTCATTTTCTCTGATTAAAAATTTTATTTTATTTTTCTCCTAAAAATTGGTGGCATTTGAAATTCATCAACTTGACAGGCAGCAATATATGTGTAGAATAGGCTAATTTTATTTCCTTGTAGCTGAGACAAAAGTATAAGAACACAAACAACTTTTAGCTTAAATGTAAAGGCTTCTATTTTATTTATTGTAATTTGTTTTAAAATATCATGCCACATAAACTTATGTCAAGTGATTTACTAGAATTCAGATAGTTGTAGCAATGCAATAAGGCTTTAACCAAAGCTGAAACACAATTTAAACAGCTAAACACATTCAAACAGGATTGGTAAGTATTTTAATTTTAAAAATCATTTATTCCAATCTATTGGTACCTTTCAACTTTTCATTTAATAATATTGCCGCTTTCTCCTTCTGAGATGGTACCCAACTGAAATTGCGTAGAATCATTTGATGATGGCATAGAGAAAGGTTGTACCGCTATCAATTGTGGTTGTTTTTATTTTTTTTTATAAATATTTTTAGAAAGTTATCAACATAATTAGATCATTAGGAAAAAGAGCATCCTGCCATAATGATTCTTTGGGAGTTTAAGATCAAATAATAACATCTAATATCAAATAAGATAAAAAAGGGGAATCCCCAAAACGATAACATTGTCAAAATTCATTATACAGAATTGAATGATATTTGAAAGAAAACCTCCTTATATAATTAACCACCTTTTAAATCTAGCATATGCAACCTATGGCCAGCCTGGTTTTATATACCTAATATTTACATCTGACATCATAAGGTGTGGCTTTAAAAATCATTTATCTGGTTCATGAACTCAAGAACGCTGGACATGCTTGTTTTAAATATATTCTAATGATCAATTGGTTGCCAAATTATTTGCCTAAAGCTAAAAGATAATTTAAACAGCTTCTTTTTTAAAGAGTGTATCAATTAAAACTTGATTTTGGCCTTAAATTTCACATTTATCAAAACCTTTCCATTTTATAGAAAAGGCATTTGTCTACTGATGTGTATGTCCATAGGTGCAACAAATGAGATAAATATTTATTCTAATCTTCCAAAAGCACATGATCGAGACATCTCTCGTTTTTAAATAAATATTGCCAATTTGCAGACATGCATCACTGCCATCCTCTTAAAAGAAACCCAAATGAAAACCATTTCAAAATTATTTTTTAAAAGATGATGAGTTTTAATAAACTATTTTATTAGGTTCATTCTGATATCAAGGTCTTGCTTTTTTATTTCCTTGTCATTAGCTATTAAGCTTTACTTTAATGTAAACATCTGACAAGTGAATGATCTAAGGACTGTATTGACATCATATTACATGTATTTATTGCATTGTGGAAGAGGCAAATTTTTATAAGAAGTATTTTTCTAAGAATATTAGAACACCTACTAGAAATAAAGTCACGGCATCTTGACTAGTGAAATGCCAATAAGCTAAGAATCCTTTTTTCCTCCTAATAATTATATCTTCCATTTTTAATAAATGATGGGACATATTAAAGATGGCACACAAACTGTAACTCAAAATGACTAATCATCATTGAAAATGTTCATGTCAGAATATAAAAAGGAAAAAAAGATACTTTTTTTACAATTTATTTTAATCTCAAATCAAGCAAATTAAGAAAAAAATTTTGTTTAACATTTTAGCATGAATTCAGTTTATGTTCTCTAACATTTTTGTACCAAACGTGATTGCTCATAGTTGTGTACAAAGATAATGATCAATGTATATGTCTACTACTTATACTATTACTACTACACACTATATCTATATATCAATTTATATGTCTACTACTTATACTATTACTACTACACACTATATCTATATATCAATGTATATGTCTACTACTTATACTATTACTACTACACACTATATATATATATCAATTTATGTCTACTACTTATACTATTACTACTACACACTATATCTATATATCAATTTATATGTCTACTACTTATACTATTACTACTACACACTATATATATATATATATATATATATATATATATATATATATATATATATATATATATCAATGTATATGTCTACTACTTATACTATTACTACTACATACTATATCTATATATCAATTTATATGTCTACTACTTATACTATTACTACTACACACTATATCTATATATCAATTTATATGTCTACTATTTATACTGTTACTATTACACACTATATCTATATATCAATTTATATGTCTACTACTTATACTATTACTACTACACACTATATATATATATCAATTTATATGTCTACTATTTATACTATTACACACTATATCTATATATCAATTTATATGTGTACTACTTATACTATTACTACTGCTACACACTATATATATATATATCAATTTATATGTGTACTACTTATACTATTACTACTACACACTATATCTATATATCAATTTATATGTCTACTACTTATACTATTACTACTACACACTATATATATATATCAATTTATATGTCTACTATTTATACTATTACACACTATATCTATATATCAATTTATATGTCTACTACTTATACTATTACTACTGCTACACACTATATATATATATATATATATATATATATATATATATATATATATATATATATATATTTATGTCAATTTATATGTGTACTACTTATACTATTACTACTGCTACACACTATATATATATATGTCAATTTATATGTGTACTACTTATACTATTACTACTACACACTATATCTATATATCAATTTATATGTCTACTACTTATACTATTACTACTACACACTATATCTATATATCAATTTATATGTCTACTACTTATACTATTACTATTCCACACTATATCTATATATCAATTTATATGTCTACTACTTATACTATTACTACTACACACTATATCTATATATCAATTTATATGTCTACTACTTATACTATTACTACTACACACACTATATATATATATATATATATATAAATTTATATGTCTACTACTTATACTATTACTACTACACACTATATCTATATATCAACTTATATGTCTACTACTTATACTATTACCACTGCTACACACTATATATATATATATCAATTTATATGTCTACTACTTATACTATTACTACTACTACACACTATATCTATATATCAATTTATATGTCTACTACTTATACTATAACTACTTCACACTATATATATCAATTTATATGTCTACTATTTGTACTATTACTACTACTACACACTATATCTATATATCAATTTATATGTCTACTACTTATACTATTACTACTACGCACTATATATATATATTAATTTATATGTCTACTACTTATACTATTACTACTACACACTATATCTATATATCAATTTATATGTCTACTACTTATACTATTACTACTACACACTATATATATATATATATATATCAATTTATATGTCTACTACTTATACTATTACTACTACTACGCACTATATATATATATTAATTTATATGTCTACTACTTATACTATTACTATTACACACTATATCTATATATCAATTTATATGTCTACTACTTATACTATTACTACTACACACTATATGTATATATATATATCAATTTATATGTCTACTACTTATACTATTACTACTACACACTATATCTATATATCAATTTATATGTCTACTACTTATACTATTACTACTACACACTATATATATATATATATATATATATATATATATATATATATATATATATATATCAATTTATATGTCTACTACTTATACTATTACTACTACTACACACTATATCTATATATCAATTTATATGTCTACTACTTATACTGTTACTATTACACACTATATCTATATATCAATTTATATGTCTACTACTTATACTATTACTACTACACACTATATATATATATATCAATTTTTATGTCTACTACTTATACTATTACTACTAGACACTATATCTATATATCAATTTATGTCTACTACTTATACTATTACTACTACACACTATATATATATATATATATATATATATATATATATATATATATATATATATATATATATATATATATATAATGGTGATTGGTTGCCTCACTTAGCTATTTTTCATTTTCAGGACCTGAAAACTCTTGCTTCAGGAGGTGAGTAGATAACATGAGTTAATTAGTTAATTAGCTAGAAATCTACATCCACGTAAAAGTAGCAAGACCGATATATTTGGATAATGTTAAGTTTTGTTTTCTCATTATCAGCTTGAAACTGTAAAATTGCTTCAGCTGAATTGCTGTTTTTTTTCAAAATTGACATGATTACCAGAGACAGTATACTGTGATAGAATTGATGTCATGTTATCAAAACAGATACCTCTGGTCAATATTTTTTTCTTTTGTTAACTGTGTAGGTCTAAATGAGGAAACGATGAGACTTACATGCATAGTATGTGTAGCAATCATTTTTCTTGCCAATCATTTCATAGGTCAAGAGGACAGGTTAATTTAGAATATTGTGCTAACTTTTATATGGCATAAGATGATGAAGTTTGATGAATATATATGTTATGTGCAATAACCCAGGTTATTATGAGTAACAATCAGGGTTCCTTCTCATGCCGAGAGGATATGTTAATATAACTTACGATTGGATGGGTGTAGTGTGTGTGTGTATAACAATCTGGGTTCCTTCTGCATGCCAAGAGGACAGGTTAACACAACCTTTGTATAGAAATCAGGTTACTGACCAAGAGGACTGATTAACATGTGTAGTAATGGAGTGCAGGTCAAAATAACAGTTTAGTGTACCCTTATGATCATAGAATGTTTGACAATCAGCATTCCTGCTACATGGTTCCTTCTGCATGTCAGTTGGATAGGATAATAGAAAGTTTAATTAGATGAGTATAGTATGTGTAAAAATCAGGATTCCTTCCACAGGACAAGAGAACAGGTTATCACAGTGTATGGTCAAATGGATATACTGTGCGTGTTACAACTCTGTGGTCTTAAACTAAGTAACAGAAAGAAGCATAACCAACAAGTTTTGTAAAGTCAAGAAATAAATTAATTCTCTTAGTTATAAAATGTCAAATTAAGAGGAACTTACAGTATTGTGGATCAAATGCCAAATAATCATAGATGTTCTATCACAAGTCAAAAATTACAGAAATCCAAGAATCTTGAATGTGCTGATAAACCAATAGTCTTTATGCATCATAATTATATAATTCAGAACATCTTTCAATGAGTCTTCAATAATCCCAAAGCAGTGATTTAGTCCAAATGTTTATGAGCATTACCTCATATAACAATAAAATCATTCTGATGGGAAACTAGAATGTTACAGAATTAAATATGTGTATTTGATGGGCCATTTATGGTTGTGCTAACATTAACACATTAGAAGAAGTATTAAAAATAAGATTTCAAAACAACTTGAGTTGTAAAGAAAGCTATTCTAAAATTATATGTGCTGTCATATATTTAAGAATGCATTAATCATAACAGCTATTAAAGAAATCAGAGACATAATGTATCCCATGCTATTGATATGCATTCAGTTTGCATGTTAATAGATAGTAAAGGAAAGTTAAGACATACATGAGATTTAGTAATGATGCTGGCAAAAATAAACCTGTATGTAGTATGAGTCTAAAAATAACCTAAAATTCATTCTCATCATCATAAAATATGATGAATTTAATTGTTCTACATTATGGTAATTAGTATTTTACTTTCATAATTCAAACAGCTTGGTAACATTGAGTTCTTTGAAAATTGAATGCTGTATTTAGTTGGATAAATGATTCTGCCAACAATATTTTTTTAAAAGTCTTTTAAACCCTTCAAACACTAGCATTACTTTTTGGTTGCTATGGCAATCAAATTAAACGTAAAATTGTTTATTATTTTCAGTATGATTGGCATTGGTTCTTTATCAATGAACTATAAGTGAATAGAATTATATTTTATATGGAGAAATTTTTTAAAAATAATATCTATATAAATATTGCATCATCTAAATAATGTAACATACTGAAATGTACAGACATGTTTGAAAGTAAAGTTTTAATTATAGCAAACTACTAAAAGTAATGAACTGAGGATATGTGATATGTAGAATAAAATTATCTGTCCATGTACACATTCAAAAAAACTATATTTGGAAAAGTATAACCTATAATAATTTTTTGTCAAAAATTAATTTTCAACACTTTTTCTCTACTTGGTTGCTATGGTAACAATAAACAAACCTGAATTTCACTGACATTTCTTGTGTTAGAAGTCTGCAAACAATTTCACTGCAATCTGTTTATAAATAATTGTTGGGCCAAAATTGTGTATTGTTTAGAAACAAATCTGCACTGGTTTCAAGGTCTAGCAAAACATCCAAGTACAACCAGGGTTAAAAATCAAATTTCAAACTGCAAACTGACACAGTAGTAAATATCCAAGATTAAAATAACACTAATAATTATCCAATGTTAAACCTACTAGCACAGTATTAAATACCCAATGTCAAATTGACACAGTATTAAATATCCAATGTTAAATTGACACAGTATTAAATACCCAATGTCAAATTGACACAGTATTAAATATCCAATGTTAAATTGACACAGTATTAAATACCCAATGTCAAATTGACACAGTATTAAATATCCAATGTCAAATTGACACAGTATTAAATACCCAATGTCAAATTGACACAGTATTAAATATCCAATGTCAAATTGACACAGTATTAAATATCCAATGTCAAATTGACACAGTATTAAATACCCAATGTCAAATTGACACAGTATTAAATACCCAATGTCAAATTGACACAGTATTAAATACCCAATGTCAAATTGACACAGTATTACATATTCAATATTAAAATGTAATCAGCACAGTATTAAATACCCAATGTCAAATTGACACAGTATTAAATACCCAATGTCAAATTGACACAGTATTACATATTCAATATTAAAATGTAATCAACACAGTATTAAATATCCAATGTTAAACTGACAAAGTATTGAATATCCAAGGTTAAGCTAATTAACCCAGTTTTAAATATTCGATGTTAAACTAATTAACAAAGTATTGACTATCCAATGTTAAACTAATTAACAGAGTATTATATATCTAATGGTAAACTAATTAACAAAGTATTGAATATCCAATGTTAAATTAATTGACAAAGTATTAAATATCCAGTGTGAATCTAATTAACAAGTAATAAATATCCTATGTTTAACTAATTAACAAAGTATTATATATCTTATGGTAAACTAATTAACAAAGTATTGAATATCCAATGTTAAACTAATTAACAAAGTATTAAGTATCCTATGTTAAATTAGTTGACAAAGTATTAAATATCCAATGTTACACTAATTAACAAAGTATTATATATCTGATGGTAAATTAATTAACAAAGTATTAAATATCCAATGTTAAACTAATTAACAAGTAATAAATATCCAATGTTTAACTAATTAACAAAGTATTAAATACCCAATGTTAAATTAATTGAGAAAGTATTAAATATCCAATGTTACACTAATTAACAAAGTATTAAATATGCAATCTTAAACTAACTCACACAGTATTAAATATCCAATGTTAAACTAACAAAGTATTAAATCTCCAATGTTAAACTAATTAACACAGTATTCAATATCTGATGTTAATCTAATTAACAGATTATTAAATATCCAATATTAAATATCCAATGTTAAACTAATTGACAAAGTATTATATATCTGATGGTAAATTAATTAACAAAGTATTAAATCTCCAATGTTAAACTAATTAACAAAGTATTAAATATGCAATCTTAAACTAACTCACACAGTATTAAATATCCAATGTTACACTAATTAACACAGTATTAAATATCTGATGTTAAACTAATTAACAGATTATTAAATATCCAATATTAAATATCCAATGTTAAACTAATTGACAACATAAGCTATTTTCATAGGAATCATTGTCTGTAATTCTGGAATTCTTGAAATGATGTATTGTATACCAGTGTTGTATTTTATGTGATGCTAGTATGTTATGTAAGGTTCAAGGTTTAAAATTTGTTTCATTGTCAATTAGTAACAGTACTTGCTGTTTATTTCAGGAAGAAATTGACATTTTTCATTACAAGGGAATTGAAACCTTGCATTTCAGCTTAGTATAAGTTATTTATTTTCACTTGATAGATTCAAATGGAATTTCTAAATATAATGTATTGTAATTAAAATATGAATATGAAATGAACAATCATTTGTATCACCAATTTCTAATTTTACTGATGCTTGCATTATTCTCTTTCTTTAGCAAAGGAAAGACAGATGATGAAATGCACACATATTCAAATACTGAGATGAATCCACAGACCGTAAAACCAATTTATGAGGAACTGAATAAAGTAAACACAGAACAGAGTGTATATGATAAAATTTCACCTTTGTAGAGGGGTAGGGGTATATAGAGAAAAGACACCAAGAAGAGCTACCTAATGGTTATTTACAGAATATTTCCCATTAACAGAGTAGAAGGAACAAAAGGATTTATACAAATGTAAGTTAGAAAGTGGAGAGTGTAACGACAGACACACTAAAATGGTTCTCTACTCTCCAAGCACCTTTTTACTTGATAACGGTTATGATACAAAATTATAAAACCAAGTGCATTTAGATTCACTGTAAAAAAAAGGGAGGTGACTACTTGGAATGCTCCACTTTAATACAAAGTCAGCCTTTTCTTTAAATTTTTTTTTTTTTGGAGGGGGGGGGGCACCAGACAGATGCCCCCCCCCCATCAAAAAAATAAAAGTTTTTATGTATGTATGTGCTCCCCCAGGTATGTTGTTTGTTGTTTTTTATTTTCCATTTAACACCCCATTTAATTTTTCCCCATCGGGGTTGTATGTTTGATTCGGGGTATTTTTAATATCCCAAATGTTTTTTCCGTAGATCCTTACTAGGTGGGAATTGATATACCCACAACTAGCAGTCTACTTTTTTATTTGTTTTTTACCATGGCTAGTGGTCTCCTATTATCCTTGTGTTTGCTATTTGTGTTGGTGCTATTTGTCTGTTTGCTATATAAGGTATATACCTTGTATTTGTGTAAAGGATTGCCATTTCATCCAAATTTGTATCACCAGTTGGCTTACTTTTTTTCTTCTCTAAATTTGAGACAGTCTCTTTATTTAGTTTATTATAATTTAATTTAATTTTGAATTTCGTATAAATTGAAGTGTGTTATTTAAAAATTTTAGTATGCTTCAATTTATCTAATAATATTTATATTTTTAGGTCTGTGTGCCTTGAGACAGAATCTGTACGAATTTATTTGGTTGTACAGTTCCTGTCTCAATTTGGGCTGGCCTTTAATTATTTATTTTAATTATGAATACAAAAATTTCAAAATTGTTTAAGATCCCTTTAATGGGAGCCATGTCTATTACGGGAGATAGACATGGCAGATAAAGTATGGATATAGTATCCAGAGAAGTAGAGGTGCATTAGTATAATAAAGTTTTATTTATGGGTGATTTTTCCAAACTCTACCACAGGCCTGCTCACTTCACGAGGCACCATGTGATTTAGCCCCATGGAGTCCTCATGTGTACTTTTCCCTTACATAGTATATATAAGTAATTAAGGAGTAAGTAAAAAAAAAATTTTTTTTATTATTTAAAAATGGAAATAATTTCAGTTTATTTTTTAAAAAAATTTTTTTAAAGTTATTTCCTAACCTTCATTAGTGGTCCACATTTTATAAGGGTCCTCATTATAAAGTCTGTTATTAGTCGTACCAATTGTTTGTTAAAGTTTCCGTCAAGGAAGAGTAATTGACGTCTGTCATATTTGTCTACCTTCATTATTTCTATTATTAGTTTGATCCTTTCTTCCTTTGTTTCGTCACATTGTGTTATCGTGTGGTATTTTGTATAAGGGGCATTTTTGCATAGAGGGCAGCTAACAGGGGTCCGTATCAATCGTCTTCTAAGAGCCACTTCGCCTGTGAGCCAGGCGTTGTGAAGGTACGTGTATATAATACTTTGTACCTTTGGAGAGTTGATGTCGGACCAATGCCTCCAAACTTTGTCCCAGTTGATATATGGAAATTCTATCTCTATTTTACTCTTTGTTTTGTTTGATTCTATTTCCAAAATCCAGTCATAGGTGTCTTCTTTATTTATTTCCCATATTTTTTTATTGTCCCTAAACCTATATAATATTTCTTTAATCCCTTTATATAAATGTGGTGCGTCTACTCTCTTAACTAATTTGTTGTTCGTGTAGATGTCTTGTCTGTGTCTCATTCCGAATCCTATCCAAAAAATGTATAGTGCTTCCCATGGTGTTTGTGGTGTGCTACTTATCCGTTTAATCCTATTTATTATGTTTTTGGTTTTAATTAGGAGAGGATTAGGTAAGGCTAAGCCAGCCCTTTCTTTTGCTCAATATAATGTCGACTTCTTTATGTTGTGTGTTTTGTAATTCCATATGTATTCTACTATTTTATTATCTATGGTTTCTAGTGTTTTATTGTTAATGTCCACAGCGTTTATTAAGTATGTCAGATTTGAATACATAATGTTTTTGCAACCTGTGAACGTTCTATTAGACTAAGTGGCAATGGTGCCCAGATATTTGTTACATCTTTTATTTGTTTTTTATTTTTAGACAATTTTTCCTTTTCTTCATTTGCCCCGAAGAATATCCCCAGGGCTTTCACTCTATTCTTTATCAGTTGTGAAGGTAATCCAGGGTGATTTCCCCTCCAGTTGCCTATTTTTAGAATTTCGGTTTTGTCATGATTTATTTGTGATCCTGATGCTTTGCCGAATGCTTCATATTCCTTTTGAAGGTGTTTAAAGGAATTTAGATCATTTATGAAGTTCGTACAATCATCAGCATGTTGTAGCATCTTAAATTCCTCTTTTAAGTTTGGTATTCTTATTCCTTTTATATCAGTATTGTTCCTGATCTTCATATTCAGGATTTCAATTGCTATTACGTATAATAGCATTGATAGTGGGCAACATTGCCTCACTGATCTTTGAATTTCAAATTTTTCCGTTCTCGCCCCATTTACTTGTACATTTGCAGTTATTTTATTGTACAAGATTTTGGTCCATTTTTGGAAGTTTTTCCCAAATCCAAATTTTTCCAGTACTTTTTGTGTATAATTATGTTCTAGTCTGTCAAAAGCTTTCTCCTGATCGAAAAGTACCATAGCACATTTCGAGTTTGTAGTATTTATACAGTTTATAATTGTCCTAATGTTAAGTATATTGTTATGTACGCTTCTATTTTTACCTCCACATGTTTGATTAGTGTTTACTATGGTGTTTATCCCGTTCTTAATCCTATTAGCTAGAATTCTACTCAGTATTTTGTAATCTGTGTTTAGGAGGGAGATGGGCTTCCAGTTTTTTAAGTATGTTTTGTCGCCTTTCCCTTTGTATATGAGAGTAATCAATCCCTCCTGCATTGTTTTTGTCATTTTGTCATTTGTTAGTAATTTCCATTCTCCAGTCCCCCATCAATTATTTTTTATCACTATTTCCCAAGTTATTTGTTTATGATCAGAAATTTTTAAATCTAAAATTTTTGCTTTTTTATGTTTTATTGTCAAAATCAGATACATAAAATTTATCTATTCTACTTGAGCCTTTTGTTTGCCAGATATAATCGTGTGTATATTCAATTCTTAAAAGGTTCAATTTTCTATACACATCAGTTAATTTATTTAATTTTATCAAGTTACCCATAACTCCATATGATGCTAGGTCTTTGGTTGTAAGTTTCCTGGTGCGGTCTATATTGTCTCCCACCCAATTAAAAATCTCCCCCTAAAATCAGGTGTTCTGCTGTGAAGCTATTTTAGGTAGTTATTTAGATTTATTATAAAGTCATAGTGACTTACCCTATTTGCTGGAGCATATATATTCAAAATATGTAGTTTATTTATTTTTATATGTATTATCCTTCCCTTTAAGCTCATATCCTCTGTTACTCTTTCCCAATTTTGCCTCTTTATTTCTAATTATCGTTGCTACTCCCGCTTTAATGTCATTGTGTTTGGCTTCGTTTATTACAACTGTCTCATTCATTTGAGATTCAAGTTCTGCTATCATTATGTTTGTGAGTTTATTGTGAGTTTCTTGAATTAGTATTATGTCCTGTTTTAATTTTATCAGTTGTGCAATTTTATCCTTATCTATACCGTTAGTATTTATTGATGCGATATGGAAGTTTAATTCCTCCATTTTTGGTTTCCAGGTGGCTTTTCCTTACATTGTTGATTTTATTTAAATAGTAATAGTATTAGGTTAAATTTCAATTATTTAGTTAAATTAAATTGTTAAGTTGTGGGGCATTGGCCCCTCGTTCGTCTGTACCCTAGGGCCTATAGTCATCCTGAAGTATGTTCTGCAGTCTGACCTTATTAATGTTGAATGCAAACAAACAAAGTCTCTACAATGACAAGACCAATGCTATTGCTACAATGAAAGAAGCAAAAATCTTCCTGCCATTATGACACCTGGCACTAACACACCTGACACTAACACACCTGGCACAAACACATCTCTTAACCAGAACAATGTTGACCAAATCAAGAGTTGAGAATTGTGACTACTTAGGTGTTATTTTAGACTAAAACTTAACTTACAAACAAAAATTACATACATTATTTGCAAATTAAATAAATCTAATGGGAGTTTTAAATATACCTCTTCTTTCATCCCTAAATATACGTTAATAATGCTGCACAATGCTAATTCTCATTATTTTTCTAATATCCACTCTAACTATTCCATTTAATTCTGAAGAAATTAGCTACAACAGTCTGCTTATTCTGGAATGTGCATGGCTGAACTTCCAAACACTTTATTAACTAATGTGAAATGTCATGCATGGCTTGGATTCCAAACACTTTATTAACTAATGTGAAATGTCATGCATGACTTGGCTTCCAGACACTTTATTAACTAATGTGAAATGTCATGCATGGCTTAGCTTCCAGACACTTTACTTACTAATGTGAAATATCATGTATGACTTGGCCTCCAGACACTTTACTAACTAATGTGAAATGTCATGCATGACTTGGCTTCCAGACAATTTACTTACTAATGTGGCATGTCGTGCATGACTTGGCTTCCAGACATTTTATTAACTAATGTGAAATGTCATGCATGGCTTAGCTTCCAGACACTTTACTAGCTAATGTGAAATATCATGTATGACTTGGCCTCCAGACACTTTACTAGCTAATGTGAAATATCATGTATGACTTGGCCTCCAGACACTTAACTAACTAATGTGGCATGTCGTGCATGACTTGGCTTCCAGACAATTTACTAACTAATGTGAAATGTCATGCATGACTTGGCTTCCAGACACTTTACTAACTAATGGGAAATGTCATGCATGACTTGGCTTCCAGACACTTTACTAACTAATGTGAAATGTCATGCATGACTTGGCTTCCAGACACTTTATTAACTAATGTGAAATGTCATGCATGACTTGGCTTCCAGACACTTTACTAACTAATGTGGCATGTCGTGCATGACTTGACTTCCAGACACTTTATTAACTAATGTGAAATGTCATGCATGGCTTGGCTTCCAGACACTTTATTAACTAATGTGAAATGTCATGCATGGCTTGGCTTCCAGACACTTTACTAACTAATGGGAAATGTCATGTATGACTTGGCTTCCAGACACTTTACTTACTAATGTGGCATTTCATGCTTGACTTGGCTTCCAGACACTTTACTAATGTGAAATGTCATGCATGACTTGGCTCCTAGACACATAACATACCTATTCACATTAAATTGTCTTGTTATTTTACACCCTACTAGATCCTCTTAAGTCTGGATGTATATATAGTTTGAAATCACATTCACTGCTTGAAAAGATATCTTTACTAGCACTTAAAAGATAAAGAAAGACAAACTTTGCTTGACCTTTATTAACTTTAGTACAAATTTAAGAAAAAGTTAAAGGTATTAAAGATGATATTTACAAGCAATTTTAGGGTCATGAAAGAATAACTTTTAGTTTGTAAAGATGTTGTAAATTGTTCCATTAAGTAATTAAAGGGAACCAATTCCATTTCTTAAAAGGTGAAAGTTTAATATTACATGTCTTTATGTTAATTAGTATATACTGCAATTTACCTTTACAAAAATTAAAGTTGTAGAAAGTATTATCTTTTATTAGTAATTACTGGCAACAAAATAAGCATTTTCTACTGTAAATTTGATAATAACTTTGATTTGCATCAGAGTATATCTTGTATGTAAATATCTGCAACAAGGCATTACATTACACATTCAACACTTTTTACCAGTGATCCTGGGTTCAGTACTCCATCCCAGCAGTGGTGAATGGTGATTCAAGTTTGATGGTTTCTTCTGAATTTTATAATCTCCATTGCAACCAATGCAATAGCACCATATCCCTATGTATACCAGTTATCAAGTGCACAAAAAGGACAGTAATCTGATGCATGAAGAATTTACAAATCAGGAAAACTTCATGTCGATGGAGATGTCTGTTCACTACTGTAACCTTGGTTAATAATTTAGTGTAACGCTAGCACTGAAAGGCACGTCTTTGTTGCATCCAAGCCAATGTATCACTGCCTCAAACCAGCTGACAAATGTTAGATTACGTGTTCTAATTCCGTCATCTGATTGATTCAACATGAACATAGCTAAAATTAGTAACTGACCTCGTGTTTGGCAGAACCACCACAGACAAAGAGGGGCCCAAACAAGGGGTCGGGTAAGAATGCATTGTGTGTTATTCAAACTATATCTAACCAATTAAATTACAATTTAAATAACACACAATAAATAGGTTAAAATACACTTTATTGTATATATAAAATAATCTTTGGCATAACAAGGGCAAATCCTGTCACAGCACACTGCACCAGCCCAGCTCTGAATTTTTTCTTGTTGCAAAGGAATGCCTCAGGAACTTGTGGGAGTTGGAGGGTTGTGAAGGATGTCCGATACCTGTATATGGAGCCTAAAGGGCTGATACGTATACGAGGTATATGGGGACCAAGAATCACATAAATATTCTCTGAGTAATGTTTTCACCAAGCAAATGACTCATTCAGAAGTTACAAAGAATAATTCATTGATTTCAAGAGATGGAACTGATTAATGTGTCATTAGTTGTTAGATATTTTTGGCAATAGAGTTATTAATAAAATGTATTTCCCAAATGATTGCTTTTCTTTAATAGCTATTTAACCCCTTTGTTGTTCTTTTATAAATATTGGCCATTATCATGTATAAAAATATATCAATTAATATACTGTTTGATTCTGATGTTAACTGTACATTTTTATGTAATGATTGCAATACATTTATTTAACTATTGATCATTTGTTATTGTTATCATTGTCACTTTTATCTGGATTTCTTGTATCGTTGCTGGAACAGTTCCATTAAACAAATCTCTCTGGTTGACCTAACTATACCATCTGTCCTTAAGTTAAATGAAGCAAAGTGGACAAACTATTTCAAAACTGAAAGGATGAAAGTGTATATGGAGTTAAGTATAACTGATAAAGATTCCATATGATGTGCTTCCTAGTGAGACACTTAGTAATTTTGAAAACTAAGAAAATTTAGTATTTACAGTAACTTAAACGTAACTTGAATAGGATAGTCCAAACTTTGATACACTTCGTCTGTTATAATTGGCTCAACAACAAAAAAAATAAAAATAAGGTCGACTCAACACACTGATGAAACTCCCCTTAACCATCGATTCAAGCCACGAGTAGAAGTCAGTTGCGCTCAGTCGTCACACGTCGCTAAGCACGATAAGATTTCCTCGTATCTTATGAATATGCAGATAGCTTGCTTAACCAAACATTGCAATCCAAAGTAAAATTTTCTCGTTAGGTTGACCCACTATGATCCAGTATGACCCAATATGACCCAGTCAGATTTTCGTTTGGACAACAGAAACAATTGTTAATGGACAAGAGCTCACTTTAGTTGATTAAAAGAACTTATTCATTAACTCGTTGATGCATACGAGCGAATTGAATTGACTCGATGTGTAATAACTTATTTCATTGACTCACTGATGTATAAGAACTTATTTAATTGATTCGTTCATATATAAGAACTTATTACAATAATTAGTTGATGTATAAGATCGTATTTCATTGGTATGTTGATAATGTATTTATTGTTTGCTCATATTCCTTAGAAATGAAGTAATCTTGCCGGAGGTTAATACTTCTCGCATGCGGCTTATATCGATGAAGAATAAACTATTTCAATTGTCAGCATCAGTCTCAAAATTAAAAAAAGCAATTAATTTACAAGTACAACAGCTTCATTAGCATCATATACTGTTTCATCAAAAGAGATTGAAAAAGATCGTATATTTTTTGCACGCACGCATGCACACACACACACACACACACACACACACACACATACATACATACATACATACATACATTCATGCATGCATGCATACATACATACATACTCATATCTAAAGCAGAGAAGGGGTTGCTGGTTTTAAGGATTTTAATCCTTTGTGGTCAGTTTTAAACTGCCTGGACCACTCAGCTAGAGACAAAACCTGTATGTAGTTTTACAAGTAAATTTTGCGCAGACCACATCACATAGGCTGTAGTTAGCGATAACAATTTTGGTCACCACATATCATATAGACTGTAATCAGGGATAACTATTTTGGTCACCAAATATAAAATAGACTTAGACTGTTATTAGGGATAACTATTTTAGTTACCACATAACACATAGGCTGTAATTACGGGTAACTATGATAGTTCCCACATATCGAATAGGCTGTTATTATGGATAAGTACTTTTTTTTATCACATGTTACATAGCCTGTAAATGTGTATAACCTCTTTTGCCACCACATATCAAAGAAGCTGCAATTGAGGATAACTATTTTGGTCACCATATATAAAATTGGCTGTAGTTATGGATAAATATGTTGGTCATCATTTATAGCATAACTGTAATTAGATTTTTGCTGCCCACATATGACATAGGCTGTAATTATGGAGAACTGTTTATGCTACCACATATCACAAAGGATGCAATTAAGTATAACTATTTTGGCGACCATGAGTACTGTATCCTCATTTATCGTATATCCTTGATTTATGGCAGCCAAATGACGTTTTTTATTGGTCACAGACTAGCTGGATCCCCCTGCCAAAAACTTATAACAACGAGTTACTATCAAGAAAGTAGCATGACAAAAAGTTTCCTTTTCACTCGGCGTGTGAGGTTTAGTCCAGATTTGTCGAGATATCTGTAACCTGGAGTGTCCATACGTACATGGGTGTCTACGTATGCATGTTTGTACATTTGTACATTATGGGAAGCACACATGTTAAAGTATGGTAGATAGGTTCAGGTGTTGTATTGTTCATTTTATAGATGGAGGGATGGATAAATAGAAAGTCAAACCCGCTTATCTCGACCTCGGTTATCTCGACAACCCGCTTATGTCGAGCGTTTTGGTCCGGTCCCGAAAAAATTCTTCTTTGTTATGCTATTTTTTACCCGCTTATCTCGACCTCTTTTAAGTCGATAACCCGGTTATGTCGGGCATAAGTTTCGGTCCGAAGTAACATGTGGACCCGCTTAATTCGACGAAATGCAACTTTTTAACGTCAATCTCACAGAAATTGTACAAGAAATAGTCAGCAAAAGTGATCGATTTTCAGGCACAATTTTGGTCCGTTCCAGCAGTAGTCACATTTTTATTTCATATTCTTTCTATTTTTGGTTCGTAAGAGTAGCTTAATCGATTAGTTTATTAAGAATAGTGTTTGATGGAATGTTGTACTTTTTTGCCAAATCAGCACACTTTTCGCCTTTTTCAAGTTGTAGCAAAATTTCATACTTCAGTTCAATGTTTTGGTTTGAAATCTTTCTCTTTTGGAACATTTTTTTCTCTCTCATGAAACAGCATATACTGTAAATGTACTTGTCAACAGAAAATAAACAGAACAGATATATTTCTAGGCAGAATATCACCCTATATATATGCTCGTATATATGCACGTGAATGGATAATCTCAGGCACTTGGCTTCTATACAATGGCAGTCGAGGCCCCATAATTTAGTTCTCATGCTTGAGGTCTTCTTAATTTTGTTTTGTTTTCTTATTTGTAATATATCTTATTTAGGTCTGGCAGAAAAATTGGCTTCCATTGTTTTAATTTATTTTCAAAATTCCTGTGAATACCAGTAAAGGGGAACCCAAGTCGGCAAAAAAAAAAACAGAAAAGAAAATAAGAATCGGCACACTTGAAAGAATCAAAAGTCAGTTTCCAGGGTCGGTTTGCTTTGCAATAAAATAACCTTTGTATTTGATATCCTGCCGGTAAGTTCAAAGAATTAGTTTACTGCTCGCTACCGGATGTGTTTATTCACAACGCGTGCATCTATTTATTTGCCATCTGGAATCATAATTGATACAAACTCGCATTGATGCCTGCGGGGTAAGTATCTACTCAACATTAACTTGCTTTAATAAATACTGTTTGTAACCCATGCTAGCGAAAGGAGTGTAATTTGCACTCACAGTCAATGTACATGTACATGTATTTTCAAAAACATTTATTGATCTTCTGCGAGATACTGTCATATATTAACCTGGATATAATATAATCTTGGTTATTTTCCACCTAACACCGCGTTATGCGTGAATGGCGGGTGCCTGAAAGCAATCGGTGGATGTTTCTCTCTCACTCTCTCGTTTGTAATTTTCTTTGATCCATATTTCAATCTGAAAACATATTCAAACCTCTGAGTACAACCAAACATGATTTGTTTTTCAATATTCACATCAATTATAAAAATGCGTCGTGTGTTATCTGACATAAGTGATGCACACTACAGTAATGGTTGCATACGCTACATGTGATATAAGGAGTTCATAGATATATTTTTTCTTTAATAAATTACTTATGATGATAAAAAAGGAATAAATGATAACACCAGGTTAGTTCATTTCATTTTATTATCAATTAAGCGTTTTGTTTATTTTATTGTAACATGCAGTGGGAGGGGATTCCAGTAAACACCAGCAAGAGACAGGAGTAATGCTCAAGGACATTTTTAAAATTACCGGTTTTTATGAACCCGGATATCTCGAGACCCGGTTATGTCGACGATTTCTTTACACCCCCGACGTAATCGAGATAACGGGTTTGACTATACAGGTAGATATATTCATTTATCTCTCTATCTATCCCTTAGTCTTGCCGACCGTTGGGGCACCACTGATGACCTGACAACCAGCTTCTCCTATTCCATTCTGTTCTCTGATAATCTTACTGTGTCGTTCAGCTTCAGTCATGTTCACTCTGCGATGTTATCCTCCCATCTTTTCCTCTGTCTTCCACTCCTTCACCCTCCTTGCAAAACACCTCTCGTGATTGTCTTGGCAGGCCCTGTTGATCGTGTGACATGTCCATACCATTTCATTTTGCGTTTCTTCGCAATGGTCAATAGCTCTTCATAGGGCCCAATGGCTTGCCTAATTCTGTTTCCCACTTCCTCATTTGTGACATGATCTCTGTATGAAATGGCAAGCAACTTTCGAAAGCATCTCATTTCAGCAGCTTGTATCCTACTTTCGAGATCAGCAGTGAGGGTTCATGACTCACAGGCATATAAGAATACTGATGCAACCAAGGAGCGCATCAGTCTGATTTTTGAGCTGACGGAGTTGTTTCTGTTTTGCCAAACTGTCTTCAGCCTTGCCATTGCTGTTATTGTCAGCGCAATCCTGGACAATATTTCTGGTTTTGATCCCTCATCTGTCACGATGACTCCTAAGTACTTGAATTTATTAACTGTTTCCAGTTTCTGGCCACTAATCATGATGACAGTGCTGATGTCACTGGTGTTGTTGGTCATCAATGTGGTCTCCTCTGCACTGATTTCCATACCAAAAGCAGTAGCTGTCCTGTCCGGTTTTTTCCATCAGCTGAGCTAACTCCTCCTCATTTCCTGCAAGGCCATCGATGTCATCAGCAAAGCGTAGGTTCGTTATTATTCTTCCACCAATACTGACATTTCCTTCATGGTCGTCCAGTGCATCTGTCATGATTCTTTCAAGGAAGATGTTGAAGAGAGTAGATGAAAGCAAGCAGCCCTGCGTGACTCCCACAGTTGTCCTAAACCAATCTTATATTGGACCGTTGAAGCAGACTGCGCTAGTGACCTTGCTGTATAGGTCTTCTATGACTTCGATAAGGCTGGCATTGATGTTGTACACCTTCATGGTTGACCAAAGGGCTGCATGCCACACCCTTCCAAACGCCTTCTTAAAATCTATAAAGACATGATAAATGTCTAGTTGGTGCTGGAGGTACTTCTCACATAGTATTCTCAGGTTGAAAATCTGTTCAGTTCTGCTTAGTCCCTGGTTTGAAGCCTGCCTGTTCTTCAGCTTTGATTTCCTCTGCCTGCGGCTTCAGTCTGTTTAATATGATTTTTAGCATGACTTTGCTTGGGTGGCATATGAGACTGATCGTACGATAGTTCTGACATTGCTGCAAATTGCCTTTTTTCGGGAGAGTGACTGAGTCCATGGTGTTGGCCATTCCCCTATCTGCCAGATCTTGTTGCATATTATTAGTAGGGCGCTTATCATTGCTTCACTCCCTTCTTGGACTAGTTCTGCAGGGATGTTTTCTACTCCTGCTGCCTTCCCTTTTTTCAATGTTTTCACTGCAGCCTCTACTTCTTCTCGGAGAATGGGGTAATTGCCAATGTTTGTCACTGGTGGGGTGTTGAGTATGTCTGGGTCCCCTGTAGGTCTGTAGTTGTACAGGTCTGAGCAGTATTCTGTCCATCTCTTAAGAATGTCTTGTTTTTCTGTAAGACATTTCCTTCCATTATCTTGAATGATGGAGGAGCGTCCTTGTTTTACACTGGTCAGGCCTTTCACCAGTTGGTATGATTTTTTACCATTATTTTTCTTTATATTGTTTTCTATATCTTTACACTGATCTTCAATCCATGTCTCCCTGGCCTTTTTCATGCTTTTCTTGATAACCTGGTTTATTTCCCAGTATTGTTTTTCTCCTTCTACTTCTGACTTATTCTTCTTTAGCTCTCGACGCTTGTCACATAGATCAAGTATGTCAGTTGTAACCCAATGTTTCTTTGCTCGTCGATGTTTGACAAGGGTCTCACTGGCTGTTTGGGTCACTGCTATGTTAAATACGTCGATCAATGTGTCTGTATCTGTGTTCTCTGCACTAAGAAGTAATAGTGATGCAAATTTTCCTCCTATAGTTCCCTTGAAGGCTTCCAATATGCGGCAACGAAGTATTAAATGTCCTTGATGTTATTTCAACATCTGGAAAACCACCTCATCAGGCCGTAAATGAATACACGAGTAATCGCTGGAAATCAAAGATTTCAAATCAAAGATTTAGAAAGGAATTATATAGAATAACACGATTGACATTTGGGGGAGATCTTTTATCAGCGCTGAAGAAGCCCGAACCTGATGGCACTGCAACCGGTGATATAAAAAAAAATCGAAGATGAAATAGCTGAGATGTTAAACTTAGCAAGTTGATCCCAATGAAATAGTTGTATTTCAAGATCGTCAGGGTAAATTGAAAACGAGTAATGTTTCCCTGGATGATATTTAAGTTAAACAACGCAACGCAGTAGAGGATACTATCGCGTTGTTTCCAATAAGGGTAAACTCAAACCAGGTGTCCTCATGTCAACAATCACAGATAAAATATTAACACTCGATAACAATTATATATCCTCGGCAAAATCATTAAAATCGCTCAATGATAAGTATGGCGATCATATAAATACATTTACTGATTTACAAAAATCCACCATGTACAATATTCATAAACCCATGTTAGAAATCTTTGGTAATCCAGCTGTGACCACACCGAAGCTCACAGAGATAAAAACTTCTATGTTGGAACTAGCAATACTTCAATCCAAATATGAAGAATACGTAAAACAGTTTTCAATTTTTCGTAAAAATATCATAGATAAATTTCTTGGAACCAAATTCGATAAACTCGACATAAAACTCGGATATTAAAAAATTCATCGTTGAGACGAAAAACTTCTTCGAGGCAATCAAAATTAATTTTCCGAGGATGATAACAATCATTGAAAAAACAAATTCCTCATGAGAAAACCAACAACGAAGTATACACGATCCAACACGGATCATTTGCGTGGACTCCTACAGACAATATACTAAGTATCACCGCGACCGTCAAAGGCATTTATCGATTAACACTAGTGACACCGACTCAATTTAATATATCATCGTCGAGTTCATCTGGGGTCAACAATACGATATCAACAATCATCGAAAAGGATACAACCGAACAACGATAACATCCACTGATAATAATTTGGCTAGGGTTTCAGTATCATGGTATATGGAATTCGTAGCGGATTTAAGTAAACAACTAAATTGAAATCGTAAACGATTTGAAAACAAAATGACATCACCGACAATACCTTCAGTATCTCAATACCGCTATGATCAGGTCAGAGAATTTCAAACTAAACTCAAAACCCTCACTGAGGAGTACCAAACAAAAAAAAAAGAAATACCGACGAAGAATCACTGCAGTTGATGTTACCGTGTACTCGGTGAGTGGTGTAATCACCGGAGCCGGTATAATACTCTCCTCGGTGACAATGATTGCCCCGACAGCTGTTCCAATTTGTATATCCACGGCGACAACAATTGCGGGAATAATTTCGATAATAACAAATAAATATCATTATGCAGCCAGCGTAAACTGCAAGATTACTCAATTAAATTTCATGTTGTATCAACTGAGAACTCACAATTGTCCTCGTAGATATCGTCGTCGCTCGATGATACATTTATATCAGATAATGAGTTCTCAGCGATGGTAAGTATTTATGATTCCGCGATGTCAAAATTAGAAATGCAACATGAATATAATAATAATGACAACACCGCAAGAACTACTTCAACGAATAGTAAAAAATACCGAACCGATTTAACAAATAACGGAAAATACCACACCGGTGAAGACCAGCATGATCTCAATAACCTCAATGAATCCTGAATTCTGTGTGAATTTCCCTACTCCGATTTCCGTGAAAGAAATAGCGCTAGCAAAACTACGAGTATACCATAGGTGGCCTAATATTAGGTCGGTAGCATTTGGTGGTCAACAACCGAATAATTCCTTAGTATTTGCCAGTAAGAATAAAGAATACGGAACTCCAGACTGGAACGTTGTTTCGTTACCATCAGGATCCTACCAAATCGAACAAATCAATGCTGAATTACAACGTAGAATAAAATCTATTACTGGAAAAGAATCGAAAATCGCTATAACAGTTCACGAGCCGACACTATCATCTGCAATCGAGATAAACTCGCCTAGTTATGTCGTAGATATCTATCAGAGTTCTATAAGAACATTACTGGGGCGGCCTGAAATACCACCTCGACAGGTTAACATACCACCCGAACCACAAAAATCTGGTTATGCTACGGACAGGATAAAACCTGAAAATCCAGTAAAAATCTATAACAAATACTCCAGGTGGATTTTTTTCACTGGAATAATAGACGACCGCAACCGAAGATATAACGCAACTCGACAGGATAAAATCACTGAAAATTTCACAGCGATGAATAATGATTTTTTACTGTTGTTAGTATCTCTTAAATCCGGCACTCTCACCCGAGATGAATTTATCAGCGTTGTACAAACGTGTAACAAAATCATCAATGACATGGAAACATTTCATTCGCAAATTATTCAAGAAGTATTAGGTGACGGTAATCCTAAAACGAGAACGGAGTTTGCAATAGTGTATAATATACGCGTAGAAGATATTCCCACATTCAAACTACACGGATATAATATCTCAGCACTACAAAAATCTCTCAATGATGCCATCGATGATGGTTTCAAAAAAATCCACTACGCATGGAAAAAAACAGCACCACAACAAACTACTATCTTGACACATAATAATGACCCAGACGGCGGTGGTAGACATATCGCGCCACTCAACGTTAATATATCCTCGGTGATTGCATTGAATTTAACATGTGATGTTATCGAATGAAGCAATCAAATAAATCTCGAGCGATCAAATCAAGCTCAGCAGCGGTATATTTTATATTCTTTTGCATCAACACCTCCTCCAGGATTTCTAATTATTGAGGATCCAACTAATCCAGTCTATATGCAATGTCATAATAATTCGTTAACGAGAATTAATTTCAGACTCACTGACCAATACAATAATTTAATTGATTTACGAGGCGAAGTCATACAAATTAGTCTGTTTGTGAAATCCTAAATGGTTTTCATTGTTAACCCATAGCAGCAGAGGGGGTGAGTGACAACGAAGTTGGCATCTTCGAGGAAGCGTTGGTTTGCTTTTTTTTTACAGCCTCAGTTAGCCGAACCAACGCTTCTATATAACATTTTCGAGGAAGCCTCAGTTTGCCAAATCAACGCCTCCGAAATTTATAGGGTTCACCCCCTCTGCTGCTCGCACTCGCATTGTCAATTCTCTCTCTCTCTCTCTCTCTCTCTCTCTCTCTCTCTCTCTCTCTCTCTCTCTCTCTCTCTCTCTCTCTCTATATATATATATATATATATATATATATATATATATATATATATATATATATATATATATATATATCGTACCTTGTTTCTTGTTTCACTTGTCGCAAATAACTCCTCGGTTTTCATTTACTTAGTTTGTTAGCCTTCCTGATTTCTCTTTTGATACTTTTAATTAATTTCTTTTTATAATATAGCTGTACCTACGTATTACTTACAAATACATCAAAGGAAGACACATTAGCATATCATCCATTCGACTATGTTTTCTCTGAATGGCTCCAACATTGTTTTCAACGTTTCTGCTCTGTAACGAATTTATTGGGCTTTCTGTATCTCATGATTTCATTTGAAAGCCATTTGGTATGAATAATGTCATTTATTGTTGGTCCGTCTTTTAAAGCATGCATCATTGGCAATGCAAAGTAGCCGTATTCAACGAACCGTTTCTATTTTATGAAAAAATCGATAAGGAGAAGTGTGTAAATAAAACAACTTAGATATTTCTCGTTTATCTCCGATTTAATTTTCATCAGATTGAACATGTTGATTTAGGACACGGAGAGTAGCAAGGTATTGTTCAATAAAACCAACGTTATACGTATAGGTTACTGCATTTGTATGGGAAAATATGAACGAGTTTTTCGGACGGTTACTACACGAGCTTCGGAGTGCAGTATATCCATCCGAAAAACGAGTACATATTTTCCCATACAAATGCAGCAACCTTTTTCTTATATGCTCATTTTCTTATTCTACATAATGTTTAATTATATTAACAAAATACACTACAAGAAACAAAATATCTGAATGTATGCCGTATTCGAAAGTAAAAACACAAGCGCAGATTCATCATTATTTAACAACAGCATTATTACTGCGTCCATAACTCCGTCCAGATAAATTTGAACTTAGTTGCGCGCTCGACATAACTTTCGAAAGAAAATAGCGTGTCTAGTTAAAATTAAAATTTGGAGTCATATTGTAAATGAATGCGCATTGCAACAACTTTTCCATTTGATCTGGAATGAATAGATTTTGGTATTGTTTTCGATTCTACGAAATTTCGTGATTATGGACTGGATTTATATGTGACAATTCCACATGAAATACATCGGATTGAAGAAGCTAGGGAGAAGAATGTTGACATCTGCAAATGTTTTGCTGTTAATGTCATTGAATGTTTGAAATGTTAATGTGGAAAAAATATGAAGTGTTTCAATTGCAATTATCAAAAAGACGATACGGAATGTAAAGCTTATTTAATTTTGAGTGCATTAAGGAGGATATAATTGCATTTATATTCCATATGACAATTCATTTCTGAAATGTGTAATCAAGATTGAGAACCTATGACATGTCTCATGTAATCCGGATTTGCAGAACTAAGAAAGTACAGTTTGAGGAAATTCAGGATGTAAAACTGTAAGTATATTGTTTTGCCATTCTTATGTATTACCATCTATAGAAGACGGTTTATACCTTGTGACTTGTGACTTGTATGTTATTTGTAAGGACCCTTTCTGACGTCTACTGTATAGTTAGCCTAAATCCGAAACATTGTATCAAAAAAGTTAACGCGGAATGTGCCAAAGCAGCTGGTATGTATGGTATGGTCCACGAAACATCTGCTTTAGTTCATTCAGAAACAAATTTAGTCAACAAAAATGTAAAGATCCTACTACGCGAGTGTACATGATTTGTTTACAAATCAAAAGTGCTGGCGTCTGCGTCCATTGTTTGTTTCCTTTATTCACGTGAGTGCAAGAAGTTGCGCGCGAGTCCAGTATGGGAAAATACTGAACGATTCTGACAATATAAAGTCAACGGAGTAAAAATGAGCATATAATAAATGTACTTACTTCATGTTTGCGATAACAGAGGTAAAGAGAGGAATGATCATGTTGCTTCTGGAGTGGAAACACAGCTGAAGGAACCATGACAGTATTTGAGCGAAGCTTACGGCACTTTTATCGTTATAACTTCATACTCTCGTTCCAAGATCGCTGATAAAGAAATTATTTAAGCTCATATAAAGATGATAGAGAAAATCAGAATTTATCAATGGAGATTAATGAATGAATAAGGGAATAAATGGATCGTTTATTGAAGGGCGAATAAATAAACACAATCTAATGATGGCATATGCGACTGAAGAAATGAAGTACATATCCACCACTTCAGTTGAATCTGTGGCATCATTTAACGGCTGTTGTATAACTAGCGGAGAAGAACATTTTATTTACACTAGTTATCTCGGTATATTAAGGAGCAAGTGTGCAATGTCTTGCTTTCGGAATAGCAATCGGTGACGCAAGGTAAATCATCCAAAATTTGTTTTGGCGATTATTACTGTTATGTCAACTTGCGACACAAGATAATCATACAAGATCTGTCTTGGTGCTTATAATTGTTATGTCAACTTGCGACACAAGATAATCATCCAAGATATGTCTTGGTGTTTATAATTGTTATGTCAACTATCGACACAAAGTAATCATACAAGATCCGTATTGGTTTTAATAATTGCTATGTCAACTTGAGACACCAGATAATCATACAATATCTGTATTGGTGCTTATAATTGTTATGTCAACTTGAGACACCAGACAATCATACAATATCTGTCTTGGTGTTTATAATTGCCATGTCATCTTGCGACACAAGATAATCATGCAAGATCTGTCTTGGTGTTTATAATTGGCATGTCAACTTGAGACACAAAATAATCATCCAAGATCGGTCTTGGTGTTTATAATTGTTATGTCAACTATCGACACAAGATAATCATCCGTTTTGATGATGGCTTTTGTAATATCAATTTGTGATACACGATGACCATCCAACAACAGTTTTCGTGATCAAGTGTGTATTGGATAGTAGGCACAACGTTCCCTTCTTCAACTCCATTATGGTAAAACATAGCATGTGTGTGTATATTACTACACTTAGATTATGATAAAACATAACATGTGTGTGTATATTGCTGCACTTAGATATCTCCTTGCTCTTTAATGGTAGGGTCATATGAATGATAACGGCTGTAAGGGTGTTAGATTTGCCTATAAGGGGATGATAGGGAAGTTATATGAGGAAATATTTCCATTGGTCAGATCAGGCTTCTAGTTGTCATTGCACAATACCTAGACAGTTCCCCTTAAGAAGAATTTCGCAGTCCTTACCATGAAAGGGGATTTCAAATCATGCAATTGGTCATCTCTCTAGGGACTACGCTTTAAAACTACCTCGGAGCACCCCGTGACGAGGAAATGTGTAATGTCCTTACAAAGGTGAGGGTACATGTGTTTACCTCGGAGAAAAATGTGTGGCTGCTGACTGAAGCACACTTACAATTATGTGCGCAGGAGCATGCGCAGCTGACTCGTCTATCAGGTCTTTATCTGATACAAAACGAAAATGAAACAAAAATGACATCTGCTCTGTTAATATATGAAATTTATAAAGCATACTGCATATAACAGACATGACGGCGTCTTATAGATCGTATTATAGGGTAACACAAGAAATGAACCATTATATGGCATTTCGCCACGTCTTGCGAAAAAATCCAGTGAAGCATTACTTCAGCGTATGCGAAATTTGGAGCATAGCAAAGATGCATGAATTCCTTAGATCGCTTTGCATTTATCTATCTCACACATGGGTTCCTCGAAGGTAGCACAAATGATTTCACAATCAATATGTAAGGGCAAGGCGATTAGACGATCAGATGAAAACACATGCAAACCATTTAATACAAAGGTTAGAAACTTTCAGTGGTTTCAGATCAAAACATTAGAATACATGATATGCATGCATAGATAAGTCAAGAAAGAACTAAAATTCAAAACTTTGATACGTTAAGAATGCCTAAAGTGAATTACAAGATATCCAAGTTCCTAAATAACTCTATGTACAGCGAGAATGCTCCCTCAGTACTATAAAACTCCATGACCCATAGTAGTATATGGGGATACTTTAGCGAAAATGGGACTTTAACGTTAAAACAGGGAGGTTTTCATGTTGGCGACAATGGGAGTTTAACATGGTGGGGGCACTTTGGCGACAATCGTAATTTAACATGGGAACTGCACCTGGCGATGTGAATCGAACATAGGTGACGTTATGGGGTTTATGGGGACAAACTTATTTATAGGTTAAACTGCATTTATCAGGACAAAAGGTGATAGGGACACACATAGACGTAAGGAAACAAACAAATATACATCCAAACAAAAAAGATGGAAACACACAGAAAAGAGGACAGAGATGTTTCAAAGAAAGACTCACCGATAGAACAGGTTATTTAGTTCTTGGTTCTAGTAAACTGCTTTTTAAAATTACATTTCATAAATGCCAGTTTCTTTCACGCTACATTAAATGTTCACTTTTAAGAAAAAGCTAAATCAAAACAAGAAACAAACAATCAAATAGAACAAAGTTAATGTTTATCTTTCTATCCGTCACACGCTTTGTTTAAAATCTGGTAATTTACCACTTACGTCCCAGCGTAGATGTTTCCCATCACGCACTCCCTTTTATTCATATATATGTTGTTGTATTCATTGTGCTAGGTACACTTATCGGTAAGCAGATCAAGTGCACTCATTGTCTTCTTCTCATGGAGACACAGCGCATACCATATGAATGGTAACTTTTCCATCGGTGATGTCAAGTATTTCTCTCATTGTCTGCACGTCTTCAATAGTCGTCAAAAATTTGGAGGAAGTTAATTCTGCAGTTGTACTAAACCTGAGTTGTTGTTCAGATACTTCACTCAGCTTCACGACTTACTTGCTCTGTCTCATACTGTGATCTTAGGAAAGATCACCTTTGTAGGTGCATCAACAGTGGTGAGAGCAGGAGGAGACTTCGTTGCTCGAAAAAGAGTAGTTCTTTTAAAAATGGGTATAGTATATTATTATAAATATCAAATGAAGAAACACGGGTGTTAAATCAGGGCTCGTAGAAATCGTGGTCAACGACAAAGTAGAAGTGATAGAGCGCAGGTGATGTCGTTGTCGAGTAGCGTGTTTTTCTAGAGTACTTATGTGCCCTAACGGCACAAAAACGTCTCTAGCTCTCTTGATGACACCAACTGTCTGTTGTTTTTTTTGCAACTGTTTTCTTTCGTGGGAGGCTTTGAATCGAAGGGTCGACAAGATACACGAGGTGTTTTAGACGCACCGATGTCGTTCGCATAAGTCAAGGTTCCGATATGTTTGGCTTTCAGTTGCCCTTGTGAAATATACCAAGTCATTGTCACAACAAGAGATAGAGAGGGTATATATATATATATATATATATATATATATATATATATATATATATATATATATATATATATATATATAGAGAGAGAGAGAGAGAGAGAGAGAGAGAGAGAGAGAGAGAATGAGCTTGGTTAAATCATGTTGAGTAAGCAATCAAGATGAAACGATCACACGATTTCAGTGACAGAAAAGAAGAAGGTAAGAGCCAGCGACGTGACGTATCGCCTCACATACAAAAGAAGTGTTCGCACAAATCGAAGACATGTGCGAATCTGAACCCACACCTTTCAGGTCTGCGACCCGACTGAGAGAGTCTACGTCAAACTAAAAGTCACCACTATCACCCGAAAAGTATTACCACATTCGAGAGACGGAAAAGCGCTCCTCTAGAAAATTTAGAACGACGACTTACAGTTACACGGTGAAGTTTAAAGATTTCAAGTCAGGCGTACCGCTGCAGAAAGCAGAAGAGTTCACGCTGGCTGATTTCGCCCGATGGATCTTAGACCCTATCGACGAGACTTGGAGTCAAGAAGACATTGAACGTTACGAGATTGTCATCGCTATGCCACGGTGATGGCTCACAATTTCTCGGGATACGATGGACAATTTCTTCTAAAGTACTATACGGAACAAGGCAGCGAACACCCTAAAGTCACTTTGATCGGAGCTAAAATCATTTCTATGCATGTGGGATAATTGCAGTTTAAAGATTCGATGAGTTACTTGGCCATGCCATTGAGCCGAATGCCTAAAACGTTTGGAATGATAGAAATGGCCGAAGGATATTTCTCGCATTTTTTCAATACCGAAGCCAATCAACACGCCGTTCTGGCGCACTTGCCCGATTCTCTTTATTATGACCCCTACAACGAGAAGCGTTCTACGCTTGGTACCACTTTCAATCCTCGGTCTCCTTCGACATTCAGGACGAATTGTTAAAGTCTTGTCGTTCGACGTGGACATTTTACGGTGCTGTTGTGGAAACTTTTGAGAACTGTTCATGGAACACAGAGGGATCGATCCTTTGAAAAAAGTCTGCACCATCTCCAAAGCGTGTTGTTTAGTTTGCCGCAAACGATTCCTCCCCCGAGAAGACCCTGGAAGTGATACGTCCTCAAACAAACAACTTTGTCCAACGCCGTTATTCGGTCAAATCTCTGCGCTGGTTACATTACTTGTGCGACAAGGAAGACTAATAGATTCATCACGTCCGAAACGAAGGAGGCGAAAAGACTTTCGGAACATATTCAGTGGATGGCTGGAACTTAGGAAATCCAAAGATCATCTACGAGTTTAACGGGTGCTTATTTCACTGATATCTGACTTTTTACCCTCAAAGTGACACTAAAAATCAGTTTTTACAACGTAACATGGACGACTTGTAAGAGGTCACTAGTCAATGTCGCATGAAGTTAGAACAGCAAAGATAACAAGTCCTGGAAATGTGGGAACACGAGTACGACCACCGTTTCAAAAGTGATCCCTAATTTAAACGTATCGTGGAAAGTTACAAGCTGGAGGATAATCTGGACCCGTAGGGCAGTTTGTGTGGAAGACGAACGAATGCCACTTATTTGCTGTACCACGCCGACGAGGAGAAAGGAGACAAAATCAAATACCTTGACGTGTGCTCACTGTATCCTTACGTGTGCAAATATTTTCACTTTTCAGCAGTGCATCCGCAATTGCAGACGCAACACAATGATGCGGACAATATTCGACAATACCAAAGATTAAATAAGTGCAACGTCTTGGCTCCCATAGACCTGTATCATCCCGTCTTACCTCACCATTGCCAGGGCAAATTGATGTTTCCCTTGTGTCGAACCTGTGCCGAAACATCCAACCAAGGCCAACCTTGTCATTACACTCAGGAAGAACAGGCTTTGACAGGATGGATAGAATTGTTTAAAGCTCTGCACAAGGGATACCAAGAAGTGCACGAAATTTACCACTTTTCCAAGACAGAACAATACCACAAGGGTGACGAGACTCAGAAAGGCATTTTCGCGGACTACGTGGATGACATTTTGAAACTGAAACAAGAAGGCAGAGGCTATCCTTCCTGGTGTCACACTCCCGAAGACCAAGAGAAATTCAACGAGAAGTACTTTGAACAGGAAGGTATCACTTTAGACCACGTGGATAAAAACGAAGGAAGGCGATTGTTTGCCAAAGTAATGTTGAATTCTTCGTGGGTAAAATGGCATTGCGACCGTGTTTATCCAAGACGGAGTATTGGACAGAAACATCCCGTTACTTCCATATGATTCACTAAAAAACTAAATACATGAAACACGTGGACGTCGTTCTTGAAGGCTCTGCCTTAGTCAATTACGAAGAAGGCCTCGAGTTTGTACAGGCCGAAGAATTTGGAAATGCCATCATTGCGGCCTACGTGACAGCCCATGATCGTTTAAAATTGTACGAAGCTTTACAGCAGTTAGGAGATCGTGTGCTGTACTTTGACACGGACAGATGCATCTGCATCTGTATTTGTTTGTATCTGTATGTCTGTGTTTGTCCCTATCAACCCCTGTCCCTATAAATGCAGTTTACACTATTACTAGTTTTGACCCCTCAAACCCCATGACGTCACCAATCTTCAATTCCCATCGCCCCCCCCCCCCCCCCCGTTACAATTCCCATGTTAATTTCCCATGGTCGCCAAAGTGACCCCACCATGTTAAACTCCCATTGTCGCCAAAGTGCAAACCTCACTGTTTTAACATTGAAGTCCCATTGTCGCTAGAGTATCCCCATATACTACTCCGATTTCATCTTGTACTATATACAACTATCGACCGAGCATGTCAATTCAGATGAAGATACAACTGCAAAATGAAATAGAGGCGATTGTATCTTATACATTTGTATTATGTGAAATGTATCTGTCAAAGCTATGTGAATACAAAATATAATATAGTTTAATTCACCATTTATTGGTGTACTGCACTGTCTGCTGAAGTGATGTACATTACATTCCAACTTGTTCATTTAAATTCGATATGTAGGAATATATGTTCAAGACAGACGTATGTGCAGATTTTAGAGCTTCTTGGAATTAGGTTCATCTACTTTTTCCAGCCTCTAATGTACGCTATTTCAAGTGTAGACAATGATTCGTTATTCCTTCCTTTCATACAATATTTGACAACAAAGGCGTGAAATAACTGGTTGCAGATTCTTTGGTTCAAATTGGGGTCGTACAGATTTAAAATATTTATATATGCATCTAACCAAATAGATCTGAAGATTAAATTTAAAAAAAAGAAATTTTGACAAATTAGTTTGGACCTCTACAAAATGTTTTATTTAATATGGTCAAAATTTGTTTATTTATATAATATGTGTTGTAACTCTGAAATTGTTAAAGTTGTTGCATTTATTGTACTTTGCTGAGAAAAAGAAACAGTTACGTGTTATTGCATTTATATCTCCTCTCCCACTTCGCAGAAAATGACATCAGTCGATACTTCACTTCTATGACTATTAAGTAATAACGAGAACATTCCCATGTATATTTCACGATTTTAAAACATGAGTTTAGAAATGAAAAGATAATTCAACATTGATTTATGTCGTGTAAGCAGATATTTTATATTATATAGACTTATATACTAGTTGTAACAAGTACACGTTCCATTCGAATGACCGCTCCGGTGGCCTAGTGGGTAGAGCGTCCGGGATGCGGGAGGTCGTGGGTTCGATCCCCGGCCGAGTCCTACCAAAGACTTACAAAAATGGTACTAAGAACTGCCTCGCTTGGCGCTCAGCATTAAGAGGTTAGTGTTAGGACTGGTCGGCCTGGTGTCATGATAATGGGACTGGGTGGAACACCATGTTACATGTCTGCAGCATGATGCCCCAGTGCTAGACATCACTATAAACTGCCACACTGCAGACATCGTAGCGATATGACTCAACAATTGTTAAAGCTACGGTAAAAATCCAAATCACACACACACAGACACACACACACGACCATTCCGCAAATACAACAAATATAACACAAGTCGCTGAACAAGTCCCATGCAGAGTTTGTTACATTTTTGCTAGATGTGACGGAGAAACTGAGACACGAATATTATATTGAAGTAAGGACTTAATTGCTATATTTCTTAAGTCGCTTGAAGTTACAGCAAATTTGATTTGAAAACATCTCTTTCACCCACCGACAGGATTATGACCATTGATCACATTTGTGAGTTTTATATGGCCACTCATTGTTGGATTGTGATGGCGCTTTTAATAAAACTGAAAATATAAGCACATTTTGTAACCAATGTCACATCACTGGCGAGTATAAAGGTACGCAGCGCACGCCATTTACAATTATTAATTAAACCAAGTTAAATAAAAATTTCTGTGGTGTTTCAGAATCTGCGTGGGTATGATGGCCATACGAGATAACGCTCAACCAACAATCCGTTTTTTGACTACATGATTGATGAAAAGGATGTCGGAGGGTTTCAAAAGCCATTTTGTCATCCCTACTGCAGATCTTTAAAAATATCTATTGATCTTGTTTTCGCATGTATCAGTGATGACCTATACTATTTTAAGACAGCTCCTGTGGCCTTAAGTGGTTAGAGCGTCTGCCTCGGATGCGGAAGGTCGCGGGTTCCAAACCTGGCCGAGTCATATCAAAGACTTATACAAATGGTACTAACAGCTGCCTCGCTTGGCGCTCATCATTAGGAGGTTAGTATTAGGACTAGTCGGTCTGGTGTCAGGATAATGTGACTGGGTGATACATGATGCTTCGTGTCTGCTTTATAATGCCTCAGAGCTCAACATCACTATTAACTGCCAAACTGCAGACATCGTAGTGATATGACTGAAATTGTTTTAACGATACGTTAAAAATTCTATAGCGCACGCACACACACACACACTATTTTAAGATTCCTATACATTGTTCTAAGTATTCTATTTACATATTCAATGATAAAACTAGGAAGTTTTAGTTTGTAACCTAACTTTAACCCACACTTTGGTCGTTGTTGATACAGGTCGGTGAGATGATGGTTGACAACAAAGATAAAATATTTTTTCAAAAGTATGATTCATAATTGACCTTGCTGTTTTTAACACGACATATTTCGGAAAAATAACAAAGTAAACAATGCAATGAATTAAAATACAATTCAATGTTTCCTTTTACCTCAAGTTAATTAATATTCTTACTACCATAATGGATAAAGTAAGGATTTCGTACTATATAAATTACATCAAGATTACTAAAGTTAGGAACCGAATTTAAGCAAACAAATTTTAAAAAGTCAAGTAATAAAATCATCCTAATCAAGTATTTCAAAATGGCATTCTAGTGTACTGTGAAGCGATTAATATAAATAGTTTACATGTCTGATTCATGGTTTGTACTGGATATTTGGGTTCAACTTCCTAGTAAAGGACAAGAGAACTCCAATATTATGTCACTCACCTGAACATTTACCGCTGTTATGACAAGGAAGAAAAAATAAATTTATTGGCTATATGCCAAAACGCCGAACTAGAGATGATGATTTGTGGTGTACCCGAATCTCAGGCTTCCTCAAAATTTAATTGTTTTACAATATCTTCTTCAAGGCAACGAAGTTTGAAATTTGAACAATAAATCACGTTTTTGTAAATACCTATGGGCTTTTTTGGTGTTTGAGGCACAAGACGAAGCCTCGAAAAAAGAAATTTTAGAAAGCCATATTCTTTATTTTGACACGTACCCCTAAATCTACCACTCCCGAACATTAGCCACGTGATGGTCGTTGTTGACACAGATAGCTTAGATGGGATTTGACAACCATGAAAATTATTTTCAAATTGTATGGTTTATAATTGACTTTGCAGTGTGTAAAAACGACCTATATGATAAAATACAAAGTAAATTATACGATGAATTACAAAACGACCTTGTTTTCTTTTACAATTTTTTATATTTTATAAATCAGAAGAAGATTACTTTTATCAAATCAATATAAAATATTCAAAAATAAAAAAAATTTCCCCACCATGAAAAATTAAATGCTCGGTCTTTTATTCAAAGTCGGTCTATCTATCTATCTATCTATCTATCTATCTATCTATCTATCTATCTATCTATCTATCTATCTATCTATCTCTGACTATCTATCTATCTATCTCTGTCTGTCTGTTCACTTGCTTTAACATACTTGTGATTCTACTATTACTTTTGTTGTTAGGTTCGAATTCCAAATATAGTGCACTGCGGAGATAAATATTTTACATATCGGATTTAAGAGTTTTGTGTGAGCACAATGATGGTATTTATTTAGGTCAAAACTTCCTGGTAAAGGACACGGATAAACCCACGATTATGTCACTTGTTTGAACATGTCATTTTTCACGACAAGGACGAAACTACATATTTATTGGCTATATGCCAAAAGCCGAACTGTAGATGGCGATTTGTGGTGTACCAAGAATCTCGGGCTTCCTCAAAAGATCAATAGTTAATAAAATCTACTTAGAAGCAATAAAGTTTGAAATTTAACCCATAAATAATGTTTCTATAAATTGTTATAGGATATATTTGGTGTCTGAGGCACAAGACGAAGCTTAGAAATAAGAAATTTTAGAATGTCATTTTGTTTATTTTGACAAGAACCCCTAAATCTACCACTCCCGAACTTTAGCCACGTGATGGTCGTTGTTGACACAGATAAGTTAGATGGGATTTGACAACCAAGAAAATTATTTTCGAATTGTAAGGTTTATAATTGACTTTGCAGTGTGTAAAAACGACCTATATGATAAAATACATAGTGAATTATGCGATGAATTACAAAACGACCTTGTTTTCTTTTACAATTATTTATATTTTATAAATCAGAACAAGATTACTTTTATCAAATCAATATAAAATATTCAAAAATAAAAAAAAAAATTCCCCACCATGAAAAATTAAATGCTCGGTCTTTTATTCAAAGTCGGTCTATCTATCTATCTATCTATCTATCTATCTATCTATCTATCTATCTAGCTACCTATCTATCTGTGTCTGACTATCTATCTATCTATCTATCTATCTATCTATCTATCTATCTATCTATCTATCTATCTATCTAGCTACCTATCTATCTGTGTTTGACTATCTATATATCTATCTCTGTCTGTCTGTTCACTTGCTTTAACATACTTGTGATTCTACTATTACTTTTTTTGTTAGGCTCGAATTCCAAATATAGTGCACTGCGGAGATAAATATTTTACATATCGGATTTAAGAGTTTTGTGTGAGCACAATGATGGTATTTATTTAGGTCAAAACTTCCTGGTAAAGGACACGGATAAACCCACGATTATGTCACTTGTTTGAACATGTCATTTTTCACGACAAGGACGAAAATACATATTTATTGGCTATATGCCAAAAGCCGAACTGTAGATGGCGATTTGTGGTGTACCAAGAATCTCGGGCTTCCTCAAAAGATCAATAGTTTATAAAATCTACTTAGAAGCAATAAAGTTTGAAATTTGACCCATAAATCACGTTTCTATAAATTATTATTGGATATATTTGGTGTCTGAGGCACAAGACGAAGCCTAGAAATAAAAAATTTTAGAATGTCATTTTGTTTATTTTGACAAGAACCCCTAAATCTACCACTCCCGAACTTTAGCCACGTGATGGTCGTTGTTGACACAGATAGGTTAGATGGGGTTTGACAACAAAGAAAATTATTTTCTAATAATATGGTGTATAATTGACTTTGCTGTTTACAACACAACATATATTAGAAAAAAATACAAAGTAAACGATGCGATGAATTAGAATCGATACTATATTTCCTTTCGCCTCAAGTTCATTAATATTTTTAACTACCGTAAGGATACAGTAGAGATTTCGGGCTATAAATAAATCAGAGCAAGATTACTCAAGTGAGGAACCGAATTTAAGCAAACAAATTTTAAAATATAAAGTAAAAAATCCTCAAATCATGCAAAATTAATTGGTTTGTCTTTTATTCAAAGTCAGACGTATGATTAACCACTGCAATTACCTACCTACCGATTCACTTGATTTAACATTCTTTACTACTTTTTAGTATTTTAATTTGGCATTATAGTGCACAGTGAAGCAATTAAGACCAATAGTTTACGTGTCTGATTCATGGTTTGTACTTGATATTTGGGTTCAACTTCCTAGTAAAGGACAAGAGAACTCCAATATTATCTCACTCACCTGATCACTTACCTCTGTTATGACAAGGAGGAAAAAATACATTTATTGGCTATATGCGAAAAAGCCGAACTAGAGATGATGATTTGTGGTGTACCCGAATCTAAGGTTTCCTCAAAATTAATTGTTTTACAATATCTTCTTCAAGGCAATGAAGTTTGAAATTTGAACAATAAATCACGTTTTTGTAAATACCTATGAGCTTTTTTGGTGTTTGAGGCACAAGACGAGGCATAGAAATAAGAAATTTTAGAATGCCACATTCTTTACTTTGACAAGTACCCCTAAATCTACCACTTGCGAATATTAGCCACGTGATGGTCGTTGTTGACACAGATAGGTTAGATGGGATTTGACAACCAAGAAAATTATTTTCGAATTGTATGGTTTATAATTGACTTTGCAGTGAGTAAAAACGACCTATATGACAAAATACAAAGTAAATTATACGATGAATTACAAAACGACCTTGTTTTCTTTTACAATTATTTATATTTTATTTACTAAATGGCCATAGTAGGTCTTATAAATCAGAACAAGATTACTTTTATCAAATCAATATAAAATATTTAAAAATAAATCTTCACCACCATGAAAAATTAAATGGACGGTCTTTTATTCAAAGTCGGACGTTCTATCTATCTATATATCTATCTATCTATCTATCTATCTATCTATCTATCTATCTATCTATCTCTGTCTGTCTGTTAACTTGCTTTAACATACTTGTGATTCTACTATTACTTTTTTTGTTAGGTTCGAATTCCAAATATAGTGCACTGCGGAGATAAATATTTTACATATCGGATTTAAGAGTTTTGTGTGAGCACAATGATGGTATTTATTTAGGTCAAAACGTCCTGGTAAAGGACACGGATAAACCCACGATTATGTCACTTGTTTGAACATGTCATTTTTCACGACAAGGACGAAAATACATATTTATTGGCTATATGCCAAAAGCCGAACTGTAGATGGCGATTTGTGGTGTACCAAGAATCTCGGGCTTCCTCAAAAGATCAATAGTTTATAAAATCTACTTAGAAGCAATAAATTTTAAAATTTGACCCATAAATCACGTTTCTATAAATTATTATAGGATATATTTGGTGTCTGAGGCACAAGACGAAGCCTAGAAATAAGAAATTTTAGAATGTCATTTTGTTTATTTTCACAAGAACCCCTAAATCTACCACTCCCGAACTTTAGCCACGTGATGGTCGTTGTTGACACAGATAAGTTAGATGGGGTTTGACAACAAAGAAAATTATTTTCTAATAATATGGTGTATAATTGACTTTGCTGTTTACAACAAGACATATATTAGAAAAAATACAAAGTAAACGATGCGATGAATTAGAATCGATACTATATTTCCTTTCGCCTCAAGTTCATTAATACTTTTAACTACCGTAAGGATGCAGTAGAGATTTCGGGCTATAAATAAATCAGAGCAAGATTACTCAAGTTAGGAACCGAATTGAATAAAACAAATTTTAAAATATAAAGTAAAAAATCCTCAAATCATGCAAAATTAATTGGTTTGTCTTTTATTCAAAGTCAGACGTATGATTAACCACTGCAAGTACCTACCTACCGATTCACTTGATTTAACATTCTTTACTACTTTTTAGTATTTTAATATGGCATTATAGTGCAAAGTGAAGCAATTAAGACCAATAGTTTACATGTCTGATTCATGGTTTGTACTTGATATTTGGGTTCAACTTCCTAGTAAAGGACAAGAGAACCCCAATATTATCTCACTCACCTGATCACTTATCTCTGTTATGACAAGGAAGAAAAATGCATTTATTGGCTATATGCGAAAAAGCCGAACTAGAGATGATGATTTGTGGTGTACCCCGAATCTAAGGTTTCCTCAAAATTTAATTGTTTTACAATATCTTCTTCAAGGCAATGAAGTTTGAAATTTGAACAATAAATCACGTTTTTGTAAATACCCATGGGCATTTCTGGTGTTTGAGGCACAAGACGAGGCATAGAAATAAGAAATTTTAGAATGCCACATTCTTTACTTTGACAAGTACCCCTAAATCTACCACTCCCGAACATTAGCCACGTGATGGTCGTTGTTGACACAGATAGCTTAGATGGGGTTTGACAACCAAGAAAATTATATTCGAATTGTATGGTTTATAATTGACTTTGCAGTGAGTAAAAACGACTTATATGACAAAATACAAAGTAAATTATACGATGAATTACAAAACGATACCTTGTTTTCTTTTACAGTTATTTATATTTTATTTACTAAATGGCCATAATAGGTCTGACTATCTATCTATCTATCTATCTATCTATCTATCTATCTATCTATCTATCTGGCCATACACCACAATTAATTTTACTATATGTTCTCTACATATATTTCTCAGCACTGACATTTCCACAGGGTGACAATCAATACAAATCATATGAAAATCTAAAATACCCCCAAAGATGACTTCACGGTGAAATTCTTGTCAAGGGTTGACCGGCATTTTTTTGAGTGGCTGCACTGTAAACAGAGCAGCATGTACACAGAACACTGATTTCACTTCCGGATCATCACTAAGGCCTACTTACACAGTGTGCACTGTCGCCAAAATACATACAGACAGCCACTCTCAGAGCTCCTATTCTCAAGAATAAACAATTAACTTGAAATCCATACCAAAGATGCATCAATATAACTCTTCTATCACCACCAAAAGGAGAGAAGAAAAAATGTTCTAAAAATAGACTAGAACTACATTCGTGGGTACTGAACTGGAAGTATTAATTGTGATGCGAGTCCATCTATCTATCTATCTATCTATCTATCTATCTATCTGTCTGTCTGTCTGTCTGTGTGTCTGTCTGTTCACTTGCTTTAACATACTTGTGATTCTACTATTAATATTTTTTGTTAGGTTCCAATTCCAAATATAGTGCACTGCGGAGATAAACATTTTACATATCGGATTTAAGAGTTTTGTGGAAGTACAATAGTGATATTTATTTAGGTCAAAACGTTTTGATGGGTAAATCCAAGATTATTTCACTCGTTTGAACATGTGTCCTTTGTCACGACATGGACGAAAATACATATTTATTGGCGATATGTCAAAAGCTGAACTCGAGATGGGAATTTGTGGTGTACCACGAATCTCGAGCTTCCTCAAAAGATCATTAGTTTAATAAATCTTCATAGAAGCAATAAAGTTTGAAATTTAACTCATTAATCACTTTTCTGTAAATAAATATGGGCTATTCTTGTGTTTGAGTCACATGTTGAAGCTAAAATTCAATAAATTTTGGAATGCCAAATTCTTGATTTTGACAACTACCCCTAAATATTTACGTCACTACATTTGCATAATGAGTTCAAACATGCAGCTGGGCGGTTTCAGTTGGAACATGACATCATTGAAACTGAATTACTCCCTCTCATCTGACCCTTTTGCTGTCAGCAAAGTGTTGTCACGTGGAAGTAAACAATTCTTGAGTTGTTGAATAGGGCAGACACTCAAACCACGTGACAAGGTCATGATTGATGTATGTATATTACGCATAGTCCTGCACATCCTATTGTATGTCAAGGATTTAAATTTCATTATATCATTCCTTTATTCCTTCCCGTGAACACATAAACATATGTAAAATATCATCCTGCATTGGAAAATTCAACTGTGAAAATGATGCAAAATTACAAAAAAACTGGAGGTATTTAATTTACTAGAACTGTTCAATTGTTTTAAGTTTTCATCCATTTGAGACATTTATTATAATAAAAAAATGCTAGGAGTCCGCCTTATGTCACTGGAAATGTTATTCATACCAGTGGATCAGTATATTGAAAACTATTTTTAAACAATTCTTTCTTTGGCCTTGGTATAATGTAATTTTTACTTCTTTTGGACCTTAAATTTGGAGTACCATCAGCATCTCTTTGGTGAAAGATATTGCTTAGATAGATAGGAATGTATTTTCTGGATACATTATACATACATTTGGTCTTTCAAAGAAATATTCTTTCATGAATTGGTAAGATCTTTATATTATTTATTGCATACATTGATCTAGAATTAAATGGCAAGCCCTCTTTTGGAGTCTTATAAGTGTTGTAATGTTTGAACTAGAGGTATTACCTTAAATTATATTACAATAGTCCAGATATGGCTGAATATAACTTTTATGAAACATGATCCTATACTGAAGAGGACAACCAGTACTTTGTAATGTACAGAGAGAATATGCCATTCTTCATTAAATCTATAACCTGATCAACATTTTTCATTTCTTTTAAGAAAAAGTGAAATTCAGAAATAGTTTTGGACGGTTAAACATGTATTTCTCTCTCTCTCTCTCTCTCTCTCTCTCTCTCTCTCTCTCTCTCTCTCTCTCTCTCTCTCTCTCTCTCTAAAAAGTATACAATTACATTTATAACGCATATTTTGTGATTATACTATTGATCTTACAGAAATATGAAAAATAAAAAATGTCTTTTTGCATTTGATATGCATTTCATTTTCTAGAAAGAACAATATTTGAGTGACAAAAAGTGCCCCATCATAGAGGCTTTACAGTTTTGTGTCAATGCTAGAAATGATCGAGTAATAATAATAATAATAATAATAATAATAATAATAATAATAATAATATATTTGTCCTCATGATAAGTAACATAAATGATACATACATACATACATACATCCATACATACATACATACATACATACATACATACATACATACATACATACATACATACATACATACATACATACATACAACCATATATACATACATACATACATGTCATCAGGACGAGTAATAACAACGATACATGCCATTATATGGAGTATAATCTCTCTCTCTCTCTCTCTCATATATATATATATATATATATATATATATATATATATATATATATATATATATATTACGAGTGATCGTAATAACGATACAGGTATGATATATAATAATGATACAAATATAAGAAATCGTCAACATTACTCTAATACAATTGTGTAAGGGAGATAACAGGCATATTCGTTTAAAATCTTAATATTTCGGAATTGTGTCTAGATTATCTTTTTCATGGTAGATCTATGCAACGTTTTCATTGTGTCGAGGAAAATCTCACCCCCTCCCCAATAAAAAATTTAAAGGAAAACGAACGGTATCAGACACTAAAGGAAATAAGACAGATCAGGCGTACAGTAAGTATATCGAAATAAAACAAATCAGGCATACAGTGTATGGATATAAAACAGATTACATGTACAGTGTATATAAATAAGACAGATCAGGCATGCAATATTTAGAAATATGACATATGATGTGTACAGTGTATGAAAATAAGACAGATGAGGCGTACAGTGTAGCGAACTCACACCGTATTATGTACACTGATTGCATAATTGGTACAGGTATATACTTTTCAATACTCTAAATTCTTCGTTCATCACATTTCCTTCTTTTGTTGGTGAAATTCATTGCAAATAAAGATACAGACGTGCGACTTTACATTTAAATGAAAACCTGGAATGGAGGAGTGCGATAAATTTATAAGAAGATAAGTCTTTACAATTGTTCTGAAAATATGAACATGAACAAATTCATAAACACGCAAGTAACGAATGACAAGAAATAAGTAGTTATTTAGACAATCATCGGTCTAAGGTAGATAACTCGAACATGTATACTTTCATCAAACTGCAGTAGTATTCTGTCATTTATTTCAGCAGCAGGGAGGGTGAACCCTACACCTTTTGAAAGGTTCCAATCACCGAAATAGACCCTTTTACAAAAATGATTGTAAAACTGACGTAAACGACCTTTGTATTTCTGTGATTGGAACCAACTCGTTGTCGCCCCTCCCTGCTGCTGAGGGTCGATTCGATCACTAAAATTCTATGAATTAGAGAGCAAGAACGACAAAAAAAATAGTGTCGCTCCCCTACAACTTTTATTTGGTTATAATCACCTAGACCTTTCTACAGAAAGGATTTCAATGACGCAAAACAACTTTTGCATTTCTGTGATTGGAACCAACTCGTTGTCGCGCCTCCCTGCTGCTCAGTTGCAAAAAAACAGTCGCTCATTAATTAAACGTTTTAGTTTCCGCGCTAATGAAATTTGCAATGAAAGATAAATTAGTGAGTATATAAAATGTGTCTAGCGTGGCTTTTCTCCGATGAACATCATAGTTATATTCATTATCCATCAGTCTTTGATGGACTAATTTTCAACGACGAAAATTTAGAACCGATCTATGCTCGTTTTACTCGCAGCGCAGTGCACAACGCGATGGATACCCAAATAATCCTCGGGCGTTACTTTTGGTTTAACGAAAAAAAAATGAAAATCCTTGATTATATTGACGGGTGGTCAGATACAAACCGTCAGTTAGGCTCCAAGATACCGTACGCAATTGAACAAATGATGTTGACGATTATTTGCAACTAAACGCGTCAGTGCGGTTCATCAAGTTTTCAGACAAATCCAGCGCCAAGTTGCCTACTTAATTTATCAAGGTTGCTTATTAATTAAAAATCTTATCAATACCCACACTATATCGCGATCCGGGATCGTGTAAATTTATCGTTATAAATCCGTGTGGAGTAGATTGGGCACGTGAAAAGAAATTAATAAACTTAATGATGTCCATATCAGCGCTACACCAAGTCTGATGAATATTTCTAAGTGTATCAACTCCATTAAATACTGCTAAAAGATTACAGTTATCCTTGATCACTTTCGGGATTTGTTTATATCGCTGAGTAACATTAATCACATCAGTGTTTTTATGCCTAACATTGAGAAAATATCCGAGCAGGGTTTGCTTGTTTGTCCAACATCACATCATCATACACGACTAAGTTGTTAATAGATCCATCAATATCATCTATAGACGGTGCTTCGTTGATGTCCGTGATAAATTCGATGACATCCTCGTCAGCTACCTTCGCTGCGTTTTCATTATAATATTTAAAACGTCATAACAACGCTGATCATCAACGCTCGGCACTATCAAATACAACTTATCCCATTTCATCCATCTCATTATCAAATTAAGTAAGAGTTGCGTTTTACCGGATCCAGATGGACCTATAATAATCATTCGGTGAGAATTTAGTAGCGCAGCATTGTGCTTGACCGGTTCTCGTTTTCTTGTCGCGGAATAGTCAATGACTTCCATATTATATAAAAAATAAATAGAATATGGATCTATATTGTGTGAAATGCTCACCCCATCAAGTACACTAACAACTATCACAACAAGCAATAACAGATCGGCGCTTACAGGCAAGTGTGAACGATGCGGTACAAAAAAATTTAAATTTATTCCCAAGTCAGCATTAAAATAAAGAGGAGGTGATATTGCAGCAAAATTAGGAAAATTACCAGGGACTCCGTGGGCTAAGTATCCAGGGGAAAACATCTCCCTGGGTATAATTAATGTGGCCCTGGAACCAGACTTGATATCAGACTCGATAATCAAGACCAACCAAGACCAGGTGAGTATCCAGTAAACGCTATCGACGGAGCCTGCTACAATCATGACTTAGCCTATCGGAGTAAAGATCTTCAACAACGACATCTCGCAGATGTGAAGTTGATTCATGCGCTGAATTCTATCCCTGATAAATCGTTCCGAGAAACACTTGTGAGCTTTCTAGTAAAATCTGCAACGAAAGGTAAACTAGTATTTGGAAATGGAACCCCACAATAGTAATTAATAATAGAATGGAGTCAATTTATTATTCCCCAAGAGGATATTGGAAGGGCAACGCAGCGATTAGAAAACTCGCCGATGCAGCAAATGTTACTCGTGATGTTGTTGAAGCGTAGTTAGCACGACAGGCTATATGGCAAATGTATCTACCTCCGCCTAGCCGAATCGAGTATACACATTTTAATGTCAGCGTCATTAATGAAGTTCATCAGGCTGATATATTATTTTTACCGCATGATACAATTAAAATAAAAAGACGTCAAATAACCTACAAATACGCGTAACTGTCGTTGACGTTGCTAGTAGGAACAAAGAAGCAGAGCCATTAGCAACTAAGACAGCAACGGAAGTATCTTTTGCGTTTAAACGAATTTATCAGCGTAGTGGTCTACGATGGCCACAGCTGCTAAAAGTTGATCCTGGCAAGGAATTTCAGGGTGCAGTATCATCGCTGATGAAGCAACATAACGTCACCATCAGACCCCCGTGCAATTCATCGTGATCAGGCAATTATTGAGCAATTTAATCAAACACTTGCTGAGAAATTGTTTGGATATCAATACGCGAAGGGGTTTATTCAGGGTAAAAGATCTCGCTAATGGGTTGCAAGACCTCCAAGTGTGATAGCTGCGTTAAATAATGGAAAAACTCGAACAACCAATATGAAATCTATTAATGCAATCACAAAAGCTCGTATACCAATACAACGACGTGATGTTTCAGCGCAGCCAGTGCTAGGCAATGTCACTGTAAGATATCTATATGAGCCTGGTGAACTCGAGGGTGGCAAAAAAGAGCAACTGATCCTATTTGGAGTGTTACCACACATACTATTTCCAGCGTGGTTACATCTACTGGTAGACCCGCAATATACAGACTTGATTCAACTGCTTCTCAACGCGGATTTACACGTGAACAATTACAAGTAATTCCTGAGGATACACAATTACCACCTTGCACACTTAACTGGCGCCGCTACGTCGATTACACTCAACACAGGTCAGCATCGTATTTTCACGTGTATGCCCAAAATTGCTATCAATTCTATCTACGGTAAATTGTCTTGGATTAATATTAGAGTATTGCCACCACATCACACAATTACAACTTGCACAATGGTTATTCTGCCGCTGCCTCAGTGACATAACAATTTCGGCATCAATATCAAACTCTCGATTATTTTTTTTATCGCTTTGTTTATAACCGGATAGTTTTTTTTTCTTACTATATTGTCGTCAATGACATCATTAAAAGTTTCTGACGTGCCCAGTACAATTCTCAGCAGTTGAGATATTCTTCTGACTCGAGACACCGCGAGATAAGCTAAATTTGACCACTCGATACGATCGTTTACAATCCAAACAATTGTATTAGTAATAATTAGCCCTTGAGACGAGTGAATGGTCATTGCGTATCCTAGCGTACACGGGGTCTTATCAGCGTGTAACGCATCCTCAACAACACTGACATCAACCACGACAATATCATTTAATACTAGATTTTGTTTTCTCGGCGACGAATTCGCTGGTGTTGGTATATCAACTTTAGTATTTTGGCGTCGTGTATCAACTGGTCTATAACACAACGGTACTGTTAGATTTGGAATTTTATCCTTATGCGTTTCAAATAACTTTCCTTCAAGTGCGTCCCTGACTATCTTTCTACTCGCCACTATCAAATCGTTTGGTCTCCACGTTTCCCAAAATTCGTTCATGGAAGTTTCTGAAATTATATCACGCATTATTTTACATTGAACTTTATTCGGTTGTAGTCTGATTAATTTCTTAAATTCCTTCAACGTTGCTTCAAGAGATCTATGATCGTCAGTTATTTCTTCATAATATTCCACAAAATTCTTTAACCACGTATGTGGAGACCCTCCAACAAAAGGTGGTGGCTGGCCATGATCGCCGCACATTGTTACAGCTGTATTTCGGGTCAATCGCCAATCGAGAAATGTTTTTAATACATCCAACGATACTGTACATACTTCATCCCAAACGATGATCCTTGGGATGTATTTCTCCCCCATTCGTTCATGAGTCCACGCATCTCCTTTCCATCGAAAGAAAGAATGATAAGTACAATACTCTACCCCTCGTTGTTTCATTTCCCTTGCAAGTTTGTGTGTAGGTGTTAGCACAACCATCGAAGTACTGCTTCGAAATAATTCGATTACACGTGTTGTTTACCAGAACCTCCGGGCCCATTAGGATTAACTGTTTTATGTCTTGTCAAAGGATCATGCACTGACGGGTACAGCGCAGCTGTCAACAACGGAGTTGTCGTCGACGACGACATTTTATTATTTATCAGGTAATTATTTTTTATTTCAACATCTGCAAATTGAATATAACTGATTATGTTTTCTTGTTTTATTCTCCATGAACTCCATTCTGCATCTTCTACTTCAGTGCTGATATTTAATTTTTCTAACAATCCTAAATACTTTTTATTGATATAAAACGAATCTGTGGGAACTCTCACTGCGGTCTCAACAAATCTATTTATCATCGATAATAGATTTATGGAAAAATACGCGAGCATTTAAGATCTTAAATGGCACTTATGATCATATGATCATCCTTGGGTAAATTTACCGATTATTTTTCTACCAAGATCTTTTGCGAGTTTTTCATCGTTGTATTCTCTTGCCTCGGATATAATATTGAATATCGCTACAACCCTATCTTCGTCATGGTCAGGAAAATTTTCCCTGACATCATTGATATCAAACTTGTTTGGTTGTGGTAACCAAACTTCGGTCTGCTTTCGATACGAAATAACTGCTTCGCTGACAACTAACGATAATAGTATTTTACAATCAAGCATGTATCGTAACAGCACCTTTCGAGCCCAATGTTTCTCCGAAAAATGCCTGCCATACCAGACGTAACAAATCGAATGTAACCCTTTAGCCAATTCGGATAACACAATATAAGCATCCTCAGTCACGTCAAAATCGGGTAGTTGTCCGTTTATGGTCATTATGGTCATCTCGTGCGTGGGATGTCCAAACCGCGCAAAATACCCAGAACATTCTCCGTGCCCAAGAAAACTCCCCGGATAACACGCAATCATGTCCACTGATATCATATCATCACGTTGTATCTGGTATTCCACAACCCTTCGTGTTCATACTCGACACAGCTGGATATTATATCATCCAGAAATTCACTCCCGGTTGGTTTCCACTGATTTTTTTCTCTGGCAAAATGAGCAGCAAACAGATGGAACTGTAAAACAATTGCACAGTAATTGATCCGAGTCTGTGTATCTCCGTGCAAGATTCTTCATCGTTGTGTGTAAAATCTCTGTACGATAAATATCACTGTTGAATCGAACAAATTGATCATAATTTTCATCATCAAAACTACGAAATAACCATACCGATACTGGGTCGGTTTTACTGATATCGCTGATAGCATCAAATATGTTTCCGTGGTAAAATTTAACGGTTCGATTTCGAGGAAATATTGTCACCGCATGCGTCCATGCGTCTCCGTTATGTTCAATAATATTTATCGGAGTTCCATTTTTTATATTTCGATGAATATAATATTTCTCCGGTTATCGTTGTTACTGTTATTGGAAATCTTATTTTTTTTCTAGCTCAGCGACATCATTAATTGTGGCTCCGGCACCCTTAACTGATTCGGCCAATTTGTTCATTTTTTAAGTCTTAAGTCGGTTAATCAATTTCCACGTGCCACATTCGTAAAATCTCCGATTACTCGCTCGGCTACACAATTTAGTTTTGACAAAGTCAACGACGACGAAAATCTCATTGGTGCAAGCTCATCAATGATGGGATTATCATTGATCGGAAAATGCCATAAATCACTGCTGTCACAGGATACGATCGCTCATAATACGGTTTGTCAATACCGGTCAAGATTCCTGGCTTTGAATTTTCATTTATCGTAACCATTAGTTCCGTGCACACGTACAGGGTCACGTTTGTCACACATAATCCAAGTGTCGGTATCCACTGCTACGATAAATTTTATTCTAGCAAAGTAACTTCGTGAATCAAGATAATTAATGATGATAGCTGCTCGTTAGTCGTTAATTGTGGCATCAATGTCGTCGTCACCTTCGGTGTCTACTTCGTCAACACCTTCGGTAATGACTTCGTCATCGCGTCTGATTCTAAATGTTGACCACACATGAGCTGCACCATCGCGTCGAAATTCTTTCTTGACGTCACGGACATGTTTGATAAAGTCCAGATACGTGTTACATGCTTGCTGATTTTAACTTGCCCTGGCGAGGCATTCTGTCAAGATTAAATCTTGAAGTTTTCCAAGGCTCGATCGTAGATAATTCCGTAAACATGTCCATATAATAATTAAGGCAAATACATATCTAAATTGAAGATTAATTATGTGTATAATGACTCGAGCAAAACATCAATGAGCATGGCTAATGATAGGCTCTGCAACTCCTTGTCATAAATCCTGCGTAGATGAATTTTGTGTCAGCCTATGCAGTGCATACGCCGTGGGAATGTTGGTCCACAGCCGTGCATACAATGCAGTGTTGTAGTACGAGGGAAAACACAACTGTGTGTGCATTGTGGCGGCAAGCGCTACCGGGAGTTAAAGCGGTATTATGATAAAAAAATACCAAACCTGACTCTGTCAACGTCGTTTATAAAGTTATAAGAACCCCTGAAGACTATATTGTTAGATTTAAAAACAAATTAGACAACTACTATTATGTATAATGGAGCAAAAAAATTTGTTCGACATCTAATCATTCAAAATTATGAAGCATCTCGTCATGGTGTAGTCAGACACTGCCGACTAATAAACCAGTAAAGGGAGTTGAAATTACTGGTTATCTTAGATTCAGCTCTAACGGGAAAGGGTATCTTTGCCATAGATTTGTCTACTAGACTTATCACGGGGTGATCAAAGACGGTTTTGTCATCTATCACATTCACGGAAACATACTCAATAATAATTTGCAGAATCTTGAAATTATCACACAACGCGAGAATTGTTTACGAGGGCATACTGGGAGATGTTAAACAATTGCTAAGAGGGTGGTGAAATCTTTAAAGGCTGAGATCGGTGAAGAAATAATATGTCAGTCGATGTACGCGGCTGAAAAGTATTTTGGTATCTGCGAGTCTTCAGTACGAAGAGTTGCTAAAAATATTATCAAGTCAACTGTATCCAAAGCATACAAGCAAAAAATATTGTTTTCTTATGTCGTAATGGTATTTGATGGAGACAACACCTCCGCGAATGTGTAGCGGCTTGTTGTTAGAGTTACTTCCCCGGTGGCTTGTCACTGGTTTCACCGCTGGCTCTGCCACTGCGGCGGCTTTGAAAATAAATTTTTAAATTTATTTAATACTTGTAAACTGCGTATTTCGCTTGAATTGTGCAATCGGGCACCAGTGGCAGAGTCAGTCCATAACAGTGGCTTTGCCACTAGTTTCACCGCTGACTTATTGCCACAGTGGGCGGAGACACTGTCACCTGTAATACCAAGGGTCGCTATATGATAATTCGATTACACCTACTTGTAACAAGGGAACATTGCACAGCGCGAACGCGTCGAATTCTCGTCATCGACGTTGTGGGTTCTAATCCAGCGACTGGCATATTGTGGGCGTAGGCGGAGAAATCGAAATTTTATGTAGTACTTGGGGGCGACAGCCCGAAAGTGTTTCATGTACATCTCTCGCCACATCAAGCTTGTGGCGGATGCGCATTTTGCATCTGCCTCGGGTTTGATTCTGGGGGAGGTGTGCATGAAATTGAAGTGCATAGACAGCCTTCTGAATATTCTAGCATTTCGTTTCGCTTAGAAAATTCGCTGGAGGTGTGTCTATCATGCCCCCAAAATGAACAGTAGCATGGATGCATAAACTCTACGTCACATGGGTACCCAACAAAAAACATTCAGAAAGAATGTCGGCTTAAAGAAACGGTCATAGGGTCGAGAAAAGTCTCAAAAAGACAAAAATCTCAGCGACAAAGACACACAAAGACACACAAGCCAGTGAGGAGTCTCATGAATGATAACCGCTCATAATGCTACTGTTTATTTTTGAATCAGTAATGTAATTTCTGCTATTAAAAATTGAAAAACAACTGCATAAATATATCCGATGAGCTGGATCCTGAAAAAATAATTTCCGATTTTGAAACATTGAAAGAGCTTAAACACGAAGGGAGGTACATATTACCGTCACAGTATCGATTTATAAAGAAAATTCAGCATGCGCTGTAGTAATCACTGGCTACAGTAAAAGACACCGAGGTTCCCGAATTTGTTTCGTTGACACGCGCTGTAGAAAAAATTAGAACTGAACTGTCTCTGGAATATGGAGCCAAAAAGATAATACTCGCGTCAGGCAACTAAAAACATGTTAGATATCGAAAGTGCTTGAAGAAGTCAAGCAACGGAGTTAAGTGACTGAAGTAGCCAACAACAAATGACTTCCCTTGAGAAGACGGGTACGTGGAAATAAAAGTGAAAGTAGGTAAATTCTTGGTATTTGTTTTTACCCCGTTTACGAGGTCAAGGCGTTTACGAGAATAATATTTTTTCGAGTTGATCAAATTTAATGCAGGAATGCGCATAATTCAGAATCTGATCACGTGTCAACGAAATCATAGTGATATGCTCTCACTGTAATTGATTCAACTGTATTTGTGTCAACAAAAAGTCTTCATTGCCGTATTCATCAATAACCACGTCGACGTTGAATTTCTCCATGGTTGTAAATGCAGCCCTAATAGCATTTTCAATTGCTTGTTTGTCATGAATGAAAACCATCGCGTGTTCATACATTATATGTTATTTACTTGATTTAATCGTTTAAGATATAGATCTCGAAAATCAAAGATTTTACGATGGAAATCGTTTACGATGAAAATCCTTAGGATTTTACATACAAATTTATTGGCAGCGTCTCATTTTGCAAATCCAACAAATGCCCGAACTGGTCAGTTAGTTTGAAATTTATTCTTGATAACAGACGATTATGACACAGTAGATAGGTCGCATTGATTGGCTCTTGTACAATTAGAAATCCAGGTGGTTCTTTCGGCGCTTACGAATAAAGAACAAATCCTTGCTGTGCTTGATTTGATATTGTTGTGTCAGTGATATAACTTCCATGAATTACATCACAAACAAGACTGACTGCGACAACTGATGTTATATTTACGATTTCCGGAGAAAAATGTCCTCCTTCTCCTTGTGAATTGTTGTTGTGCTTGAGAATAGTCCGTTAGTGTAGTGTTTTTTTTTTTTGTACTGTGCAAGGATCTCCGGGAAAAATTCATCAATGACATCCGTGACTGACTTTCTTAACGCGTCCGCGTTGTACCCTGGAAATTTGTATCCGGGTAGTGTCTCTTCGGTTAACGAAAACGCGTCCATTTATTTTTATCGGGCGCTATCTTTGCCTTTGTCTTCGATTTATACGATCCATTGCATCATTAGTAGTAATAGGGGGCACTATAGGGTCTATGGAAAACCCAGTCAAAAACAGCTTGGGGCACTATAGGGTCAAGATTTATGGGGTCAATGGAAAATCCAGTCAAAAACAGCTTGGGGCACTATAGGGTCAAAACAGCTTGGGGCACTATAGGGTCAAGGGAAATGGAACAGGGTGGGCCTATATAGCGTCAAGGGAAATGGAACAGGGTGGGCCTATATAACGTCAAGGGAAATGGAACAGGGTGGGCCTATATAGCGTCAAGGGAAATGGAACAGGGTGGGCCTATATAGGGACAAGGGAAAAAAAAGGGCGGCAAAGAAAGCTACTATCTTTTCGAGACCTATGAGTGGCCCTGAAAAGGGCCTTTGGATACTTCTTCTTCTTTTATTTTCTGTCGTTGTTCCACCACCTTTTAAGTTTACCAATGATTCCCGTTTTCTTCTTCTTCTTCTTTTCGTCCTCGGGAATCCAGTCAGGATGTCCCATAGCTCGAAACTTTTCCTGAACTCTCATCCATCTTAGATTGAGTAGATCAAAGTCCTCTTTCTTCTTTTTGTTCTTTTTTTCCTTTCTCTCCTTAGACCAGTTTTCTTTAATCTGGATCACCTGTTCTTCCATCACCATTCTCATCATTGCTTCTGCTTTCTTTAGCCTGTCTAGACCCCACTGCACATATTCCCACTCTATGAGATGTAATGTTTCATCTAGAAAGCACCTGACTTTGATGACATGATCAAGTGCCTGCTTCAAATCCCCTATTCTTATATATTTTCTTTTAATACGTCTTCTTAATTTCTGGTCTTCCTCCTCTATCATACCTTCTAATAGATCTCTTGCTAATTTCAGTTGGCTTACAAAGCCATGGTTACTTTGAAATTCTTCCTCAAGTCTTTCCACTTCATATTCTGCATCAAGGATCCCAAACCAACTGTCTCGGAGTTGGATAAACAATTCAAAATTCATCTTGATGTGTTCAAAATTGAATGGCTCCAAGGACTGACGATTGCTTATATATATCTTAAGCACGGACATGAAAGTAAACACCCCCCTACATTCACTTTTCATATTATATACTATCCACAAACCATATCATTTACTATCCCAAATCACACTATATACTATCCACACACACGGGGAAGCAGCCAAAACAAACCCTATTATTTACTATCCAAAATCACACTATATACTATCCACACACGGGGAAGCAGCCAAAAACACACCCTATCATTTACTATCCAAAATCACACCATATACTAACCACACACACACACACACACACACACACACACACACACACACGGGGAAGCAGCCAAAACACACCCTATCATATACTATCCAAAATCACACCATATACTATCTAAATAGAGTCAGTGTTTATAATCACACTACTCCTCTCTCACACCCATTGGCAATTGACATAGTATTTCTTTTCTAGACATTTGGGTAGCCCTGAGAAGGACTGTTTTTTTTTAAACTTCAAAATGCACCTGGTTAATGCTGGCATCTCCCAGGTCTAGCCCCACACACACATCTTCTACTCCAATCATTCTCCCAATTCACTCTTGTGATTGGGAGCGCAAAGGGAGAATGAGTGGCTTCACTATCCCAATCTTCTGTTTGAGGGATAGTGAAAGTCTCTTCATTTCTTCCTCTATTCCGCAACCGTGGATGAGACTGTGGTTGTTGCGGCTGAGACTGTGGTTGATGCGGTGGGGACTGTCCCTGTAGTGGACGAACTGGTTCTGGTGGTGAAGGTGTCCTCACCACGGGCTTGACTTTACTAGTCTGTCTCATCATGCGGTGAGGCAAGATTGGACTTTTCTTCTCCTCCTCTTCTTTCTTTTTTCTTTCCTCCTCTTCTTTTTCAATCCTAGTCTGTTCTACTATGGCCTCCATAGCCAGTTCGTCCAGGAGACGCCTAGTATTCTCCAAATGCATTTGAAGTTCTCTTAATTTCTGTACTCTATTCATCTTTGGTGTTGATGCGTCAACGATGGGTAGCCAGACTGACGCTTGCTTGCTTAATGAGTTTTTTATAGATGTAACCGCCCACTAGGGGCATTTGTACATCTTTTATAGGTACCATGTCGGCACCAATTTAGGTGGGAGGGGATGTTACTCCCTCCCTTAAAAGTGCTTAATTGCACTATAAATTAAGGCGTTCCCCTGAATTACTAAAAAGTAACTATCAGGGGAAATGAAAGCCTATATTGGGGGTGGGTAGGAATAGTACCCACACACACCCACCCCTATCATCCAATCGAGCTGTAAGGTAGCGAGGGGAAATGTTTCCTCATTTCGCTAGTAATTTTGGTGAGCGGAAACAGCAAAGGCGGAAAAGGTCCAGGTCCAGGAGGGCATTGACACAGCAGCACACACCAGAGCACGCAGACAGCAAGACAGCACAGCGAAGGACGCAGCCCACACCTGAAAAAACAAGGTCATACTAAAGGTCAAATTCAGTCCAGTTATACTAATGGACAAATTAACATCCAATAATGTGTTAGCCACCTGTGCAATTATCCAAATATTTAAGTTGAAGAATTATTATTTACAGTCCTATCATTCGAATAAAACTAGTACATAAGCGTACATATAATAAGTCCCTAACAAATTTAGAAAATTAAAAAAGTCTGAGCGACATATAATAGTTTAGTCAATGTTAGGTATTTTTGGTCTTAAATTTGCTGGAGGCGTTACCAATAAGGTCAAATTAGCTTTTTAGGGCCACGGAAAGTTGTTCAAAGAGGGGTACTCGTAACCAAATGAGTCCCCTATTATTCAGGCGAATGAAAAGATAAATGGCAAATATCTTTTCGTTGTACTGCTTTATCCGAGTAGTCCGATGCTGGCGACACATCAGAAAACAGCTGTAATGGCATCAAAATGCTGGCTATCCAGGGTAGTATTTCGCTGACTTGATGATATCATCCTACGGCAGCCTGCGGGTTACTCAATACTTTGATATCACCAGTCAGCGCGCCCCAGGTCCGCCACATTGCTTAATTTTCCATGGCTGGTTGCAATGTGGTTCCAGTACTTCGATGTAGGAGCTGTTCACTTTCAGTGTCCGCCATTTTTCTTCACCACGTGGGTATAGTGGGCTGCCCAGTTTCCATAAGACTTCGTCGTCTGCCACTTGTTAAAGGGACTTATAACTTCTCCGAAATATTTCCGCTGTGTAGTCCACCTCTCCACATCGTAATGTTTCTCTTCATAGTGAAGTGAGTTGATGCCGTGTTGAACCGTCCTTAGCTGTTAAGCCCGGGAAAATGTGCTTTCGCACCCGTCGTGACGTCATCAGGTCGCCAGCTCCAGAAAAGCCGTCCTACTCGGTCTGCAGTCTTCGCCTCATGAATGACTTACTTACTTAATGAGTTTTTTATAGATATAGCCGCCCACTAGGGGCATTTGTATATCTTTTATAGGTGCCATGTCGGCACCCATTTAGGTGGGAGGGGTTGTTAATCCCTCCCTTTAAGTGCTTAAATGCACTATAATTAAGGCGTTGCCCTGAATTACTAAAAAGTAACTATCAGGGGAAATGAAAGCCTATATTGGGGGTGGGTAGGAATAGTACCCACACACACCCACCCCTATCATCCAATCGAGCTGTGGAGACTACCCCTGCTTTATATGGTTCAAGCGCGGACGTGATGGAAAACACCCCTCGACGGTTTAGGGTTTTGAAACGTTTGGATAGTTTGATGTGAGGGATAGAAAGAAAAGTCAAAGAGCATTTATATCAATACAAATGTAAAACAAACGACAGACGCATTGGTTTTCAAAACACAACATTTTTATTCAAATAACAAACTTTATTTCAAATAACAAACACAATTTTTTCAACTAACAAACATTATTTTCAAATAACAAACATGTTTTTTCTTCCATAATACTAATGCATTCTCTTTTGACATGGTTGACAACGTTGTGAATTAAATTGAGATTTCCACTGTTGGAAATCATTGGGCCATTGATGTACACTACGTTTCCTAGCTAAAGACAACAGATAGCCATAATGGTCACAAAACCATCGATCTACTTTGTCATCGTTTCGAGACGAATGACGATCAAAATAAGTCACTAAATGTTCTAAAGAATATCCAAGACTGCGATGATGCAGATAATAGACACAATATTGTCCACACACCATAGAATCTGTGCTTTGTAATTTCACATTATTGAATCGTGTCGTCTGGGCATTTCTTCTCATAAAGTCAATGATATCATCTTCGAAAGGGGGTAATGCATACGAATCAAAATACTCCACACAGCCCTCTTGAGGAAAGTAGACAGCTACCCAGTGAGTTCCTGGAAGATGACTGTCATCTGTGTTGATGACATAAGCTTGATTCTCTTGAGGTTTTCGATGAGGTAGTTCATCTTTAGCACACACCACAGGATTCCAAGAAGCAGTGTACGAACTACGGTTCAAAAGATAATAAAGTTCCCAAGTATCCATTTGTTTCTTGTGTAGCCTTGTTGTTTTTTTCCCCTTTTTTTTCAAAGGTGATGATAAGTCATCAATTCAATCCAGACTTTTTGTTTGAAACGGTCTGACAAGTAACTGATGGTTTGCTTCGTCTCTTTACTTTTGGCCAAGAGAGCTTCGATGCGATCAATTTCTCGAGCAAACAATGGAGGAGAGGAATGATCACGTAAGCCTTTATACCACTGAAGTAACACGTCTTCTTCGGAGATGAGACTCCAAGCTTCGTTCAGATAATCATTCAATTTTTCTTCTTGACTCATCATCATACATTTATCGTGTTGAATTTGACTGGGATGATCAATTTGACATCCATAACAATCTTTTTTAATCATGTCCCTCATTTTATCCTCCAAGTGTTGTGCAAAACAAGCCACTAACTGTTGTTCCTGTTCTGGCCATCTGGATTGCATGATCACTACTTCTTCTTTTTGGTCTTGGGGATCTGCTTTTTCTGTAACCTCCCATTCCATGGATTCTCCACTATTCAAAGAAGGACAAGGGTCTTCCATAATGTCTAATAGTCTAGAATGACTTCTCTCAAACTGTTGATTTCTATGGTATTATCGAATTCAGCATACAGAATGACATTCACCGTATGGTCAAGATTTGCTGCCAACTGAAGTTCCACACGCAGTTGTCCAGATTTTATAGGGTGGAAATGTCCCTCGTCGCTGCCTTGGTCTGGAGTGAAATCAAAAGCCCACAACGCGTAACCTCCTGCATAATCGTCGTAGGAAATACCGTGACTGGTGTTGGTTCCTAATTGTCCTGTGGCTTCGTACAGTGACAAGTACGACCTCAAGTAATTCTTCAGGGCAAAGTTGGGTTCGAAGGGTCGGGTACACAAAGTTTTGCCATCGCGACTGACTTCGATTTTGGTTACTCCGCAGTGCTTAAACTCGAAAGGATTTTTATCGTGGGCACCGTTGAAGGCTGCATTGGTCACGATACCGATGAATAAACGTTTGGGTAACTGGCCTTGGAACAGATGATCTTCGATCTTAGATCGGAGTCCAGCGGCAATGGTGAAAGTTTTGACTTCCACGCGTCGTATCGGATACTTGGCTGTCGTTCTGCTCAAAGTGTGACTGATATCATTTCCCACTTTAGGTAACACTTCCACACGACACACGTATAACCTGGCTTCTTGGATGATGGTTTTGTATGTGTTGGCATCAGCCATCAAATGGAAAGCAGCACTGCTACGATTCAGTCTCAAGCGAATATCTACTCCGTTCAGCAAATACTTCTCTTGAAACCACATGTCCAAATTCAAACGATCGAACAGTTCTAAACTACGTCCTCGCAGAATTTTCTTTCGACGCTCGTTAAAACCCACATTGTGAGGATTGGCAGGAATGGCAGGATTGCTGCCCTCAGCAGCTGCTGCTGCTACGGACAAGGCTGTGTCGTTAAATGTATCTGCGGTGTCAGGTTTCCATACCACGCAAGCATCTAAATGAGTGTTCTTGGCTTCTTTTCCGTACGTCAAGAGATTTTCGAGGTACGCTCGGTAAGGGTAAGTATCCGTGCTACTGCTGATCAGTTTGTTATTCATGTACAAATCCACTTCGCTGAACAAAGAATGCATGAAATTGTTGACGGGAGCTACTTGGGCATCGGCTGCTGGATTGGTGTTGTCCGTTCTACTCACTTTCACTTTCAAATACAAGTAACTGTTGTTGAGATCGATGTAATCTTCGGGTTGTCCTTTGATTTCAAACTCGATGGGAGCTGAATCCGTCAAAGAGGAGACGTGATGAAATTCGACCCATTGGGCTTCTTGCATGGTCATCATCGTGGGTGGCATGGCAAAGAGATCTAGTTCCGACTTGGAACAGGCACAAGATTCTTGGTGCATCATTTTTTCTTTATGTTTTTTCTCTTCACTTTTAATAATCAAAAATGTCTAAGTCTCGAGCGGTTCTTTTTTTTGCTTCGTCTTTCTCACTTTAGAGGTACGGAGACTTTTTAAATTGTGCCTTCGTCGTCGCTTTCTACCTTGTCCTTGCTGTGTCGTCAGGGAAGCAGAAATGTCAGACTCGGTACCGTTCAGGGCATTTATAGGACTTTCTCGTCGACCCAAAATCTCTTTACCCGTTTGAAGTAAGACATTTTTGCCTGCTCTCAAAAAAGCTTCTTTTGGGTTTTGTTTGTCAATGAGAACATTGTGGAGAAAATCTTTGCCGTGAGTCAATGCGGCATCTTTTAAGGCGTGCAATCCTCGTGTCACCATCGGTTTCAAAACAGGGACCACAGAACGAAAGGCTGATTTAAACATATCTCCTAAGCCATGTCCTCGTTGTCGAGTGACTCCTCGGTACACAGGATACATCACTTTTTCAGTTGTTGGAGAATCGTTTTTGAAAATGGTGTTTCACTGTGACTTTCCCTTTGGTAAATGGAATATTTTGTCCTAGTTCTCCTTTTATAGTAATGTTGACACTGTCGAAATAAAATAAAATAATAACCTGGAGGAATGACGAACTTATGAGTGGACAGGACATTAGTTTTGGGTCCATCTGATTTCTTTTCGCCACCTTTACCTCGTGCGTCTAAGGCTTTTTGCAATTGCTCGTCATACACTTCAACTGTAAAAGTGTTTTGATTTTCGACGATGTTTTTGATTTGTGTCGGGTGTATTATTTCCACTAAAGCTACTTCCCAATGATCATCTTGATCCAAATGCATGGTTTGAGGTAATTTAGCCATGTAACAGCACAACGTGTTGTTAGGAAACACCTCCATGGAACTGTCACTGGGTAACGTTAAGTAAAATTGGTTAATAGTGTTGTTCATAATTCCAATGTTGTTCTGTCCGAGGAGTCACTCGAGGTTAAAGGAGTGTCTAAAAGAGGATTGTGATTGGAAGGGTGACTGTCAGGAGAATGACTAACGTTGGACGCAAGACTCCCAATAGTGTTATTGTTGTTCCCGTTGTAAGAGTATTTGAGGGAAGGATTGGGAAGAAGATATCCGATGCAACTGCTGAGTAAAATGGTCCACAATTGTTTGTCTCCTTGTTGCAAACTCAAATTAGCAATGGCTGCACCGATGACACAATACACCACAAAGATTTGACAGAAAAAGACGATTTGGGTTTTAGGGACACGTTCTCCACACCACACCCACAAGGGTTGCTTTTGTAAATCTTGCAGAGATGACGTGGGTGAAGGAGTAGTCACTGTGGCTGCTGAAGCTGTATTGAAGGGCATGATGGTCACTTCTTTTTATAGTCGATGACTTGGGCAGCGTCAATCCAAGAATCAAAACTAGGAGGATATCCTTTCCAACGTACTTTGACTTCTTTGACACGACGTTTTCCTACTTTACGAGTTCTTCGTTCGAGAATGCTTTCAATGTCGTACACGTCGTCTTCTTTTTTGGTGACACGTTGTAACTCAGGCAAGTAAAACGTTCCTTTTAATACTTCTCCGTTCATGTCTTCCAATTTATAGACGGCAGGATGACGGCCACGCACTCGTTCAGTAACACGAAACAATTCGGTGGTCCAATTGGGTAAGTAACCTTTGTCGAAAGTGCGTTTGGTTTTACCAATGCGTACCCAATCTCCCGGGGTTAACACTTCTCCACCTTTCTTGGGGACAGCCCTCGTTCGGGACGTACCAAACAGACGCTCAAAAACAGTCACTTCGTTGTCGGGTGTCACCTCTTGTGGGGCACGTCCATTGCTTCTATGGTAAGATTGATTGTAGGCTTGGACTAAGTGCGGTAAGACGTCGATGTACTTGAGAGTGTGTTGATGCGTAAAATATTTCCACATGCGTTCTTTCAAGGTACGTTGAAAACGTTCCACGATACTGGCTTTGGTTTCAGGATTTTCGGTGGTGAAAAAATGAATGTTACGTTTCTTTAATTCTCCTTGGAAAGCTTGGTTTAGAAATTCGATGCCTTTGTCGCTTTGCCATCGAAGAGGGTGACGACCACTTTGTTTCAACACCAGTTGCAAAGCTCGTACTAACTCTCCGCTCGATTTGGATGTCAATGGTACGACCCAGGCAAATTTAGAAAAGACGTCGATGACACAAAACAAATATTTGTAGCCACGATTGTAGGTGGCTAAATGAGAGACATCGGCTAAATCGGCTTGCCATTGATGATCGATGCCTTCCACTTGAGTGCGACTTCTGTGAAATTTTCGTCGAATGGGTTTGTGTAAAGTGTACGTCGCTTGTTCTTGTAACCATCGTTGTACTGTAGGTAAACGGAGCTTTTTCAAGCGACTTTTTGCAGCACGATACAATTTCTGAATGCCTCCGTAACCTGCAGGGTGAGCTGGATCGTAATAAATGCTGGCTAAGACCTTCTCCATGGTTTAGGTTAATAAGTGACCCACTCTTCGAGGATATTGCTTTGGGTGGGACGAAATGCGGGTTGTTTGGAAACGGTTTTACGTGTCCGATGTGCCACAGGAGTTGACGTCGAGGGTGCTGGTGGTGGTGGTGGTGGTGGCGGAGGTAATGAGATAGCTTTGGTCTTCTTTTCTTTTCTCACCTCTGGTTTCCTTTCTTTCTTTTTCACTTCTGTTGAAGCAGGAGTAGCCATCATCTTTTTAACCCAAGTTTTGAGTTCTTCTCGTTGGGGCGTGGGAGAAGGGGTCAATAAGGAAGCGGCAATCTTACTCGGAATGGGAGTAGCAGCGGATGTTTGAAAGAGATCATGGGATTCTTTTTCTTCCTTGGGTAATGGTGGGGTGACGTCTGTTTTGGCTACTGTAGAGGGTAAAGGCGACGGATTATTCATTAGTGCCTTCAAATCGGACAGTGTGGGTAGAGCTGTTTGTTCCACAGCTTTTCGATGAAAGAGTTGTAGTCGTTGCAGAAGTTGACCGTACTTTTGCGATTTTTCAGTTTCGGACAAATCGTGGCGATGCAGCAAGGATTGCAATTCTTGTTGTAATTGGGACATCTCGTTCAAATCAGGATTGGGTGGTAAATGGGGGGTACGTTGTTCTTGCCAACGATGGTATTCCATCCATCGTTTGTAAGGAACTAAAGTCAGTTTTCGTCCTTCCATGGGCTTCCAAAGGTTACGTCTGAGATCGTGGTGCTTCATGGATCCCTTTTATCTTCTGGAAGGATCATACATATTGCTACCCATACCTTGGGGCCATCCCTTGGTGCATCCCTGGGGACATCCCTTGTGTCATCCCTTGTAAAAAACCTGGTAATATGCTGGATAGGATACCGGATTTCGCTAATCCTCCCAACACAGGAAGAAGAAAAGGTAAAAATCCTCCGCGTTGCACCAACATTTTTTTCTTTTGACGGACGGGTATTTTCTTTTGGACCATTTGACGAAGAACGTGTCGATGTTTGGCTAAGCATTTTTTCTGGTGTGAAGACAAAGGTATCGTGCCTTTCAAGACATTCAAACAGCATTCGCACACGGTATCGATGACATCTTTGGAAGCCGTTTTAATGATTTGTTTTCGCATGGGTGGAGAGGCTTTGGACAGGACAGACAACACATCTCCGTGTTTGACCAAACGAGGAGGTAGTCCTTTCTTTTTCTTTCCTTTGTGAGGTGTAGAAAAATATTTTCTGCGATGTGACATCTTTGCTTGTTCGTTCCACAATACCACTGACGTCCATGACTTGAAACACACCCTCTTTTATCTTTTTTTTTGTTGTGCCATCACTTGATTTATAAGTGGTATCACTTTTTCTGGAAAGAGATCATGGGGTAGGAAAAATCCTCCGCGTTGCACCAGCATCTTTTTCTTTTGACGGACGGATATTTTCTTTTGGGCCTTTGGACGACGAACGTGTCGATGTTTGGCTAAACGTCCTTTCCTTTTCTTTCCTTTGTGAAGTGAAGAAGAATGTTTTCTGCGAGGTGACATCTTTACTTGTTCGTTCCACAATAATGCTAGTGTCAATGACTTGGTACACACTCTCTTTTATCTACTTTTGGGGAACTAGCGCTTCGTCAAAAAGGTAACAATGTCTTTCACAAAATTACCAAAGGATCCTCCTTTTTGGTGACTCTTCTTTTTCTTTAAAAGACTACGTCTTTGGAGGAAAGGACGTCGATGTTTGGTTTTTAAGCCTTTGGTACGATGACGAGATTGTCTTTTTCCAGCTCCTTTTTGGGCAGCAGAAAATCGAGGGTAGTGATGGTGTGCACGTTTTTGAGGAGTCATTCTTGAGTGTTCAGTAGTGGTACAGAAAAAATACTGATTGACGTCGTGGTCTTCAAGTCATATTTTTATACTGGAATTTATACGCCACTGATTATCTTTGCGTCGTATCAACTTCATGGCAGGTAACACACGTCGTGAAGGGGTTCGCAACGGACTCAATCGGGACAGTTCTTGTTTGGACAAATCTAGTAAACTCTTTAACATGCCAGATCTTTCTTGGACTTTCACTTTCGGGGCAGGTACTTTGTGAGCAGCTGCTACTGCCGCTAATGTCGATGAGGGTGTCTCCGGTGGAGGAGACGTTTTGGGAGACGCAGATTTCCATTGTTTCATCAAATTAGGAAAAACGGGTGTCAAATTGGGTTTGGCTGGCATCACCCGCAACGGAGAAGTGACAGCCCCTGAGGCTACTGGCAACGTAGTCCCTGCCAAACGTCCTTGTAGATCTTTTATTACAGGTCGTGGTTGACGAAGGTAAGGTTGTGTCCTGGCCGAAGTGCCTTTCTTGCGGGTGACCGCTTTTGTCTGTGGACTTTTCTTTTTCTGTGTTTTGGTCTTGGCACCCTTGTTCTTTTTCTTAGGGGTTTGTTTGACTTTTTTTGTTTTCTTCTTGGGGTGAACTTTGGGAGTATTGGGATCCCATTTTAAAAGGGAACGAATGATGACACCTCCTAGAGAACCACTACCTCCAGGTTTCAATATGATTTGCTTTTTGGTGTGAGAGTCAATGCGAGGATTGGCCAGTTGCGTCAAGGCTACTTTGTTTCTGTCAAAAAAGCGTTTGGTTTGATGTGGAATGTGAATGATGCCTTGCAGTATTTGACGTGCTGTCACCGTAAACCATCGTAAGACTTCTTTGAGACTGGCTTCTAAGACGTGAGCACGTATTTGTGGATTTTTTTCGCGACTGATGCCGTACAAGGAACGAATCAATTTGATCGGAAGATGAGACTGAAGGGACGTCATGTTGACGATGTATGAGACCAGGTCAAAGTAACCCAAGGTTTTTATAGATTTTTTTTAGTGCTTCATAGTGTTATGTCGACGAGGAGGACGTGTACACGACAGGTCCTCCGTCTTGACACCAGTCGTGAAACAAATCGGTACGAAATCGCAAATAATCAGGAGTAGTGGGTTTTAAATCCACGAGTAAATAGGCGTGTGGCGTTTGAGTGGCATCATCGTACGCATGAGTTAGCCAAGGTGTTCCTAACTGTTTGGCTAAAACTTGCACTTGTGATTTATCTCGAGGACTTTTAAACAAGACCACGTAATGAGCATTGAGACTAATGGTACGATGGGCTTTACTTTGTTGAAATAAATTTTGTGTAATGTAAATGACACTGGCATTACGATGATGGCCTTTACGCGTAAACCATAGTTTAATTTCTTCTTCGTCTTCTCCTAACATGTCGTCAAAAATAACCCAATGAGTTTGACTAGTGTCAGACACGATCCCCTCGTCTTCTTTAGGAATGCCTGCTACAAACACAATGGAATCACCTTGACTTTCTTGCAAGAGGCTGTATGCCGATTGCCACTCTTTGTAACACCACACGATGCGTTGAGGTGGACGATCGATCAAATGATGTTTATGTTCGATCAAACGTTTGACAAATTCCGTTTTGCCTGAACCGCTCGGTCCAGCAATTAACATGTTAAAAGGATGACGAAGATACAAGGCTTTCCAACTAGCCTGATCTAAGTGTTCGTCAATGACTTTGAATGTGGAGGAGGAAGGAGTAGTAGAAATAGTAGAGTGAGCCATAGTCGTATAGTGGTATGATAGTATTGACACAAAAACAGACAAGACAAGAGGTTTTTATACTTTTTTTCAAGACACGTTTATTTCAATGCATGTTTAAATTCGAACAACACAAAAGACAAAAATACATAAAAGCCAAATGGATAAATACAAGAATAAAAGACACAGGGAAACGATCAAAGTGGCATATAAACAAGTCACTGTACAACATTCTTTGTTGGGTAACAAAAGTCTCCTAGAGGTAGTGTGTAATGTTCTTATAGTCTCCTCTACATGGGGTATAGTCACATACGTGTCCTCTCGAAAGGGTCTTTGTGGGGAAATGTCCATGACAGTTCTGTCTTGAACAGAGGGATTGTCTTCGGTGACAGATTCTTTCTCTTCTTCTGGTACTGTCACTAACACAGGTTTAAAAGTGACTTTTTTCACTCGACGATGAATTTTAGGAACACAACGCTTGGGCATAATGGGATGCTTCGTTTGTCCAAGCCCCAAAATCCCAACTTTTCCAGTCACGTACATCTGTCCAATGAGGGTGTAAATCACAAGCTACACACACATCTTCGTACACTGCTTCCGTACGTAAAAGTTGACGAATCTTTTTTTCTTGGAGAGGTCGAGACGTATCCAGATGAAAGCGTAAGGCTTTGAACAGAATAAGTCTCTCGTGGACATTTAAAGGAGTCACCATACTGTCTTAATTTTTTGATAGGTAGTGTTCGTAAAGTGTCCACAAGGAATCGACAGGTAAACGAAATCCTAGAAAGCAAGTCACTAAAACACACACGACACGTCGACCCCAATTCATAGGGTACAGTTCTTGCAATAAGTGTTCGTAATCTTTCACCGTGTGAATCTTCTCATTGATATCCTTCCACGGAATCTGTTGGATCACCAATGATAAAGGTTGTGGCATGGTCGTTCTCTTTTATACTTCTTTTTTAGGTCGAAGACTATCAGTGTAGATTCAACCCAGAATTAAACACAGAATTAAATTTGCACAAAAAGCAAAAGTGATTAATATAACGTGTAATTTCGTCCCACTGCCATTCAGGGTAACGGTCAAGAAGGATCAAAACATCTTCAGATGTAAACGTAGTAAATTGGTAACAGAGCAAAAAAATACCCTTAATCCAGAGAAATCTAATACGTTGGTTAATTTTTGTCACTTGCCTCTTGTGAATTTCACGACACAAATGTTCTACAGTCACCCATTGAGATTTTTCTTTAGCAAGACCTTGCCAAACGTCCTTGTAGATCTTCTCTTGCAATTCGTATGGTAATCCTTGAATATTATGTTTTAGAGAGGGCTTATATACTGGTATAGGTGTGTTACACGACATGGAGTAGTAGTGTCACTTCCAATCACTAGGTCCTACTAAAGGTAGGTATTGACAATTCGGAGACCATCGAGCATGTTCCAAGTAAGCGGAATCTTTCTGTTCCCACTCGTAAATGGATACACCACAACTGAAACACTTGACTTTATCTCCTTCGCCCAAGTAGAAAAATCCAGCTCTGGCTAATTCTTCAGGAGTTGGTCCAGGCAGATATTTTGGCCATTTATCTTTGAAGGTTTGGAATCGACTTTTAAAGTGACAGTATTCAGGCAAACTCGTCGGGAACGAATATTCGACTCTCCTCACTTCTGTTCGATGCAGGTACGGTGAAATTCCTAGGAGTCCACGATAACGTGTGGCACCGCTTTCGCATCCCTCAGGTTTGACACGCACAGCATCACTTTCCACGGTAGATATTGGGGTAGTAGTCATAGCAACGTTCCCACGATATCCAGCTGAATCGCTAACGTCACAGCGTCTGGCATCACTACAATCGTAAGGTTCACCATCGCACTCTGTAACGCAATTACAGTGCATACCGCAAGGACACTTACAGTTTCCTTCCGGACAACTTCCGTTGCAATGCATGGGTCTTATCCATCCAGTACTTTTCACACTCTGGAAAGGTACATTTGTTTTACAATCCCCAAACTTGAATGATGTCTGTTTAAATGGATTCATCTTCTTTTCGCTTGGCTGTGTTAGTCACAATGAACTATTGGTCTTGGACAATGTCCCTTTTTATATGCTGCCCAATTTCGACGTGACCGTACGGGAGAGTGAAGTGATTGGGAAGTCGTACTCTTTTTTGGTACACGATTTGATAGACTTTTTCCAAAGGTCGGCTAACGATTTGGTGTGTAGGTAAACGGACAATCTTGTGCGGTTCGTGGGTAGTCACTTGAAACGTTTCATCCTGTCCCGACTGTAAGGCTTCTTGTAGCACGTTAAAGTTCACCACTCGACTGGTGCGATAATTGAGAGTCAATCCTTTCACTTTACATTCGGTGTGCATTTCTCCTTGTGGGTCTCGGTATTCGTAGCCGTAATTTTCAGGACCGCCACTTGCAAAACATAGAATCTTGTCGTTGGGATGTTCATCGGTCCAGGCTCCTAAACGGTCTCCTTCGATGACAGGGTTACACTGGTTCGGTCGGTGAATGTAGATGCAACTGTCCGTGTCAAAATACAACACACGATCTCCTAACAGTTCTAACACTTCGTACAATTTTAAACGAGCGTGGGCTGTCACGTAAGCCGCAATGATGACATTTCCAAATTTGTCGGCTTCTACAAAGTCTAGTTCTTCTTCGTAATTGATTAAGATCAAGTCCTCACGAATGACGTCCACGTGTTTCATGACTTTGGTTGGGTCGTGAATCATCTGGAAGTAGCGAGACGGCTCGGACAAATACTCCGTCTTGGGTAAAGACGGTCGTTGTGCCATTTTACCCCACAAACAATTGAGCATCACTTTGGCAAACGACCGCCTTCCTTCGTTTTTCTCGATGTGGTCTAAAGTGATACCTTCCTGCTCCCGATATTTTTCTTTGAATATCTTTTGGTCTTCGGGAGTGTGACACCAGGAAGGATAGCCACTAGCTTCTTGTTTTAGTTTTAAAAAAGCATCCACGTAGTCTGCAAAAATACCTTTCTGTCTCTCGTCGCCCTTGCGGTATTGTTGTGTTTTGGGAAAGTGATAAATTTCGTACACTTCTAACAGTTGGTATCCCAGGTCCAGAGCTTTAAACAATTCCACGCTCACCCACGTTCCTGTCAAGGCGCGTTCTTCCAGGCTGTGCTGACAAGGTTGGTCTTGGTTGCACGTTTCGGCACATGTGCGACACAAAGGAAACATCAGTTTTCCTTGGCAATGGTGAGGTAAAACGGGATGGTACAAGTCTGTGGGAGGTAAGACTTTACACTTGATCAATCCTTCGTACTGACGAATGTGGTCCAAGTCAATGTGTTCTGTCATCAATTCTGGATGCCCTACGGGAAAGTGACAATATTTGCACACGTAAGGATACAGCGAACACACGTCCAAGTATTTGATTTCTTCTCCTTTCTCTTCATCCGCTTGGTACAGCAAACAAGTAGCATTCGTTCGTCCTCCGTACAAACTATCCCGGGGGTTCAATGGATCCACCAGCTTGTAACTTTCTACGATGCGTTTAAACTCGGGATCGGTTTTCAAACGCAGATCGTACTCGTGTTCCCACATTTCCACTACCTGGTTTCCTTGTTGTTCTAACTTCAAACGTCGCTGACACGTGGTCTGGTACAAATCTTCCATGGTTCGTTGTAAAAACTGATTTTTGGTGTTACGCTGAGGGTAGCATAGGGGACATCCGTGAAATAAACATCCGTTAAACTCGTACACGATCTGAGGGTTTTCTAAGTCCCAACCATCTACCGAATACGTTCCGATGGTCTTTTCGCCTCCTCCGTTGCGAGCGTGTTGGATCCATTTGTCTTCCTTGTCGCACAAGTAATGGAGCCAGCGTAGGGCTTTAACCGAGTATTGACGTTTGACAAAATTTGTCGTTTGAGGACTGATGACCGCTAGAGTATTTTCGGGCATAAAGCGTTTTCGGTACACTAAGGAACATGCTTTGGCAATGGTACAAGCTTCTTTCAAAGGATCGATCACTCCGTATTCCATGAACAGTTCTCGAAATTTTCCACAACAGCGTCGTAAAATGTCCACGTCAGATCGACAATACTTTAAAATTTCTTCTTGAAAGTCAAAGGGGTCCGAGGCGTGAGTCTGGTACCAAGCATGGAAAGCTTCTCGTTGTTCGGTGCGCATGTTGTCGGGGTCGTAGTCGTCAACCTCAGGCAAATGGGGTAGAATGGCATGTTGATTGGCTTTGGTATTAAAAAAGTGTGGAAAATAACCTTTGGCCATTTCTGTCATTTCAAACGTTTTAGGCATGCGACTTAATGGCATGGCCAAGTAACACATCGAATCTTTAAACTGTACTTGTCCTACTTGCATAGAAATGATTTTGGCTCCGTTGAAAGTCACTTGAGGCCGTTCGGTACTTTGTTCCGCATAGTATCTAAGCAGAAATTGCCCATCGTATCCCGAGAAATTGTGAGCCATGACTGTGGCATGGCAATGACACTCGCCGTAACGTTCGATGTCTTCTGGACTCCACGTTTCGTCGATGGGGTTTAGGATCCATTGGGCAAAATCGGCTAGCGTATTTGACCCTCGAAAGATTTTTTCACGTCCTCCAGGAATCTTGCTGCAGTAAGGGCAATGACTAAAGATAGGTTCTTGGATGCACTGCTCGCACGCACGGTGAGCCACGCAGAAATTAGGAATGTGAATACCAGTTTCTTGCATGCATTCGAAATCAAAAAAGATAAAATTCCCTTTCTTCTGGGTATCTTCTGGTCGGGGTTGATATTTTTGAATGAAGCATTCGTGCTCCAAGTCCACAATTTGGCGACAAATGTGACATCCTTTCTTCCCTCGACAAACGTGTAACTTAACACTATTGGTACGTATGCCTTGTCCACAAGTAGGACACAATCTCAGAAGCTGACAAGTACTTTTCTGCTGTGAACCTTGCATCTTCAAATGTTGTTGGTAACAGGTAAGACTGACAAAAGTGCGCTGACACACAGGGCAATGCACTCGTACTTGTCCTTTGTCCAGACAAGGTTGAGAGGCCAAACATCCCTCACATTTCGATCCACATTGCTTGTGTTGTTCTCGATTGTTATAACCATAGTCACATTTTTCACAGTAGTAACTGAATTTCAGAAATCCAGTGATACTGGTAATGGTATCAAAATGACCATCGTGATGATAGACGTGAATGTATTTTCCGTCTTTGAAATCGTGGCCTCGAAACAAAAGAGGACCACGCAGTTCTTGAGGGTGTACTTTCAAAGTGTAACATGGAGCCAAGACGTCTTGCAACTTTTGCATTTCTGGAATACCGCAAGGGGTATCTTTGGATATCCCCGCTTGCTGTAACAGGAGTTCTGCTTCACTTCGTTGTTTGGCTCGGTCCGATTGTCGAATAGTTTCCCAGGCTCTTTTCCATTCTATCGTCTCGTTCTTGTTGACATACATGTCCCACAACGATGGCACGGGCTAAACACATCTGGTCTTGAGGATTGTTAATTCGGACGAAGCTTCGCTTCATGTTACGAAGGCTGTCCACCAATAACACTTTTTTGCGTCCGGTCCCCTCAGGAAGAGACACGTGGGTCATGAACAGTGTGGCTTTTCCATCGGTGATGTGAAACTTGTCGTTGGATTGTTGCACATGTTGAATTTTGTCAATGACTTTGGAAGGTGTTAATTCTGATGGGCTAGTAAACTCGATCCAAACGGGAGACTTTAAATTATCGTGATGAATAGAAAGTCTCAAGCGATCGTCTTCTTTGGCTTGACATTGCTGTTTCAATGCAGTTAACACAGAATCCCACACCTCGGTAATGAACCCTTCTGTATTCTCCAAAGGTACATTGGCCTTGAAATCTTTAAACTTTACGGCATACGTGTAAGCCGTTGTTCTAAATTTTCGAGAGGAACGCTTTTCCGTCTCTCGAATGTGATAGTAATTTTCAGGGTTTACTAAGGGTGGTGCACTTTGCTTGGACGTCGATTGCTTAGGCGTAGATTCGGGCTCACTCATGTCATCTTCAAAATCACTGGCATGAATTTGAGCCAAGACTTCAGCTACTGTGCTAGGCGATACATTACGTTTCTGTCTCTTACTATCTTTTCCTTTCTCCACAACATGATGTGGTCTTTTCATCTTGTCTGCAAAAAGTCAAATGACTACCTTTTAAAGACCATAACCCCTATATATTCATGTCCGATCCGTGCATATATAAAGGGTTAGTGTCTAACGGTTCAGTATTCATTTCACTCTCACATTGACCAGAACGATGAAAGAACCTACAGAAGTGGAACTTCTCATTAGAGCTTTACGTGGGGTCATACGAAAGTTTTCGTCAGACCAGCCGACGGCCTACTCTTCCTCCTATCGAGATAAAAGTCAAGATACTTGCTATATCTGTAAGAAGAAAGGACATTGGGCTACAGAATGTTCAGATCGTGACAAAAATAAAAAAGGTACCAATAGAGACAAAAGTCAAGATACCTGTTATTATTGTAAAGAGAAAGGACATTGGTCTCCAAACTGTCCTAAGAAACAACAGGAGCAGGAGGAGGAGGAGGAGGCGGAGGAAGAGGAGGAGGAGGAGGAAAGAAATTCTGAACAGGAGGAAAAAGAGGTACCCTACTCCAAGGAAGAACCCCGTCACGTTCACAAAAACAAGAAAAGAAGACGAAACGAAAGTGAAGAGGAAGAAGAAAAAAAAAAACGTGTGACAGTAAAGAAAATGAAAAAACAGAAAGAGTGAAACAGAAGAAAACTTATGAACTTTTTAAAAATGGTATTGTGTTATGTTATGTTGTGATATTGAATTGTAACGTTTGTACTAGAATACACCAGAGAGAAAAAACGTAAGTGTCTCTTGGTTTTGATTTGATAGAATAAGAACCTACACTCACACATTCCTTCACTCACACGTACATCATGGATTTTAAAAAATATATAAAAGGACTTTTGAGTTTTCATTGAAATAGGCAATTGAAATAGTATTTCTTTTCGAAATAATTGGAGTGGCCCTGAAAAGGACCGTTGGTGTTTTGATTGTTTAAAACAAAACAAACTCAGAAACGGGACGAAATCCTCTTGAGCTGTCTTAAGCCTTTGCCACGGCCAAGGCCTACTTCGGGACTGGTGGTTCCTATCAATGATTTGGTAGAAATCACTAACGGTGGTAAGGTAGACGTAGTCACAGAGAGATCGGGTTGTTTCGCTCGAGAAGGTCTTTTTCTCTTCGGTCGTGATAAAGAAGTCTGATACATTTGTTTCAGACTCCTTAACTCAGCTAAAATATCTAAAAGTACCGTCGTGACCGTTTGATTTTCACTATTTTCTTTCTGTCCTTGGTCTTCATTCTTCTCTGTTGCTGTTGCTGCTGCTGCTGCTACTGTTTCTTCCTGGTGTTTCCTTCTTGCTTCTTCTTCCTGCTGTTGCATAAGAAAAGCTTGTTCTTCTACTTTCTGTTGTTGTAAAAATCGCTCCAATTCTTCTTTTTGTCTCTGCTTAAAATCATCGACGTGTCCATAAGAAGATACAGAAGGCAACGAAGGTTCCGGAATAAATTCTTGCGATGTTAAAAAATCCACAATATCCCAGTTAAAATCAACTTCTTCTGGATGTAGATTTGTCATGACTTTAGTAGTCACTGTTGGCCCATGACTTGCTGTCTCTACTCCTGACTCACTCCAATTCATCGTCTTCTTACTGTCCGCCATGATTGACAACTCTGTCTCATCGATTGACTGCGCACAGACGCTAGTACCTCTATATAGAAAAGGTGACGTCACAGACCGCTCTCTTCCGATTGGATGGCTGTGCCTGACTTTTGTAACGCGTGTTTGGATTGGTCGATACACTCAATCCGTTTCGATCCGCTCTTCCCCTATAAATAACCGCAGTTCACGGCATTCGCTTCACCTGTTCTCATCACAAGATGTGGACTAACGTTGAATCGTCAACCCTTGTGTCTAGCATGCTGTTTAGGACTGACATACCCATGTATGTCAGATCATCATGGAGTGTCATTCATAGGACGGAGACAGCCTATTGGAAGAGAAGAGTCTATGTGGAAAGACAAGGTTGCTTGAAGAGAGTTCTCTTCTATGGACCCACAGTAAGGAGAAGTTTAAGGAAGAGAAGAAGATCTGTGAGATGTCCTCTGTGTTAACAAGACAACGTTAACATTACACATAACGGTCCTTTTCAGGGCCACTCATAGGTCTCGAAAAGATAGTAGCTTTCTTTGCCGCCCTTTTTTTCCCTTGTCCCTATATAGGCCCACCCTGTTCCATTTCCCTTGACGCTATATAGGCCCACCCTGTTCCATTTCCCTTGACGTTATATAGGCCCACCCTGTTCCATTTCCCTTGACGCTATATAGGCCCACCCTGTTCCATTTCCCTTGACCCTATAGTGCCCCAAGCTGTTTTGACCCTATAGTGCCCCAAGCTGTTTTTGACTGGATTTTCCATTGACCCCATAAATCTTGACCCTATAGTGCCCCAAGCTGTTTTTGACTGGGTTTTCCATAGACCCTATAGTGCCCCCTATTACTACTATCATTCGTTGATTGATATACTCCATGTCGGATATAAGCTAATTTATGATTTCAATATGTTTGATTAGTTCGGTACGTGGACTCGTTGCGGTAGCATCAGAAAAAATTTCTTGAAAATATTGCCGTATCAGCGCTAGTCATTTTTTGTGTTCATGATTAACCTCCTTGACAATTTCGTCGATAGATGTACTAGTGATAACCTCACCGTCTTGCGATTCTATTGGTTTACTAGTTAAAGTTTCAGGAAACACCAATGCCGCTTAATTATTAAATCTTCTAACATACTTATCATAAAAATTACATTTCATTTCGCTCTAGTGCATTTGTTTTAATTTATCAAAATCAAGGCTATACAGAAATTTATTGCCGTGATACGAACGAGCTACAGAGGTATAATCAGATCGTTTTGGTTCCGGTGGTACTGGTTTAGCTTCAGGAGCGACTTCAGGTCATCCTAACACAGTTCGGATCGAACTTCGATAAATGTCCACGGTGCCACCGGGAGAACTTATCTCGATCGCGTCTGACAATGTTGGTTCATGGGCTGTTATTGCTATCTTGGATTCTTTCCCGTTGATACTTTTTATTCGAGGTTGTAATTCCTCTTTGATTTCTTCGATTTGATAACAACCAGTTGGTATTTCAATGAAGGTCCAATCGCGTTCGTCCGCACTGCCATCGGCATCGGATTCAGTTTTACTTGCAAACACCAACGAATTATTTGCTGGTAATCCACCAAACGATGCTGATCTGATATTTGCCCAGCTGTGATATACTCGTAATTGTGCAAATGCTATTTCACTTGCTGCAATCGGCGTTGGAAAATTAATACTAAATTCAGGGTTGGTGGAACTTACTGTTATCGTTCTGGTTGTTGTTTGTGATGTATTTGCGAACATATCGAGCAGAGCCCGATACTGAAGTGATTCCGCCATTATTATTGTTATCTTGTTTCTCCAAATCTAAAGTCGATGACTTTGTCAGTGCGCTGTAGATGTTGTTTATGGTGGCAAATTCAGAATCAGATATCGTTCTATCGTCAATATTGGATGATATCAACGAGGATAATTTAGAATATGCCTTTATCGCCGTTTGCAACATTATTGTATAATCGCGCAATTTTGTACTCGCGCAATTGGATATCTTTTTCGCGATAATATTGAAAACACCTGCGAGTGCGGTTGATGATGAAACACATATTGTTACCGTGATTGCAGCTGCCACCGGTGGCAACGCTGATAATACTACACCAGTGGATGCAACTAACGCGGATACTTAATAAACCATAATATCCAACACGGTCACACGCCACTTGTATTTTTTTACTTTCACGGTGTACTTGTCAACGATGGTTTTTACCTCTGATTTCCACTCACGTAATTGATCGTATCTATTTTGTTGTGCTACAACATCATTCGGTTGGGACTCTGTCATTGTTATTATATTACGCAGTGACCAATTGAGGCGTTTCAGCAACAAATTCCAGGCACCACCAGTAAGATGCTGCGGTTAAAGTTTTATAAACGTTTTTTCGATTCCACTTTTTAACACAACAGACACAACTCCAGAAAACTTGTCGGTTAAATGTCGTCAGGGGTATGTAGTGAATATACTAAATACACAGACATCATGTACACACCAGTGAATCCCGCTGTGTGTTTTATAGTATTATTTTGCCGTGACCATGTTACAAGCCCAGATGACACCTTGTATCCGTTATTGATGATCTGCCTGTGGGGAGTTTTAATCAGATCAATTTTGTTAACGATATCAGGAATTCCATTAATAACATCATCTAATTTTTTTTATATCGCTGATATTATTCTGCGCGATCGTTATCAGATCTGAAAATGATTTAGAATCTCTGATAACACCGAATCGTCCAAATTAATCGTCTTAATGTCAGACATAGCTGTTGTTACGTCGGTGAGTTTTGTGTTAATTTCAGAGAGTTTTACGTGAACAAGAAACGAATTTCCAAAGAAATCTTCACCGACTTTGTTAAGTTTTTGAAAGTTTTACGAGTATTTGTAAACGTTTTTACGTGAACGTCATACTCAGCTCGTAGCGTGGATAATTTAGTATCTATAATACTATGGCTACCATCTGCATATCTTTTTGTTGCGACATCTTCATCAGATGTTGGATCTGTTACAGAGGTTATTTTATTGTTGTTCATGTTAAGTTCACCTGTCATAGTATCGCCGGTTACACGTAAACGATTTGCGATTTCATCTCTGATTTGCGGGATAGATACACTTGAGTCTTTGATTTTTCCGCTGTCAGTAAACGGTATACGGGGCTGCACCAATAACCCGTCTGATTATGTCATTCCATTTAATGTTACTGGTTTTTAAAAACACCGTATCGGTCCTGAAAAATAACAATCTCATCTCGGTCAACCCCAGACAGGTTCATGAGATCAGAGAGGTCATCTTTGGTCACGTATTTCGATAAATCAATATCGGTTTGCTTTTTACTCCGTGTGAGAGATCTTCCGTAAATATCAATCATTATTCATTATGGGGAGGTTGTTTAATTTATCCACGGTGTACTCGTGCACGACTTTGTGAGGTGGTTTGGTTGATCTTGATATCGCGTCAAGTACATTAATTACTTCACGACCACATATCGGTGGATCGGCTAATGTTTGTGTTGGCAGCGTTGATTGCCAGACTGTAATTTTCTCCGCACTACTTACATATCTTAAAAATTCGATTGGCGGTGCCAACTCATACGAATCGAAATAAATAATTCCACGAGGGTCAATCGCGTATGCTACCCAGTAAGTTCCAGGTCCATCGCTGTTATCAAGATTAATAATACCAGTTTTGTTGATGCGTGGTTGGCTCGGTAACTGATCTCGCATAAAAACACCTCTGAACTTTTTTAATATTAATTGTTTAGCAACAACAAGTAAATCGAAATTGGACATCGGTGAAAAAAACAATGATTTTTAAAACCGTTTTGGTACCATGGGTACCATGAGGGCGGAGTTCCTGGTAGTCTTAGACCAGCTCCGTATTGTTCCACTGGTAGCCTTAGACGACCCGGTTGAGGCATATTTGACTTTTTTTGGCGCCTTGTTGGTTTTTGTGTCCGCGATGATCTATTATTTAAACTTTCCTTGTGTAAAATTCCCTTTCCAGTTGCTTTCTTTAGTGCCATTCCGGCAGCAGTTCCAACTACCCTTAACGCAGCAGCTTTGGCGACTAATGCTGGTATTGCTGCGAGAAGTATACCAACTGTTTTAGTCATATCCTTGATCGCGGCCGGAGATAGGTTGATTTGCAATCCTGATTTTGCTTTTAATGCCTTATTAAAATGTTTTAGTTGAGTTTTAGTCAGCGATAACTTGTTTGGACCACCACTAGCAATTTGATCCCGCGCTAGTGATATTTTTGCTCCGCATTTATTTGCCCACTTTGATTGAAGTTTTTTCACTTGAACGGAGGTCAATGTGACATTAACGTGCGAGTACGTCATTTTTATTAATGACGCTGTGATCTAATTGTCTACATATTTTCTACTGGTGCATCAATAACACTAATTCAGCCACCAGCACCTTCAAGTAGCATTGATTTGTCGCTGAGAATGACTGCGATTGCTCTGTAGTTAGGAATAGGATCAGTTACGTTATCTAAGCGAGATCGAAAATATATATAAACGACAGGCTGTCTTGATAAACAAGATGTTCCAGCGAAAAATAATAATTCGGATATAACCTCGTAAAATCTAATTGTGATATTTGTAAACCAGTATCTTCATTTTGATAACGTCCAATAAATGTCATTAAACGATGACATGCACGTGCTACATGATTTGTTGTATAATTTAGCAATATATCTTCAGACGGTTATTGATGTCCATTTATTCTCAGTGAAACTTCAGAAACTTCGAGCTGATAAAATATCATATGACTACGTGTTTGAACATTTAATCGTGTATAATCTTGAAAAGCAATGAAAATATGTTGTGGTGCAGCAACACCTTGTTGTGATCCTATATTCCATGTAAATAAACCATTAATGGCACTTTGAGCACTATCTGTGGTTGTTGTCAACCATGATATCAATGATTTATCGCCTTGATTCATAAATGATATTAATTATTATTCTTCAGTAATTGATGGAGTCATTACAGGCATCCACAGGGAAAGTTTTGTCAATATTACTTTACCAGCATCACCTATTGGTCGCCAGAGAGCTTCATTATCATCGTCTTTTATCGTGAGTTCAATTGTGGAATTGCACATGAAAATTTTCTTACAGCATTGATCGACGTATTGAGAATCCTATGTTAAAATTGGGATTAGCACCGTGAACCACTGGAGTCACATCTGCGTCAGTGGTGTTGGCGATGTTTCTTGGTCGTCTTATATCATATTGGTCATTGTCGGGGTGGTCAGAAGTATCTTTAGCAAATATCAATGACGGACCAGCCGATCTTGTAAAATCGTCGTAGTATCTTGCTAAACCTAATATTGTTGTAGCAACATCAACATCGTTTTGAATATTTTCAATCTGTCTTCCGTCAATGATATACTTAGCGCTGTTAAATAACGCCATATTACCATTATTAACAAAACTAATTCTAACACCAGCTCCATATTCTGTATCATTTGTTCTTATAATTTCACCTTCTTCTTCAAAAAATGCTTCAGTGGTTAAGAAGTATCTATTTGTATCCTGAACTTGTAGTTCGATTCTCCCACGCCGATTTGGTTCTCGTGCATCATAAAATAATACTGATAATCACGTACTGATTCATCTTTGAGAACTGGCGCGTCTACGTCGAAAGCTGGATCAGATACACGTTTTAACATTTTATTATAATCGCATTCGTCTAACACGAAGACCACTTCCTGCTATCAAACTAGCGGTTATATCATTTAATGCTTCATTAGACAACTCCGCTAGTTTTTATTTGTAGCTTGATTTATTATTTTACTGACATTTGCAGGCATAACTGCAGTGCTGATCAATTTTACTTGCTGTGGCTTTCGTCGAATTAATCGTGCTAGTCTGTCCTTGATTGCCGAGAATGCTTTACCAACAGCATCACCCGCTGACTGTCAATGCACTAATACATGTACCTTTATCACGAATAACGTCAATAGCCTTCATCGATAGCTGCTTTGCAACGGGTATTGCTTTTGGGGCTATCCTTGAAAATAAACCCTGAACAACATCGCCGAGTCCATCTCCGTAAGATGCTTTGTATACTGGCAATCGTGAATTTATCACTCGTACTGATGCGGGCTCATGGTGAGCATTGAGTATAATCATCTTATTTGTTAGTTATTGCTCTGATCGTGGTGACTTTTGTCGTGACGACTTTAGTCGCTCTGATAACCACTGACGGTTACATCAATAAGTTCCCGATATATTTTAACATCCATGATACCGCCTTGGAATAATCGCTGACAAATATCAGTTGCTTCATTAATAATTTCTGGAGAAATATTTCCAGCACGTGATGCTCCAATGAGATCTTCTAGTCTGTCCATATCATTGAGGACACTGTTAGGACAAGTAACAAGGCCACTTCCCAACTCACTTCCAGTTGTCTCTTCTTCTGTTTTTTCAGCGCCTTTCTTAAATAATCTTACAGGTGATTTTTCTATTTTTGCTTTTTTAAGTGACTCTACTACTTTTTCAAGTTCTGACAACAACCTTTACTGCGGTAAAGGTTCTATCTCTTGTTGTGGTGGAGGAAGTTGTGATTGTTTAAGCTCTCTATCAAGTCGTCTTATTTCGTCAACAATTTAATCAAATTTAAAATCATCACGTTTGACCTGTCTTTTGTTGTAATATACACGATATACCCATTTAATAAAAGTGTCATCATTTACGGTTTGATGACCAGAGTTTGATATTTTAGATTTGTCATATATACCAATTAGTATTTTTGCAGGCAAATCATTTTCTTTAGTATTTTTAATATCCTCGATAACACCATCATTAAATTTTGCAACCAGTTCAATATTTTCCCTTATTGGTTTGGGTTTTGACGCAAGTTCTTTTTTACGTCGGCGATTTCAGTACGAATACCCTCAAGTATTTCTTCGCCGACAAGTGGATGTTGTGGTACAGCTATTTTATCAGGAAGTTCTCTTAGAATATTTTCTGTTTCCTTAGTTTGTCTTGCAGTCTTTATAGTGGATCTAGCTGTGCCTATTAATGGAAGCAAAAGCTTATCAGTGGATTTTGTAATGGGTTTAAATAATTGTTCTGCGCCCGTTGCAAATTCAACTTGTGCTTCTTGTCTTTGTTGTAATTTTTGCTTAACAGAATCACAAACTGATAAACATTTCTCAATTGCCGCTAGTCGTTCTTGAGCTAATCTAGCTGTGCGAGATTCTCCAATATTTGCCATATTATTTGATATAATAATTGATCTAATTCTCAGCAACATGGGCGACTGTTTTTTTGCAACCGTTTGGGGAGTATATGATTTCATGGCTCGAGCAGCAGACTACGAGTTGGTTCCAATCACAGAAACACAGAAACACAGAAATACAAAAGTCATTTTGCGGCATTGAAATCCTTTCTGTAGAAAGGTCTAAGTGATTATAACCAAATAAAAGTTGTAGGGGAGCGACACTATGTTTTTGTCGTTGGGGTTCTCTAATTCATAGACTTTTAGTGATCGAATCTCTAATTCATAGACTTTTAGTGATCGAATCGACCCTGAGCAGCAGGGAGGGGCGACAACGAGTTGGTTCCAATCACAGAAATACAAAGGTCGTTTACGTCAGTTTTACAATCATTTTTGTAAAAGGGTCTATTTCAGTGATTGGAACCTTTCAAAAGGTGTAGGGTTCACCCTCCCTGCTGCTGAAATAAATGACAGAATACTACTGCAGTTTGATGAAAGTATACATGTTCGAGTTATCTACCTTAGACCGATGATTGTCTAAATAACTACTTATTTCTTGTCATTCGTTACTTGCGTGTTTATGAATTTGTTCATGTTCATATTTTCAGAACAATTGTAAAGACTTATCTTCTTATAAATTTATCGCACTCCTCCATTCCAGGTTTTCATTTAAATCTAAAGTCGCACGTCTGTATCTTTATTTACAATGAATTTCACCAACAAATGAAGGAAATGTGATGAACGAAGAATTTAGAGTATTGAAAAGTATATACCTGTACCAATTATGCAATCAGTGTACATAATACGGTGTGAGTTCGCTGCACTGTACGCGTATCTGGTGGTTTAGTGGTTAGAGCGCATGCCAAGGAAGCGGGAGGTCATGAGTTTGATCCCCGGCCATGTCATACCCAAGACTTACAAAATGGTAGTAACAGCTGCCTTGCTTGGCGCTCAGCATTTAGAGGTTAGTGTTAGGACTGGTCGATCTGGTGTCAGGATAATTTGACTGAGTGGGACATCATCCTACATGTCTGCGACATGATGCCCCAGTGCTAGACATCATAGCGATATGATTGAACAGTTATTAAAGCTACATTAAAAATCCTAATCAAAAAAACATAATTTTCACAGAAGTCAGATTTGATTGGATAGCATGTCACTTGTAAGTGTTTTTCAGTTATTTTTATAACATGTACATGTACAAATAAAACAATACATTTAAATAGGTCTTTGGAAGAAAGGATTAAATGAAATAAAACAAGGAGATAGTAACTACACTTTAGTAGGCAGTAATATTCTACATAAGAATAAAAACACTAAGATATGGCATATAAAAAACATTCAAATTAAAACGTACAAATCAAAATATCAATCTGTTATTATACATCACACATAATCATTCACACAACAATTACAATTTTCCTCAAGTTAACAATTAGAACAAGCAAATATGATTTATCACAGAGAAATTCAATCAATCTCGTAGAGGTTTTATATTCTAAAAGTTTAAAAGTTTATAGTTTAAAAGTTGGTAATCATATAATCATATATGCATCTATTTGGAATGTAAATCAACCCATAAACCCAAGGACTTGAAAGAATACTGTGTGTAATTTTGAAAGATTTATGTGTGTAATTTTGAAAGTTTTATGAATGTAATTTTGGATGCATCTATTGGTCATCTCTCAAAAACATTGTTTACTGAACTCAAATGGTTCAAAATAAATGACTGTATAGATTTTCACAAGGCAGTTCTTTTATATAAATTTCTACATGGAACTGCATCAGAGTACCTTCAGGTTTTTTTTCAAACACAATACCAGTTGAGATCAATATCACATGGAAACCTTCTAGCACCAAAACCAAGAACAGAGCAATTTAAAATGAGCTTCCAATACTCTGGTACAGTTCTGTGGAACAAGATTCCACTATATGTAAAATCTGCTGAAAATATTAAAGTATTTAAGAAGAGATATCATAAGCATGTGTGTGATGCTAATAGATAATGGAATTTAGTATTTTAATACTAAACATGTTAAAATAAACAGTAATTAGTGCTCTCTTCATTTATTATTCATTGTTATACTCTCCATAAGAGAATCTCAAGGGAGAATAGTCCTTGACTAATTATTATTAAAGAGACTGTGAGTAGCTCATTGTTTTAGTATTTCTTCTTTATCCACATCCATCACCTCTATAAAGGTGTAATTTTATCATACACACTCGGTTCTGTGTTTCCTTTATTCAGTTCCTCATAAATTGGTTTTACAGTCTGTGGGTTCATCTCAGTGTTTGAATATGTATGTATGGCATCATCTGTCTTCCCTTGTCTGAAGAACAAAAACAAAATAACATCAATCAATAATAAATGTCATGATGTAATCAGTGTTCCCTCTAATTTATCATTTAACGCCATTTTAATCCTTGAATCTCATTTAATATAATAGCATGATACTGATATAACATCCATTATGACTGATAAAAGTTTGTATGGTAATAACTTAAAATAACAGTTAGTTTAATATTGGATGTTTAACACTGTGAAAATTGTTAATATGGGATATTTCATCTTGAGTTTTGTTTATATCATTTACTTTTCAAACTTCATAATTATAGTGTAATCTGTGTGACATCAGTCTGTGAACATCAGTGTCATATAATTTCTTGCAGACATGATTTGTCTCCCAATGTCCTTAAGGGTCCTTTGTTCTTATATACATGTTTGCAATCCACATGTTGAATTTTGCCATCTTGTAAAGACCTAATTCATTTCCCTTTGTTATGAATTATACTTTGTTTATCATGTAAAGCCTACCTGTCTAATTTTATCATATAAAGCCTACCTGACTAACCTTATCATATAAAGCCTACCTGTCTAATCTTATCATCTAAAGCCTATCTGTCTGATCTTATCATCTAAAGCCTACCTGTGTAATCTTATCATATAAAGCCTACCTGTCTAATCTTATCATATAAAGCCTACCTGTCTAATCTTATCATCTAAAGCCTATCTGTCTAGTCTTATCATCTAAAACCTACCTGTCTAACTTTATCATCTAAAGCTTACCTGTCTAATCTTATCATATAAAGCCTACCTGTCTAATCTTATCATATAAAGCCTACCTGTCTAATCTTATCATCTAAAGCCTACCTGTCTAATCTTATCATCTAAAGCCTACCTGTCTAATCTTATCATCTAATGCCTACCTGTCTAATCTTATCGGGTGGTACAATAACGTTAGCAAAATCACTATAAACATTACATTAGCTTGTTGTCTTGGCCTGCACCTGATTGTTATATACAACAAACCTATCTAGTTAAAAATTGTGTTAACCCATCTTTGTGGTATGGACATGTAGCCCTGATTGTTATATACAACATACCCATCTACCGGTAGTTAAAAATTGTTAACCCATCTTTGTGATATGGATATGTAGCCCTGATTGTTATAGACAACATACCCATCAAGTCAAAAATTGTGTTAACCCATCTTTGTGAAATGGACATGTAGCCCTGATTGTTATATACAACATACCCATCTACCGGTAGTTACAAATTGTTAACCCATCTTTGTGATATGGATATGTAGCCCTGATTGTTATAGACAACATACCCATCAAGTCAAAAATTGTGTTAACCCATCTTTGTGATATGGACATGTAGTCCTGATTGTTATATACAACATACCCATCTACCGGTAGTCCCATCACACATTTAAAATATAAGGTGTTATTTTTTATCATTACCTTGTCCCATCACACATTTAAAAGAAAAGGTATTATATTTCATCATTACCTTGTCCCATCACACATTTAAAAGACAAGGTATTATTTTTTATTATTACCTTGTCCCAATACACATTTTAAAGATAAGGTATTTTTTTTCATCATCACCTTGTCCCAATACACATTTAAAAGATAAGGTATTATTTTTCATCATTACCTTGTCCCAATACACATTGAAAAGATAAGGTATTATATTTTATCATAACCTTGTCCCATCACACATTTAAAAGAAAAGGTATTATATTTTATCATTACGTTGTCCCATCACACATTTAAAAGATAAGGTATTATTTTTCATCATTACCTTGTTCCATCACACATTTAAAAGAAAAGGTATTATATTTTATCATTACCTTGTCCCATCACACATTTAAAAGATAAGGTATTATATTTTATCATTACCTTGTCCCATCATACATTTAAAAGATAAGGTATTATTTTTTATTATTACCTGGTCCCATCACACATTTAAAAGAAAAGGTATTATATTTCATCATTACCTTGTCCCATCACACATTTGAAAGACAAGGTATTATTTTTCATCATTACCTTGTCCCAATACACATTTAATAGCTAAGGTATTGTTTTTCATCATTACCTTGTCCCAATACACATTTAAAAGATAAGGTATTATTTTTCATCATTACCTTGTCCCATCACACATTAAAAAGAAAAGGAATTATTTTTCATCATTACCTCGTCCCATCACACATTTAAAAGATAAGGTATTATATTTTATCATTAACTTGTCCCATCACACATTTAAAAGATAAGGTATTATATTTTATTATTACCTTGTCCCATCACACATTTAAAAGATAAGGTATTATATATTTTATCATTACCTTGTCCCATCATACATTTAAAAGATAAGGTATTATTTTTTATTATTACCTTGTCCCATCACACATTTAAAAGACAAGGTATTTTTTTTCATCATTACCTTGTCCCAATACACATTTAAAAGATAAGGTATTATTTTTCATCATTACCTTGTCCCAATACACATTTAAAAGATAAGGTATTATTTTTCATCATTACCTTGTCCCAATACACATTTAAAAGATAAGGTATTATTTTTCATCATTACCTTGTCCCATCACACATTTAAAAGATAAGGTATTTTTTTTCATCATTACCTTGTCCCACCACACATTTAAAAGATAAGGTATTATTTTTCATCATTACCTTGGCCCATCACACATTTAAAAGATAAAGTATTATATTTTATCATTACCTTGTCCCATCACACATTTAAAAGATAAGGTATTATTTTTAATCATTACCTTGTCCCAAGAGACTACCAAGAAGACTCTTTTAAATGCTCGTTCTCTTTATTCTAATCACGATGACAATCACTTTTCGTAAATATAAGCATGAGATCTCCTATTTGTTTCATGGGGCTATTAGCAAACGTGAAGCCACATTAATTACTGTATGTTTATTTTTTTCTCAATAATAGCATTCTTATGAATAATGATAGACCATCACCTGGGATACCTTCTGGTGACGAGTAATTAGTGAACAATCAAAGTGATGCTGATACGTTGAATAGACAGGATATTTATAGTATATCCCATGAAACACCTTAGGCTAGACATTTAGGGGTCAATAAGACTTGTCACAAGATCTAAGATCATTTGTTTTGACCAAAAGGTGAAAGCATTCTTGAAAATACCGCAGATGTTGTCATAAAATACATAATGCACATTCTGCAACATATTCTTGCATTTGACGAACTATTTAGCTGAATATTGTTAGAATGTCTCTGTCTCTTATATACGACCAAGCCAGGTAACCACAAGACCAAGCCAGGTAACCAATACATGTGGATCATACTATGTGCGTCCACTAGATTCCTAGAGGCAATTTTCTTTCGAGAAATATTAAAACTAATATCATTGTAAAAGCTGTGATTTGTGTTTGTTTTTTTTTACACAATTTTGCCTTATAAATATGTTCAATCTCATCATTCTGAAAAACTAAAGTTTTGAGAAAGATTCATCAAATAATGGAGAAAGACTGTTTTTTAATGTCAGAGAATCAGATGAAGAAGCGTTAGGATTTAACCACTTTGAACTTGTGTACATCCTATCCGAGGACCATTGAAGTTATTAAAAGAGAAATGTATTCATCAAATAAAGATACATACATTCATCTTGATGAATCTATTTCTAATTTCAAATATAAATTTGAGGTTGCAATAGTTACTGTGCACCCGACGCAAACATCAAATAAAGGCATGACAAAACCAAAAAAAAAATGAAAGGAGGTTTCAGCCCAGTGACAGTTTTGACTCTATATCCGTTAGCACACAATCATCCTCAGGTTAAGCAATATGTTCATCACACAGGTGAAAGTAAATTAATTACATTATAGTCACCCCCAGGTGAAAGTAAGTGAATTACATTATAGTCATCACACAGGTGAAATTAAGTGAATTACATTATGGTCATCACACAGGTGAAAGTAAGTGAATTACATTATATTCATCACACAGGTGAAGTAAGTGAATTACATTATGGTCATCACACAGGTGAAAGTAAGTGAATTACATTATGGTCATCACACAGGTGAAATCAAGTGAATTACATTATGGTCATCACACAGGTGAAATCAAGTGAATAACATAATGCATCATAACACAGGTGAAATTAAGTGAATTACATTATGGTCATCACACAGGTGAAATTAAGTGAATTACATTATAGTCATCACACAGGTGAAATTAAGTGAATTACAAAATGGTCATCACACAGGTGAAAGTAAGTGAATTACATTATATTCATCAAACAGGTGAAGTAAGTGAATTACATTATGGTCATCACACAGGTGAAAGTAAGTGAATTACATTATGGTCATCACACAGGTGAAATCAAGTGAATTACATTATGGTCATCACACATGTGAAATTAAGTGAATTACATAATGCATCATCCCACAGGTGAAATTAAGTGAATTACATTATGGTCATCACACAGGTGAAAGTAAGTGAATTACATTATGGTCATCACACATGTGAAAGTAAGTGAATTACAGTATGGTCATCACACCGGTGAAATCAAGTGAATTACATTATGGTCATCACACAGGTGAAATCAAGTGAATTACATAATGCATCATAACACAGGTGAAATTAAGTGAATTACATTATGGTCATCACACAGGTGAAATTAAGTGAATTACATTATAGTCATCACACAGGTGAAATTAAGTGAATTACAAAATGGTCATCACACAGGTGAAAGTAAGTGAATTACATTATATTCATCAAACAGGTGAAGTAAGTGAATTACATTATGATCATCACACAGGTGAAAGTAAGTGAATTACATTATGGTCATCACACAGGTGAAATTAAGTGAATTACATAATGCATCATCACACAGGTGAAATTAAGTGAATTACATTATGGTCATCACTCAGGTGAAATTAAGTTAATTACATTATGGTCATGACACAGGTGAAAGTAAGTGAAGTACACTATGGTCATCACACAGGTGAAAAAAGTGAATTAAATTATGGTTATCACACAGGTGAAAGTAAGTGAATTACATTATGGTCATCACACAGGTGAAATTAAGTGAATTACATTATGGTCATCACACCGGAGAAAGATTCGACATGGTGCTTTACTTGATTGTATATTTTTCTAAATATTCTTACTTCAATGTTAACAGTAACTTCTATGATCCACTAGCTATACTACGTATCTGTATGCTTGTATAATCCACTTGTATGCTACGTTTTGTGAGGTGTATCTGTATGCTTGTATAATCCACTACTAGCTATGCTACGTTTTGTGATGTGTATCTGTATGCTTGTATAATCCACTAGCTATGCTACGTTTTGTGAGGTGTATTTGTATGATTGTATGATCCACTACCTATGCTACGTTTTGTAAGGTATATCTGCATGCTTGAATCATCCACTAGCTATGCTACGTTTTGTGAGGTGTATCTGCATGCTTATATAATCCACTAGCTATGCTACGTTTTGTGAGGTGTATCTGCATGCTTATATGATCCGCTAGCTATGCTACGTTTTGTGAGGTGTATCTAGCTATGTTAAATTTTGTGAGGTGTATCTGTATGCTTATATAATCCACTAGCTATGCTCCGTTTTGTGAGGTGTATCTGTATGCTTGTATAATCCACTAGATATGCTACGTTTTGTGAGGTGTATCTGTATGCTTGTATAATCCACTAGCCATGCTACGTTTTGTGAGGTGTATCTGTATGATTGTATCATCCACTAGCTATGCTACGTTTTGTGAGGTGTATCTGTATGATTGTATGATCCAGTAGCTATGCTACGTTTTGTGAGGTGTATCTGCATGCTTGTATGATCCACTAGTTATGCTACGTTTTGTGAGGTGTATCTGCATGCTTATATGATCCGCTAGCTATGCTACATTTTTTTAGGTGTAGCTGCATGCTTATATGATCCGCTAGCTATGCTACGTTTTTTTAGGTGTATCTGCATGCTTATATGATCCACTAGCTATGCTACGTTTTGTGAGGTGTATCTGCATGCTTATATGATCCACTAGCTATTCTACGTTTTGTGATGTGTATCTGCATGCTTGTATTATCCACTTGCTATACTACGTTTTGTGAGGTGTATCAGCATGCTTGTATCATACACTAGCTATGCTACGTTTTGTGAGGTGTATCTGCATGCTTGTATCATCCACTAGCCATGCTAAGGTTTGTGAGGTGTATCTGCATGCTTGTATCATACACTAGCTATGCTACGTTTTGTGAGGTGTATCTGCATGCTTGTATCATCCACTAGCCATGCTAAGGTTTGTTAGGTGTATCTGCATGCTTGTATCATCCACTAGCTATGCTAAGTTTTGTGAGGTGTATCTGCATGCTTGTATCATCCACTAGCTATGCTAAGTTTTGTGAGGTGTATCTGTATGCTTGTGTCATTCACTAGCTATGCTACGTTTTGTGAGGTGTATCTGTATGCTTGTGTCATACACTAGCTATGCTACGTTTTGTGAGGTGTATCTGCATGCTTGTATCATCCACTAGCTATGCTACGTTTTTTGAGGTGTATCTGCATGCTTGTATCATCCACTAGCTATGCTACGTTTTGTGAGGTGTATCTGCATGCTTGTATCATCCACTAGCTATGCTACGTTTTGTGAGGTGTATCTGCATGCTTGTATCATCCACTAGCTGTGCTACGTTTTGTGAGGTGTATCTGCATGCTTGTATCATCCACTAGCTATGCTACGTTTTTTGAGGTGTATCTACATGCTTGTATCATCCACTAGCTATGTTACGTTTTGTGAGGTTTATCTGCATGCTTGTATCATCCACTAGCTATGCTACGTTTTGTGAGGTGTATCTGCATGCTTGTATCATCCACTAGCTGTGCTACGATTTGTGAGGTGTATCTGCATGCTTGTATCATCCACTAGCTGTGCTACGTTTTTTGAGGTGTATCTGTATGCTTGTATCATCCACTAGCTATGCTACGTTTTGTGAGGTGTATCTGCATGCTTGTATCATCCACTAGCTGTGCTACGATTTGTGAGGTGTATCTGTATGCTTGTGTCATCCACTAGCTATGATACTTTTTGCGAGGTGTATCTGAATGCTTGTATCATCCACTAGCTATGCTACGTTTTGCGAGGTGTATCTGCATGCTTGTATCATCCACTAGCTGTGCTACGATTTGTGAGGTGTATCTGTATGCTTGTGTCATCCACTAGCTATGATACGTTTTGCGAGGTGTATCTGAATGCTTGTATCATCCACTAGCTATGCTACGTTTTGTGAGTTGTATCACGTTTTGTGAGGTGTATTACGTTTTGTGAGGTGTATCACGTTTTGTGAGGTGTATCACGTTTTGTGAGGTGTATCACGTTTTGGGAGGTGTATCACGTTTTGGGAGGTGTTTCACGATATGTGAGGTGTATCACGTTTTGTGAGGTTATCACGTTTTGTGAGGTGTATCACGTTTTGTGAGGTGTATTACGTTTTGTGAGGTGTATCACGTTTTGTGAGGTGTATCACGTTTTGTGAGGTCAAACTTTTATCAATAACAGATTATGAAGCTCTTTGTCAGAAATTGCCAGATGTGTATTACATATATCACACAAACTCGTACGCAAACACACGCCAATGAAAGAGAATGGATCATCTTGGCAAACATCGCACCATTCTTAATATTCTCTCTATCACTTGAAGTGGATAACTGTAATGCTCCCTTAATTAGGAGGGAGAGGTATGGGAATGGCAGGCCGTGCCCTCAAGTAGAAGAGAGAGAGTAGGTTATTAGGAGAAACCGATTGCGCTTGCGTGCGTAAATAGAAATCCACCAATCTGGAGATTTCAGAAGTTTGAATAGCAGTGAATCAATCCATCAACGTATGTAAAAATTTAAGAAATACCCACCCAAGTCAAAATTATGTTGTATTTATTTATTTATTTATTTATTTATTAGTAATAGTGGTTGTAGTAGTAGTACTACTACTACTACTACTACTACTACTACTACTAATAATAATAATAATAATAATGAGGATTTTGTAAAGCGCCTAATCTTTAGACGCTCGAAGCGCTTGACAACGTTTATAATGATTTGACTACAAAATAAAACATATAACATGAAATTAGAAAACTTATAGGAATCCTGAACATATTTAACGTATGAAACATTAGTAGTAGTAGTGGTAGTAGTTGTAGTTTGAGTGGTAGTTGTAGTGGTAGTTGTTGTTGGTTAAGTAGCAGCAGCAGCATGGCTGATATTATCTATCAGATGCAGCAATATATAAATAAGTATCACGATAGAAATTCTCTAAAGAAGCGACGGCATCTCCAGGGTTCCAAACAATTTCTAATGTGTGCTTCACAATAAATAGAAGTGAAAGAGGCGAATTACGTTTCTATAACAATTTCCTTGTGTACATCGTTAATTCGACTTCTCACATAAAAATGTATTTGAATCGTTACATTTCATAACTGATCTGCTCCGCATTAATATACTCGCTTGATTAAATTTTTGGAAATACAAGTAAACAGATAATTCAATTTTGAAAGTTGATAGAAAGTGTAGAGTACATACCTGATAATTTCAAAGAAAAGACTTTCAAAAATGTAAGTATCAAGACTGGTACCATTTTGAAATGTGAGAACATATGATTTGGGCTTATTGTGGACAAGGAAAGTATTATGAAACTATGTATAGTCTGTAGTTTGACATAAATAGATTTGTTATGAAATTTTTCTGTTATGTAGTATGTTGTGTTGTGATTAGCTTTTCATAACCTTCTTCTCATTTCTTGCTATGAGAAGGAATTACTCGTATGTTAAGGAGCGTCAATATCCATGGTAAGAGAGAGAGAGAGAGATAGAGAAGAAAGAATTCAGGCTCTCTTAAGAGAGTGTCGCCGCGATGATAAGACAGCTACACTACATCTGAAAAAATAAGGTCGCCAGCTACCAGCTACATCTGAAATGATAAGGCGAAGATCTATTTCCTCGTCGATAGGAACTGACTTTTATTTAATTAAAGAACACAAATATATTGACTACATTCTAGAAACACATATAAAATCTTTATAATAAAAGTTCATGCAATACATATTATATTTTCCCTTTTTAAGCTTTCCAACTTCATTTATTCGTATAACTTCTGCATTTTAGAATATTATACAAATAGTTAAGTCTCAATCAATTTCAAGGTAGCCAAAATTGTAAGATGTAATTACTATAGTTAATGTAACAATTAATTTAAAGAAAGGCATTTTACTTATTTTAAAATAGAATATTGATTTAGAATATATTGCTAGATAATATTCTTTCTTACTTAAAGAATACTTTATTTCAATCATTAAATCAAAACATGAAGTTGGTAGCAATCTCAACCTTACAATAAAAATTACATAAATATAATTAAGTAATAATTCTTTAGAACATTTAAACAATCTGTTACAATATATTATAAATAAAATTATTAAGTGAACAATGTTGCTAACATAACAATGTTACTATTAAAATCTCAAACATTAAAAATAGTTATTCCTAAAGAAGTTACGACATATACAATTGTTTTACCTGAAATGATAAGGCGAAGATCTATTCCCTCGTCGATAGGAACTGACCTGACCCTTCAATGCGCGGTCTATTTATACACATCTTGTGTTAGGTTTTAAGGCATCGACGAGAAAATATTTCCGCTCTTTTCAGGTAAGTGTTAGTTTCTCCCGGTCAAAACCGACTTAATTTGACGTCATCTGACATAAGGTACAACTCAGATTTGTAGTTTATCTATATTCGTTTGGCACTAGTTAGATCCAAATATGATAATTCCTTAATATTCTAAACCAGGAACATGTTAAATATTAAGCCAGCTGCAATGTCTGTCCATCTTTAGATAAGAACCATTTTGTAGAAACGACTGTCCATCATTAGATAAGAACCATTCTGTATTTACGTCAGCACGGAAGTTTGTTCTACTTTTTTATTAACCGAATTAGACTTTTGCCAATGCCTGGTTTTACGGAATATATGTTTCACTGATAAGACTTAGAAGCTGACTGATTTTTGCTTTATAACCTATTTCCACACAATAATGTACATTCGTATAGCTAATGATTTAAGTTGCCAACGTTTTGCTATAAATGAATAAAACATTACTTTAATAATACAATTTAAAGAAAATTGCAATCTTATTAATTTTACTAAAAAATCAATCCTAACAGATTGAATACGCTAGCAACAGACATTTGGACCATGCGGTAGTACATGAGATTGATATAAATAGATTGAATACGCTAGCACAGACATTCGGACCATGCGGTAGTAAATAAATAGATTAAATACGCTAGCAACAGACATTTGGACCATGCAGTAGTAAATAAATAGATTGAATACGCTAGCAACAGACATTTGGACCATGCGGTAGTAAATGAGATTGACATAAAAGGCACAGTTACAACAGTATAACAAGAAAGTAAGCCATCTCGTCTGAAAATAAGAGCTCAGTCCGAATAGTCGTAAATTTCCAGATAAACGATATTTAGATATCTGAGAGGTATTACCTTCTAATTACGTTTAATTTTCCGTGTAAGGCATAGCACGTATAAAACATTATGGTGCAGTTGACCTTCACCATTTATTAATTATTTCTTTCGTAAATTTGGTTTTCGTACTTATTATAATTTTAAAAATAATGAAAAAGAGAATAAGAACATTTTAAAAGTAAAGTCTTTAAATGATGAATTGAATTCATTTTCCTTAAACTATTCTGTACTGTCTTGGCCGCTTTAAAAATATTTTACAAAATTATGAAGTTATATAAGCCTCATACTCTTTATAAAATACACTGTGATAGGAACAGCTCATAACGAAATGACCGTCTTTGATAACTAAAACAATTACAGGAACGATTCGTAACGAAATTACCGTCCTTGATAACTAAAACAATTACAGGAACGGTTCATAACGGAATTACCGTCCTTGATAACAATTCCAGGAACGGTTCATAACGAAATTATCGTCCTTGATAACTACAACAATTACAGGAACGGTTCATAACGGAATTACCGTCCTTGATAACTAAAACACAAATGTAAGAACAGACAATAACGAAATTATTATTTTTGATAACAGAGACAGAGAGACCAAAATAGAAATTATCGGTCCCAAACCAAACAAAAAAGATAAAAAAGGTGTGCAAAAGAAAATATAGGGTACTAAATAAGATGGTAACTATTTCATTTGTCTTATTTACTAAACAGTTAATTCTGCCGAGAGTCCTAAGGGAGATGTTTTTGCTAGTCTTGTCCATGTTTTGTATTTGTCTTTGAAAAAGACTCATTTCGATTAGAAAGTGCTCAGGTCAGGCTAGTTAGTTACTTGTTTCGCACTGTTTGTTATATATATATATATATATATATATATATATATATATATATATATATATATATATAGAGAGAGAGAGAGAGAGAGAGAGAGAGAGAGAGAGAGAGAGAGAGAGAGAGAGATAGAGCCTTCCGATTCCACTAGCAATACAAAAATAATAGCGACCTTTAAGTTTTCTTTCTATATTAAAAAGAGGAAATAGAATAATGAAATCACGCAATAAAAAATGTGGTTTCCCGCGACATACACTTAGTTTGGTATCATGGTTACTTCTCCATTTACCTTCATGATGCTTGTTTACAAAGCCTCAAATATGCACTTAACGTGTTTGAGAAATTAGAACACAGAGCTACAAAGACAATCTAGTTTCAAACAAGGCACATTTTTAAGACTGAACCGTCAGCAATCTAATTCGAGAACTTTCATTGCAAACTATATCAATACATGTGTAGGAACTAATCATGGAACCGCTGCGGTAAGTTTAAAGCACGGAGTTGTCATGTTGGTGAGTACAATCAAAATTGTTATATTTTTTCGGGTTTAGGAAATTACAGTTTGGCGTTGTTGTTTTATTATTATGTACTGTAACTGAACATTTTACACTTTTGATTTAATACGTCAAACAGTATTGATATAACTTTGCAGATCATTTTTTATTTACTTATGCAACTGCCAAAGTGTAATTCTCGATACAACATAACTCGGTTATGCCTTACAAATATTTTACTATTTTTCGTTCTGGTGAATAAATGTTTTTCCAGGTAAGCGATGGAACTAACATGTATCTCGCCAGAAATTACTTGCGACGAGGGTCTTTATAATCATGATATGCACGGGTATTTTACCCTTAATATTACTCACTGTCTTACGGATTTAAATAAGATCAATTTATAACCGACACACTGGTCGTTTTGGATCTCGTCGAGAAGTGCACTTTTGCCATTGTGTTCTTAATCCATAGGGCTGACGAGTTTAGCTGACAGTAGAGGTGACGTGAAGAGCTGTCTATATGTATGTACGTGTGTCCAGCGCCGGATTAAGCACCGTGGAAGCCCATAGGCAGTCAAACTTTTGGGGCCCCAGACCCACGGTCACGGTCTCATGGGGGCCCCTGGGGGCCCCTCATGGGGCCCATAAAAGTCGCGGGGCCCATAGGCAGTTGCCTACTCTGCCTAATGGGTAATCCGGGACTGCGTGTGTCTGTACATGTGTTGGAGCCATGACTGTAGACGTAGCTAATACAAGGTGCTGTATACTGCCTGTATGTGTGTATACATATGACTGTACATGTAGTGGATCCGTGAAGGGTGCGAACGGCCGATGCATGTCTGGGACAACACAAGGACTTGATATATTTTTCTTTACTGATTAAGTTCATAAATTTCCATCTGTAATACAAGTGTGGCCAACCCAAGGACTCGGTGAAATTGTGCCGTTTATCAGTTGATGAATCGTACGACTATACAAGGGTCAAGAAGCATATTTTTGTTCTAATTGTTGTTTAAATTGGGTACATTTTCATTTACATGAGATTATTTTGAATCTTAATTGTATTCCAGAAGATTAATGTGAATCTCACTTACAGTGCAGAACGGTTGAAACATTTTGAAGACCTTGAGATTGGTTGAATCGTAATCGTAGTCTATACATGACATTATGTGAATATCTTACAGTGTATACTATTATTTGAAATGTATGTGAAATCCATATCATTTCTTGAATCTGTATTTCAAATTGATATCATAGTTTTTTTTCAATGTGTGAATGTTTGCATAGAGTGATTGGATCGATCGTATGTTCACAGCGTGTGAGACTCATTATATTACACATCACATATGTACTTATTAAGTTCATAAATTTCCATCTGTAACACATTGTGTTTGTCTTATTCATTTAATCCAAAATCCACTCGGTTTCTATTCTGAAGCAAACAAAATTACATGTAAGCTTGTTAATCTCATTTTCGTTTTTCTTGATCAATAGTTGCCTCCTGGAGTGTACGGCTAGTGCTGAAGAGGGCGTGCAATGCTTTGACCAGTGATTCAGGATAGATTCCTTGTCGTTGAATAGCTCTTAGCATCTGCGCTAACTAGGGTGCTCATTATTTGAAATGAAGGACCATACACTGCTTTCAACGCTTCATAGAACGACTTGTAGTCACCAGTGTCAATGTACAGCTGGGTTCTTACAGCACGTTTGTACACCACTTGTTTTGTATGTCTGGACTAGAGGGAGCTGCAAATAAGGCAAAAGGCTGCTGCCTTCCGTGGACATGATGGCTGAGCGAGATGGGCTTGGTACGCTTGTCTCATTTTGGGAAGCAGTTTCGTGGTTTTCATCATTTTGTCAGTCTCCGTGACGCTACTGAGTAGTCTACGCTGGTCAGCGCATAATTTAACCTTTTCAAAAGGATCTGCCTGGAGTGTTCAAGTATATACACTGAAGAGAGTAGTAATATGGGGCACTATGGGGACAATGGAAAATTCAGTCAAAAACAGCTTGGGGCACTATGGGGACAAGATTTATGGGGACAATGGAAAATGCAGTCAAAAACAGCTTGGGGCACTATGGGGACAAAACAGCTTTGGGCACTATAATGACAAGGGAAATTTAACAAGGTGGGCCTATATAGGGACAAGGGAAGTTTAACATGGTGGGCCTGTATAGGGACAAGGGAAATTTAACATGGTGGGTCTGTATAGGGACAAGGGAAAATTAAACATGGGGAATATTATTGGTATAGGGGACTGTCTAGCGATAAGGGAAAAAATGGAGGCAAAGAAAGCTAATATCTTTTTGAAACCTATGAGTGGCCCTGAAAAGGGCCGTTATGTGTAATGTTAACAGTATATTGTTAACGCAGAGGACATCTCACAGATCTTCTTCTCTTCCTTAAACTTCTCCTCACTGTGGGTCCATACAAGAGAACTCTCTTTAAGCTACCTTGTCTTTCCACATATACCCTTCTCTTCCAAAAGGCTGTCTCCGTCATATGAATGACACTCCAAGATGATCTGACATACATGGGTATGTCAGTCCGAAACAGCATGGTAGAAATAAGGGTAGAAGATTCAACGTTAGTCCACATCTTGTGATGAGAAACAGGTGAAGTGAATGCCGTGAACTGCGGTTATTTATAGGGGAAGAGCGGATCGAAACGGATTGAGTGTATCGACCAATCCAAACACGCGTTACAAAAGTCAGTCACAGCCATCCAATCAGAAGAGAGCAGTCTGTGACGTCACCTTTTCTATATAGAGGTACTAGCGCCTGTGCGCAGTCAATCGATGAGACAGAGTTGTCAATAATGGCGGACACTAAGAAGACGATGAATTGGGGTGAGTCAGTAGTAGAGACAGCAAGTCATGGGCCAACAGTGACTACTAAAGTCATGACAAATCTACATCCAGAAGAAGTTGATTTTAACTGGGATATTGTGGATTTTTTAACATCACAAGAGTTTATTCCGGAACCTTCGTTGCCTTCTGCTTCTTCTTATGTACACGTCGATGATTTTAAGCAAAGACAAAAAGAAGAATTGGAGCGATTTTTACAACAACAGAAAGTAGAAGAACAAGCTTTTCTTATTCAACAGCAGAAAGAAGAAGCAAGAAGGAAACACCAGGAAGAAACAGTAGCAACAGCAACAACAGAGAAGAATGAAGACCAAGGACAGAAAGAGAATAGTGAAAATCAAACGGTCACGACGGTACTTTTAGATATTTTAGCAGAGTTAAGGAGTCTGAAACAAATGTAACACTACAGCGGCAGATGCAATCAAAAACATTCCTACCCAAACTCAGAACAGGAGGAAAACATATGCGCAAGCCGCTCAAACAAAATATCACAATAGCCAAACGCCAGGGCCATCCAAAAAAACCTAACAGAGGAAGACTTAATCTATCCCTCCCCGAAAAAGAGGACCCCGACCCCCAACCCAATTCTAGTCCCCAACACCTGGGATGGGAAGGGAAAGGGAAAGGGAAAGGGACCCGCAAAAAAGGGAAATAAAGTTACCAATAACCAAAACCCTGCTACAAAAACAAAAGCAAAACAAGTAATACCACACCCCAGCAAAAGAAAGCAAAAGAAAGCAGCAGTCATAGGGCCTAAGCCAAAATATCACAGGCCCGAATTAACTTTGTACATCCATAGCAACTCTAAAAATTTCTTTAACCTAACCACAAATGGTCTAGCAGGGGCACTAACAAGGGTACACCAAGGCCCCTGTAAAATCATAAGGCCAAACCAAAACTATATTATATTACACTGTAATACCAGTTATCAAACAGCCAAATTCCTGGAAATAGAAAACATATGCGGAATACCAATTAAAGTAACCAAGCCTCACAAAATTACAAACCCGCATAAAGGCGCTGCCATTGCAGATAAAAATAAAACTAAAGAAATACAAACACCAATCCCCAAAGTACCACAACCAGCCAAATCCAAAGCAGTAATTAAACTAACAGGGGAAATGTCCCTATGGGACACAAACAAAATAATCTCCGAACTCATAAAAGGAGGAAATAACATCACTAAAGTATACAAAATAGGAAAGAGGATACCTAACCGCTCAGTAACAGTGATAGAATCTGAAACACCACTGCAGACGCCCATTCAAATAGGCTCTACTGGAACTAGATATAGAATAGAACAATACATAAATAAACCCAGATTCTGTTCTAAATGCAAACACTGGGGCCATTTTACTACTAAATGCAAAAAACAAAATAAATGTAATAACTGCGGAGGGAACACAAGGGAAAATGCCATAGGAAAAACCCCAAATGTGCGCAATGCCAAGGAGCACACTTACCAAAATCCCCATTATGCCCAGCAACAATAAAGGAAATGCAAATTATAGAGATAATGGATAATGTCCAAGTAGACTACAAAACAGCCAAGAAAAAACACAAAATAACTAAAACAATCAGTCCAGACCATACAAATAAGAACAGCATAGTGAACGATATCACTATGGAGACAAATAAGATAGCAAAATCCATAGAAACTCTAATGGATAAAATTAAGCAAAACACCACCAGTAATACCCTAGGACTACAAAAAGCACTTAACAAAACCAAAACCCAAATCCAAACACTAATTGTAACAAATAACCCCATTAGAAATGGCTGACACAACTAATGGAAATGTTGCAATATGGCAATGGAATGCTAGAGGACTATACAATAACTTGAATGAACTAAAAATAAAATTAATTAATTCCAAAATAAAACCCGATATCCTCTGCATTCAAGAAACAAGGTTAAATAACAAAAACAAAACATTGCCAAATATACTGGGCTACGCCCCAGGATACTTCCAACATCGTAAGGAAGGATCAGGGGGAGGGTTAGTCATGTATGTAAATGACAGCATAACATCAATAGAAATAATACCTATAACAACAGAGGCAATAAGTAATTCACACATAGAAGCACAATCAATTAAAATTAAAATAGGAAATAATGAATTACAAATAATCAATATTTATGACCCAGGGACAAATACCCAAAATCAAGAACAAATACTCAGAACACTAACTACCCTAATCACTAGTGAGCGCACTGTCATATGCGGTGACTTTAATGCCCATAATAAGCTGTGGGGGGGGGGGAAATGACGGACAAAAGGGGAAGGTTGATTGAGGCCTGGGCCAATACATCAACCCTAACCATATTAAACGATGGAGCCGGAACTCGGCTAAACCCGATAAATGGAACCTTGTCTGCCATTGATCTCACTCTATGCACAGCAAGACTGGCACAAGTGGCTGAATGGGAAGTGGATCAATCTGACCCCATGAGCAGTGACCACTTCCTAATCATCACCAACCTGCAGATGACGGTGCAACCAATAGTGCAAAATAAAATCCCCAGGTGGAATTACAATAAAGCAGACTGGGAATTATTTAAAGAAATTCTAAATAACAAAAACACAACCCAGCTTGAATCAGATGACATTGAACTATACTACGAAAACATTATTCAGGTCATTACCAACGCAGCAACAAACAGCATTCCAACCAGTAATTTTAAAGCAACCAAGCTAAGTGTACCATGGTGGAATGACGAAATTAAAATAACCAAACGATCCAAAATTAGAGCACTTAATAAGTTCAAAAGATCCAATGTCACTACCCACTTTCAGGAATACAAAGACCTTGATCGAAAACTAAAACAACTAATTAAACATGCCAAAACAGAAACTTGGAAAGAATACTGTGGTACACTAAACCACAAAACAACTACTAAAAAAGTATGGGATAAAATAAGAAGGATTAGGGGCAAAACAAACACCAATACCCCTAAAATAAGTAACACCTCCAATGATAAAGAACAAGCTGACTTACTAGCTCAACATTTCACTAGCATGAGCAATAACAGCAACCATACTGTAGAATTTCAAACCCACAGAAATAATGAAGAAAAATCAAATGAACAGATATTTAAAGACCTGGGACCTAAAGAATCCCCTTTAAACAACAAAATAACAAAATATGAATGGGACCAGGCACTAAAAACCAAAAAGGAAACTTCACCTGCGGAAGATAAAATAGGGTACATAATATATAAACAACTACCACAAAACATAGTTAGTGAAATAATAAAATTCCTTAATAAAATATGGGACACAGGAAAGCTACCAAAAAATGGAAACATGCGATAGTTATACCCATCCTAAAACCCAATAAAGACAGACATGATATCAACTCGTATAGGCCAATATCTTTAACGAACAACATATGCAAAATCATGGAAACGATAATTAACAACAGAATCAAGTCACATCTTACTAAATATAATCTACTCTCAGAAAATCAATGTGGATTCAGAAACAAACGCTCCACCACAGATCAATTAGTAAGACTTGAAACCGCTATCAAACTAGCATTTAACTCCAAACAAAAAGCGAACAGAAACTTAATTGCGGTATTTCTCGATCTCGAGAAAGCATTCGACCTAGTATGGACCAAAGGCCTTATAGCCAAATTAAATGATTATGGCATTACTGGGCGAATGTTTAACTTTATCAAAGACTTCTTAACAAACCGCACTATAACAACTAGGGTAGGGGCAACATACTCTGAGACTCACTCCCTCGAAAATGGAACTCCACAAGGAAGTGTACTCAGCCCCACCCTTTTCAACATCATGATAAATGACCTAGATAAAAATTTGGCAACTACCAAAGTAGAATTATCCCAATTTGCGGATGATGGCGGCCTATGGAGACCAGGAAACCCCTCCAGCCGCAAAAACATCTCTGAAATACAAACCAGTGTAAACAATATTGGAAACTGGGCAAATAATGGGGCTTTAAACTATCGCACCAAAAAACGGTAGCTGTAATGTTCACCCCATATAGAAAAAACATTCAATATCCAAAATTAACCATACAGAATAGGGAAATAAAATTTGTAAAAGTAGTTAAATTTCTGGGTATGTACTATGACCAACAACTAACATGGGCACATCACATTGATGACCTAGTAAAAAGATGTAACCAGGACTTAAACTTAATCAATAGCCTTAAAGGTACACAGTGGGGTGCTAATCAGGAAACCATAATAAAGCTGTATAGGGCACTAATAAGATCAAAATTAGATTATGGCTGCCAAATATACTCATCAGCCACGAAAACGCAACTAAAAAAATTAGATAGAATCCAAAGAATAGCTCTAGTAAAGAGCACTGGAGCTCTCAACTCAACCTCGACAGCCGAACTGCATGTAATAACAGGAGAATTGCCCTTAAATCTGAGACGGCAAGAATTCATGTTAAAATATGCAGCGCGACTGTCCACTCACCCAAAAACGCACCCCACGCTCCTGGCCATAAATAAATCCAATGTCACATATAGGAAAAGCCTAAAAACAAAATTACCTATGGGAAAGCAGGTCCATCAATTAAAAACACTATTACCAGTAGATCTATTCCCACTAGAACATAACGTAGTGTACGAACATGAACCTTGGAATAACGTACAACCCAAAGTCAACACCTCCCTAACCCAAAAAGGCAATAAACAAAATCAGGAAAACAACCTTAAAATAGAAGCCTTAGAAATTATCAACTCTCAGTACCACCAATACACTAAAATTTATACTGATGGATCCAAAATTACAAATCCATACAAAACAGCTGCAGCAATGGTCATACCAGAGCATAAAATCCAAATAGGCAGACGTCTCCCAGACTACTGCTCTATTTATACAGCTGAATTCTGGGCCATCCTAAAATCATTAAAATGGATTGAAGAATTCAAACCCGATAAGACAGTGATTATTAGTGACTCGCTAAGTGTCCTATCTTCAATCCAGACAAACACCACCAAAAGTAGGGACGAATTTCTCAATCAAATAAATGTCAAACTAAAACAACTAAATAACGAAAATATGCAAGTAGAATTCATGTGGATACCTTCCCACATAGAAATTAAAGGCAATGAAATGGCTGATAAACTCGCTAAAGAAAAACTAAACCAACCAAACTTCGAGCCACTACAATATAGTACCTCTGAACTATACAGCATAATTAACACCCAAATAGACAAAATATGGCAAAATGATTGGAATACAAGTACAAAAGGGAGAGTGTTGTACACTACTGTTAAGGAAGTAAATAGGCAGAGGTGTAGCGAGGGGGGGGGGGGGCGGGGGGGGGGGTACATATGTCCCCGGGCGCCAAGGTACAGGGGCGCCAAAATGAGGCTTGCAACATTACATTATAATAAGAAAACAAGGGTAATAAATCTGTCACAAGATCGCTGGGGCGCCAATTTTATAGTTTGTCCCCGGGCGCAACATACCATCGCTACGCCTCTGCACTGATCTGCCTTCAGATATGGATGGATGAGAAATAAAAGTTAGAGAAACTTTAAAAGAGTTGTTATCATGACACTTGCAGTCAACAGTATTGGAAGAAAAGCCAGTGGAAAGTATTATGTTGACCCAAACATCTTTGACCAACTGCTACTGCATTTGACTATCAGCCATAATGTCTGCCATGTATCACTCTCATATCCACTTTGGACTCTTGTTTTGTTATACATATTATTATACTTATAATGTTTATTGATTTATTTCTGTATGTCAAAATGCATTGTCTTCGTCTCTATTCATCTAAATTTATTTTCTATATAGAAACTTTTGACCAAAAGTTTAAAAATGATTAATATTATGCAAGCATAATTTGAATATATGTAAAATGTATATATGTAAAATGTATATATTAAAATATGTAAAATGTATATATTAATATATGTAAAATGTATATATTAATATATGTAAAATGTATATATTAACATATGTAAAATGTATATATTAATATATGTAAAATGTATATATTAATATATGTAAAATGTATATATCTATATATGTAAAATGTATATATTAATATATGTAAAATGTATATATTAATATATGTAAAATATATATATATCAATATATGTAAAATGTATATATTAATATATGTAAAATGTATATATTAACATATGTAAAATGTATATATTAATATATGTAAAATGTATATATTAATATATGTAAAATGTATATATCTATATATGTAAAATGTATATATTAATATATGTAAAATGTATATATTAATATATGTAAAATGTGTATATCAATATATGTAAAATGTATATAGTAATATAATTAAAATGTATATATCAATATATGTAAAATGTATATATTAATATATGTAAAATGTATATATTAAAATGTGTAAAATGTTGCTAGCATAAATATTCAGCATAGTTTCATTAAGTTTCTGGGAACAAATCAGAGAAGTTCAGCATGTGCTTTTTATGGGAAATTCCAAGAGAGTTTTGATGGATCCAATTGGTTGATCTTGGAAACATTCTGCAGACAATATTTTAGATCAGATTTAGTCCACTCATGGAATGTTAGCTCATATCATTGCAATCACAGATGAGTTAAGTTAGATTTAGTCCACTCATGGAATGTTAGCTCATATCATTGCAATCACAGATGAGTTAAGTTAGATTTAGTCCATTCATGGAATGTTAGCTCATATCATTGCAATCACAGATGAGTTAAGTTAGATTTAGTCCACTCATGGAATGTTAGCTCATATCATTGCAATCACAGATGAGTTAAGTTACATTTAGTTCATTCATGGAATATTAGCTCATATCATTGCAATCACAGATGAGTTAAGTTACATTTAGTCCATTCATGGAATATTAGCTCATATCATTGCAATCACAGATGAGTTAAGTTAGATTTAGTCCATTCATGGAATATTAGCTCATATCATTTCAATCACAGATGAGTTAAGTTAGATTTAGCCCATTCATGGATTATTAGCTCATATCATTTCAATCACAGATGAGTTAAGTTAGATTTAGTCTATTCATGGAATATTAATCATATCATTTCAATCACAGATGAGTTAAGTTACATTTAGTCCATTCATGGAATATTAGCTCATATCATTGCAATCACAGATGAGTTAAGTTAGATTTAGTCCACTCATGAAATGTTAGCTTATATCATTGCAATCAAAAATGAGTTAATGATGCCCCAGTGCTAGACATCACTATTAACTGCCTCACTGCAGGCATCTTAGAGATATGACTGAAAACTTGTTAAATCTATGTTAAAAATCCTAATCAAACAAACAGACTTTGATCCATGCATATTACTGATTTGATAAATATACTTATTTAATGAAGACCTCATTTGAGTACTCTCATTACTTTGATCCATGCATATTACTGATTTGATAAATATACTTATTTAATGAAGACCTCATTTGAGTACTTTAATTGATTTAATCTTGTATCAGCTTCTAGTCAGCAGTTCAACAGCTGATCTGATAATTATTAAACTTACTCACCATCTGTATTATCAAAAAAATTATGGATTAATTATAATGATAAAACTCAGTGTATTTATTACATCAATACTTTACAAGTAAAGGAGTGTATGTATAAATTACATCTATACCTTTACAAGGAAGAAAGAGTATTATCAATTACATCTATACCTTTACAAGGAAGAAAGAATATTATCAATTACATCTATACCTTTACAAGGAAGAAAGAGTATTATCAATTACATCTATACCTTGACAAGGAAGAAAGAGTATTATCAATTAAATATGTACCTTTACAAGGAAGAAAGAGTATGTATCAATTACATCTATACCTTTACAAGGAAGAAAGAGTATTATCAATTACATCTATACCTTTACAAGGAAGAAAGAGTATGTATCAATTACATCTATACCTTTACAAGGAAGAAAGAGTATTATCAATTACATCTATACCTTTACAAGGAAGAAAGAGTATTATCAATTACATCTATACCTTTACAAGGAAGAAAGAGTATTATCAATTACATATATACCTTTACAAGGAAGAAAGAGTATTATCAATTACATCTATACCTTTACAAGGAAGAAAGAGTATTATCAATTACATCTATACCTCTACAAGGAAGAAAGAGTATGTATCAATTACATCTATACCTTTACAAGGAAGAAAGAGTATTTTCAATTACATCTCTACCTTGACAAGGAAGAAAGAGTATTATCAATTACATCTATACCTTGACAAGGAAGAAAGAGTATTATCAATTACATATATACCTTTACAAGGAAGAAAGAGTATGTATCAATTACATCTATACCTTTACAAGGTAGAAAGAGTATTATCAATTACATCTATACCTTTACAAGGAAGAAAGAGTATTATCAATTACATCTATACCTTTACAAGGAAGAAAGAGTATTATCAATTACATCTATACCTTTACAAGGAAGAAAGAGTATTATCAATTACATCTATACCTTTACAAGGAAGAAAGAGTATTATCAATTACATCTATACCTTTACAAGGAAGAAAGAGTATTATCAATTACATCTGTACCTTGACAAGGAAGAAACAGTATTATCAATTACATATATACCTTTACAAGGAGCTTTTTTCAAACTACATACATGTAGTTGGAGATGCTTAAACATAGAGTTTTGTTCTTACAAAAGCCTGCTCCTTGAAATGGTCATATGTCTAGTGAGGTATATAGTTACCATCTTGTTTTTCTACACAGTAAAGCAATTCAAAAATTTACAATTGTAGAGATGTTTAAATATGTTGAATTGCTTATGTCATTGCTTAACATGGAGTACTATTCTAATGAAATTACTCAAAACTGCAAGATTGGCAGATTTTGTAAATGTATGGATTGCATCTCAACACATTTTAAAAATAATAACCTGACTTTTAATATTTTTCATCCACAGGACAGTCAACACAATCAACAAAGACAGGAATGGAACTAAATACAGCTAAACAACAGAGACCCTGCCACATTCTTTTATTATTAGTGTCAGTGATGGTTGTTTTGTGTTCATTGTTACAACCATGCTCCATACGAATGTAGACCAGTACTCAAGTGTCTAATATATCAATGTCTTCTTGTATGTATGTAAATCAGTCTCATATTGAATATTCTCATGTATCCGCTACATATGGTCGTGGTACAACAGATGGATCTTGTATGTTATCTTCTTATTGTGCTTATGTAAATAATCAAGGCATAGAAAAGAAATCTGTCAAGTCAAAAACAATATATTGCATACTAAATTGTCTGAAAATCAATCCTCTGATCAACATTGTAATATCTTTGGTCTCCTCAAAGGAAGTTTGCAAGTAATCAACATAAACACATCCTCCCTAAACTGCATGAGATTAAATTAATATTACATCACATTCAATCTGTCAATACTCTGGGTCTATGTGAAACCTTTCTCTATTATAATACTAATGATTTATATCTCCAAATACAAGGGTTCAACTTTGAAAGAAAAGATAGAGACTCCATGGGGGATGAGGTTATTCTTGAATCTATGTAGTCAGTTCCATTAGTTATAACATGTCTTGCCCTTGCCCAATCAATGCTAATACTATTTATTACAGGCCACCTAGTTGCACAGTGGATTGGATTGATAAATTTCAGATGCAAATTCAAAAAGCATTAATAAAGGAAAATTTAGGTGACTTTAACATTGACTACATGAAAACTCCACGGTTAACATTGATAAGTAACGTTGAAACTTACAACTTTACTCAATTAATTAAAACCCCAACTAGAGTAACAGATAAAAGTGCTACTATCATTGATCATGTCTATACTAATAAACCTGAAAACATAAGTGAAATAAATGTGCCAGTGTATGCACTGAGTGACCACTACCCAGTCTGTATAACTAGACATGTTCCAAAATCATCTAAAAATGGGCAACACATTGAAATACAATACAGGGACTTTAAACAGTTTGATGAGGAAATATTCTTAAATGATTTAGTTTGCAAACCCTTTAAATCAGTCTGCAATATAGCTAATGTCAACACTGCTTTAGACAAATGGTATCAGATGTTCAATGCAGCCTTAGACAAGCATGCCCCAATTAAAACAAAAAGTGTTAAACACCAAATTACACCCAAGTGGAATAACCCTGGGATCAAAGATGCTAGGCACGTAAGATATCATTTCCACAAGAAAAAAGACATGAAAAGCTATAGAAAGTGGAGGAATAAAACTATGCATCTGATAACTAAGGCAAAAGAGAACTACTATAAACAGGCTATTGATGAAAGTAAGAGTACCAAAACATTGTGGAAGCATCTAAAAGAGCTGAACCCACCCGAAAACAGTTGTCTTCCCCCTAGACTTTAGCAAAATGATGATATAGCAACATCTGTACAAGACATTGTGGAAATGTTTAACAATTTCTTCATAAGCATCTCCAGTAACAGTATTCAGAACCAGAATAACATTCCAATTGAACTTGATGCTGCTAAATAATGTGGTGTAATAATAATAATAATAATAATAATAGTAATAGTAAAAATAACAGTAATAATAATAATAATAATAATAATAATAATAATAATAGTAAGAAGAAGAAGAAGAAGAACAATAAGCCATGCTATTATGTGTAACTGGTTTTCTTACATTAAAAATCCAGCCAAATTTAGTCCAAATGCATGTTTTGCTTTTCAGCATTGAGATTCACAAGTTCACTGACAAACTTTGTTGAGGACCATTAATTTCTCAGAATGGTCCTATCTAGATAATATAGATAGATATATATAGATATAGATATATATATATATATATAAAAACTTACTGGATGACTACCATTAATTTCTCAGAATTGTCCTATCTAGATAATAAAAATAAACTTACTGGATGACTACCATTAATTTCTCAGAAAGGTCCTATCTAGATAATAAATATAAACTTACTGGATGACTACCATTAATTTCTCAGAAAGGTCCTATCTAGATAATAAATATAAACTTACTGGATGACTACCATAAATTTCTCAGAATTGTCCTATCTAGATAATAAATATAAACTTACTGGATGACTACCATAAATTTCTCAGAAAGGTCCTATCTAGATAATAAATATAAACTTACTGGATGACTACCATTAATTTCTCAGAAAGGTCCTATCTAGATAATAAATATAAACTTACTGGATGACTACCATAAATTTCTCAGAATTGTCCTATCTAGATAATAAATATAAACTTACTGGATGACTACCATAAATTTCTCAGAAAGGTCCTATCTAGATCTTATATATATATATATATATATATATATATAAACATATTGGACACTGATTGGCAAAGTATTATGTACATTTTAATTCATTTTCCCAGAAAGATAATCATTCACAGAAACAACATACCGGTAGTTGTGTTTAAATTTCCTAGATAATATTGATGTTATTGTAGTTATGCATTTTTGATGTTGTAAAATTTGGGTAATAATGAACAGTGGCTTGTTAGAGAGAGAGAGAGAGAGAGAGAGAGAGAGAGAGAGAGAGAGAGAGAGAGAGAGAGAGAGAGAGAGAGATCCCTCATACTATTTTGTATTTTTATTCTGCATAAAATACATCTTGTGTGTATTTTTTTTTTACACTTAGATTTTCTGTAATAATGTTAGAATATTTTATTTTACATGTTTTATGTGTGATTTTTGGAGTTTTCTGTAACAATTTTAGAATATTTTACATGTTTTATGTGTGATTTTTGGAGTTTTCTGTAACAATTTTAGAATATTTTACATGTTTTATGTGTGATTTTTGGAGTTTTCTGTAACAATTTTAGAATATTTTACATGTTTTATGTGTGATTTTTGGAGTTTTCTGTAACAATTTTAGAATATTTTACATGTTTTATGTGTGATTTTTGGAGTTTTCTGTGATAGTTTAAAATGTGTGCCAAAGTAGTTTTAGATTAGTCACATCGGACATTTGTCCTAAACAGACTGTTACTTATATATCAAATTAAAAATCTATTTCACTAAACAGACTATGTCACTTCTATATCAAATTAAAAATAGAAATCTATTTCACTAAACAGACTGTCACACTTCTATATCAAATTAAAAATAGAAATCTGTTTCACTAAACAGACTATGTCACTTCTATATCAAATTAAAAATAGAAATCTATTTCACTAAACAGACTATGTCACTTCTATATCAAATTAAAAATAGAAATCTATTTCACTAAACAGACTGTGTCACTTCTATATCAAATTAAAAATAGAAATCTATTTCACTAAACAGACTGTCACACTTCTATATCAAATTAAAAATAGAAATCTATTTCACTAAACAGACTATGTCACTTCTATATCAAATTAAAAATAGAAATCTATTTCACTAAACAGACTGTTACACTTCTATATCAAATTAAAAATAGAAATCTATTTCACTAAACAGACTATGTCACTTCTATATCAAATTAAAAATAGAAATCTATTTCACTAAACAGACTGTGTCACTTCTATAACAAATTAAAAATAGAAATCTATTTCACTAAACAGACTGTCACACTTCTATATCAAATTAAAAATAGAAATCTATTTCACTAAACAGACTATGTCACTTCTATATCAAATTAAAAATAGAAATCTATTTCACTAAACAGACTGTTACACTTCTATATCAAATTAAAAATAGAAATCTATTTCACTAAACAGACTGTCACACTTCTATATCAAATTAAAAATAGAAATCTATTTCACTAAACAGACTATGTCACTTCTATATCAAATTAAAAATAGAAATCTATTTCACTAAACAGACTGTGTCACTTCTATATCAAAATAAATAGAAATCTTGTCATGTGCAAAATATCTTTTAACAAAGTTGACACAGGAAATTTGAATCTGCCTGACAACAAAATGTATGTACAAAGCCAAACTTTTTCATAATACTTAACAATTTACTTGTAATCATTTTTTTTATAATGGCGGCCAGTATTATTGGTGGAGGAAGAACCCAGGAAAACCCACGGGAAGAACCACCGACCCAGAATAAGCTACTGGCAAGCTTTCTCACATACCCACATTAGCCGAATCTTAGACTTGAACCCACACAGACAGAAGTGAGATGGCAATGATCCATAACAGAGAACGCTTTAGACCACTAAAAAACTAAATGTATGTACAAAGTCAAAGCTTTTTCATCTAACTTTTCAACTAACTTGTAATCATTGTTTTATATAATTGTCTAGTTGCTTTTTCTATTGTTTATGTTCTTGCCTATTGGCCTACTTGTATCAGATAATAGTATTAGATTAGTACTCTACTGTATTAGAGGTTACTTTGTAGACAATGTGAAGCATATTACTGTACTAAAGGTTACTACAATATATAGACAATATGAAGTCCGTATTGATGGGAGTCAGAAAATAGTACTGTACTAAAGGTTACTAAAGTATATAGACAATATGAAGTCCGTATTGATGGGACTCAGAAAATAGTACTGTACTGAAGGTTACTACAGTATATAGACAATATGAAGTCCGTATTGATGGGAGTCAGAAAATAGTACTGTACTAAAGGTTACTACAGTATATAGACAATATGAAGTCCGTATTGATGGGAGTCAGAAAATAGTACTGTACTGAAGGTTACTACAGTATATAGACAATATGAAGTCCATATTGATGGGACTCAGAAAATAGTACTGTACTAAAGGTTACTACAGTATATAGACAATATGAGGTCCGTATTGATATGACTCAGAAAATAGTACTGTACTAAAGGTTACTACAGTATATAGACAATATGAGGTCCATATTGATAGGACTCAGAAAATAGTACTGTACTGAAGGTTACTACAGTATATAGACAATATGAAGTCCATACTGATGGGACTCAGAAAATAGTACTGTACTAAAGGTTACTACAGTATATAGACAATATGAAGTCCATATAGATGGGACTCAGAAAATACTACTATACTGAAGGTTACTATATACACAATATGACGACCTCATTAATGGGGTTTGCCAAGATTTCTGTTCAGATCCTAGACACCCAGTGTTATTTATAACTTGGAGACTGTTAGTATTCAAGATGCACATCAGCCAGTAGAAGTAGCTGAATTTAAATTTATACAGATATAATTTACAGTTACACAAACAATAATAGTATAAACTTTCAATAGAAGGTAATTGATTATTTAAATTCTGTGTTTTATTTGTTTTAAGAATACAAAAATAAGTAAGCAATTTAGGTGATTGATTAATTAAATTATGTGTTTTATTTGTTTTAAGAATACAAAAATAAGTAAGCTAATTAGGTGATTGATTAATTAAATTATGTGTTTGATTTGTTTTAAGAATACAAAAATAAGTAAGCAAATTAGGTGATTGATTAATTAAATTATGTGTTTGATTTGTTTTAAGAATACAAAAATAAGTAAGCTAATTAGGTGATTGATTAATTAAATTATGTGTTTGATTTGTTTTAAGAATACAAAAGTAAGTAAGCTAATTAGGTGATTGATTAATTAAATTATGTGTTTGATTTGTTTTAAGTATACAAAAATAAGTAAGCAAATTAGGTGATTGATTAATTAAATTATGTATTTGATTTGTTTTACGAATACAAAAATAAGTAAGCTAATTAGGTGATTGATTAATTAAATTCTGTGTTTTATTTGTTTTAAGTATACAAAAATAAGTAAGCTAATTAGGTGATTGATTATTTAAATTCTGTGTTTTATTTGTTTTAAGTATACAAAAATAAGTAAGCAAATTAGGTGATTGATTAATTAAATTATGTGTTTGATTTGTTTTAAGTATCCAAAAATAAGTAAGCAAATTAGGTGATTGATTAATTAAATTCTATGTTTTATTTGTTTTAAGTATCCAAAAATAAGTAAGCAAATTAGGTGATTGATTAATTAAATTCTGTGTTTTATTTGTTTTAAGTATACAAAAATAAGTAAGCTAATTAGGTGATTGATTAATTAAATTCTGTGTTTCATTTGTTTTAAGTATACAAAAATAAATAAGCAAATTAGGTAATTTATTCATTAAATTGTGTGTTTTATTTTGCTTTATGTATATTTCTCCTTTGCTGTATTAAATAAAGTGATGATTCATTTTACACAAAAATACTCCAATCTATTTATTACCATATTTTCTGTTAGAATGTTATGGCTAGTCATAGTGAATATATATATATATATATATATATATATATATATATATATATATATATATATATATATATATATATATATATATATATATATATATATATATATTGTTAAGCAATACAAATCATATAATAAAAGTAATATTTATAATTTTACATTTAATTTATAAAATCTGTCATTGGGATCTAAACTGTTGTTCTGTGTTTTGGGTGTGCTGGTATTGGGATCTAAACTGTTGTTCTGTGTATTGGGTGTACTTGTATTGGGATCTAAACTGTTGTTCTGTGTTTTGGGTGTGCTGGTATTGGGATCTAAACTGTTGTTCTGTGTATTGGGTGTACTTGTATTGGGATCTAAACTGTTGTTCTGTGTATTGGGTGTACTTGTATTGGGATCTAAACTGTTGTTCTGTGTTTTGGGTGTGCTGGTATTGGGATCTAAACTGTTGTTCTATGTATTGGGTGTACTTGTATTGGGATCTAAACTGTTGTTCTGTGTTTTGGGTGTGCTGGTATTGGGATCTAAACTGTTGTTCTGTGTTTTCGGTGTGCTGGTATTGGGATCTAAACTGTTGTTCTGTGTTTTGGGTGTGCTGGTATTGGGATCTAAACTGTTGTTCTGTGTTTTGGGTGTGCTGGTATTGGGATCTAAACTGTTGTTCTGTGTTTTGGGTGTGCTGGTATTGGGATCTAAACTGTTGTTCTGTGTATTGGATGTACTTGTATTGGGATCTAAACTGTTGTTCTGTGTTTTGGGTGTACTTGTATTGGGATCTAAACTGTTGTTCTGTGTATTGGGTGTACTTGTATTGGGATCTAAACTGTTGTTCTGTGTATTGGATGTACTTGTATTGGGATCTAAACTGTTGTTCTGTGTATTGGGTGTGCTGATTGTACAGTAGAGCCTATGCTACGGCTTTTCATATGTCGACTGTAAATCGCTTAAATTAGTACATATTTGTTATTGCTACTCCACCCAAATGTAACAACATAAACACATTCAGCCGAATATCAAGCTGCTCCCAAATAACATTTACACTAAATAACAGTCATTTACACTAAATAACAGTCATTCACATTTCAGTATGACAATATGGCTGCCATTACAATGGTCTTTAAAATATTGATACTTAAAAAAAAAGATCATATTGTCATGAGATTAAAACTTAATCAGGTTAAGACTTAGTGAGATTAAGACTTAATATCTTTGTATGATGAGTAAGACCTAATGAGATTAAGACTTAATGTCTTTGTATGATGATTAAGACTTAATGAGATTAAGACCTAATGAGGTTAAGACTTAGTGAGATTAAGACTTAATATCTTTGTATGATGATTAAGACTTAATGAGATTAAGACTTAAAATCTTTGTATGATGAGTAAGACTTAATGAGATTAAGACTTAAAATCTTTGCATGATGATTCAGACTTAATGAGATTAAGACTTAATATCTTTGTATGATGATTAAAACTTAATGAGATTAAGACTTAATATCTTTCTACGATGATGAGTTGTATCTAAGTAAACATGGTAGTGATTGAGCAACAAGAAAAGCCTCCAAAACTAAAACACATGGTACTAATTGCAAATCTGATATAGTCTCCATATCAAAATAAAATTGGTAGTCATTGAACAGCTAGTGTAACCTCCATACCTAAATATACTGGCTGTGATTGGATGGTCGGTATAACCTTCATATAAAAATGAGATTAGTGATTTGAAACCTAGTATAGCCTCCATACCTAAATGAAAGTGAAAGTGAACTGCACAGCCAGTGTAGCTTCCATACCTAAAAAAAGTGAAAGCGAATTGCACAGCCAGTGTAGCTTCCATACCTAAATAAAAGTGAAAGTGAATTGCACAGCCAGTTTAGCTTCCATACCTAAATAAAAGTGAAAGTGAATTGCACAGCCAGTGTAGCTTCCATACCTAAAAATAGTGGTAGTGAAAGGATTGCCAATGTAGCCTCTAAACCTGAATGAACAAAGTAGTTATTGATTGGACACCCAGTGTATCGCTCATACCTAAATGAAAGAAGTAGTGATTGGGCAGCCAGTATAGTGTTGTCTGTTGGATATGCACTCAGACATTTTTGCTGGTGTATTGTTGGTTCTAAATGAAAATGCTGCATGTTGGATATGCACTCAATCATTATGGTGTATTGTTAGTTCTAAATAAAAATGTTGCTAGTTGGATATGGACTCAGACATTCATTATGGTGTTGTTGTAGTGTTTAACTCCATTTTTCAGTACATGATAGGCTATACATGTCGGCCAGTATTAATAGTGGAGGAAGAACCCAGGAAAACCACAGAAAAAAACACAGACCCACAGGAAGCTATTACCAAGCTTTCTCAAAGACCCACATTGCTCAAATCTGAGACTCAAACCCACACAGTCAGAGGTGAGATGGCAGTGATCCGTAATGAAGAGCATTTTAGACCACTTTGCCACTCACGGCCCCTCATTATGGTGTATTGTTAGTCCTAAATGAAAACGTTCCATGTCGGATTTGCAGTCAGACATTAGGGAATTATGTTTGTCCTAAATGAAAATGTTGACTGTTAGATATGAACTAAAACATTATGGTGTATTCTTGGTCCAATATGAAAATGTTGCCTGTTGAATATACACTCAGACATTCATTACAGTGTGTTGTTCATACTAAATATAAATGTTGCCTGTGGATATGCACTCATACATTATTTATGATATTATGATGGTCCTATATGAAAATGTTGACTCTTGGATAGGATTATAAAGAATGCACACAGATATTCATTATGGCCATCATAGACTCAATATTGAAAATCTTATCAATACTCCATAATAGATGGTTGAACCACTATATTATTTTAAATAAACAACCTTTAGAGCCTCATAAATGAAATTTTTTACTTTTGGAAATATGCTTGAACATCCCATGTGTGTGTCCTAATGTCCATCTTGAATATCCTATGTGTCTGCCATAATTTCATCTTGAATATCCCATGTGTCTGTCATAATATCCATCCTGAATATCCCATGAGTCTGTTACAATGTCTATCCTGAATATCCCATGTGTCTGTCATAATGTCTGTCCTGAATATCTCATGTGTCTGTTATAATATCCATCCTGAATATCCCATGTGTCTGTCACAATGTCTATCCTGAATATCCCATGTGTCTGTCATAATGTCTGTCCTGAATATCTCATGTGTCTGCCATAATGTCTATCCTGAATATCCCATGTGTCTGCTGTAATGTCCATCTTGAATATCCCATTTGTCTGCCATAATTTCAATCCTGAACATCCCATGTGTCTGTCATAATGTCTGTCCTGAACATCCCATATGTCTATCATACTGTCTATCTTGAAAATCTTCTTGTCACTTTTTTTCTTCTGAATGTGACCTAAGTTGTGGGAAAAAGTTATCAGTCTTATATCAGTACTGTACCTTTACTCCAGCCCATTATTCCTAACTATTTTTAAAAAAGAACCTAGGCCACTAGTCTTCAGAATTTTTACAAAGAACCTAGGCCACTAGTCTTCAGAATTTTTACAAAGAACCTAGGCCACTAGTCTTCAGAATTTTTACAAAGAACTTAGGCCACTAGTCTTCAGAATTTTTACAAAGAACCTAGGCCACTGACTTTCAGAATATATATATATATATATATATATATATATATATATATATATATATATATATATATATATATATATATATATATATATATATTGTCCAATAATTTGCACATCTAGGTCACTGATTTTCCAATTTGTAGAATGAGACCCATTATTTGAGAAATGTCTTAGGAAATAAACTTGCGTCACTGATTATCAATTTAGTTGTTTTATTAACAACACCCCAGTGCCTTTCAAAATAACTGCTTTATTGCAACAGGGAAACCCAAACTTATCTAACCAACAAAATATCAGATTATAAAACCAGTGTATATCATCCAACATCATTAATTTCAAATTTATTATGAAATAAGTTTACAGCTAAACTTGTATGCAAAGTTTCTAGCCATTTAACTCAAATTTCTGTCCATGAAAAACAATTTGGAAAAATATAGTCTTTCTCCACAGTGAAAAATAGTATCTGATTTGCACATTTCTTCCTACCTTCTGTAATCCATTTCATTTTCTTGTATACACAAGATTCTGTCCTGCTTTATAATCTCTTAACCATATCATTTTATTTTCATCATTAATTTTGCAAGACAATTTGAAATAATTGTAAGGGATATTAAGTTTCATTGCTAACTTGCAAGACGGTTTGACATAATAGTAAGGGATATTATTATTATTAATTTTCATTGCTAACTTGCTAGACAATTTGAAATAATTGTAAGTGATATTAATATTAATTTTCATTGCTAACTTGCCAGACAATTTGAAATAATATTAAAGGATATTAATTTTCATTGCTAACTTGCAAGACAGTTTCAAATAATAGTAAGGGATAATAATTTTCATTGCTAACTTGCAAGACAATTTGAAATAATATTAAAGGATATTAATTTTCATTGCTACCTTGCAAGACAATTTGAAATAATATTAAAGGATATTAATTTTCATTGCTAACTTGCAAGACAGTTTCAAATAATAGTAACGGATATTAATTTTCATTGCTAACTTGCAAGACAATTTGAAATAATATTAAAGGATATTAATTTTCATTGCTAACTTGCAAGACAGTTTCAAATAATAGTAAGTGATATTAATTTTCATTGCTAACTTGCAAGACGATTTGAAATAATATTAAAGGATATTAATTTTCATTGCTAACTTGCAAGACAGTTTGAAATAATAGTAACAGATATTAATTTTCATTGCTAACTTGCAAGACAATTTGAAATAATATTAAAGAATATTCATTTTCATTGCTAACTTGCAAGACAGTTTCAAATAATAGTAAGGGATATTAATTTTCATTGCTAACTTGCAAGACAGTTTCAAATAATTGTAAGGGATATTAATTTTCATTGCTAACTTGCAAGACAATTTGAAATAATATTAAAGGATATTAATTTTCATTGCTAACTTGCAAGACAGTTTCAAATAATTGTAAATGATATTAATTTTCATTACTAACTTGCAAGACAATTTGAAATAATATTAAAGGATATTAATTTTCATTGCTAACTTGCAAGACAGTTTCAAATAATAGTAAGGGATATTAATTTTCATTGCTAACTTGCAAGACAATTTGAAATAATATTAAAGGATATTAATTTTCATTGCTAACTTGCAAGACAATTTGAAATAATATTAAAGGATATTAATTTTCATTGCTAACTTGCAGGACAGTTTGAAATAATATTAAAGGATATTAATTTTCATTGCTAACTTGCAAGACAATTTCAAATAATAGTAAGGGATATTAATTTTCATTTGCTAACTTGCAAGACAATTTGAAAAAATATTAAAGAATATTAATTTTCATTGCTAACGTGCAAGACAGTTTCAAATAATAGTAAGGGATATTAATTTTCATTTGCTAACTTGCAAGACAATTTGAAAAAATATTAAAGAATATTAATTTTCATTACTAACTTGCAGGACAATTTGAAATAATATTAAAGGATATCAATATTAATTTTCATTGCTAACTTGTAAGACAGTTTGAAATAATAGTAACGGATATTAATATTAATTTTCATTGCTAACTTGCAGGACAATTTGAAACAATTGTAAGGGATATTGTAAATCAAATCATTCTGAACTACATTTTCTACACCAGTATCTGATTTATAACTGATTTTATGGATTTAGGACATAAATGGATTTTAATTACTGAGTGTTATGAATCTTAATGGATTTTATAACACAAAGATGGATACATTGTACACTGTTTGTCTTCATTTTCCCTATCTATCTTGTAAAATTACATAGAGCAGGGTCAAAGAGAAATTGGCATGTTAGGGTTAACCCTAACCCAAAATGAAATGGTTGACTCTTAAGTGAGCATATAGGATAACAGAAAGAATCATAACCAACAGTTTTAGTAAAATCAACAAATAATTTAATTCTCTAATTTACAAAGTGAAAATATAAGCGGAACTTACAATATTGTGAATTAAATCACAAATAATCCTAAATATCCTATCAAATGTCCAAAATTACAGAATGGCTCAAATGAATTTCAGAAGTCTTGAATATGCTGATGTACAAGTCTTGAATTTTTTTGATGAACCATAATGATACAATCCTTTTTGTAGGAATTCTCAATAATCCTGTACATATAAACATAATGTTGACTTCTTACAATAATGATAAATATCAAATAGGCATTACCCTCAATCATGGATAAAGGTCAAGCACCTGATATAAATTAAAGATAGATAACAATATAAAGTGAAAACACTTTCCATACACACATATTGGAGACATTGCCAAAATAAGGAATGAGAAGCCAAGAGGTTAGATTTTTTTCATTTCTAACTGTATGAACAAGCATTGTAAAGGGAACTATTTGTATTCATTGGAAGTTTGCACGTTAAGCAATTTTCATAGAAAACATAATAAACTCTAACTACTGCCCTACTTTAGAGAATGCAAGACATGCATAATTAGTTATACAAGTTGATATGACAGTACAATTGATAATTTCTTTAGTGATTAAAAACACTTTTTATCCCTCTCCTGGATTTGAATGTATCCAATAACAGTTAGTAACTTGATTAAATACATATAGATGTCTGTACTTGTTGTCGCTATCCATACGTGCGATAGTGTAGCTTGATGTTTGTATTTGTTATCGCAATTTATACATGCGATAATATAACTTTTGTAAAGGTTCCATTTTATTTGAAACATTTGTGTAGTCCAGGAAGTTCTTTGGATCTGTGTTTAGTCCAGGAGATTCCTTGGATCTGTGTTTATTTTGTATTAATATTTAATTTATTTTTGAATTGTGAATGGTTGTAAAGTGTGATCGTGGGTTGAACGCACGAGTTATTGTGTTGATACATCATTATTTTTCATTAATAATTTATTTCATAAATTTACATCATCTTTCACATATTGTGTTTGTGTTGTTCATTTAATCCACCAACCACTCGGTAACAATTCTTTTACAATGATGTCAGAAGTGGGATCACTGGATTAAATGAACTGTCAATAATTTTTTTTGTGAAAGTATACATTTAATGTTTATATTTGAGCGTGACCTTCTTGACAAGATAATCCTCAAGTAGGGGTTTATTTAGGTTTAGTTTATCTGGGTCCGTGTGTCCAGTATAAACATATTTAAAGCATTGGTTTGGTTACCTTCATCAGGAAGATGAGGTCAGTTTGTTCTATATATTTATATTTATATTACAATTGTCATGTCATCCCTTAAGGACTTGGTTGCCTTAGGCAAAGAATTGGGGTATGAAGGTGAAAGTCTAAGGAAATTTATTCAGGAAGAATAAGCCCGGGAAAGGGAAGAAAGTGTAAGGGCAAGGGAATTAGAAAGGGAAGCCGAAGAAAGGAAATGGGAATTAGAAAGGGAAGCCGATGAAAGGAAATGGGCCTTTGAGAGGGAAAAGATAGAATTAGAGAAGCACAACGAAAAGGACAGGATAGAATGGGAAAGGGAAGCGGAGGAAAGGCGAATAGGGTTAGAAGAAAAATCAAAGCAACGGGATCATGAGCGTAAGGTAGAATTAGCAACAGCTGTAAAAGGAGAACACGATTCTGCCTCTAGTAAATTAAGGGGCCCCAAACTACCTCCCTTTGACGTTGAAAAAGATAACATGGATAGCTATCTTCATCGGTTTGAGCGGTATGCCGAAAACCAGAAGTGGAGTCGAAATGACTGGGCACTGCATCTTAGTGCTCTATTAAAAGGTAAAGCACTGGATGTATACTCACGACTTCCTAGAGACGATGTGTTTAAGTACGACGTCCTAAAGGAAGCAGTTCTTAAAAGGTACGAGCTCACTGAACAGGGTTTTCATTAAACGTTCAGGTATAGCAAGCCTGATAAGGGAGAAACCTTTGGTCAGTTCATCGTTAGAATTGCGAACTATTTTGAGCGGTGGATTGAATGTGGCAAAGCGGTGAAAACGTTTGAAGGGTTGACTGATTTCTTGCTCAGAGATAAATTATTTAACACAGTTGGGCAAGAACTAGATCAATTTCTGAAAGAGAAAGTCTTCACAAACGTAACAGATATGGCTAAGCAAGCCGATTTCTTCGCCGAAGCTCACGGGGGAACCCATAACATGGTTTCAAAAGATTTTAAGTCTGGAAACCAGTCTACGAGACCGATGCCTACGGAGCTTGTGAAATCAGCTGAGGCAAATAGGTCAGTTAGGAATCCGGGTATGCAATGTTACTTGTGTAATGTATGGGGTCATGTTCAAAAAGACTGTCCTAAAAGAAAGGGACTTGTACATAAGGTAGCAGTGGCTATACAAAGTAAATGTATATCTGATAATATCATACAGGTAGAAACAATGTATTCATTTGCTTGGCACGTGTCTATTTCCCGAAGCGTGAGTACCAACAGCGAGAGGGTTAGTCAACGGTCGAGAAGTCGTAGTATTACGTGACACTGGTTGCACGGGCGTAGTGATCAAACGGAGTCTCGTGCAGGATAACCAAATGCTCGGGTGGGAGTCCCCATGTATGCTACTTGATCAGACGATCGGTCGCATTCCCATAGCAAGGATCACGGTAAAAACACCTTTCCTAACTGGAACTGTTGATGCCCTTTGTATGGCAAACCCTATTTACGATCTGACGATCGGTAATGTTGAAGGTTCCCGTCTTCCAACCATGGCAGATTTTAAGATACCTTTGGCCCAGGGAATCGAAACGCGAGTGCAAACACGGCGAAAGAAAACCGCGTTTCATAAATTAATAGTCCCTGAATGGATCTCAGGAATTTCACGTGATGAGTTCAAATGAGAGCAAGAACGTGATGAATCCATCAAAACAATTGAGAAAATCGCGTCCGGTGCGATTAAATACTGCAAGGGTGGGGGTAGCTCAAGATTCATACGGAAGAACGAATTAATTCATAGGGAGTTTAGCGCTTCGGAGGGTAAGAAGTATTGGCAAGTGGTCGTACCCCAGAGATATAGATCTCAAGTACTTAGGGTGGCGCATGAGTCGAGCATGGCAGGACACCTAGGTAAGGCTAAGACCACCAGCAGAGTATTCGCTGAATTCTACTGGCCCGGTGTTAATGGCGATGTCACACGGTTCTGTAGGTCGTGCGACGTATGTCAGAAAACCGTATGTAAGGGAAGGGTCACAAGGGTGCCCTTAGGACAGATGCCATTAATAGATACACTGTTTAAGAGAGTGGATGTAGATATTGTAGGACCCAATACAACCAATTACCGAAAGAAAGAATCGGTATATTCTTACTCTTTTTGACTACGCGACCAAATACCCCAAAGCAGTAGCGTTACCATCTATTGAAACAGAAAGGGTAGCTGAAGCATTAGTTGATATATTCAGTAGGGTAGGGGTGCCAGAAGAAATCCTCACAGGTTGTGGTGCCCAAATCACCTCTGACCTCATGGGTGAAATAAGTAGGCTGTTATCCATCAAACAGCTAAACACTACCCCATACCATCCGATGTGCAATGGACTGGTAGAGAAGTTTAATGGTACCCTGAAAAGCATGCTACGAAAGATGTGCGCAGAACGTCCGCTATTTGAACGCTGTTCTCTTCGCGTACCGCGAAGTACCGCAGGAAAGTTTAGAGTTTGCACCCTTCGAACTGTTGTACGGTAGAACAGTTTGAGGCCCGATGCGGATACTACGCGAACTATGGACGGGTGATGTTGCGAATGAGGAAATAAAAACTACTTACCAGTACGTGTTAGATCTGCGAGATAAACTGGAGAGTACATGCCAGATGGCACGTGACGAGTTAATGAAATCGGGGCGCAGATATGTCAAATATTATAACCGCAAAGCGCGCAATAGGAAATTTCTTGTAGGAGATCAGGTTCTATTGCTTCTTCCAACAAGCTCAAATAAGTTATTAGTCCAATGGAAAGGTCCCTATGAAGTTAAAGAGGTAAAAGGTGACATGGACTATAAAATTGACATAGACGGTAATTTAAAGACATTCCATGCTAACATGCTTAAGTTGTACGTCAAGAGATAAATTTACATCATCTTTCACATATTGTGTTTGTGTTGTTCATTTAATCCACCAACTACTTGGTAACAATTCTGTTACAGGGCTTAAAATCCATTTCATGTCTTAATTATGTACACATAAATTCTTGTCATGGGTATTTGCCGGTCATTTTCCTTTGAACATTTTGAAATATTTAATTCATATTTTGCAGCTTTGTAAGTTTCATCTAATATATATTGTGTTTTAGCTATTCCAATCTATTTCTTTTAGGTTGAGTGTAACAATAAATATTTAACTATACACATAGTTTTAATATTCCATGAAAGCGCTGTTCTTGGGAATCATTTTGTAAGTTCAAAGCTGAACTCTGTACTTTCATACAAGTAACTTGATGCAAAATATTGCTACTCACTAATGATTTAAGAAATATTTTGTTAAAGCATTTGGCTTTGGTCACAGAAAATGTCAAAAATGGGTCATGACTGTTGATCAGATATAATTACACAGAAAATATTAAAAATGGGTCATGACTGTTGATACGATATAATTACACAGAAAATATGAAAAATGGGTCATGACTGTTGATAAGTACACTATCAATCATGACCAATTAAGAAATTATTTTTCTTCGTCATGTTCATAAATCTGATGAAAGGGGCAGCATACTCTGACCTTAAATTATATACCAGAAAGCAAACCCATTCCAATTTTTAGCCATCCTTTAGTAATCGTGCTAAAATTTAACCATAACATACCAGAAAGCAAACCCATTCCAATCTTTAGCCATCCTTTAGTAATCATGCTAAAATTTAACCATAACATACCAGAAAGCAAACCCATTCCAATATTTAGCCATCCTTTAGTAATCATGCTAAAATTTAACCATAACATACCAGAAAGCAAACCCATTCCAATCTTTAGTCATCCTTTAGTAATCATGCTAAAATTTAACCATAACATACCAGAATACAAACCCATTCCAATCTTTAGCCATACTTTAGTAATCATGCTAAAATTTAACCATAACATACCAGAAAGCAAACCCATTAAAATCTTTAGCCATCCTTTAGTAATCATGCTAAAATTTAACCATATCAAGAAAGGTTTAGGTTTAGATTGCAGTATAATTTAACTTTGATTATTTACCCATCACAATGGAGCTAGGGTTAGGGTTATATACCCATCACAATGGAGCTAAGGTTAGGGCTATATACCCATCACAATAGAGCTTGAGATAACAATAGTTGTCCTTCTGAAAACAAATGTAATCCATGCATTGAAAAAAACAACAACAAAATAAAACAAGAAGAAGACAGAACATGCCAATTCCAGACTTTAATATCACATTGGGTGTGGGGGCGGAAACACACCAATTCCAGACTTTAATATCACATTGAGGGTGGGGGCAGAAACATGCCAATTCATGAAATAATATCACATTGGGGTGGGGCAGAAACATGCCAATTCCAGACTGTAATATTCCAGACTTTAATATTACATTGGGATGGGGCAGAAACACACCAATTCCAGACTTTAATATCACATTGAGGGTGGGGGCAGAAACATGCAAATTCATGAAATAATATCACAATGGGGTGGGGCAGAAGCATGCCAATTCCAGACTGTAATATTCAAAGACTTTAATATCACATTGGGGTGGATGGCCGAAACACACCAATTCTAGACTTTAATATCACATTGGTGGGGGTGGGGCTGAAAAATACCAATTCTAGACTTTAATATCACATAGGTGGGGGTAAACATGCCAAATTCTGGACTTTAATATCACATTGGGGGGAGGACACTTAATGTTAACAATATTCACAAGTTCAATAAAATTTAAATTTGCTAACACAGCTAATTTGTACATGTAGTGATTAAGAGATTCAAGCCCAATGTAATCAGTATCAATGATATAAAAAAAAAATATATCTATGGAAACAAGCTAATTTCATGACATAAACAGTACTTCTGAATTATGATGTTTTACCTCCACTGTTTCTTCATGTATTCAAAGGGCTAGCTGTCTGATATTATAGTAAGGATTAGGTTGGTTGTCACCAGCTGACAGTCTGGAAGTACAATTATATATGCAAATATATATATATATATATATATACATAATGCAAATATATACATCAGGATTCGAAGGTATTGTATATTCATGTAAAGTTCTGTCAACTAGATTATTGTTGAAGCAGACATACAAGTAAAGTGCAGTTTGTTTGGCAATGCACAAAATATTTCTAGTCCATACAGTATACAATATATTGATGTGTATTTCTAGTCCATACAGTATACCATATAGTGATGTGTATTTCTAGTCCATACAGTATACAATATAGTGATGTGTATTTCTAGTTCATACAGTATACAATATAGTGATGTGTATTTCTAGTTCATACAGTATACAATATAGTGATGTGTATTTCTAGTCCATACAGTATACAATATAGTGATATGTATTTCTAGTCCATACAGTATACAATACAGTGATGTGTATTTCTAGTCCATATAATACACAATATAGTGATGTGTATTTCTAGTCCATACAGTACACAATACAGTGATGTGTATTTCTAATCCATACAGTACACAATATAGTGATATGAATTTCTAGTCCATACAGTATACAATATACTGATATGAATATGATAGATAGATCTATTTTTGTGTGTTGATAGATAAGTAGATGTATTTTTATGTGGGGATAGACAGGTAGATGTATTTTTGTGTGGTGATTGATAGGTAGATGTATTTTTTGGTGGGGATGCATATGTAGATGAATTTTGTGTGTAGATAGATAGGTAGATGTATTCTTTTGTGTTGATAGATAAGATAGGTAGATGTATTTTGGTGTGTGGATAGATAGGTAGATGTATTTTTGTGTGGGTATAGATAGGTAGATGTATTTTTGTGTGGTGATTGATAGGTAGATGTATTTTTTGCGGAGATACATATGTAGATGCATTTTGTGTGTGGTGATTGATAGTGTTACGTATATTTGATCTAAGTCATTTATATTTATTTTTATTTTTGTTTCTTAGATTTAAATTTGGCATTTTAAGTTTTAAGATTCGCTCATTGAAGGGGAGTGACCTGTACTTTTACAGAGTAAACACCAGGTGTTGAAATCATTTCTGACCTGGTTTCTGAGTTGTAAACAAGCTTTTAAAATGATTGGTTGGTTCCAAGGACATTATGGAGTTTTTGTGTAAACATCTTTCTATTTTAGATGGGTCATATGCTGGGTACTTGAGTTTTTGAATGTAAATTTGTTCTGATAGTTTCTAGAAGACCACGTGACCCCTTCTTTACGTAAAAACAGGTATACAGGTATAAACTATGTTTTGGAGCGAGTTATTCAGTAGACGTTTGGGCTTTTAGAATACTAAGTAGTGTCTGTCTTTTTTTAGTTATTTTTAATTACTGTGTACTGGAAATTTTGTCAATTGGTTTGAATCAAGAGGAATTATTTTGTTAGTTATCTGGAAAAGAATATGTGCTCATAGATTTTCATTAACAAGAACTGACTTCATCAAGAGACATTGTCTTCCATTTTGGATACTTCGCTGGAATTCGAACTTAGAACTATTTGGACATTTTATTACCAGGACTTTTGCAATTTCTCTAGTGGATAATATTTTGAATTATTTTGGATTAATTTTTGGAATTGATTCTTAAAACCGTAAGTTTTTTTTTTCTTTTCTGAAACATATTTGAACTCAACAAATTGTTTATTAAGTTTTACAAGCTTGTTATTTTCACTCATTCTATGTTACTGTTTATTTGAGCCTAAGCACCTAACAATAGGTATATGTATAATTTTTGTGGGGATACATATGAAGATGTATATTGTGTGTGGGTAAGTAGGTAGATGTATTTTTATGTGGGGATAGATAGGTAGATGTATTTTTGTCTGTGGATAGACAAGTAGATGTATTTTTGTGTGGGATAGATAGGTAGATGTATTTTTTTGTTGATAGATAGGCAGATGTTATTTATGTGTGGAAATAGATAGGTAGATTATTTTTGTGTGTTGATAGATAGGAAGATGTATTTTTGTGTGGGAATAGATAGGTAGATGTATTTTTGTGTGTGGATAGATAGGTAGATGTATTTTTGTGTGTGGATAGATAGGTAGATGTTATTTTTGTGTGGACATAGATAAATAGATGTATTTTTGTGTGTTGATAGATAGGAAGATGTATTTTTGTGTGGGAATAGATAGGTAGATGTATTTTTGTGTGTGGATAGATAGGTAGATGTATTTTTGTGTGGGCATAGATAAATAGATGTATTTTTGTGTGTTGATAGATAGGTAGATGTATTTTTGTGTGTTGATAGACAGGTAGATGTATTTTTGTGTATTGATAGATAGGTAGATGTATTTTTGTGTGTGGATAGATAGGTAGATGTATTTGTGTGTGTGGATAGATAGGCAGATGTTATTTTTGTGTGGACATAGATAAATAGATGTATTTTTGTGTGTTGATAGATAGGTAGATGTATTTTTGTGTGTTGATAGACAGGTAAATGTATTTTTGTGTATTGATAGATAGGTAGATGTATTTTTGTGTGTTGATAGATAGGTAGATGTATTTTTGTATGTTGATAGATAGGTAGGTGTATTTTTGTGTGGGGATAGATAGGTAGATGTACTTTTGTGTGTTGATAGATAGGTAGGTAGATGTATTTTTTTGTGTTGATAGATAGGTAGATGTATTTTTTTGTGTTGATAGATAAATAGATGTATTTTTGTGTGTTGATTGATAGGTAGATGTATTTTGTGTGTGGATAGATAGGTAGATGTACTTTTGTGTGTTGATAGATAGGTAGATGTATTTTTTGTGTTGATAGATAGGTAGATGTATTTTTTTGTGTTGATAGATAGGTAGATGTATTTTTTTGTGTTGATAGATAGGTAGATGTATTTTTGTGTGTTGATAGATAGGTAGATGTATTTTTGTGTGTTGATAGATAGGTAGATGTATTTTTGTGTGGGGATAGATAAGTTTGTGTGGGGATAGATAGATAGATGTATTTTTTTGTGTTGATAGATAGGTAGATGTATTTTTGTGTGGGGATAGATAGGTAGATGTATTTTTGTGTGGGGATAGATAGGTAGATGTATTTTTGTGTTGATAGATAGGTAGATGTTTTTTTTGTGTTGGATAGGTAGGTAGATGTATTTTTGTGTGTTGATAAGTAGATGTATTTTTGTGTGTGGATAGATAGATAGATGTATTTTTGTGTGGGGATAGATAGGTAGGTAATTAATAACAGAAATAACACTATACAGAAATTCTAAGCAAGCCATAAGAACAAGATAAATAAAACAACCTAGACAACAAAAAATTTGATTGAAAAGTAATAAAATAAATTATGAGCATCCATTTCATATAGCACATTTATTAATAGATAGATAGAAGATAGATAGATAGATAGATAGATAGATAGATAGATAGATAGACACAGACAAGCAGACTGATTTATAAAGCATAACTCTGCTAGTACCTTATGTTGTTAGGTTGACTGCCATCTAAAATAGAAAATGAAAGCAAAATAAAATGATTTAAAGAATTCTTTCTTGCAAACTACATTTTGTATTTTAAAATTATAATATTGCATTACTTATATCCATGGATGCATAAGTGTCACTGGTTAATAATGACAGTTTGTTTGCCTTGTTCTCATGCATAAGTGTCACTGGTTAATAATGACAGTTTGTTTGCCATGTTCTCAAACAGAAAGACACAAATTACCATACAAGACAAAGCAAATAATAATTATCTAATTAGGCTCATATCCAGATTCTTCATTTAATATTCAGATATGTGAAAGAAATTCAATAACAGATTGAACACATTTTCATGAGGTGTTTGATAATGTCTTTCAGAATGTATTGCTATTTTTATTTAATTTAATTGTTTGTCTGATAGTTTTAATTTATTTTGTATTTTATTACTTGTTATGTAATGCAACATTGTTTGCTGGACTTGACCATGTCCAAAATTAAGTTTATTTCTGCTTGACCTGATTGATATTTTTATGACTTTATATATCATTTATGTAAACTAATAATATATTTATTATTCTCTGTGTTTGAGCTTATTATCAGGACCAGTGTTTTGGATATTCCTATGTCAGTTTTATAGGCTATTGTGTTGCAAATAAACAAGGCTCATTATATCATTCTAGAAGGCTATTTTCCAGTAGGTAATGATTGTTTTTAGAAAATGCTAATTATAACCTGAGGTCAAGAAGATAACTATATTATCATGTAATTGAGGATTTTAACAGATATTCTTTAAAATCTAGCACTTAAAGTTGTATTATGTTGTGACCAGTTTCTGTTGAATTTTATTTCCTTCAAATTATTGAATTTAAGTGATTATTTTATCTGGAAATACAAAGTGCTCTTTTAAAATTCTTGAAGAAAGACATTTACTAGATTTTATATTGAATTCAAACATGTAATAATATTTCTGTGATTCAACAAGAGACTGTTAACACATCAGTATTTCACAGACCATGACAGACACTTCATTGCATTCAATTTTGCATTTGTTAGTGACTTGAACTGAGTTTTATTACGGACATTTTACTACTAGGACTTGTGTCCTTAATTCTTGGATTATGTTTGGATTTAATTTGAAACTTCATAAGTTCTCATTTTTCACTTTTTATTCTAAGGAAATAAATTATTTGTTAAATTTGACATATTTTGTTTGTCTTTACTCTTTTCTGTTACCCATTTTAAAAGCACAGACTTGTAATAGTATCATAATTTTTCATATAGTATCTTTCATTGTGTATAATTTTAGCACAATTATATTTCCCTTACCATTGAGTACCTGGTATGGATTTGATTCTTTCATTATGTAGTAGTTTAGCACAACTAAATTTCCCTTACCATTGACTACGTGGTATGGATTTGTATCTTTCATTCATTATTTATTAATTCAACACAACTAAATTTCCCTTACCATTGAGTACCTGGTACTGATTTGTTTCGATTTGATTTGATTGCAGACTTTCATATTCTTTGTCACTGAGAGGACTTGTAATTGCAGTGTTCATGTATATTTTACCAGCTCCAGCAGATCTGAAATTTTAAGAAAATTATTTAGCACCAGAGATGAAAAATAATGTGTAAGATAAGATAGAAATTTTGCCATCTATTCGGCTATAATCATGTTGATGAATTTTACCATCTATAAGGCTAAGATCACATTTTCATGGATTTTACCATCTATATAGCTATGATCACATTTTGATGGATTTTACCATCTATATAGCTAGGATCACATTTTGACAGATTTTACCATCTATTTGGCTATGATCACATTTTGACAGATTTTACCATCTATTTGGCTATGATCACATTTTGACAGATTTTACCATCTATTTGGCTATGATCACATTTTGACGGATTTTACCATCTATATAGCTAGGATCACATTTTGACAGATTTTACTATCTATATAGCTATGAGCACATTTTGATGGATTTTACCATTTTCTTTAGCTATAATCATATTGATGAATTTTACCATTTATATGGCTAGGACCAGCATTCTGACTACAAGCATTAAGAATTATGAATACTCTGCATTCTGTTCTCTCTCTGTGCTTAATATGATGACCACAGGTCAGTTATAGGGGTCGCCTTAATATCTTAAAGATGGATACTAGCCCTTTATTTAGCAATACAAAAATCAGACGGTCAATTTGCTATACAACTGCAAACATTTTGAAGTCTGTGGTGTATTGTTGAGGCTATTGGATCCTATCTATATGAAATGACCTACTGGTATTAATCCTAAATCTTGGAGTTTCATATAATCAAACTGATCATAATTTCGACAACATTCTCTAGCCTTTGTTTGCATGTAATGGAGACTCAAGTCATTGTCTAGCTGTTTGCAAGTAAGGGAGACTCAAGTTATTCTCTAGCCTTTGTTTGCATGGAATGGAGACTCAAGTCATTGTCCAGCCTTTGTTTGCATGTAAGGGAGACTCAAGTTATTCTTTAGTGTTTGTTTGCATGGAATGGAGACTCAAGTCATTGTCTAGCTTTTCTTTGCAAGTAAGGGAGACTCAAGTTATTCTCTAGCCTTTGTTTGCATGGAATGGAGACTCAAGTCATTGTCCAGCCTTTGTTTGCATGTAAGGGAGACTCAAGTTATTCTCTAGCCTTTGTTTGCAAGAAAGACTCAAATCATTCTCAAACCTTTGCACGTATGAGACACAGTACATTCTCAAATAATTGTTTGCATGTAAGGGAGACTTAATTCATTTTCTAGCCTTTGCATGTAAGGGAGGCTACAGCATATTTCTATAATTTCATGACTTCATTGAATAGTATAACTTCACCATTACAAGCATGTAATAAGGGAAATATAAAAATATAATGACATGTTCATTATAAACATAGAATAATTTCTAACTTCATTCCTGTTTTTCCATGAATGTGATGAAAATGGATGTTCAATACAACTCTCTGTTATTAATTGTCCAATTTATTTTTATCTTTTTAAAAAAAGTTTATATTTTATAAATAATTATGTTTTATTTTCTTTATTTATAATGGGTCTTTTGCTTGTTTCTCTTTGAGTTACCACATTGACTACCATATATATATATATATATATATATATATATATATATATATATATATATGGTGAAAACATTGATTTTCATGCAGCAGTTTGTGACACCTAGTGATTGAGATCTGTCTTTACATAATGGCTTGATTTTATGTTATCTTTTAGGAGCAACATACAAGAAAATTTCCTGAATAATAACTTGTATTTGGCTACTTTGGTACACTCCAGTGTTTAAATGTAATTTGCATCACACAATGTGAACATAATGAACCAGCTGCCATAACAAAAGCCAACCAACCAACAACCGAGTTAGTTCTTAAAGTTATCTGTGAGAACATACTATGAATAATATCAATTTCATGCAAAATTGCTAACATCGTATAATAATCCTGATTATAACGGAACACAAATAACACATCAAGATTCCACTTTATCATATTTTAAAAATCCAGACACGTGGATCCTTGAAAAATGCTAAATAAATTTAGTTAGAAACTATTTTAATAAAGATAATCACTACTTCAGTAACTTGTGTTTTGATATTCAAACAAAATATACATGACATTTACATACTGTAGTACTTTTATTGTGCTGTCAAGTAATGCATAAATTGCATATATTGGAAGAAAGTTGTATGTATGTATGTATGTATGTATGTATGTATGTATGTATGTATGTATGTATGTATGTATGTATGTATGTATGTATGTATGTATGTGCAAGAGAAATAAGTAATCACTGTGGATGGCAATATATACATCAATGATAAATCAATATATATGGAGATTAAAGAAAGTTGATGAATAGTAAAAAATGGAAACAAAAAGAACAATATGTTAAAAAGATAAAAGTATTTAATCATTAGGATCAATGTGGGACATTTATTAAAACAGAGAGATCACATGTTAGATAGATAGATAGATAGATATTGAAACAGAGAGATCACATCTTAAATATACAGACAGATATAAAAACAGAGAGATCACATGTTAAATAGACAGATATAAAAACAGAGAGATCACATGTTAAATAGACAGACATATATTAAAACTGAGAGATCATGTGTTAGATAGACAGATATTAAAACAGAGAGATCACATGTTAAATAGATAGAAAGATATTAAAACAGAGAGATCAGGTGTTAAATAGATAGATACTACAACAGAGAGATCACATGTTAAATAGACAGACAGATATAAAAACAGAGAGATCACATGGTAAATAGATAAACAGATATTAAAACAGAGAGATCATGTGTTAGATAGACAGATATTAAAACAGAGAATTCACATGTTAAATAGGTATACAGATATAAAAACAGAGAGATCATATGTTAAATAGATAGACAGATGCTAAGCTGATACCCAATGGTCATAGATTCACTGCAATCTTTATTTTGATCTAAAAATATATAAAAAATTAAAGCATTAAAGTTCGAAAAATATTATAAAAATATAAAATCATTTGAAAACATTTTTTTTGTCTTCTGAACCTCAAGAGTATTTGGTATCTTACATTAGAGTACGATTTATACCAATGGATGCATGTGTGGCAATGATTAGTACTTGCATCTGTGATTTTTATTTTTCTTCTAGTTGTCATTGGATACAATATAAGTAATATTCACTCTTCTAGTTATCATGGGATACAATAAAAAAAAAAATATTCATTGTTCTCGTTATCATGAGATACAAAACAAATATTCATTGATCTAGTTATCATGGAAGACAATAAGAATAATATTCATTGTTCTAGTTATCATGGGACATGATAAGAATACTATTCATTGATCTAGTTATCATGGGACATGATAATAATAATATTTATTGTTCTAGTTATCATGGGACATGACAAGAATAATATTCATTGTTCTAGTTATCGTGGGACATGATAAGAATAATATTAATTGTTCTAGTTATCATGGGACATGACAAGAATAATATTCATTGTTCTAGTTATTATGGGACATGATAAGAATAATATTCATTGTTCTAGTTATCATGGGACATGATAAGAATAATATTCATTGTTCTAGTTATTATGGGACATGATAAGAATAATATTCATTGTTCTAGTTATTATGGAAGACAATAAGAATAATATTCATTGTAGTACTTTATATGGGATACAATAAAAATAATATTTATTATTTGTTTCTCAAAATGCACAATAAAAAAATGTGATGATGTGAACTTGCATAACTGAATTGACACAGCTGAATTTAAATTAAAGTTGATGAAATGTATATAATGCAGTACTTAAGGTTTTAAAGAGTTTTTAAAATCTGACAAGTTTCATGTACTTTATTCTTAAGAAGAAAAAATAAAGTGCATACTGCTTATCAAAGGAACAAAATACCCAACTTTTCCATGTACTGTTGTATAAGTGAACATAATTCAGACATAATTACAGTAAGTTTATATTAAAAAAAATCTAATGATAAAGTCTTTCAAAATTTATCATAATTTGAAATGTAATTTATATTATTTTTCATTTTACCACTGGTTTCAGTATCACCACTGCTGAGTGTCTGATATGGACTTGCTTCTGTTTCACATGCTTGCAGACTTTCATATCCTGTGTTGCTAACATCACCACTATATGATGTATTGGCATATAAATTGCCAGTTTGGTTTGACCTGAAATTTTAAGGAGGATAATGTCTAAATCATAGAATCATAGTTCTGCCATCTGAAAGAAGACATGCATAAGATGAGATAGTACAGGAAATACCATTTTGGGGTTAGTATAATGTATAGAGTGTTGGGAGACAACAAATATACACTGTATGTCTCTTATTCTTCTGACAGTAAGCTTGTAATTTTGGAAATTGCATGCATGCATACATGTATGTATGTATGTATGTATGTATGTATGTATGTATGTATGTATGTATGTATGTATGTATGTATGTATGTATGTATGTATGTATGTATGCATGTAAACCCTCCCTGTGGTTTATTAGTGCATAATTAACAAGTAACTTTGAGTGATCAGCCTAAAACATTACCTTAACTTGTTTATGCATTTGAAGCATGTTGTGTTTTCTATATTTACACCTAACTACCTATCGTCATAGAAAATGGCAAGTAACATAAACTGCTTTATTGTGGTTGAGAAAACCGGCGTACTAGTCTAGGAGGAAAAACTGTGTAGGGATGGAGACCCTTCATTAATGTCACACTGTTATATTTGTTGAGTTCAAGCTAAGGGGTGATACTTGTCTGCAGCCTCACTAAATTCACACATCACTAATCGTAGGCTAAGCACTTACTCAGCCACCAAAGCCTCTATAATACAGAGAGGAAAAAGATGACTTACCTCCCTTGAACACTGTTGCTGAAACCTTCATCTAGAATAAATAATAGCATAATTGGTTAGAAACTAGCTTAACTCACATTTCATTATCTTTTATCAAGTCAACATACTATATAATATTTGTACAAATATTTCATTTTATACTGATAAAAAAATCACTGCAATCTGACCATCAATTGACCATAAACATACGCACAAACACACACACTGACCATCAGTTGACCTAGTGCAATTTATACATCTTATATGACAGTTAACAAATATCAATGTAATTAATGTGATTGGTGGTACTAATTGATTAAGAGTTATTTACCTTGACTGATGTACAGTAATTAATGTGATTGGTGGTACTAATTGATTAAGAGTTATTTACCTTGACTGATGTAAAGTGATTAATGTGATTGGTGGTACTAATTGATTAAGAGTTATATATCTTGATTGATGTAAAGTAATTTATGTGATTGGTGGTACTAATTGATTAGGAGTTATATACCTTGACTGATGTAAAGTAATTAATATGATGTGGTGGTACTAACTGGTTAGGAGTTATATACCTTGATTAATGTAAAGTAATTAATGTGATTGGTGGTACTAATTGATTAAGAGTTATATATCTTGATTGATGTAAAGTAATTTATGTGATTGGTGGTACTAATTGATTAGGAGTTATATACCTTGACTGATGTAAAGTAATTAATATGATGTGGTGGTACTAACTGGTTAGGAGTTATATACCTTGATTAATGTAAAGTAATTAATGTGATTGGTGGTACTAATTGATTAGGAGTTATATACCTTGATTGATGTAAAGTAATTAATATGATTAGTGGTACTAATTGATTAGGAGTTATATACCTTGACTGATGTAAAGTAATTAATGTGATTGGTTTTACTGATTGATTAAGAGTTATTTACCTTGATTGATGTAAAGTAATTAATTTGATTGGTGGTACTAATTGATTAGGAGTTATATACCTTGATTGATGTAGAGAAGTTAGATTGTCTTTATTCATGATACTGGTAGTATTAAGTTTTTAAAAAAAGGTTAAAGTTTAGGAAATCAAAGTTAATTTTTAATAAAACATTTTTCATAAGCAAATATTAGAACCAGAAACTATGACATTATAGGACAGAAGGATTGTTTCATCAATTATTCCATGACAAGTAACTGTAGTCATTACTATCAACAGACAGTATGCTGTAAAACACTTTATGGTAGGTTTTATGGTACCATTATAAAAGACATTACGGTAGGTTTTATGGTATCATTATAAAACACTTTATGGTAGGTTTTATGGTACCATTATAAAAGACATTACGGTAGGTTTTATGGTATCATTATAAAACACATTACGGTAGGTTTTATGGTACCATTATAAAAGACATTACGGTAGGTTTTATGGTATCATTATAAAACACTTTACGGTAGGTTTTATGGTACCATTATAAAAGACATTACGGTAGGTTTTATGGTATCATTATAAAACACTTTAAGGTAGGTTTTATGGTACCATTATAAAAGACATTACGGTAGGTTTTATGGTATCATTATAAAAGACATTGCAATATTTACCTTTATCCAGTGTGATTTCAACTTAAGTTAATCAGTTTTAACAAGATATATAATGGCCTTTAACTAGTTTATTCATGAAACATTTTCAGGCTCGTGTCTTCTTTTTAAACAAAACCTGAAATCTGATTAAAATATTAAAATTACTAATTAGACTGGGATTAAAAGCATAGTTTAAAACTATTTCTCCATCCTTATTTATTTATACTTCTATTAAACTCCTCCATTTTAAAAGCCCGAAGGCCAAGCATGGTGATCAATGAAGTTGTTTTTTTTGTTAAACATTAGTGCCATTTAAAATATATATTAAATAATTGATGTAAGAAAAAGATGAAATATTGTAAAGACATTTTATCCAGAGTAACTCCTCAAAACATCATGTGTAAAATGAAGTGGAGAGATGTGCATACTACAACAAGGTCCTTAGTGATAAAACTTGTTCATTGATCAATTCTTATCTTCATTGATCATTTCTTATTTTCATTGATCAGTTCTTATTTTCATTGATCAATTCTTATTTTCATTGATCATTTCTTATTTTCATTGATCAGTTCTTATTTTCATTGATCAATTCTTATTTTCATTGATCAATTCTTACTATCTTCTTAGGATCTCAGGTGGCCAAGTGATTTAAGACGATTGACTTTGCAAATCATCTCTTTCCAAAACAGTTCAAGTCTTGATTCTGCCAATTGCAGATATGTCAGAATGTCTGTCAGTAGCTTTCCTTGAGTTGGTGGATCTTCCAATAATTCCACACCAAATAAACTGGACACCATCTACGGTCTATTTTGTTTTGAAAAATGGCATCAAACTCCAGAAAATAAAACCATTGCTTTTCTCTCTATAGCTTCTTTATGAATCTATTCAATAATTTAATATATGACATTTATAGCTCCAAACTTTGAACATGAAGAAAAAATATAATTATATGCTAAATCTTACAAAATGATATTAAAGTCTAATGCTTATATCAGAAAGTATAAACCTAATTAATACTTATGAAATGATGTTAAATTCTAACGCTAACATATAAATGTAAAACGCTGCATGATACTTGTGAAACAAGACTATCATAGATTCACATTGAATATATTTTAACTATTTCTAAACTTTAGGCAAAGAATAAGCAAAACGTGCAAATATACCCTGAAAACATACCACTAGAATTCTTCAGCATAGATGTCTTTTTTCTCCATATAAAAAAGAGGACCACAAGAATAACAACTACCACCACAGCAGCACCAATACCTCCTGCAATTGATGCCACATTTGCGCCTCCCTTTACTTCAAGCTCTCTGTCTACTGCTTGTAAGGAGAAGAAAAGTAATGACATTAAAAGAGGGATATAGAGGGCATGAGCATTTTAAAATTAAAGAGCATATTACAGTTAAAGAGCATGCTAAAATTAAAATTTAAAGGGCATTCTAAAATTTAAAAGCATGCTAAAATTACAGAGCATGCTAAAATTACAGAGCATGCTAAAATTAAAGAGCTTGCTAAAATTAAAGAGCATTTTAAAACTAAAGAGCATGCTAAAATTAAAATGCTTGCTAAAATTAAAGAGCATTTTAAAATTAAAGGGCATGCTAAAATTAAAAATACTAAATTATTCCCCATCTCCAACTCATTTTGTTCAGAAAAATAAAATAATAGAACAATGGTATTTTCAACACCATAAAGACAACATGTAATTACAGACCCAGTAAAAACTACCGTTTTTAAATCTATTAAAACTTCTGCTCCAATACCGAACATTTCAGTAAATATTTTTTCGTATGAGAAAATGGCTATCCATTTCCGGGATAAATTAAATCCAACATATTTTTGCCCACTATTGATATAATATATCTCCCCGGTTTCATATACATACTCTTGTGGATAATACATGTTTTGACAAGGGTGTAAAGCAGGTCATGTCATCAATTACCTGCCAAGCTCCATACAAGTATGAAAAGCAGCTCATGGCATCAATTACCTGCCAAGCTCCATACAAGTGTGTAAAGCAGGTCATGGCATCAAGTACATGCCAAGTTCCATACAAGTGTCTAAAGCAGCTCATGGCATCAATTACCTGCCAAGCTCCATACAAGTGTGTAAAGCAGCTCATGGCATCAAATACCTGTCAAGCTCCATACAAGTGTGTAAAGCAGGTCATGGCATCAAGTACATGCCAAGCTCCATACAAGTGTGTAAAGCAGGTCATGGCATCAAGTACATGCCAAGTTCCATACAAGTGTGTAAAGCAGCTCATGGCATCAAGTACATGACAAGCTCCATACAAGTGTGTAAAGCAGGTCATGGCATCAAGTACATGCCAAGTTCCATACAAGTGTCTAAAGCAGCTCATGGCATCAATTACCTGCCAAGCTCCATACAAGTGTTTAAGGCAGCTCATGGCATCAATTACCTGCCAAGCTCCATACTAGTCTGTAAAGCAGGTCATGACATCAATTACCTGCCAAGCTCCATACAAGTGTGTAAAGCAGGTCATGGCATCAAGTACATGCCAAGTTCCATACAAGTATGTAAAGCAGCTCATGGCATCAATTACCTGCCAAGCTCCATACAAGTGTGTAAAGCAGGTCATGGCATCAAGTACATGCCAAGTTCCATACAAGTATGTAAAGCAGCTCATGGCATCAATTACCTGCCAAGCTCCATACAAGTGTGTAAAGCAGCTCATGGCATCAAATACCTGTCAAGCTCCATACAAGTGTGTAAAGCAGCTCATGGCATCAAATACCTGTCAAGCTCCATACAAGTATGTAAAGCAGGTCATGGCATCAAGTACATGCCAAGCTCCATACAAGTGTCTAAAGCAGCTCATGGCATCAAATACCTGCCAAGCTCGATACAAGTATGTAAAGCAGGTCATGGCATCAATTACCTGCCAAGGTCCATACAAGTGTGTAAAGCAGCTCATGGCATCAATTACCTGCCAAGGTCCATACAAGTGTGTAAAGCAGCTCATGGCATCGATTACCTGCTAAACTCCATACAAGTGTTTGAAGCTGCTCATTGCATTACATGCAAAAATCAAGTTAAATATATCATCTCCATCACTGTGATAAGTAAGTGTCTTTGCATTATGGGTGTACCAATAAAATGTATTGCACTTGTATTATTACACACATGCACCGTCAACCAGAAAGTAACTGTATTGTGTGTATACTGTAGATAAGCCAAGGCCATCAGGCTCACATATTCATTAGCGATACAAAACAAGTTTTCTTTTCCATGACTTAGAAAATAAAATATTGGTTTTGTATTTACTCATGCTCCATCTTTTACATTTCCATATATATAACCATGCAAAGTTATTCAGTATTTTTTATATGCATAAATACTGGATATATTTCATTGCATAGTATAACAAATTATATTTTAATTAATGGCAAAGCCTTAGTGTTAAATATATTACGGTACTTTTGTACCACAATGAAATATATCCAGAATTTATGCAGTAATTTAAAATGTTTTATTATATACCATATAAATTCCTAAATATAATCTTACAAGATTAAACTCAATCTTCAGTAAACAAAGCCCACCCTTCTTTTCATAAATTTACATCCTAGAGTGCAAGAAATGAAAATGTTCTTTTACTATATACCAAATTTGTTCCTGAAATTATTTTATTATTATTTTACACTATCTTATCACAAAGCATGGAGGCTAGTTGATCAATATTGTCAAGCTATATGGGAAGTAACAAATTACAGATGTGAACCCAAACCAAAATGCATGCTTACGACAAGCTTGCAGGAAGCTCGCGGCAAGCTAGCTGAGGTTGTGCAAGCTAGTAATGAAGCTCATGCAAGCTTGCAAAAGGAAGTTTTAGAAGTCTGCAAGCTTGCATGCTTGCTGCAAGCTTGCAGAATTTAAAGTTTAAGCATGCGCAAGCTTGCAAAAGAATTTTTCTAAGTCTGCAAGCTTGCAAAATCTAAAATACTCGATGTAAGCTTGCAATGATCAGTCATGAAAGTTGAAAGTTGGCAGTTTTGCATGAGATCAGTACTTCCTGGCATCAATTACCTGCCAAGTTCCATACAAGTATGTAAAGCAGGTCATGGCATTAATTACCTGCCAAGTTCCATACAAGTATGTAAAGCAGGTCATGGCATCAATTACCTGCCAAGCTCCATACAAGTGTATAAGGCAGCTCATGGCATCAATTACCTGCCAAGCTCCATACAAGTATGTAAAGCAGGTCATAGCATCAAGTACATGTCAAGCTCCATACAAGTATGTAAAGCAGGTCCTGGCATGAATTACCTGCCAAGCTCCATACAAGTATGTAAAGCAGGTCATGGCATCATTTACCTGCCAAGCTCCATACAAGTGTATAAGGCAGCTCATGGCATGAATTACCTGCCAAGCGCCATACAAGTGTGTAAAGCAGGTAATGGCATCATTTACCTGCCAAGCTCCATACAAGTGTATAAGGCAGCTCATGGCATCAATTACCTGCCAAGCTCCATACAAGTATGTAAAGCAGGTCATGGCATCATTTACCTGCCAAGCTCCATACAAGTGTATAAGGCAGCTCATGGCATCAATTACCTGCCAAGCTCCATACTAGTCTGTAAAGCAGGTCATGACATCAATTACCTGCTAAGCTCCATACAAGTATGTAAATCAGCTCATGCCATCAATTACCTTTCACTTTTCAAGCTCCATACAACTATGTAAAGCAGGTCATGGCATCAATTACCTGCCACGCTCCATACAAGTGTGTGAAGCAGCTCATTGCATTACATGCAAATATCAAGTTAAATATATCATCTCCATCATTGTGATAAGTAAGTGTCTTTGCATTATGGGTGTACCAATAAAATGTCTTGCACTTGTATTATTACACACATGCACCGTCAACCAGAAAGTAACTGTACTGTGTGTATACAGTAGATAAGTCATGGCCATCAGGCTCACATTTTCATAATCCTTACAAAACAAGTTTTCTTTTCCATGACTTGGAATATAAAATATTGGTTTTGTATTTACTCATGCCCTTTCTTTTACATTTCCATATATATATAACCATGCAAAGTTATACAGTATTTTTTATATGCATAAATACTGGATATATTTCATTGCATAGTGTGGCGTTGCCCGACTCAAAATTAAATTAGAACCATGTGTTATCAAGTAAGTCGGACAAGCCACTGTTTATTGTTGCACATGACCGCAGGCTAACACCATCCCTTACGTAAGTTGCCATAGTTAAGAGAGGAAGCTGACCAAAAGCCTGTCAGAAGTTTAATTAGCACCCTTGGACTGGGATAATGTTTTGTACATCAAGAAGCTGCCAGAAGGAGTGGGCGTGCCTTATCTTCTGGATACGCTGACTGACCGCCAGATTGAATACGTCGAGTGGATAGGGCCCCAGCGCTACCCAATCAGAATCGAGGAAGGGGTGGGACCCTGATTTATTTTAAAATATAATATCTTTAACCGGCCGGCTAGCTTTAGTTTCCGATTACCCGTTAAGGAGGATTGTTTGTAAAGAACTGGAACTCCGTAGCCATACGTTAATTGGCGGCAAACGCTTAGAACAGAACTCTTAAGTATAGCTTTTAAAAAGGAAGCTTCGGGGGACAGACTAGTGAGTGGTCCCAGTGTCTCCGTTATAGACGGAAGGAAGAGAAGGAAGAGGTAAATCTGAAGAGGAAGTTTCGGGGGACAGACCAGGAAAAGTGTCCCCAATTGTTGTGATAAAGAAAGGAAGGAAAGTGAAGGGAGGAGAGAAATCGGGAGAGGTGAAATTCAGGAAGAGCGGAAGGATAGGATAATAGATGAGTACAACCAAAGGCCAGGTGGAAAATCGAACTCACACTGAAAATCATAAGATGAAATAGGCTATCACTTAGAGGACAAGTGATTATGTGACATTTAACTTTATAGGTTTCATTAAATTGTTATTGTTGAATTTCATCTTCGTGTTATATATATATACATAACTGGGGGCTCAGAGCCGTATACCTATTTGGTCTTTAATCTAAATTTAAATTCACGAGCCAGGTGGAACTTCTATAATATTTTAATTAATATTTTGGAAGTACCCCACCCCAACCTTTGCAGAACGCTACACATAGTATAACAAATTATATTTAGTGGCAAAGCCTTAGTTGTTAAGTGTTAAATATATTGCTTTTGTACCACAATGAAATATATCCAGAATTTAAAAAAACTTCCTTTATGCAAAAAAAGCTCAATTGTTTTTCTAACATGTATAATATTTGCAAAAATTTGAAAATTACTTTTGTAGACAAATAACATTTTGCAAAAGGAATTTTTAGAAGTCTGCAAGCTTACGAGCTTGCAAAAACTTAAGTTCAAATACTAAGAACTTGAAATACTTGTACTTAACTGATACATAAATAGAATATAATATTACAACATTTCTCTCTGTTTAAATTAACTAAGAACATTATTTATATATTTCTAAATAAACTGAATTATTTCTTGACCAATTTAAATTGTGAAATGTTATTAGTCTACAAATGTCTTTTTTCTCATTTTCAAATTTTTTTCAAATATTATACATGTTAGAAAAACAATTGAGTGTTTTTTGCATAAAGGAATTTTTTTAGGTGATTGTTCACTCAATTAGCTATGCAGTCATTTGTCAGGGAATGGAAGACTGAATAAAGAATTCCATTTAGCAAAATCCTGCAAAGTAGTAATTGCTGATTGAAAAGTTATTTACAGACTAACTTATTACAGCAATATAATTGATGTCAAGTACTTGTAAATGCTATTTACCGACAATGTATGCACCATCAAATATAGTCTCAGTAACTCTTGTAATATTAACTTCTGTCATTAATATTTTGAAAGAATTGTCATATATTTGTTTCAATGACAATCTCCTGCTAGAAGAAAAACATAATTGTCAGTTATTTACTTCCTAAATAAAAATTTAAAAATATATACAATTTTTGTTTTTCTTTGAGAGAGATGCATTCTATTCTGCCAACATTGTATAAAGAATTGAGCTTTGTGAATTTTGCTTGTTTAAAAAGAAATCAAATAATAACATGCAAGATGAAATGCGGTTTTCCGTGACAAACATTTAATTCAGTATCGAGTCATTAAAGGCAGTTACTTCACCCTGTTTATGGTCAGCAGACTGGTTTACGAACTCTAAATATACACACAACATATTTGAGTCTCAAGAACACAAAACAACCATTGTAGCCTCACATTAAAAATTAGGCGCGATTGTTAAAGTTGAACCATCACAATTTAGCTCATTAATTCGGTAAATTTCATTGCCCGCAGAACCAATATATAAGCAGTAACCGATCCTATAACCAAGAGATAATTTGAAGTTAGGATTTCACTTTTACAATTTAAATAAAATACGTAAAAAATGACTTTGAAACGTTGCTTCACCCGATGATTGAGATTAAAACTTGGCAGATTGTTATTATTTATTGCTGCGCTTGCTACACTGCAGTAATTGATGCAGTGTTGTCAGTTATTGACAATAGGGTTACGCTATTATAAATGCACACTTGTGAATCTCATTTCCATTATTCTTAATAATAATAATAATAATAATAATAATAATAATAATGATTTATTTATAGAGGGTGACTCATCAGTCAAGGACTATTCTCCCTTTAGACTCTCTTAAGGAGACTATAACAATACACATTATATGAAGATAACAATAATTAGTTCATTTAAGCATGTTTAGTATTAAAATACTAAATTCTGTTATCTATTAGAACATACATGCTCATGATATCTCTTCTTAAATGCTTCAATATTTTCAGCAGATTTTACATGTAGTGGAATCTTGTTCCACAGAACTGTACCAGAGTATTGGAAGCTCTTTCTAAATTGCTCTGTTCTTGGTTTTGGTGCTAGAAGGTTTCCATGTGATATTGATCTCAACTGGTATCGTGTTGAAAAAGATTTTGGAATGTTGAACTAAAAATGAAATGCTGTTGCCAAAGAGGTAAATACTCTGGGTTTTTGTCCTGGTTACATAGTACATGTTGCTGTAATCCATTTCAGTGGATGATACCTGAATCACACCAGAAGCAGAGGAGGATGCAGAATTTTATTTTGAGGATTTTGTTTAGAAGAGGTGGTTCAGAGTAATTCAAATGGCAAACATTCTTGTTTTCACCTAATAGTTTATCATTTTGACAGATGAGAGGGAACCTAACCATTTGACACCAGCCAAATACCCCAAAATTGATAATGTAATAAAAGTAATATATCGCATTAAAGTACTTAGAATGCATCATTTACCTGCTGATATAATTTCAAAAACTTCTCTGGCAGAAGGAGGCAATGAGTTGTTAGCTATGACAGAATAATACCCAAAGTCATCAATGTTCAGACTAGTAAATCGGAGTTCTGACTGCCGTCCATTGACATATGGTTTTGCAGAACTAGGCAAATCTTTGCTCTCACTGCCATTTCCAAGGAACATCCATGTAAACTTTGGAAGCGGATATGATATTACTGTGTACCTCAGAAATGCATCTGCATAGCGTTTATTGTAAACCTTTGTCTCTGGAGGTACTTCAGAATCTGTTCGTGGATGACCTGTCATATAATAATAAAATGAATCATAATGAATTCATTTAGAAAAGGTAACTCAAATAAATACAAGAAACAATGTTCCTTGAAAACTGTTATGTACAAAATATACACCACAATTTTAAATTTGGCGGAACAGTAAAGTATGGAGTTATTACAAAACATCAAACTTTCAAGCACATACCACATACACTTGCATCAAACAACACAGAGGATCCTCGTTAATTCAGATTCCATTTATCCAAAAACCTTGTTAGCTGGACATCACAGGAACAGTATACCTACATGTTAATTTGCTCTGTTAATCCAGAAATCCATGTTACAATCTGAAAATCAAAATCAGGACCAGAGTGTAAAATTACACTATAACCCGCCCCAATAATCTGTCCAAAAATAAGAAAATTTGAACAGTCATTTATAAAATCAGTCAGCTGGACAACACAGATTCACCTATGCAAATTTGAAAGTCTGTCAAAATTTATCAATCTCTGATTGGTCAAATTCTAGTTGCATGTTAAATTTGTTTATTGATCACATGATTATGTGTGTGGAAAAACTTAAATAAACACAATGAGATCAAATTGTTCACACTTCTGACACAACATATGGTTAATAAATTGAGTGTGTCATTTAGCAATTGTAAGGAATAATCAGTTTGTTAATGACTGTACAAATAAAGTTGGTTGATTTAAGCTTCAGACAGTATAGAGCTTCATTGCAGAATAAAAATCAATGTTAATTATTGGCTCATTAGCATCTATAACAGTTGTAAAATACAACATAAAAATAACTGCATTTTATTAGTTTACCATAATGCATTTAACTGCAAGATATCAGTTTGTGTTTGTTTTATATTTTACATTAATATGGCAACACCATCAAGCAAATGAAGATTAATTGAAATACTGGCCAGGATAAAAATGATAAAAAGAAGATTTGCCATCACAAAGAAGATCACCCAAAAGCTTCAATTCAAGATATCTGCCAGCATATTATAACTGACTCATCCTTTGACACTAGCAGGTCGACAACTGAAAAAATTATGAAAAACAAGAACAAAAAGTTGTCTGTATCTGCCAACTCATCAGACCAACTTCAGCACTCACCACGCCAAATATTAACAAGTCATTGATGCCAATGTGGTTCTCAGACATGCCAGTACATGTTATAATAAAGTAAAAAAAACACCAAGTCAACAGATGTATTCAATAATTTATTTAAACCATTATTGAATATACAGTAATGTACTGTAAACATTATGATGATATCATAAAAAATGTACATGTTTCAATTATCCAGACCTCATTAACCCAGACATATTCACTGGGAACAAAGGTGTCAGGATTAAGGAGTTACCACTATACATATACCATATATAATCACTTATAAGTCAATTCAAATTTAAGTGCTCTCCCCACTTTTAGGCTACAAAAAGCCAATTTCACTTTGATCCACCTAAACCGAGGTGTATTTTGAAAGTCAGATCCATCTTGAGGTGTAACTTGTTGTCATTAAGTCAGAGCTGCACTTTGGAAAATAAACAAGAGAGAGAGAGAGAGAGAGAGAGAGAGAGAGAGAGAGAGCTAACAGGACCAATGTAAAATTAAACTACATTATTGAGTGGACCATGTCACAAATAGATTGACAATTTACAATTTTAATAATTAAATCCATTAAAATCCATAATATTTGGCACTTTATATCCATTTTTACCACATAGTTGATACACTTTACCAATCTCATATGCAGTTTAATATTTCCGATATCATAACAAGTTAACATATCACTATATGTGATTCTGACTGGTCATAATAAACCAAAGAAATTCTTATGCAGTATTCTTGTTACTAATGGGCCATGATCACTGGAAAATTTTCCTAACCCTGCCTTCTGGAACGTTTTTGATTTTACTAATACTATCAACATTTTGGTTGCCATTTTTTCAAATCGGTTTCTGAAATGGAATTTGAAAAAATTGGTCATGTCTCAATATGGTGAATTTACCCCACTGGTAGCACATCATGCCCTGAAAAATGGTGTAAAATCCCAAGACAAGAACAACAAATAAAACTATGGGTATTGGTCAGTTGATAGTGGGTGGGTGCCAGGGGGGGGTATACCAGCAACACTGAATCCACCCCATATACAAAAGTGGTTTAAATGTTAACTATTATATAAGTAAATAAACTCACCTCTGTCTGCAAAAGAATGTGGACATAACTCGGTCTCCCAAATGACAGAATTTTATCCAACCACAGTATTTTTACAGGGTAAAATGGCTCATATGAGTTGATGTTTCTTATGTGATGCAATGCTGACTCTAAATAAACATTCTGTATGTCTTGTGTGGTCTATAGTTCCAAATGATAATGCAAATAGCTGGTCACAAATACAGTATCTCCAGGAATTTCTGTATCCTGTAATCATCATTTAACATGATCCTAACAATAGAATGCTTAGCAGTGAAATATGGATTATCTACCTTAACTTGCATCAAAACTATATGACATCATGCGCATTAGACATTCTGTGTTGAAAAATGATTTTGTCTGTGTAATTTTTTTAAATTTAATTGGATGACACATGCTTTTTGGTTATAATTTTTAAAAACAATCTACTTTTAAATCTTAATTACTGTAGAACTACATCTGGGACTATTTACATGCAACACATGAATGACGCAGTAACTGATTAAGAATGAACAAAATTATTCCTTCATTCTCTCTCAAGAATTTCCATTAAAATAAAACTGTGATAAACTGAATCTCAAATGGGTAATGATTTAATATTATATTATGAAACTAACTGAATAATGTCCAGCTTTTCCTCACCAAGGCTCACAAAAGCTGGATATAATTCAACCTGTTTCATAAATTCAATAGTAAATATTACCATTTGAGATCCTCTATACATACTCTACTTGTCACTGAACAAGTATACAGAATAAATTTGCAGCTTGATAGATTATCAAACTAAGAACAAGTCAGTGCTGTCTGAACAAGCCAAGGGCTTACTGGGCTAGGTACACTGGCAGAAAACGAGGGGAATATCACATGGGAATTAAAAATCTAAGTTATGGAACAGGAAAATACAACTTAAACCAAAGCTGCTATTACATCAAACAGTGTTTATACAGCAAAACACAAAATTAATACAAATACTGGATGTTACTTGCTCAAAAATTGAAGCAATATATACAGGCTAGTAAATAACCATGCTATACTAGTCATGCCAGCCAAAGTTGAGTTGACACGCATCTTTCCCAATTTGATGAAAAATTAAAAACCAGTTTCTAAAGGAACTTCTCCTCCATCAATGACGACCACCGCATCCTCGTCGTCTGTAAACTGCAGCGGCAGCCGCTAAAAGTACACTCACCCAAAAATCAAAGTTCAAAAAATATCGTGAGTTTTACAGAGTTTACTGAATTTATCCAACCAGGAACTGTCCCGATTAAGTCCGTTGCGAACCCCTCAATGTCGAGTGATGCCCATCATAAACATTATATGATATACCGACAATCAATTAAGATATATTCCAGTATAAAAAGGACCCATTCCAGACGATACACTTCAGTGTATTTTTGTACTCCGGAAAGATAAAAAATTTGTCATCTTAAAGAAGCCATCAATCTTCTGTCTAAAAAGGAAAAATAAAAGGACTGCCTTCTCTTTTAGCCAATCAATGGTATGTGTTGTCAGTCCTGTCAAAATCGCCTCCACATATGCCAGAACAACTCATTCGAACAGCCCCCAAAGAAATCATTGATACCGTGAGTGAACGTTCTTTGAATGTCTTGAAAGGAATGATACCTTTGTCCAAACACCAGAAAGAACACTCAGCCATGCATCAACACATTCTGTGCCAAATGGTCAAAAAAATACCCATCCATCAAAAGAAAAAGATGTTGGTGCAATGCGGTGGATTATTGCCCATGTTGAATGGTCCATTGATCAAAGGACTGACTGGAGCAATACTTGGAGGAATGCTGGAGGAGTTTTAGGACCAAGATAAGAAGATAAAAAGGACCTCTTTTGTGGAAATGCGTCACACTTGTACTTTGGAATCTCATGGAAGGACAAAAGCTAACTTTTGGCAAAAACAACAGACTCCAAATTTACCTCCCAGTCCTCATCTGACCGAGATGCCACAGTTACAACATGAATTACAATCGTTGATGGATTGCACCAATTTGTCAGAAAAGGACAAATCAAGTCTTCAACTCTTTCACTAGAAAGCTTTAGATGAAACAGCTAAACTGACTCTTAAAGATTTAAAGACCCTGACGAAAAGCTTACTGCTACCACCACCACCATCAGTGACTAAGGCAGATGCTGCCAAATGGATGCCAGAGGAAGAAGACGCATGAGAAGTCTTTCTAACACTGTCAGTATCTCCCATCCCTAGTAAGATTGTAGCATCCTAGCTAACCCCTTCCCACTCCCCTAAGACAAAAACTCAAAGCTTGGGTTAAAAAGACAAATTTACTCCTCTTTCGAAAAAAGCAAAAAATAAAGAAGGGATAAAGAAGCAAAAAAAAAAAAGAAAGCAAGGAAAAAGCTATCACTTTGCCACCACCACCAACACCACCACCACTTTTCTCAACTTCTACACCAAGTATGAGTGTAGAGTAGCATCAGTAAACAGTGGGTGATTTATTGAAGAATCTTTTAGCTTGCATTTACTATGATACAGACCATCTTGCAGGTTATGGAGGAGTTCAAAAATTGTATCATGCTGCCATATCCCAACTGAAAAGTGTCTGTTTACCTTCAGTGCTACGATGGTTACAAGAACAAGCCACATACACCTTACACAAACCCATTTGACAAAAGTTTTCCAGAAATCGCACCCGAGTGGAAGGCATCAATCATCAATGGCAGGCCGATTAAACCGATGTCTCTCATTGGCCACCTAAAATCATGGCTACATATATTTGTTTTGTGTCATCGACGTTTTTCCCAAATTTGCCTGGGTCACGCCTTTGACTTCCAAAATGAGTGGGTTAGAGTGTGCCATAAAACTGGTGTTGAAACAAAGTGGTCGTCACCCTCTCTGATGGCAAACAGATAAAAGCACTGAATTTCTGAAACAAGTTTTCCAAAAAGAATTGAACAAAAGAGACATCTATTTTTTCACCAATGAGAATACCAAAGCCAAATCCAGCATCATGGAACGTTTTCAACATACGTTAAAAGAATGCATGTGGAAATATTTTAGACACCAACACACCCTCAAGTACACAAACGTCTTACTGTGCCTGGTCAAAGCTTACAACCAGTCTTACCATCGGAGCACAAGTTGTGTCTCCGAAGAAGTGACTCCCAACAATGAAGTGACCATGTTTGAACATTTGTTCGGTATGTTTCCTATTGCTGTCCCCATGAAAAGTGCTTTATTGGCAACATGAGATTGGGTGTGCATTGGCAAAACCAAATGCACTTTTGACAAAGATTTTTACCAAACAGGAACACCGAATTGTTTCATGTCACTGGATGAGTGCATGGCCATCCTCCTAACATCTATAAATTGGAAGACATGAACGGTGAAGTGTTAAAATGAACATTTTACTTGCCCAAATTACAACGAGTGGCCAAAAAAGAAGACAACATTTACAAAGTGGAAAGCATTTTTGTTTAAACAACATATAAAGTTGGCAAAGAATTCAATGCATGTTGGAAAGGAGTTTTGATTCCAGGATTGATACTTTGCAAGTCACTGACTTTAAAAAAAAGTGACCATCATGCAGTTCAATGCAGCATCAGTGACTCAGAGTTCTTCTTCATCTATTCAAGATCTATAAAAGCAACCCTTGTGGGTTTGGTGTGGAGAATGTGTGCCAAAAACACAAATCGTCTTTGCTGCCAAATCTTTGTGGTGTAATGTGTCATTGGTGCCGCCATCTCCAATTTGAGTTTGCAGCAAGGAGATAAACAATTGTGGACTATTTTACATAGCAGTTGCATCAGTTATCATCTACCCAATCCTTCCCTGAAATATTCAATGGGTAGTAACTACGGGAGCATTGCGGCCAACGCCAGTCACCCTCAAAATAGCAATAACAACAACAACCCTCTTTTGGATACTCCTTTGACCTATAGTGTCCCCTCAAAAAACAGAACTCTTGAATTATGAATAACCAATTTTATTTAACTTTACCCAGTAACAGTTACATCAATGTATTTCCCAACAATACCTTGTGCTGTTTCCCGGTCAAATTACCTCAGGCCATCCAACTGGATCACGAAGCACACTGGGAAGTGGTTTTGGTAGAAATCATTTATTCCACGCAAATCCTAAACATCACTGAAAATCAACACAATTTGATTCTCTACCCACAAGTACAAGAACAGTTGGACAAAAGTGATATAATGGTGTGGTTTGAGAACAAGCCATTATCAACAACGAATCCTCAATTAAGTAGTTACACCATTCAAATTCCTGTGGGGTATTATTTTAGCGCTCAACATCTGGTGGAAACAATTGCTTCCATGTTCGATGAACAGTTTAGCAAAGCCCTGGCCAAACATAACAAAGTTGTCAAGATCGATTACCATCAAATTTCTCACCGTCTGGTTATGTATTTTCAGGATGACAATATGATGTCCATTACGTTTTGTCCTGAATTGTATGATATTTTGGTTGGAATCACCAGTAAAAGTCAAAAGATAGCCATCAAAGCACCAAGGATTTTTTCAAATATTTTAAGTACCCTGTCCAATTAAATAAAGGATTAAATTTGATCTTTGTGTACTCTGATATGGTGGAGTATAACGCGGTGGGACGAAAAGCTGCACTGTTACTGAGAGTCATTCCTTTTAAAGTTGATTCTGCCATGAGTGCTTATGAGGAAGATAGAAACACCCACGTTCATGCAGCGACTTTAAGTCATGTTTCCTGTGTTCTGAGGAGTCAGAGGACATGGTTTAAGAGATATGCTGAAATCTTTCTTTCGTTCTGTGGCTCCCGTTTTGAAACCGATGGTGACACCTTGATAGATGCCACTCTGACGCAAGAAAATAATTTATCCAAAATGTTCTCATTGACAAACAAAATCCCAGAGAAGCCTTCTTGAGAGCAGGCAAAAATGTGTTGCTTCAAACTGGAAAAGACATTTTGGCTCACCAAGAAACTCCTATAAATGCTCTGCATGCTGCTGAACAAGGCATTCCTTCCTTCATGCCACAGAAAAGACAAGGTTGAAAGGGACACTGATGACACCACTCCAGAGAAACTCATAAAAAGGTGCGGAAAAGACTAAAAAAAGAAGAACAGTCTGAGAATTAGATGTCTTAGATTATTTAACAGAGAGAATAAAATGATGCACTGAGAGTCTTGCAAATGTTCCAGGTCAAAACTGGATCTGTTTGCCATGACATCCACCATGATGATGATGCAAGAATCCCAATTGGTAGAATTTCATCCCATCTCCTCTCTGATGGCATCAGCCTCCATCAAATCTGAAATCAAAGCACAGACCAAAGAATAGCAGTTACTTGTAACTGAAGTTAAAGTTGAAAAAAGGGCAATAATCTCATTCTAGCTAACGATACCAAAGTAGCTCCCATCAACAATTTCATGCATTCCTTGTTCAGTGAAGTGGATTTGTATTTGAATAACAGACTGGTTAGCAGCAGCATGAATACTTACTGTGTGTAAGGGTAAGTATCAATGTACAGATAAGAAGCCAAGAACACCCATCTGGATGCTTGCATAGTATGCAAACCTGACATAGCAGGCAAATTCAGCAAAACTGATTTCTGGGGATCGCCAAAAGTCAGGATTTATGGAGCATCGAAAGAAAATCAAAAATAGAGCCATAGTTTAGAACTGATGGATTGCTTGCATTTGGATATTTGGTTGCAAGGCAAGTATTTGCTGAATGGAGTGGATGTCCGCCTGACATTGGATTGAAGTAGTACCAGATTCCATCTCATGACTTAAGAGAACGAGTACAAAACCAATATCCAAAAAACCAGGCTTTATGTGTGTTTTGTGGAAGTGTTACCTAAACTGGGAAACGACATCATTCACACTTTGAGCAGAACGACTGCCAAAAATCAGATACGACGAGTGTAAGTGAGAACCTTCACCATTCCCACTGGAGAGCGATCCATGGTCGAAAATTATCTGTTCCAAGAACAATTACCCAAGCGTTTAATCATTGGCATCATCAAGAATTCAGCCTTCAAAGGAGCTCATATTGAAAATCCTTTCGATTTTAAGTTTCCAAGATTGAAGTCAGTTAATATGGCAAGACATTATGTACCAGTTGCTTTGAGCAGACGAATTACTTGAGGTCATAGTTAGGTTACACTTTGTGGGCTTCTAATTTCACTCCAGACCAAGGCAGTGATGAATGACATTTCCAACACTATAAAATCCAGCCAACTTCATGTGGAACTTCAGGTTCCTGAAGTACTATGCCTGATAACACAGTCAACATCATCTTGTATACCGAATTTGACAATATGATAGAAATAAACAGATCCCTCTTTGGACTGTTGAGACTCTTTGGAATTTAGAGACAAGGATGAGTTTGAAAAAGATCCACCAACAGAAAAAGACAAAGATGAAAAAGAAGACATCCTGATTTTGAGATGGCCAGAACAAGAAGAAAATTTAGTTTCATGCTTTGCTAAGCAAGTGGCTGAAAAAATTACAGTGTTGTCCCACAAACATTGTTATGGATGTCAAAATGATCATCCCTGTCAAATTCAACATGATAAATGGATGATGATGAGTCAAGAAGAAAAATTGTAAGGGTATCTAGATAACACTTGGGTTCTCATCTCAGGAGAGGTACTGTTGCATCAGTGGTATAAAGACTTGAGTGACTATTCCTCCCCTTCATTGACTGCTCTGGAGATCCAACGCATCAAATCTCTTTCCACAGAGCATGGAGATAAAGTGTGGAGCCATTTACTCGACAGAGATTTTCAAAGAGAAAGTCAGGATTGAATTTATGACTTATTATTACCTATGAAAAAAATGAATACCTGGGAACTTCATTGCATTTTGAAAAACAGTTCATACACAGCTTCTTGGAATCCTGTCGTGTGTGCTAAAGATGAACTTCCTCATCACAAACCTAAAGACATTTGAGCTTATGTCATCAACACTGATGACAGTTTTCTCCCAGGAACCCATTGGGTGGCTGTCTACTCTCTCAATGATGACAGTGTGGAATATTTTGATTCTTACAGATTACCACCTTTGGAAAACGACATCATTGACTTTATTAGAAGAAATGCCAAGATGACTTGATTCAATAATGTGAAATTACAAGGAACGGATTCCATGGTTTCACATCTCATTTACATGGGATAAAAACATGAGCTAAAACCTGTACACATGCTGGAATCCTAAAGTCTGAGATGTTTGAATCATTCATACACTTTTAATCACTTCATGTTAGTGCAACACTGTGATCTCAATTCTAACAATGTGTCCACATGGGACAATTGTAAAAGTATATTTTCTAACAACTGAATCTAAAGTATACTCTTCAATGCTTAAAAGGACATATGGCATATATCTTAAATCTGTATTTGTGTGTTAGTTACAGGAATGACATTTGAAAGTACCAGTATAGAAGGATAATAAATTATTATGGTATTAAAGGAACACATTTTTCTGAAAAATTGCATGTCACTGTTTACTTTTAACATTACCTTTTCTACATATTAAAAAAAATGATTAAATAATATTTTGACTAAAATCTAGGTGGTGGGGGTCAGAAGGATGCATATGTAATTTCATAACCGTGATGTTTCATACCCAGCCTTTCTACACATGCTATTGTATTTTCCATTATGGGTTGATTAATGTATATGTGTGTCATATGTTGATGATATTCTCTTTGAGTTAAATAATATTAAATATTAGGCACTGCCTCAATACCAAGCTCCAGCATGAATTTATTGGTATATTGCTGTGTACAGTGGCAAGCAAAAATAAAATCACCTGCTAGATCAGCCATAGAGGACCAACAAAACTATGGAAGTATTTGCAATTTCTGGATGAACTTGTAAGGCATTGAGCCAGGATCAGAATATAATCTTGAGTATATTTGTTATCAGCAATTTAGAATGATCGTCCCAATTTTGAAGAACAATCTGTTATAGAAATATAGTGTTTTAAGGGTTAATACTTTGTCTTAAAAAACAAAATGTTTTTCTTTTTTTCTGAACTAACAGATTTTAAACATGATTTGTAAATTTAAGGCTGCCAATAACAGCAATGTTATATGTGTACTATTTGTTTCATTAATTCATCACATTTTATATTTTCAACCAATACATGTATATATATATTTTTTAAGGAACATATCCAAAATAAATGGTCATATATCAAAGAGGCAATGATTAACAATAAAATCAGTTAAGTGCTGAAACCATCAAAGAAACCTGGATTTAAATGGATGAATTTTTAAAATGTAAAACAGACAATTTGGTACTAACGGAACAATATATACATTCTGGACATTTTGACCTTTTTTTATATTTTATTTGTATGTGCTGAAGAACATTAAAAATAAAATGTATTCTTATATTATGTAATAATATAAGATTCATAATTCCTGAGCTGTTTTATGCCAGGGGTTTTCCTAGGAAACATTGGACTATATGTCTGAGGAATTCTTGGACAATATTTCCAAAGACTCTTCAGAATGCTTAGAAACAATAAACATCTCCGAGGATAGTATCATTGGATGTCCGAGGATTCATAGTAAACCTGTGAGGATTGGTTACAGAAAAACCTTGGAAGTTCGAACCCATGACCTTCCACATCCAAGGTGGATGCTCTAACCACTAGGCCACTGGAGCGATCAATATTTACAAGGAATGCAGATGGATGATATACTATTGTTAAACGCAGATGCTTGTAGTAGCCTTTAAGTTAGTATAATTATATCAAGTCTTGCTGCTTTATAATCATTCATTTTATACAACTATATTTCAGCATCAAATTCAGGACTTAATTCAGGAGCTTGAAATATTTTGTTATATATTGAGTATACTTTACATCATTTTGATAAAATGTTTTGAGTTCCAGGTGATCTGAATAGAGTATAGGTTCAAGATTTTGCAGCAATTTGAACAAAATAACATAATAATAAAACAATAATAAAATAAGGTTATTTGCAACATCACCTTGATCATCATAACCTCTTAATGCTGAGTGCCAAGCGAGGCAGCTTCTAGTACCATTTTTATATCTACTGGCTGATTATAATAATAATAATAATAATAATAATAATAATAATAATAATAATAAAGACTTTATTTAAAGAAGGTAACTCAATTAGTTACAGAACTAATCTACCTTGAGGCCTTCTGTCTGTTATGTACAATATATACAATACATACAACATGATGTGAAGAGTCTAGCTCAATGCTAAATAATTAAGGAATTTTAAATTTCAAAGTATCAAGCCTGGAACACATGCACAGGCATCTGTAAAAACACAAACATATAAGAAACATAAAATATCATTCTGCGTTGAAACATTCAGCTTTGAAAATGATGCATAAATACAGACAAGCAGGCAGTATTTTATTTTTGGTACTAGCACTGTTCAATTTTCTAAAGATTTCATCCATTTAAGACATTGATTATGAAAAGAAGAAATGCTAGAAGCCTGCCTTATGTTGCTGGGAATGTTGTTCCATACTACTGGACCAGTATATTGAAAACTTTTTTTAAACAATTCCTTCTTTGGCCTTGGTATAATGTAATTTTTTCTTCTTATGGACCTTAAATTTGGAGTACCATCAGCATCTCTTTGGTGAAAGATATTGCTTAGATAGACAGGAATGGATTTTCTGGATACTTTATACATCAATTTGGCTTTTCTAAGAAATATTCTTTCATGTATTGTTAAAATCTTTATATTATTCGTTGCATCCTGAAAATTGTCTATACATTGATCTAGAATTAAATGGCAAGCTCTCTTTTGGAGCCTTATAAGTGTTGTTATGTTTGAATTAGAGGTATTACCCCAAATTACGTTACAGTAGTCCAGATATGGCTGAATATAACTTTTATAAAAGATGACCCCTATACTGAAGAGGAATGTATGTTTTGATTTTCCTCAGTAGCCAAAGATAAGAATTAACCTTTTTTGAAATGTATTTAATGTGAATAGACCACATAAGATTGTTATCTACGAATACACCAAGAATTCTATCTTGAGAGGTCATATTAAGGCTCACATTGTCAAAAAAAACATTAAGTTTGTCGCTATCTAGTCTTGCTCATTTTTGTTGTGTTGTAACTAGTAGGGCTTTCGTTTTTTCTGTATTTATGATCATACTGTTTTCCTTGCACCATACTTGAAGTCTGTTGAGAGCATCTTGTAAGTTATTTTCAAGTACTGTTTTCGTTTTACCAATCTCAGACAGAGTAGTATCATCTGCATAGAGGTCAGTGGAAGAAATTGAAGTTCCAATCTTAAGAGGTAAATCATTGATAAATAGAATGAATAACAGAGGTCCAAGGATAGAGCCTTGTGGTACTCCACAATTAATACTTTTACTTTGAGAAAGTTGACCATTTAAAGATACTTTTGCACTCTGTCGGTTAAGTAAGAGGTAAACCAGTTTAGAGAGTTTTCACTACATTGATAAATCTTTAGTTTTTCAAGTAAAATTTCATGGTCTACAAGATCAAACGCTTTACGAAAATCAACCATAATAGTGCCTACCATTTCTCCTTGATCTAACGCTTTCAGCCATTTATCAATCAAAGATACAAGTGCAGTTTCACAGGAATGATTCTGGCGAAAGCCAGACTGATTATCATGAATAAGATCGTAAGTGTTTAAATAGTTGAGAAAAGAATCATGTACATGTTTTTCTAGTAATTTGGAGAGACAAGGAAGGATAGAGATGGGTCTGTAGTTATTTACATCATCTTTTGTTCCTACTTTATGCAATGGTATAACCATGGCAGTTTTCCAACTTTATGGAAATTTATTAGACCTAATACTTTCATTACAAATGAAAACTATACTCTCTACAATTGCAGGTGCAGCCACTTTTAGTAGCCTTGGTCCAATCATATCAAGTCATGTAGCTTTAGATACATCCATTGTTTTAATATATTTCAACACAAATTCTGGACTCATTTCAGGAATTTCAAATTTTATATTGTTTTGTAGTTTTTAGCACAAAACTGTTTTAGTTCCAGATGATCAGATGAAGTTCTGGGTTCTTTAAGTTTTTCAGCAATTTGAACAAAAAAGTTGTTAAAAATATCTGAGATGTCCTTTGGATTATCAGTATAAATGCCCTCATGATTGAGGGATAAAATTTCAGCTTTACGCTTACATTTGCCTGCACCAAAACCTGCAAACACTTTCTAGATAGCTTTCGGGTTATTTTGGTTTTCATCCAGAACTTTTTTGTAGTGTGCTTGTTTGGCTTGATGTATCATTTTATGAACTTTATTCCTCCAAACTCTATATTCAGTTTGATTTCCTACTGATTTTAGTTGGTCTCTTTGCTTTATTGCTTCTAAAATTTCTGGGGAGATCCAGCCTGACTGATGGTCTTTCTTTATCCTGTGTGTTTTTAAAGGGGCATGCTTGTCCACTATACTAATGAACAGATCTGTCCAAGTATCTAAAACATCATCAATATCCTCAAAGATTTGGACTGTATTCCATGGAATCTGTTTTAGATCTTCTTGGAATTTAAAAGTATCAAAGTTTTGAAAGGACCTATAAGTAATGGATTTATGGATATTATTTTTTGTTGATTTGCCATTGACTTTACGTGTTAGAAAAATTGGAAAGTGATCACTTATACCAATCTTTGGAACCATTACTTCCAAAACATTTTCTTTTGTATTGGTATAAATATGATCTATAAGTGTTTTAGAGGTAGATGTTACTCTGGTGGGTTCATTTATTAGTTGCTCCATGCATAACGAATCAATAAATTTCATCCAATTCCCTTTTATTTGATCATTGAGAAGGTCTCTATTTATATCACCTAGAATGTAAAATTCTTTCTCTTCATTTGAAATTTTATCTACTTGAAGTTCAAAATATTCACACCAATCAGTATGTGATGATGGGGGTCTATACACAAAACCTACTAAATAGTGCTTTGCTTTTTCTGGAGTGATCTGTAGCCAAATGGATTATATTTCCGGTATTTCTAGGTATTCCCGTCTTTTACAAATAGTACCGGTTTTAACATACACAAGGAGCCCACCACCACCTGCTTTCCTATCCTTACGATAAGGTTTTTCATAGCCATTAATATATAAGAAATTTTCACCCTGATTTTCTGTTAACATTGTTTCCGAGAGTCCAAATAAATGGATACATGTATTATTATTTGGAAAGGTTAACAGTAACTTCACTTGATCAATCTTTCCTCGAAAACCCTGAATATTTAAATGACCTATCTGTAAACCTTTGCTAGAAACTCCTAAATTCAAGAGACTAATATCAATGCTATTAGAGACACTCAAGGAGACTTGTGATCATCATTACAACTATCATTACTGTATAAAAAATTAGTTTTTCTACAACTGCATTTTCTACTTTTATAATCATTGTATAAATCTGAACTATCGTTCCTGTTGGAATATGTATAAGAAGCTTGTAAGGTTCCACATTCAGAACATGCACAAACAAGGGGATCAAATCTGTTTTGACAAGGGATGCACAGTGTATATGATGGTCCTTGATAGATAGATTGGTCCTCCTGTTGAATAGAGTCTTCATGTGGAATTGAGATGGCCTCATTGCCCTTTTCCTATTCCATAAATTTGTACGTTGTGAGCTGTTCGCATACAAGTGAACAGTACTCTCAGTACTGTGCTTATGCACAATACTGAATTTATTATTGTCAAATTTTTGTCATTATTTTTTGCACTTTCAGTTTAACATTATATATTCTTTTTTCTAGCACCCATTTAGTTAGTTTAAAATATTTTGCACCTTTCGATATTACTAAATAATTTGCATATCCATTCTCAAACCCTGACGGACATAATCGGACAGACTGAGAAAATGGCTCAATCACAAAAGATTGATCCATACAGATATAAGATCTCGGACTTTTTCAACACTGTGGTTGAAGGTGAACTAGGGAGCCAAAAGCTAGTCATCTACCATAGAGAAGGGTGCCAGACTTTAGACTTTGGAACTAGTACCACGTTCCCACGCCAGACTGAAGTTTTGATGGAAATGGAAATACTGGGCATCAAACTATCAGAAATAGAAGCCTTACAATATGGAGGTCGAAATAAGTACACCATATATCCAAAGAGTCACAGACCTATGCTGAACCAGTCAGAGATCCAAATCTGCGGCCAACGGGTTAAAATATATGACACAGAACCGATTGTAAGGGATATCGAACCCAAAGCGATAGACCTTTTCATCTCGGGTCTCCCGCTGGAGATATCTACAGCCGCTGTTGTAGAGAAACTTGAAGTAGTACATAAAATACATGTGAAAGAAACGAAGTCTGCCGCCTGCTACGGACATATGGAGGTAAAGAATGGGGAAAGAATATTAAAAATCCCAGCCGAAGAAGCTAAGCATGTCCCAGCATACTTCTATGTGATGGGCTTCCTTATCCGCACTTGGTATAGAGGGTGTGATAAAGATAGACCCTGTTCAAGATGTAAAGTAATGGGGCATGCAGTCAAACAATGCAAACAACCTGCAAAGCAGAGGGACCCAACTTCATATGCTGCAAAAGTAGCTCAAAACACGGAAGGTAAGAATCAGGAAAAAGATGAACAGGAGCAACAACAACAACAAAGCCCTGCGGAACAACCCCTGGTAGAAGAGTTACAAGTAGAGAGGCGAGAAGAGGTATTACCTCTAGTTGACACTTTCCTTACTCCCGCTAAAACCGCCAAGAGGGAAGCTCCACCTAAAGCACCAATAAAAACTAACAATAGATTTGAATGTCTCTCGATTGAAGAAGAAGTAGAAGCACAGGAAGAAGGATTTAGACCCCTAGAAACTACGATGGAGGAATGTGCTACACCATCAAAAGCATCTACTCCAATACCAGTAGATAGGAAAAGGAAAAACAACACATTAACTAGCTCGTCACAGAGTGACGAACCAACGATCATTACCGAAATGCCGAAGTTGAGGACCAATGTGAAAAGACTAAATGCTCAAAAACAGAGAGAAAGAGTAAGGATTCAGGCAATAGAGGAATACTACGCTTCATCTACCTCTGGGGAGCATGAAGACTTAGACCCAAACCCTACAACACAAAGCCCTAACACAGAACCAGAACCGGAATCAATAGACACAACCTCGCCAGCATTAAGCTCAATTACGGAACATGACAATCTAGATTCAACTCAAAGTGAAATCATAGAAATGGACATGACAGAAATAACTGACGGACAAGATACTAACGCAAACCTGAAGGACGAGGGGCCAATGCCCCATAACTCTACCATTTAACAATATAAAATATTATCACAGTATTTAACGATTTTCTAGAAATATACTCTTTAAACTAAATAAAACAGCCACCTGGAAAACCAAAAATGGAAGAATTAAACTTCCATATCGCATCAATTAACACTAATGGAGTAGATAAGGACAAAATTGCACAACTGATAAAATTAAAACAGGACATTATACTAATACAAGAAACACACAACAAACTCACAAATACAATGATATCAGAAATTGAATCCAAAATGGACGCAATAGTTGTAACTAGTGAAGCACAACAAAACGATATTAGAGCGGGGGTAACGATGATAATTAAAAACAGAAATAGACAAAATTGGGAAAGAATAACAGAGGATCTTAGTTTAAAGGGAAGGGTAATTCACATAAAATTAAATAAAATGCACATTCTAAACATATATGCTCCTGCGAATAGAGAAAATCATCATGACTTCATAAGGAATTTAAATAATTATTTAAAAACCTACATAGCTGAACACCTGATTATAGGGGGGGATTTTAATTGGGTGGGAGTGACTATAGATCGCACCGGTAAACTAACAACTAGCGATCAATCATTGTCTGACATTATGGGAAGACTGATAAAACAATGTAAATTAACAGATGTGTATAGACGACTTAATTTATAAAGAACGGAATATACACATGATTATGTACACTCAGGAATAAATAAATCAAGTAGAATAGATTTTAACCATAAAACATATAAAAACGCAAAAATTGTAGACTATAAAATTTCGGATCACAAATTAATAACCTTAGAAATAGTGATAAAAAATAGCAGATGGGGTTCTGGAGAATGGAGACTAAATAACTCAATACTGGAGGATGAGCAACTAATAAATGAAATAAAAATGGAAATCCCTAAAATACTCACAAATGAAGAGGGAAAAAATATATCAGATATTGTTACTGATTGGGATAAGTTTAAAACAAAAGTTAAACAAATAGCAATATATCACTCAACAAAACGTAAACGGATTAAAAAAAATACAGAAGCTAGTATTAAAAAGATTAATAAATAATGACACAACACCATTACGGGATAAAGAGAGCTACTCTATTACTCTATACAACTAGAAAAGCTAAGAGAACTTAAAACAAGGGGAATGGAAATTAGGGTGGGAAAATTTCACCACATATACAAACAGGGCAGAGAACTAACTAAAAGGGAAGAAAAAAGGAAAGGAGGGGAAAGGGTAATTGATGCACTAAACACTAATGGGATTGAAATTACAACTAAAGCAGAAATTATGGAGGAAATTCACAAATACTATACAACATTATATACTTCCAAAAACATAGACAATGACACAATCATACAATATCTAAATTCAATACAATGCGAAGTGATATCACCTGAGCACAAGAAACGGTGCGATGATCTCATTTCTGTGGAGGAAGTTAAAACCACAATAAAAGAACTTGCAAAAGGTAAATCACCAGGCAGAGATGGCCTCACTGCGGAATTCTATAAGAAATTCCAAAGTGAGGTGGCACCAATCTTAGAAACATTATTTAACAATATTTTATTAAAAAATGACAAAATGACCGAATCAATGCGGGAGGGTCTGATTAATTACTTTATTATATAAAGGGAAAGGGGACAAAACTGACTTGAAAAATTGGAGGCCCATCTCCCTCCTAAACATGGATTACAAAATACTGAGTAGAATTTTGGCTAATAGGATTAAGCACGGAATAAACACCATAGTAAACATTAATCAAACATGCGGTGGTAAAAATAGAAGCATACATAACAATATACTTAATATTATACTTAATATTAGGACAATAATAGACTTTATAAACACAACAAACTCGAAATGTGCTATGGTACTTTTCGACCAGGAAAAAGCTTTCAACAGATTAGAACATAGTTATATACAAAAAGTACTGGAAAAAATTGGCTTTGGAAATAACTTCCTGAATTGGACTAAAATAATGTACAATGAAATAACTGCAAATGTACAAGTAAACGGGGCGAAAACCAAAAAAATTGATATACAACGATCAGTGAGGCAAGGCTGCCCACTATCCATGCTATTATATGTAATAGCAATTGAAATTCTGAGTATAAAGATCAGAAACAATACTAATATCAAAGGAATTAAGATTCCTAACTTAACAGAGGAATTTAAGATGTTACAACACGCTCATGATTGTACGAACTTTATTAATGATCCAAATTCTTTTAAACACCTACAAAAAGAATGAGGCTTTTGGGAAAGCATCAGGATCGAAAATAAATCACGAAAAAACGGAAATATTAAAAATAGGAAACTGGAGGGGAAACCACCCTGGTTTACCCCCACACCTAATAAAAAACAGAGTGAAAGCCCTGGGGATATTCTTCGGGGCAAATGAAGAAAAAGAAAACTGTCTAAAACTTAAAAAGAAAATAAAAGAGGTAATAGATATCTGGGCATTTCAGCCACTCAGTCTAATAGAACGTTCACAGGTTGCAAAAACATATATGTATTCAAATTTGACATATCTTATAAACGCTGTGGACATTAACAATAAAACACTAGCTACAATTGATAACGATATCATAGACTACATATGGAATTACAAAACACACTACATAAATAAGGCAACTTTATATAAAGATAAACTCAAAGGGGGCTTAGCCTTACCTAACCCCCCCCCCTTAATAAAATGCAAAAATATATTAAATAGGCTAAAAAGATTAAGTAACACACCACATACACCATGGGAGGCATTATACATTTTTTGGCTAGGATTTGGAATGAGAAACAAACAAGACATTTACAAGAACAACAAACTAGTGAAAAAAATAGATGCACCACATTTATATAGGGGGATTAAAGAAATTTTATATAGGTATAGGGACAATAAGGAACTATGGGCACTGAATAAGAACAGAACATACGACTGGCTTTTAGAAGTAAACTCAATTCAAAATAAAACTAAGGTACAGCTACAAAATCCTCATGTCAACTGGGACAGAGTCTGGAGGCATTGGTCCAACATAAATTCGTTTAAGGTACAAAGTATCATGTACACGTACCTCCACAACGCCTGGCTAACAGGCAAAGTGGCAATTAAACGAAGACTGATAAGGACCCCTGTTAGCTGCCCTCTATGCAGAAATGCCCCGTATACAAAATACCACACAATTACACAATGTGACAAAACAAAGGAAGAAAGGATCAAACTAATAATTGAAATAATGAAGGTAGACAAATACAACAGATGTCAATTACTCTTCCTAGACGGGAACTTCAACAAACAATTGGTTAGACAAATAACGGACTTTATAACGAATACTCTTATAAGATGTGGTTCAATAATGAAGGTTAGGGAGCCATTTTTAAAGCTAAAGTAAATTAGTTTCTTTATTTAATTTATTTAATTAAAAAAAAAAAAAAAAAAAAAAAAAAATTTCTACACTTAATATATTTATCATAACATAATTGTGAGGGGGAAGTACATATGAGGACGCCATGGGGCTAAATCACAAGGAGCTACGCGAAGTGACCAGGCCTGTGGAAGAGTTTGGAAAACACCCATATTTATTTAAAAATATAACTTAATAAATTATTACAATCTTTTTGATAAGTTCTTTTTCTCTGGATACAATATCCATACTTTTTCTGTCATGGCTATCTCCCGAAATAGCCATGACTCCCATTTAAAGGAACTTAAACGATTTTGGAATTTTTCTTAATCTTAATTCTATAAATAAATAAAGGCCGGACAAATTGAGATGGGAACTGTACAACCAAATAAATTCGTACAGGTCTTGTCTCAAGGAAAACGGACCTAAGAAAATAATTATTATTAGATAAATTGAAGAACACTAAACAATCTAAATCAATATACTTCAATTTATACAAAATTCTAATATAAATTTAAAATGAACTTTAACTAATTATAATAATAAATGTCTTCCTTTTTATGCAAGACATAAAGTAAGACAACTGGTAAAAATTTGAAACAAAATGGCTTTCCTTTACACAAATACAAGGTATTACCTTATATAGCAAACAGACAAATAGCAATAAACACAAATAGCAAACACAAGGAAATAAGGGACCTCTGGCCATGGTCAAACAAATAATATAAGTAGACTACTAGTGTGGGTAGATCAATTCCCACCTAGTAAGGATCTACATAAGCAACACTAGGAATACTTAAATACCCCAAATCAAATATATAACCCGGATGGGGAAAAATTAAATGGGAATTTAAATGAAATAAAAAACAAACAAACAACATACTTGGGGGCACACAAACATACATAAAAACTTTTTACTTTTTTTTGATTGGGAGGGGGGCATCTGTCTGGTGCCCCCCCGCCCCAAAAAAAAATAAATAACAGCACACTAGAAATAAAATGAAAGTATATGTCACTGCATAATATGCCAACATATCAGGGTTTATGCTGTTAACTCCAACCAATCAAATTATAAAAGCTCAAACTAGTTTTATGACATTTTGGTGAATAAATTGCAAAAGATATCTTTGGTATAAGGCCACCTACTAAGTTGTTACATTCACCCACCCCACCCCACCCAAAATCGTCTTTGAAGAAATACTGTAGCAGACTGAACATTAATCTTCTGCTGGCACCATTATTCAGTGGTTTATCTGGGTCAGTGTTGTTAATCATGCAAGCATATTATATGCATGCAAATCAGATAGACCATGCATACTACAAGTGAACAAAGATGGAACACTTGTTTAAATTACTTCCTGTACTAAGTGCTGTAGATAGAAGAAAAGATTATAAACTCACTGAAAAGCTTCCTCACACAAAGAAATTGAAACCTAACAAAATTGTCTGTTTCCTGTAGCAATATCAATCTAAATAGACAATTTTGAACCTGGCAACACAAAAGGTCTGGATTAAGTTGTACCATACTGTTTAGACTGTGACCCAGTTTACTTATCCAGTTTCAAAGACTAACAGACATCAAAAATATTGTAATCCAAAGATATTTACATAAAATATTATTTCACTAAGCAACAGGTCACACAAATTTTGCTAAATCTTTATTTTGTACTATTACCACCCTATTTTTGTCCCCATGCTCTGTTTGGGGATAGAGTGTTACTGACAGTGTGTCAGTCAGTCCATTGTCCATAATTGCAACTCTTACTAAACTACTGGATGGAAATTAACAACACTTTGCAGTGATGTTTCCAATGTGGTCACTAGCAGCAAGTGACATGTCAACCTTGACTACTGCTTTTGGAGATACTGGGAGAGGGCGCAAAAGGTCAATTCACAAACTACAATGACATTTTTAAATATACATTTCTCAGTGTTGCACATTTCTGTCCCTTGCCCACCAAATCTTCACCTTCTTTGTGATCCAAGCTGCACTTTTTCATCAGAAAAATGAAAAAAAATATGCTAACGACAACTTTTCATTCTTATATGTCTAACCATGTCTCTGTTAGTGCTGTCCAAAGTTGAAAAACGAGATAAAACTGCAAGATGAAAATGAATATGTAGATTTTTGGGGTGTAGAACAAATTTTAATTATGCAATACTTACCTGTTACTATTGTATAGCTTTTACTATTTGTGTTGAAAAATCTCATCAATGTAAATACATTCATCCACAGTGTGGAGAATTGTCAAAAAATACTGCTTTCATCACCTGTGATACATGCACACATGCACCTCACATGCCCATTCATAACACACACATGCACCTCACATGCACATTCATAACACACACATGCACCTCGCTTGCCCATTCATAACACACACATGCACCTCACTTGCCCATTCATAACACACACATGCACATCACATGCCCATTCATAACACACACATGCATCTCACATGCCCATTCATAATACACATATGCACCTCACATGCCCATTCATAACACACACATGCATCTCACATGCCCATTCATAATACACACATGCACCTCACTTGCCCATTCATAACACACACATGCACCTCACTTGCCCATTCATAACACACACATGCACCTCGCTTGCCCATTCATAACACACACATGCACCTCACATGCCCATTCATAACACACACATGCATCTCACATGCCCATTCATAATACACACATGCACCTCGCTTGCCCATTCATAATACACACATGCATCTCACATGCCAATTCATAACACACACATGCACCTCACATGCCCATTCATAACACACATGCACCTCACTTGCCCATTCATAACACACACATGCACCTCGCTTGCCCATTCATAATACACACATGCATCTCACATGCCAATTCATAATACACACATGCATCTCTCATGCCCATTCATAGAACTGTCATTCTACTATTTTTCATAGATGATGATTACTCCAGAACATAGGAGAGTGGTTATAGGAGGAGGGCATTCAAAAATAGTGACAGGTAAGTACTGCATAGGTACTATAATTAGTTTTACACTCCCAAAAATCTATAATTTAATAGCAGCAAGAATTTAAATGTTGCTATTGCACTGCTGAAATTGTGAAGGTCAAGGGTAGACTATTTTAACAGATAAAAAGCAGAGAACAAAATAGAGTATCCTCACCATCTGAGGCAGATGTAGTAGGGCCTATTTGATGTAACTGTACTATGGGGAATTAGTCACAATCAACAGGGTTTTTCTGTTCTATATTTAATGGATCTGTGATACCTCTAGTTCTTCATGCTGACTCTTCTTTGTTATATGTTTGACCTGGCTTTCTAAACAATCCTAGCTCAATTTGCAGACTTCAGAGAGTGCATTCCCTGAAGACCTTTTTCTATAGCTAAACTTCTGGTCTGATTGTGTCAGGTGCAGACCCTTTATTTAACTTTAATCTACATATATAAATGCACACAATCTAAATTATGTACAGGTAATCCAAATTAAAGTCATATATCTACTCTCCATATACACTCTTTTCCCACTGATACTGTATGTTAGAATTTCCAAAATATTATATTAAGTAGGAAATGTTTACTTGTAAACTTTACCCTCTTGAGCAAATGTTATAATTTAAAATTAAACAATAACTACCCAACTCTGTTTTATACCTACTAAAAGAGATTCAAATTTCCTTACTTACCTTTTTATTTCAATTTCTCAGCTGCACTGTAACTTGACACCATTGTATTTGAGTAGCTGCTGGTAATACCATATTTACCCAAAATCTCTCTAAATTGAACAGTGACTAAAGAAGTACTCCTTTAACACAGATCTATTATTAAATTTTTGGAAATTTATACACAAATATATCCTCTTCTAAAACTAATACGATACATATATCATAGTACCTGAAATAAACTAAATTTAGCCCTATAATACAGATATAATATTGATGTCCCTCTATGCCACAACTATTGGTCCCAGAGAAGAAAACAAAATACCTGTGGTTTTGTTGTGCTAACAAGCAGTGATAGAAGGTATAATGGGATCACCAAATGGTTGCCTTCCTGACATCATCTAAGGAAGAATGAAGTTGTCATTCCCATTAAACTGGAGACAGTGTCAACAGACAATGCATTCATCTCACTGCATCTTCTCCCACAAGCCAAAGTAAGAAAAATACAATTTTAAAAGGTGAGGTTCTGAAAAGTTGCATCATTCACTGGTTCATAAAGCACAAGATGGAGTTCATCTGGGTCTGATACAAGCAGATTTGTGAGTCTGAATAAACTACCTAGTGTGAGTTTTGGCTTTGTGTCCAAAGCTACCACACTGATGGCATTGTCTGTGCCTGCATTCCTGTGCTGAATGTTTGATCTCACCACAGTAATCACATCCCATAGTGTACTGCCTGTATTGATATGGCTGACCATATTGTCTGATGTTGTTTTGACCTACATTAGGTTTATGGTGATGGATGAAGTTTGTAATGTGACGGTAAGACCAGACTACATGAATAACTGCATTTATATTTTTTGCCAGCTTTTCCACCCCTTTGGTAGACAGGTTGATCTTATCTCTTTTTCCAAATAGATGTTGCATCACTTGTCCCTCTTCATCCAGGAAACTCATGTAATTGTAAACAATATCACACTTCCATTCACTTGCCAGCCTTCGGATGACCTCATTGATATCTAACACATCACAATCTCCCCTGGGGGCCATTTCACATAATGCAACCTGACAGCTTTGATTTTGCTTATGAATGTAATTAAGTAATTGGTCATATAGTTCTTCAAAAAGTTCTAGATCAGTCCCTTCACTGGCATTGTTCCCTCCAATATAGAGTACTATTTTAGTAAACTTGGAGAGATCATATATTTTTATATCTTCCAGTATTGTCTGTATTTTGGCACCTGAAATGGCATGCTTTCTAACACAGTGCCTCAGTCCTCTGTTGTTAATTCCATGTAAAATGGAACTACCAATAAGGAGGATGTTATCTTTGCTGATAGAAGGCAAAGTAGTATGTTTACTTTGTATTGATACTGGTTTGTATGCTGCTTTATTTCTTCTGGCTGAATCAGTGACAGAGTTTGAAAACTGCATTGGGTTTTCTATTGGCAATACTTCAGGTGTCTGTACACTTTTACTAAGAGACATAGGTTTAGGACCAATGGTTTGTGAATGTCTGCTGATAGTCAAAGGTACACCCAAACCAAAATGCATGCTTTCCACAAGCTTGCAGCAAGCTTGCAGCAAGCTAGTTGAAGTTGTACAAGCTAGTAAGGTAGCTTGCGCAAGCTTGCAAAAGGAATTTTTCCAAGTCTGCAAGCTTGCGCTAGCTTGCAAGCTTGTGCTAGCTTGCAAGCTTGCGCAAGCTTGCAAAAGGAAATTCTCAAAGTCTGCAAGCTTACTGTAAAATCTCAAACTTACACAAATTAAGCTAGCTTGCAAAATGAATTTTACCAAGTCTGCAAGCTTGTAAAATGTAAAATTCAAGCTTCCTAGATTGCAAAAAATGGAGGAGTGCATCTGCAGTCATTCATCAAACAGCAGCACAGTGGATAAACTTTAACATAGAACATAATTTGTCTACATTGTTTTACACCATTAAATATAAAAAGAACAGAGCAAGAATTTCTTGGATGTGTGTTATATTTTACACTGTGATAAAGGATTCCATTTAGTAAAATCCGGTAAAATACATAGCATTTACCGATTGCAAAGTTATTTACAGACTGACTTAATGCAGCAAGATATTTGAAGTCAAGTACTTATAAATGCTTCTTACCAACAATGTATGCACCATCAAATATAGTCTCTGTAATTTTGTGATGATAACTTCTGGCATTTAGTTTTTGAAAGAATATTCCAATTTCTGTTTCATTGCCAATTTTTGTATTTGAAAGTGTAGGTAATTTTAACATTGTTGAAACAGTGTCAGACTCCTGTGATAGAAACGGAAATCACGTGGAATAATGTTTTTGATTAACTCTTCAATATACGGTAATTTATCCTGAAATTAATATAAATGAGTATTAAAAACTAAAAAATCTGACCCCCCCCCTCCCTTTTGCCTTTGCAGACCTGTTTACCAGTTCGTATTTGACTGTATTTGTACGGAATAAAGCTCATTCTTACGGTAGTATGGTCATTGGTTTTAAAATACGATTTGAGGTTGCATTTATTTATTATTTTTTTTAAAATAATTTTTTAAGCGTTTTTATTCCGGTTCGTTTTGTTGTATCGTCTCTTCGGCCCGCGTCCGGGTCTGTAGTCGGCGCCACATCACTGATTGTAACATTCTCAACATCCGGTTGTTTAAACATGCCGCCGACAACAAAGTTTCAGCTCGAATCTGATGATGAAAATAGAATGTCTAAACATAGAAAGCAGCATTTTCTACCAGTTCATAATTCTCTGTGACCATGCCTTAAACCACCGTCTAAAGGAGTGCATTTTGTGCTCTGAACTGTTTGCAACATGGATTTTTCATGTACACATCATGGTGGAATGGATGACTTTTCACGGCACGTGGAATCGGAAAATCATGCGAAATTGGCATCGTTAGTGAAGGGAAATACAAGTATTTTGTCAACGATGAAGGGAAAGGAAGTCAGTGATCAGCACATATTTCAAAAGCAGATAACGTGCTGAGGTGATTCTATGAGCTGAACGTAAATTGAGCACAGCCTACAAGTTAATGGAAGTAATTAAAAATATGTTCCCAGATTCCAAAATTGCAGAAGATATTTAGAAACAATCTCTCTCTCTCTCTCTCTCTCTCTCTCTCTCTCTCTCTCTCTCTCTCTCTCAGTATGTCGTGCAATAGTAAATAACGATAATTATAGTATATTGATGTGTGTACTATTTGTTATCAAGGGACTGGTGTATTTGGTCCAATTGCTGTTTCAATTGGTACATTGTATTAATTACATGAGATTATTTTGATTCTAGTTGAATTCCAGGAGATTTGTGAATCTTGTACTTACAGTGCAGAACTTTTGAAATTTATTTGAATTGTTTGAATCTCAATCCTAAGCGGTACATAAAATTATGTGAATATCTGATAGTGTATACTATTTTTTTTAAACTGAGGTGTTTTGAATCTTTATATCAGATAGATATAATTTTTTTTTTCTTCAATGTGTGAATGTTAGTATAGAGTAATTGGATCAGTTGTATTTTGAGAGCATGTGAGAATCATTGTATTTTGACATCATATATTTTTATTAACTAATTAAATTCATGAATTGCCATCTTTCACACCTTGTTTGAGTTATTCATTTAATACAAAATCCACTCTGTTTCAATTCTGCGACATACATTGTAGCATACATGTATATCAACATTTTACTTTTAATATTTTATATAAATGGTCATTTCCACACATCAAGGGCTAGAAATATGGTGCCAGTACATGCCATGTCAGTTTCCTATATATATATATATATATATAGTTTAAAATCTAAGCTTGTCATGCACAACCTTAAAAATAAGCTTGCGGCAAGCTTGCCACAACCTTAAAAATAAGCTTGTGCAAGCTTGCTGCAAGCTTGCCGCGGTTTCAAATCTAAGCTTGCGGCAAGCTTAAATAACAAGCTTGCAGCAAGCTTGCCGCAACCTTAAAAATAAGCTTGCGATTTTGGTTTGGAATTCTCTCTCTGGGCAGCTAATTTAACCTTTTCATTTATTAGCATGTCAATCTGTTTTTGCATCTTGCCTACTTGCTTCTGGAGTGTTTGTATAACAGTCAGCAGCAGGTCAGTATTACACATACATGTAGAGGGCTGTCTATGATCCCTAATAGGTCCCTCTGTAGGGGTCATATTTGGAGTGCTATTCATTGCAGGAACCCTAGAAAGTGGGTCAGCTCTCTCATCTGATAGTTCCTGGTTTCTATGACTACAACTCTCATTTGAGTCCACTATATCTGATAAACATGTGGAATTGAAACTATCCTGGCTGGTAGGGGAGTCTAAAAATAGATTAGTAGCCATTCTGGTGAAGTTCTTGTCTTTCCATTTCATTGACCCAGAACCTCTAACTTCTATTACACTTGCAGCACAATTCAAATTAAGTATACATTTTAGTCCATCAGCATGTGTTGTAATAGTCAACTTGGACTGGGTTGAATCAAAAGTGAATTCTTTTTTAATTTGTTCCAGAAACTGATGGAAAAATCCAGTTGTCAAAAATGTTATTGTAAAATTGGATGAATTAAAATGATTCACATGATATATGATACCCTCTAAATAGTCCTTAACAGGAAGATCTTGCTCTACATCAGAGAATCCTTCAAATGAAAAATGTTCAGAGTCAGAAGATGGTGAGAAAGTTGACATTATGGCAATAGCTGTAACTATAGTATAAGGTATAGTGCATGATGTTAAATTGCTTGTTATTAAATGTAAAAATATTTATAAAATATATACTATAAATTATTGAATCTGAATGTTAGAGACATAGAAGATATTATTCCTCCTTTACTCTTTGAAATTTGGAATGAATACACTTCTACTGATTTGTAAAGAATACATCACCACTGATGAGTAATCCTATTCTTTTGAAAATCCATAGAACAAAGGAACCACAATCCACCATGTTGAATCTGGCTGCTGGCTGAGCAATTTTTCACATCCTAATTATATTTTAGACCTTTTCACTACCAGCAGTAGGTATGGCACGTACTACATTTAAAGTTATTAAAATATTTAATGCTCGGTCAGTAAAATGGACACCTGTCAAAAAGAACATAAAATTAACCATCCCCCATCTAACGCCATGTTGACCTGGCTAAGAAGATCAGATGCCAAGTTTGCCGATTTGGATTCAGATACTGGGATTTCTCACAGGAAGGAAAAGAAAGATCCTATCAAATCAAAGTAAAGGAATGGTTCAACAATATTATATTAACTCAGGACCAAGGATGTCAAGATAAATGGGAAGTACTGTACCAACTCAGTACGTACAGTACAATTAAAATTGTGAAATCCTTAGTGCTCATTCTGTAAAACAGACAAAACACCATCAAAAGGAACATAAAGTTCCCATGCACATAGCTAGACCTCATCAGTCCTTACTAAGATGATAAGTTGCCGAATTTTCAGATTCAGATTCAGATACCAGGATTTATCTCAGGAAGGAAGAGAAAGATCCTAAAAAATGAAAGTAAAGGAATGGATCAACACTGAATATTGCGTCAGATTGTCAATCTTCTTTACTAATAACTTTTGGTTTGGATCAACTCAGTGAGGTGGGTGGGCCTTGAGGGTATAGTGGAATCATGTACAAATCCTAGATAATATTCCTGGAAACAGAGACTTGAATTTATACTGAAATTTCAAATAAGAATTTCTTCTTAGATTGTATTAATGTGATCCAACAAAAGACTGTTGGCACATCAACACTTTACGAGTCATCACTGACACATCAACACCTTCAGCATTGTAGTTAATTTGGATTTCCACTAAAATTTATTCAGAACTTTTATTAGTAGGACTTGTATCTGTAATCCTAGGATTATTTTGGGATTTAATTCGCAATACTGTTTTTCTATTCATTTTCACTTTGTATTCTAAAGAAATAAATTATATGTTGATTTTTGCAAAGCCTTACTTATTTTAAGAGAAACTCATAACATTGTGCATAAACCAATTTTCTCCTTTCAGTCATAGTGACCTATAACTTTATAACTTGCACCTTTTTGACATTGAAATCAATAAGTTTATTCATTACCTGAATTGCAAACTATTCACGCTGTAAAGCGAAGATGATGGAAAATTAAAAGTATTAAGTGGGAAGCCCTTTATTGTCTTTCAGAAACTCACCTTGACCTTTGAACTTTTACCCAAATCAAGAAGCTTTTTCCATGTACAAAGCATAAGCTATTCATGTGATGGTGTAAATAACAATTTAATGTATTATACTACTGAAACCCCACTTTTAATATTTTCAAAAAGGACTTAAGTCCCCAGAGTTTTGATAGCAACATGTATAATGTTAGGATGAAAAATGTGGGTTGTGCTTCTTTAAACTCCAATAGCAATGATGTACCTCAGAGTTGCATTATGATAACTTTCATATACTGTACAGTCTGGAGGATGTTAACATTGATCATATCTTAAAATTAATGGTAATGCCTATGTTTTAATATATATTATATGCTAATACTAGCACAAAAAAATCTTTCTTTACTATAACATCATTCTACTTACATTTTACAAAAAACTGTAATGTCCTATTGGCTTGTGTCCAGATTTGATTGTATGCAGAACAAGTATAGTTGTCTGTATCCTGACACTGGACAGATTCAATCCTGTACTGACTTTGTAAAACTCCTGACTCAGTCTTAAGAACAGTGTTGGTGCCTTCTTTCTTCCATATTACGGTAGGTAGTGGGCTGCTGTCAACTTGACACTGGAAAATGGCTGATGAATTTTCATCGACAGTGTTACTATCCTGAATTGACAGGCTCACTATTTCGGCTCCATCTGAAAGTATGTCATGAGTATACTGTACAGTATATGCATTTATTACATCATAATAACTCATTGGTAACAACACACTGCATACTTACTGTACAGAAGATGCATGTATTACATCATAATAACTCATTGGTAACAACACACATACTGCATACTTACTGTACAGAAGATGCATGTATTACATCATAATACCTCATTGGTAACAACACACATACTGCATACTTACTGTACAGAAGATGCATGTATTACATCATAATACATCATTGGTAACAACACACATACTGCATACTTACTGTACAGAAGATGCATGTATTACATCATAATAACTCATTGGTAACAACACACATACTGCATACTTACTGTACAGAAGATGCATGTATTACATCATAATAACTCATTGGTAAAAACACACATACTGCATACTTACTGTACAGAAGATGCATGTATTACATCATAATACCTCATTGGTAACAACACACATACTGCATACTTACTGTACAGAAGATGCATGTATTACATCATAATAACTCATTGGTAACAACACACATACTGCATACTTACTGTACAGAAGATGCATGTATTACATCATAATACCTCATTGGTAACAACACACATACTGCATACTTACTGTACAGAAGATGCATGTATTACATCATAATAACTCATTGGTGGTAACAACACGCATACTGCATACTTACTGTACAGAAGATGCATGTATTACATCATAATACCTCATTGGTAACAACACACATAATGGATACTTACTGTACAGAAGATGAATGTATTACATCATAATATCTCATTGGTAACAACACACATACTGCATATTCATCAATGTTAAGTCACATACTGCATAGTCATCAATATTAAAGTCCAATGACATACAAAGGTAGCAGGAAGTGTCAGATAAAAGAAATTTAAATTTGAGAGAATAACAATAGGCAAAATAGGAATAACAGGCAGTTTTGTCTACATGATTTCTGTGCTTCGTGTCTGCCAATGATTCAGTTAAAATGTCCATAAATAATATCCACACTTGCCAGGGTGGTGGTAGGTCACACTCCTATAAGAGCTTTCATCAGTATGAGTGTTGGTGGTGGGGAAAGGCTGGATACTGCATGTGCTGCTAGTAGTTGACTATTCAATTGATCTATACTTAATATCATTGTGGATTCCTAATTGCCTGTAATTCAAATGGTTTTAACATTTAACAAAGAGGCCCAAGTGGTACTGAGATCACTTACCTGGCTAATATCTACCTAATAGCCAAATACAGAAGTAGTTGTGAAAAGATCTGGATAACTAGAATATTATCTGCTGAAATATATTCCAGTGGTGCTGACAGAATGTTTTATCAAAGCAACTGATTCAATGTTTTTTTAATTTATTTCTAGACAAGGATCTGATGGTGGACAGGTATCATTTCTACAATGTAAAAGGATTTCGAACTGGGATGCTTTCTCTAACATTTGATTAATATTTGATAGTGAAATGGTTTGAGGTGAAAGCCTCTATATCTGCACAATTTTTCAGAAGAAAAGTCACTTTAAAGGTTTTTCAAATTTTAGTAATGGCAGCCACTGCTGACTGCAGGTCTGCATTATTTGAACAAAGCGGAAAACACTAAACTTGTAATGCTTATAGGTTAGCCATAGTTCCTCTGTTGTCCAGGGCCAACATGTTTGAATTTTGTCAACCTAATTCAGATATTTCACAGACTTATGTAGCTTTGGGTCTGTTGATGTTTGATTTGTGATCTCCAGAGTTGGTTATTTATGAGTTATGTATGAGCTAGCACTGACTTATTTACAAGGAACTGTATACATAATAAAATTTGGAAAGATATTCCTTAGCTACAAGCTACAAGTTTGTTGACTCTTTGATTATAGGAGTCATTTCAAAGTCATTTCCTAAAATATTTATTTTACAGTGAAAATTCCATGAGTTATTTACACATTATTAGCATTAATAAAAAGAAAAAGGATAGTGTAAGAAGTGTCTGAATTACTTTAACAATCTAATGAATGAAAACATTATTCAAAATTACACCATTTTTCTTGTAGAAGATTCCATGATTTCACAAATTATTTAATTTAGATCATAAATCTGGAAATTTCACATCTAGCTGGAAAATATAATTGGGTTTTTTTTTTGGGGGGGGGAGAGAGAGGAGTAAACCTAATTTGAACTGTACAATATTATCTGCTATCACAGCAATTTTACAACTTTTCCCAGTGCAAGTCGTCAGTTCAAGGATATTCTCTAATCCAATTAGAAACTGAGCCTAGAAAAAAACCATAAAACAACAAGATCCCAGTTCAATACTTTAGTCCACTTCTGACAATCAGAATATCTTCCTTGGATGATGAATAACATCAGAAAGCATAGAACAGAGGTAACTGTGCAATAATGGCAGTTAAAAGTTATCAGCCACCCCACTCAAAGACTGTTAATAACAGTATTGCTAATAGGCTAGCCTTACCTATGGAAAGTTTTGGGGGATTTTTGTTCTTTTTTCTTTCTGTCCCCATAATAGATTGACCATTAGGTTGGGGAACCATCCCAGGGTCACCTTACAACTGACATTGTAATTTTGAGTTTCCTGTTATTTTAAAAACTTTAGTATATATGTCAGGCCATATAGCCATTATCAGATTGAAAATTTCTTTCGATTTATTTTCACTAGTTGGTTTAACATCCTTTTCTAAAAGTAAATTGTAACAGTCTCTACATCCTTTACTGTTATGAAATACAATTTCTAAATGGAAAGGGATAAATGGTTTGATCAGTGTTGATTTACCTAACTGTAACTTTCAACACAAGGACTATACATACTGAATTATCTCTTGAAAGGCAAGGAAATACATACTGTGATCATATCTATCTATAAAGCTATCAAGGTCGATCATAGTTCCTTGATATGTAAACATATTGCCAATATAAATTACATTATGTTCAAACCATTCCTTATAGAAAATGGGTACCTTGTTCACCCTTATGACGGAGTTCATCCATAAACTTGTTTTCATAATATCTCTTCCTATCCGAGGTATATTTTTCTCTAGTAACATCTACCATGGCAGTAAAACATCATGCCAAAAAGCATTTGTTGTTCATTTTGGATAAAGTCATCACATTTTCATCTCCTAGTAGGAACAGGTTTCTAATCTTGCATATTTCATATTCAAATAAATTGACCAATTTTCTGTGAGGTAGAAGAATTCTTTGAATCCATGTTTTTCAGAGCTAATATAAATTTATCAATATGTCATCGTCAAGCCACCTTTAGAAGAAGTTTGAATCAAAACCTCTCTTTTAACTTTGTTCTCTTTTGATTTCCATATAAAGGTGAAAAATAATTCATTTAATTCTGTGATAAACCTTTGCGGAGGATTTGGTAATGAGATGAACAAATGATTACGGTTTGGAATAATTAAGGGCTTCAGAACTGTTATTTGAAATTTTGACCAACTGGTGGTTTAAAAAAGTTTTAATCATTTCTGTTTTATTTTCCATGAAATAGAAACAAATGCTTTTTCAAAATCAATTAATAGTAATACACCCAGAGTTTGTAACTCTTCTCCAATATTTCTGAATCATAAGATCCTATGGAACCATTCTCTATGGATTGTATGTGCTGCAGAAGTTTTATTTCCTGTTTTAATTTACATTTTTATTTATATGAAGCATACAAAATAGTTTTTCCACGAATTTCCATCAGCAATGTATCTAGAAATAACGAATCTGATACAAGTCAGTCTTAGATCTGAATTCAATACATTGTCAATATTTTCATTATAATCAGTTGCAGCATATTGTAATTTTATTCTTTTTATGCAATTTTTTATTTCATAAATCTAGTTTTTATCAAACAGTAAATTGTTATTAACTTTCACAAACTGTTAACTCTGATGAAATTATTTAAATTCAAATACAATTTTACCATGGAGTGGTCTGACATATAACTTGGTTCAATTGTCACCTTTGCTACATTTGGTATAAGAGATTCTGCCACAAGAAAGAAATCCAATCTTGCTTGTTTTAGAGGACTTTTTCTTCTCCATGTATATGTCATTAATACTGCATTTAATACTCTAAATGGATCCACATGACCAAAAGTTTCTTTTATATTTAATAATGCATTTTTAGCATTAGGGTTATTTACATTTCTATAATTATATAAATCTAATTATGGATCTTGAACCAAGTTAAAGTCCCCACATATAATAATAAACTCATTTTCATAATAATATACAATATCATTATATTATTGTAAAATTCTGGAAATCATTTTTTGGCCCATATACATATACTAAAGTGAAGTTCCTTTAACCAATTAGAATATCTAATGCAATCATATTACCATCAGTATCCCTTTTACATTCTTTTATATCATATTCAAAGTTGTTATTAAATAGAATACAAACTACTCTAGAGTTGATCTGTAACAATTTACAATACATTCTGTGAGGGTGAAAATTTCTGTCGATCTATGAAGAGATTAATTTTGGCCAGAGTACAATTAATTAGATTTATGGGGACATGTGCTTGTTAAATTGCTAGGTTGCAGTGATTTCTAAAGTCTATGTCGAGAGGGTAGTTTATGTAACTGGTTCAGACGAGACTAGCAAGAAAGTTAAGTTCAACTTTATATCGTACACGTCGAAAGTGTCAAAAATTGAAATAGTCCAGAGCCATTATTCGGAACGTAGTAGGTCAAACTGACCCCAGATTTAAATGCAAAGCTACATTTTTAGAACTGGTTAATATAGGATTCTTATCCAGCAGGGTTAGGTTTATTTTTAAACCTGTCATTTTGTAATTATTATAATGATAATATAATCTATATAACTTACCGTGTATGACGTCATTACGTTATCATACCTGTATCATGTTTAGTACACGGTATTGGATATATTTTCAGCTGTCAAACGTCCGGGGTGTCCAGAGGTGTCAAACGTCGGGAGCCGAGTATAAATGCACTGGTGTGTCCAGAGCTGTTTAATGTGCCAGAGTGTCTAGTGTCTAGCGTCCGGAGTGTCTAATGTCAAGTGTGACAAGAGTGACCCAGCTGTACTGCTGTCTAAATGACCAGAGTGTCCGGAGGGTCTAATATTTGGAGTGTCCGGAGGGTCTAATGTTCTGTAGTATTCCGAGTGTCCGGAGTCTGTAGAAATTGTGAAGTTTAATTGTACCAGCTGTGGAGCTGGTACAGTATACTAATAACAGAGTATATATATTTACTAGTAATTTGTTAGCCGTGGGCTAATTTTGGGCTTGCGAAACCCAGTATATCTTTTGGGACTGGAAAGATAAGTCGTATATCTGTCCCTTTATTATTTTCAATATAGTTTCGCTACTTGAGTGAATACATACTTTACTACATGAGTAATGTTTTTTTCATTGTTTGCTACCTGAGCAAATTACATTCATCCTTTGTCTTTGTATTGTAAAAATCAACCTATTTGCATTTTTCATATTGGAATTGTGCGTTTTTATCTTAAATAGATCCAATATTTGGATTGTATAAATAAGCTCGTTTACATTTTATTGCTCACACAAATCACCATAATAAACATTGTATTTATCATCAAAGGTGTGTTCTGTTGTCAATTCGAAATATCCCAGCCGGTCTATCTTGTTACACACACATTTGAGTAGATAGAGTGACATTAAGGCAATCCCATGCATGAACTTAGTAATACTAGTCATATTACTCAGCCACAGATGAACTACTACTCATATTTTTTAGTTACAAGTTAAATCACTAAGACTAGAAAAGATTTAGTGGACTAATGAAGACCTTCGGTTGCACAAAGAGTAGTTGTTAAAGCAATTATCTACCTCCCCCCTCCACTCCCCCCAAATATGAAGGTGCAGGATAAATAAGAATTTGGAACAAAAACACAAGCAAGCATTTTGCTTAACTAAATGAATGAAACAATGAGAAAATATATTTGAAAAATAGGTACAAAATAAACCTGAAACCTTAGTGCTGGCTTAATAATGCACATCTTGCTTGAATATGTTGCTGCTACATTTACAATTTATTAAGATGGGTGACATCTTCAGTCATTCTTATGGAATATTTCTTTTTCAGTTTTCTTTCGTATTTTATGATGGCTATTTTGGCCTCAGAATTCAAGAATTTCACAGTTACTGGTTTTAGTACTCCTGATCATCCATAAATTTTATGGATGGTGATTATGTCTCTCTGATCCATGTCTTTACTTGTAGCTTCCTTAACTAACTGAACGATTTTGGTCTTAAATTTACACTTTGTGTCTCTGGCATGTTAATTATTTTCATGTTGTTTTTTTCTAGAGTATAGTTCATTTTGATTTGATTTTTGCATTGTCTCGTTTGCCCAACGTGCAGTACTTTTGAGTTCTTCTTTCAAATTTACATTCTCCATTTTTAAATTTTACAATTTTTCTTTCAGTTATTCCTTTTTAAACACTAGCGATTCCATCCTTTCTTGCATTTCGGTTATCCTTTGTTTTATTTCTTGCTCCAGCTCTCTTTTCAACTCTATTTTCATTTTGGCAAATAGTTGAGACACAATGACTGACACCATCCCACTTAATTCCTCACTTGTAACCAATAAGTTGATGTCTTTTTTTGTAACAGTCCCTTTCAACGTTGATTTAATATCTTACAAATATCTCTGGATTTGCTAACCACTCAGTTCCTCAGTGTTCATAATTAAGTCTGCGTCTTGTGCTGCACTGGATTGTGAGTTATTGCTTGACCTGCCTTGCGTTTTGAACTTCCTTTCTTTTGCCTCTGCAGACTCGAGTCGAGGATGGTCTGAACTGTTTCCTTATTACTCATGGTGCTAATATTAGAGTTGCAAGTACTTTAGTTTCTTGTCATTAATTAGGATTAGGCTACTAATAACCTAAATGTATGAAAGTCTCTACAGCAAGCACACATGTACAATAAGTGGTCATCTCAAATAGTCAGTGTAGGTCCAAAAACATCATAGAAATAATGCCATTAACTTTTCCATAGAATATAAAAAATAAGGTTTTCCTTCTAAATCGCATAGTCCTCAGGAATTCTAAGAACATGTGTCCTATCAGGAAATATTCAAACACTAATATTTTCAACCTGAATTACTCCATCATATTTGTAACTTACAGAAATACACCAACACTTGCTAGAGATTTTCACCAGCTGCTAGCTCCGGCAGCAATCTTGAATCCCCTTTCCAGTCAAATGGAATGGTGAAGGTATGAACTTTCCATTGCTGACTCCTGAGTGGAGATTTGCTTGACAATTTGTTGGGCTGACACAACTCGACAAAAAGCATCAATAGTCTCAGTCTGATGCACCACTGAATCAAGGTAGAATGATAAGAAAGTAGAATGAGAATGCAAGTAGACAGCTTTCATGACATTATTTAATGATAAATGATTAAAAAATGCCCAATATGCAGCAACAGTAAAACAAATATGGCCACTTCTTCACTGTCTCACTGGATGTACTCATTCTTCAAATCAGATTCATCAAATTCTTTTTCAGGATTTACTCAAGATGATCTTTTAAGTGATGTAAAGAATATAGAAACACTCCATACTGAAGAGATCTTTTAAGTGATGTAAAGAATATAGACACAATCCATACTGAAGAGATCTTTTAAGTGATGTAAATAATATAGACACAATCCATACTGAAGAAAAATATTCCCTTGAGATAGATTCAACTTACCAAGATTGTTTTCCTTTAAAATCCAACATGGCTGACTCCTCCTATCCAGTTCCAAACTTTCTTAAACTCAAGCATAATATGAAGAGTATAACAATTACAGCTGACTCAAACCAAATTCCAACAATCAAAAAATTCTTGGATGAGAATCTGCACATCCAGCAGGGACACTCCCAAAATGGACTGATATATAAATCCATGGATAAAGATTCTACCACAGTGACTCTATACATAACAACTGGTAAAATTCATGTACAAGGGCCAGGCTACACAGAATGGGTAAATCATTTTATCAACTCTTTTCACCAAATAGTACACAACACCAGACTGCAATTAATTACTTCTCAGCCAAGGGCTTCAACACCTATCCCTAAAGCCCACAGAGTTAACAGTAACACAGCTTTACATGAAATTAGCCAGATTGCTACCAGTGTAGAGGAAACTCCAGGAACCCAGTTTATGATAGGGGCAACAAATTCCTTTGAGTTCCAGGGAACCCATAACCAGACTTGTACCTCCATACAGTTTTTAGCAGTGATAGGTATTCTCCACGCCCAAGTAGAAAGGTTAGAACAGGAACTCTCTGCCCTAAAATCAAAGAATCTACACAGTGTTGAAATGGATAAACCAGGGGCAACACAAGTGTGCCAGAATACCCAGACAACACAATATACAAACATGTCAAAGGAACAAAACACAAGAGCATGTCAGGGCACTCAAACTATACCAACACCAGCTATAAGAAAAAAATCAGTATACACACAAATAGATGAAACCACACCAATTAAACAAGTCTCTTCTACAGGTATTAGATGGCCAGAACCAAAAATTAGCCAAAGCACATGCTGTAAACACTGACCATCATGTGTCAAACTCATCATCAAATCCAGGCACAGAAGAAACTGTTCTAAAGACAACCTCCAATTACCCACAGCAAGAAGCCAAATTAAATACAAATACTAAATACAGCAGGAGTCACCAATATGTCAGTCAGTCTAGTCATGGAAAACAAGAAGTTCAAGCAATGCATCTGAACCCCCCACTTGTCACAATCAACAATATAGTCAAAGACAGGTCTCTTCTCATAGGATCATCAATACTCAAAGGAGTAAAAACAAGAGGGTTATATAAAACTGACGTAAAAACCCATAGAGGTGCATCGATTAACACTATTGCAGATAAAATATTGGAAATGGATATGTCACCATATCATACTGTAATTCTTTTCATTGGTGGGAATAATTACAGTAATGGCCAATCTTTGAAGGGCATTGAGGATGATTATGAAAGCTTGTTGTATGCCATCAGGTCCAAAAACACAGAGTGTAAAATAATCATCTCAGGGCTACCACCAAGAAAGGATGTACTTATGACTCAACTTAATGACACCCTAAGTATGTTGTGTGAAAATTTCCAAATACTGTTCGTTCCGCAATACAGAACCTTCTTCAAAGATAATCGTGTGAACCAACAATTATACCAGTGAGACCAAATCCACTTGTCCAACAGAGGTACTGCCTTGCTCCTTAGGAATATAGACAAGTACATAAGACTTATAAAAGGGGTTAGGCATGAGTCAGGAAACTGCTTGTATTGTGGAGAGCACGGTCATGTAACACAGTGGTGTCTGCATGGAAAACAGATTCGTTGCCATCTTTGTAACGAATTTGGACATAAGCAAAAGTTGTGCACATACCAATAGGTAGAAGGCTGTGATGTACAGGCCTATGCAACACACTTCCAAAAACAAAATGCATTAGAATATGTGTATACTTTTCAATGTAATAATTATAATTCTGTGAACAGGTTTCAGGCACTATCTGATTTGTGTACAAAGTGCAGCTTATTAACTTGTAAACACTTATGCGATACTGTTCAAGTTACTTCTCCCTCTGAGGTTCCCAAAGTGTTTAATATGTCAATGTCTTCTTGTATGCATGTAAATCAGTCTCATTTTGAATATTCTCCCGTCTCCACTACATGTGGTCATTGTATGACAGATGGATCTTATATGTTATCTTCTTCATGTGTTGATGTAAAGAAACAAGGCAATGTAAAGAAATCTGTCAAGTCTACAATCAATACATGGTATACTGCCTTGTCTGAAAATCAATCCTCTGATAAAACATGTCATGTCTTTGGGCACCTCAAAAGAGGTCTGCATGTAATCAACCTAAATATTCAACACATCCTCAGAAAACTGGATGAGATAAAGTTGATATTACAGCAAACTAGATCAGTCAGTATTCTAGGTCTATGTGAAACCTTTCTTTCCGATGATACTGATGATTTGGCTCTCCAAATACAGGGCTTCCACTTTGAAAGAAAAGATAGAGACTCCATGGGTGGTGGGGGTATTCTTCTCTATGTAGACAGTTCCATTAGTTATAACAGATGTGTTGATCTAGAGACTATTGGGGTAGAGAGTATCTGGATCAAAGTAACCCTTGCCCAATCAAAGCCAATACTCTTATGTTCAGTTTACAGGCCACCTAGTTCCACAGCTGATTGGATTCATATATTTGAGGCTCAGATTCAAAAAGCATTACTAAAGGAAGATTTAGAAATTATCATTATATTAGGTGATTTTAACATTGACTACATGAAAACTCCACCATTAACATGGATAAGTAACTTTGAAACTTACAACTTTACTCAATTAATTAACACCCCAACTAGAGTAACAGATAAAAGTGCTACTATCATTGATCATGTCTATACTAATAAACCTGAAAACATAAGTGAAATAAATGTGCAAGTGTATGCACTGAGTGACCACTACCCAGTCTGTATAACTAGACATGTTCCGAAATCATCTAAAATGGGCAACACATTGAAATACAATACAGGGATTTTAAACAGTTTGATGAGGAAATGTTCTTAAATGATTTAGTGTGCAAACCCTTTCAATCAGTCTGCAATATAGCTGATGTCAACACTGCTTTAGATAAATGGTATCAGATGTTCAATGCAGCCTTAGACAAGCATGCCCCAATTAAAACAAAAAGGGTTAAACACCAAATTACACCCAAGTGGATTACCCCTGAGATCAATGAGGCTAGGCACCTAAGAGATAATTTCCACAAGAAAAAAGACATGAAAAGCTATAGAAAGTGGAGGAATAAAACTAAGCATCTGATAACTAAGGCAAAAGAGAACTACTATAAACAGGCTTTTAATGAAAGTAAGAATACCAAAACATTGTGGAAGCATCTAAAAGAGCTGAACCCACCCAAGAACAGTTGTCTTCCCCCTAGACTTAAGCAAAATGATGATATAGCAATATCTGTACAAGACATTGTGGATATGTTCAACAATTTCTTCATAAGCATCTCCAGTAACATTATTCAGAACCAGACTAACATCCCAATTGAACTTGATGCTCTACTGTTATTTATAAGAGCTAAAATTCCTGAAGATAATTATTTTTCAATAGCTAATGTCAGTGAAGTGGACGTTTTTGATATGCTAATTAAGTTGAATATTAATAAATCCTCTGGATTGGATGGTATTAGTCCACGAATCCTTAAAATTGCTGCACCAGTAATAACAAAGTCACTAACGCATATCATAAATTTAAGTATAATGAGTGGTAATTTTCCAGAAAAACTGAAATGTGCAAAGGTTACACCTATCTTTAAGAAAGGAGAAAAGGAGGATCCAGGAAATTACAGACCAATATCAATTCTACCTGTATTGTCAAAACTGTTTGAAAAGCATGTAGCCATTCAGGTCTATAAATTTTTTGAAACAAACTCTCTATATTTCATAAAGCACAATCAGGATTTAGAAAGTACCACTCATGCCAAACTGAACTTACCAAATTAATTGATCTTTGGCTGAAGGAAATGGATAATGGGCATATGTGTGGGATTGTTTTCCTTGACTTCAAGAAAGCTTTTGATCTTGTTGATCATGAAATTCTGCTGCAAAAGTTGAACTGTTACAGGTTTGACAATCTTTCTTTAAACTGGTTTAGATCATACCTAAACCAAAGGTCTCAACAAATAAGCATTGGCAATATTAGCTCTCAAACTTGCACTATGCATTCAGGAGTCCCTCAAGGCTCAGTTTTAGGCCCTCTCCTCTTCCTTATCTATATCAATGATCTACCATTAAATAATGAATCCACCAATACAGAATTGTTTGCAGATGATGCAACCTTGTATACATCTAGTTCTGGTACTGAAGTTATCCAAACAAGATTAAACTCAGATCTTATTAGAGTCCAAAACTGGGCACAACAAAATAGGATGGTAATTAATGAAGGTAAAACAAAATGTATGATTCTGGGGACGACACAAGAGCTACACAAGTCAGGGAACCCAAAACTATCGCTTGCAATAACTAATCATCCATTAGAAAATGTCAATCATGAAAGGCTTGTAGGTGTGTCCATAGATAATAATTTATTATGGAATGACCATATTGATAAGCTTTGTAAAACACTGTCATCCAAAATTGCCCTTCTCAGCAGAATCAAGAAATATTTACCTATGGAAACTCACAATCTATACTACAAGACGTATATTCTTCCAACAATGGATTACGGTTCTAATGTATGGGGAAACTGTGCTAAATCTGAGCTTGACAGGATTTATAAACTCCAGAAACGAGCAGCATGTGTAATTTTAGATACATCTGTTGACCATCCCTCAAAAGCATTATTTACAGAACTCAAATGGTTCACAATATATGACAGGATAGATTTTCACAAGGCAGTTCTTTTATATAAATTTCTACATGGAACTGCACCAGAGTATCTTCAGGACTTATTCAGGCCTTTTTCAACACAATACCAGTTGAGATCAATCTCACATGGAAACCTTCTAGTACCAAAACCAAGAACAGAGCAATTCAAAAAGAGTTTTCAAAACTCTGGTACAGTTCTGTGGAATAAGCTTTCATTACATGTAAAATCGGCTGAAAATATTAGAGTGTTTAAGAAGAGATATCAGGAGCATGCATGTGTTTCTAACAGATAATGGAATTTAGTATTTTAATACAAAACATGCTAATATAAGCACTAATTATTGCTTCTTCACACAATGTACATTTGTTATACTTTCATTAAGAGGGCCTCAAGGGAGAATAGTCCTTCACTAATGAGTCACCCTCGATAAATAAAGCATTATTATTATTATTATTATTATTATTATTATTATTATTATATTATTAACAGTCCTGACCTCATGAATGTTGACATTCATGGAAGTGAGTTATCCTTTAGTGACAGACTGCAGTCCAAGCAATCCATTTATATGGTGGCTGCTGAAATATCCAAATTTAAAGGACACAACAGTTGGTTACAAACCTTTCGTTTTCAACAATATTTAGCGAGACAGAACAATATAGTTGTAAAAGGGTTGAGGAGTCTATCTTGATCATTCCCAGCAATGATGCAACTATGAGTGGGGATCTCAGTAAGACCAATAATGACTGAATGTACTGGCTTTTGGCCAGGTGCCCCAATTGGCAAAGAAGAAGGACAGAATCATTAACATTTTACCATAAAGAGATCATTTTCCACTGACAAAGCATGAAAATTACTCCTTGTTCTTTGTGCTGCAAGGGAGAAGAAAATTGCTTTATAGGTAAGATTCTTAAAGACGTTTCACTCATAGGTTCGTAAGGCTGTTCAGGTAGCAACCAAAAATCAGAGAGAGGCTCCACCATACCATTAAATGGGTGAGGGACTGGTCTCTGAACTCAAAGTACCTAGCCAGTTCTGAAAGATTTGAGTTGTGACCATCGGTTAATTGACTTCTAGCCTAAGTGCTAAGTATATTGATACTGTTAAGTATACTGATATTGTGCTCTACATTTTTGTCCATGATTGTAGTTTGTACTTCAAGATAATGATCATTTTTAAACTGGCTCTTTATATAGCTAACTTTTGTTCATGAGAACAAGTTGTATATAAACTGTTTACATAGCATTTTTGGTTTAGAACATTCTAGACACAGACTTATTTACTATTAGATTGGAATTTAATATCCAAGTCAAGTGAAAATGTGTATAAATAGTGCTTTGATAAACAAATAATTCACTCCTATTATACATCAGCAGTTGGGAATCCTTTATTATCAGAATTTACAGTTGTGTTCATATATAATATGAGAGCAAATATTTAAATTATTCACTGGAATTACTAAGTGCTCATTGACTTTAGATATGCATTACTTTGTAATTATTATGAACTCAAAGACATTATGGATTGCATTGCTGTGGTACATCAGGATATCCAAAACTATTACAATTCAATCAGCACATTCTACATTTTTGGATTTGTGAAAGGACATTTAAGATTATGTGGGATTTAATTCAGAAAACTGTAAGTGCCTCTTGAATTTTCACTTTGTGTTACAGAGATATAAACTACTTGTTGATTTTACTCAAACTGTTTACTTCACTTCTTTCTGTTACATATTTTAAGGCCTCGTATACTATAATAAGAGATGTATTTCACAAACCTTTTTGAAAACTGTTCTTGGCAGATAGATTGTTTGATATGAGCAGGCATAAAGATGAAGGATATAAAAAGTGCTGATCCCTCTTCTGAGATCTTCAACCAACATGTTGAGATCATTAAACCATTATCTGTGGGGCCATAAAGGGGATGCTAGGACCAGCAATGACATGGAAGTCCTGACTGTGAGGAATATAAGGTATGGGTCTTAAAGAGGAAATAGAAAGGCAAAAATTGATCCACAGCTGACCAAAATCATCCTCTGCCTATGCCCTTAGGTCTGGAACTGGAGAAAGCACATTGTTAAACTTCTTTGTGCACAGATCTAACAATGGCCTTCCGGCAGATGAAAAAGTGTCTCTGTTACTGACTGGTGTAGAGACATTCCATTTTTTAGGGTTGCCCACCCGTCTGGACAATCTCTCAGCCAGAACATTCCTCTTGCCAGGAATGTGGCAGACTCTTAGCGTAATGTGCTCTGAAACTGTCTACTGGATAAGGTTCCAAAATTCCAGAGAGTGAGAAGAGGAATTAAAGCCCCACCCACCCTTGACATTGGAGGTACACTATGCATCAGTGGTCACCCAATCCACAAATCCATCAGCAAATTCTGCAACCAGATCACCGCAGTCGGAATCCAACACTTATATGTACTGATAAATCTAATCTTAAACACAAATGCCAAAGACATTTAAGCACCCATCTGAATTGATGTTGAATAATTTTAACTAAATTTCATTGCTAGTGACCAATGACCACGATACTGCATGAGTGTGAAAGTTATTGAAACATCATGGACAAAGAGACGTGATACTGGAAACCATTACCGGATCTGAATTTATTAACATTCACATTGTACCCCACCCATATCTGATTCGGGTTACAATGAACAAGTACGATCCTGACAAATGCAACTTTAATATGTGAGGTTTCAGTGTCTTAATGTCATCCCCTCCTGCACTGAAAACATGTCAGCCATTTGCCATGCCATCAGTTGTTTCCTCTGCTTTGCTGGGAAAGCAGGTGGATTAACGTGTGCTGTTTAAGCATATGCCTATCATGGACTGCTTATCCAGGTCTAGATGCTAAGGCAAAGGGGCTAAAGTAAAGTTTTGTTGTGAAATCTGCAAGCATGAGTCAATGTTTTGGTCTTGGACCAAGTATTCTAACAGCTGAGCAACTTGATTTTTTCTGAAGTCAAGCAAAATATCTTGATTGGGTTCTTGGTGACTGTTTAACCTTATTGAGACCCCAGTCATTGCCAGTGGTGAAAATATCAATTAGAGATGTCTTGAAATGCCACAAGCACCTGCCATGGTATACTTATCCCTTATCTGGTACTTACATGCCATGAGAATTCTCCTCGAACAGAGCTTGGTGTTGAGTCTGTGGTCACTGCTAGGGATTAAAGTGTAAATGCTCCTTCAAACCTGATAAATGCCATAAAATGTTCATCTATGGCCATAAAGGGAGTCACTGAAGGCATCGAAGCATAAGTTTTGATGACAATGTTACCTTTGACAGGGAAATAACATCACAAAACATTGAATTGTAACTTGTTTTTGTGGCTTTTATGAATTAATGTGATTGTGTTCTGCCTTTAAAATTTTACAAACATCCCTGCAAAATCCAAATATGTATAAGAGTGGAATCATGTAGGACAACTCTATGTTAGTGTTAAGATGTTTTCATTGTGCTGCAAAGGCAAGGTTGAAATTATTACTGACATCAACAGTGTAAGCCTGTCACTACATATGGGATATGATCTTCATGTGTGTTTGTGGCTTTGATAATTTGATATACATCAAAGTGGATCTTGTATACCTAATGTCATATCTGGATAGTCTGGGAATTGGAGTTGCAATGTCAACTGTACAAACAAGCTTCAATTTCTATTCCAGTGATGACATAATGTGCACTGTTTAACTACACCATGATGCTGCTGACAAATCCAACTTTGTTGTCTGGGTCAAATGCAGCATTTTTGCATACAAGTTTTCCATGGACATCCAAGAACACTTCACAGGGAAGACAATTCTGACATGTATCCTGAACCAGCAGTTTTGATGACCAAATGCAGACCTGACAAGGATTTTTGGCTTTAGAACATTCTTGAAGGTCTGCATTTGGTCATCACACTGTTTTTTTTAAGCTACAATGTGAGGTCTAGTCATAGAATGTTCTAGAAGAGAACATGTTTATGAAATGGATGGGAGAATAGTCATCTAATTGTGTTGTAGGTCTTTAATATATAAATTTCAAGTAAAAAAGATTTAGTTGTGTCCAGATATAATTATGTTATGTTTCTGTTATGTCAATGAGGGATCAAGTTTTATTAATATATGACTGTACAAGTTCTTGTGTTCAAATTCTATCACTGGTGCAAGATTAAGATAACATGGGGTTAATGAACACGTCAAAGATATTTTGGATAAAATCCTTTTGGCCACGTTGGATTAAAATCTGAGCATTGCTAGAATTGTACTGTTCACAGGCATGTGCTAACATAAGAGCCAAAGGCCATAGCATAACCTCAAAATAGCCTAATGGACAGAAGAGCCCAAAATGAAACTTACAATATACATGTATGCTGACTGATGTAGATGAAGTCACCTCTGAACCAAGGAGTCTGTTAAAGGCTTCACATGTGTAGTTTCCTCCTGATGTCTTATTTGCTACTACCCCAAGAGATAAAGTAGCACCATTTCTGTACAAGGTCCTGTTGTGATACCAGCGATAGTCACATGGGGGATTACAGGTGGCACTGCAGGTAATGTCTGGAGCTCTCTGATGAAGGTCAACAATGAGAGTTGAAGGATTAGATCCCAGATTAACACTGTTTCCTGGACCATCTGAAAAGTGGTAGATATAAGGAATTAGAAGCAAACACTTGTCAGAAAAGATCAAATATGTTATTACTGGTAGTCTAAGTAACTTAAATAAATAGCTAATAAATTATTTTAAATTTCACTATTTTTTTGAAGTAACTGAAAAATCTAAACTACTGGTCAAGTCTGTTCTCACAGTGTAGGCCAGCTTTATCCAGTTCATACATGTTTATCAACAATTTATGTAATATGAAAATGAGAAAATAAATAATGCTAACTTTCACTGCATTCTGATGGAAGTCTCATCAATATGAGTTGAATCTCATGTGCTGAAATTTTCATGAGACATATCTGTTCTTCACACAACTGAATATATGCCAAGTACTTCACCCACTTCAGCTTAGTCACTATGGTTATATCCTCATTATTGACATCAATCAGTTCAGTGATTTTTCCTCATCTTTTAAGAGCATGGACCAGGACGAGTGTCTCTGCTTCTCTTGACATGCCAGTAGAGGATATCACTTTCGTAACCGGTCTTTAGTTATGAAGCCCAGTCGCATGATTAGGACCACAGAACCATCTGATCTGAGATAATCCATGCCCATTATAGGGAGATTCAACTAACTAACCCTGCACAATGAAGCTAGAGCAACCAGAAAACATGGCATATATGAGAGATGCTTTACTGAGGTTCTGGCTAAAGAACTGAACTTGTATCAGTTGAGCAGGTCTAAAACTTTGGTCCAAATAACAGGAATAGTGACTGTCTCCAGATAAAAAAAAGCAAAGTTAGTAAGACATAGGGAAATGAAGGAGAAGAAGAATAAACCTACAGTAATTTTAAGCTTCAAAACAAAAGAAAAATCTTTGATATCATCAAATACTAAGAAAACATGCTTATCTCAAAGGTTTCCACAATTCTAGTAATTTATACATTATATAAATACAAATAATCTACCTCAAAATCATGCACTTTTTATTTAAAACAATTATTTCCTTCATCTCAAAATGAATCTAAAGTCATTTTATGTATAGTGTTGACCCAGCCATAGATACACATTATTTTTTTTTATGTGCATCCATCTTGCATTCATTGTCATCAAGGTTTTTGTAAAGTCAGATTCATCCATATTTGGGCCACCTCACAAGGTTATTCATTACTTGGTTCTTCAGCTTGTGCTTGATAATGTTCCAAATGGAAAATTTTATCTTACATGGAATACTGCTTATGGGAATGAACAACAATTGAGAAGTATGGCAAGATTTGAAGTGGTTTCAGCATACATTTCTCAGTACCATTTTGTTGCATTCAAAAGGATTGATTTGATTTTCTGCAATGATGTTATCTAAACTGACTTTGTGCTGTACAGAAAAAATATTCTTTAATTTTTTTTACTTCTTCTCTTCCAACCTTTGTAAGACTGTTTCTTACAACAATACAGCCATAAAGCAGTCCACCAAGTTTTCAACAAGCTAATCGATGCATTCTAGCTATTCATATATTCGGTCAGCTTGGACACTCACATGAACTCATGTCCTGAAAATGGATCAGGTAATATTTACTTCAAGAATTGTGGAACTCAACCTTGGAACTTTATGTATGAAACTATGACACATGACTAACCTTAATAGTGTGAACTTGTTTCTGATGAGAAATTTAAACTGTGATTAACTAAATAACCCTTACAAACTATTATTATGAAAATAATATTGATATACATAATATTCTTCAGTTCCAAACTTCAGGAGATTGTTGAGATTATGAATTATAACAATGATTTTCATGCAACAAGCATATGCAAGTCCCAACAGTAGTCTTCCAAGTTTTCAACACGTTTATGGATGTATTCTGATAACAGTTGGTACAAACTTGTGTCCAGCTTCCACAAAAGTGACCTTCTGAGTCTCTTCCTTATCCCCACAGTGAATATGGGCCATCAAATCTTTTAAAGTTCTCTGTACAAAAATTGTGTCACTATCACAACATTAACTATATGCATAAAACAACCTCATATACTACCAGGTCTTACACTCATGCAAGTTGACTTCACCATGGGTATAACACAATTAAAGCCAGTGTTATTTAATTTGCACAAGTTTACCAAGTTGTCTAATATATGGGAACTTGTTCATTATCTTAC